>JBCNJP010000025.1:33386266-33401579 GCA_039602395.1 Deinandra increscens subsp. villosa
CCCACTTGCATAGGGAAGAAGTCTGTGAAAAACCGAGGTGGTGGGCAAATATATAAATAATGCTACCTTTACCTTGGTTGCGGAAGCGGATCGAGTCTTTGTGTGACTCGTTTTTGAGAAAACAAATAACACCGAGATATAGAGTTTATGGTGTTTGAGATGTGACGATGATGAAGAACAAAGCTAGTAGAAACATGGATATGAATAGCAAGATAGATCAACTATAAACAACATGAAAGATAGATAACAAAAGATAACCAAATGATTAACAATAACCGAATGATTACATTACCTACCCCACGCATTCCCGGGTTTCTTGAGCTTACTAGGTAAGTTCAAGAACCCTTGACAAGCTTCAAGGAACCATGACTAACTCTCTCACTAACATCATCATCTTCAAGTCTTTCACATGAGAAAGACTTGCTATATATACTACAAACTCACTAAGGGCATAATAGTAAAAGTACCAACTAGTGACAATATTTAAACAATAAATAATATTCACTAGAGCCATCTTCTTTAGTTGAGTCTTCTGTCTTGAGTTGTCATGTACTTCACCGTGTTGTCGGGACGGTAAACGTTAAGTGGCCGTTGAGTATTAATCACATCTATCCAAATCTTGTTGGCTCGGTATCTCGATTCCCAACAATCTCCCCCTATTTGGTAGATGGTATACTCAACACTTGTGACATTGATTCTTGTATTCTTGCATATTGACTTCAAGAAAATCTTCATGTAGTTTCAAATCTTTTGTTCTTCAATTCTCCTTTGTGAAGCTCCCCCTACAATAAACATTCTTCTAGCCCCAAACCATAGGCTGTAAATGCATAGGGTGTTTACAAACTTCAACACAATGGCAATCTACTTGAGGACTAAGTCATAACTCAAGGTACCAATATTGTTGAAAGTAAACAATATAAAGGATTTATGAAAAACTCGAGAATTGAATCCATAGTTCAACCATCTTGAATTACTTGGCCGAATACAAAACCAATGCTTTGCACGAAGATAAACCACTTCTTTTGCTAAACCCGTTGCAAAAAGTCTCATAAGATCATCACATCTTCTCCCCCTAGACTTTTGCAACCCGTAGCAAAAATAAAAGCATGTTGTTGTAAGCAAACACATCCATGTAGCATATCACAAATAAAATTCAGCCTTGCAATATCAACCGATGAATCTTCATAATCCAACAAATAATAAATCCCGTTTACCTGAAATGTTTAAGACGAACCGCGTTCTTGAGAGATCGAATAAGTTGGAGAAAATATGAAGTGGTTGATGTGGATCCTCATGGCTTCAATCTTGGTTGCTACTATGTGTTAAAAAAAATATATATATAACAGTAGCTTACTGTTACAAATATTCATCCCAAAATCTGTCACAAATTTTCTTCTCCTCTGTTCGATTAGTTAAATTCGCTTCTATTTCCTTAAATCTTTTATCGTCCAATAGATTTAAAGAAACTGAATTAATCTGGCCCAACAATTAATTCATAAAGATCAGCAGCCCAAGAAGGAAGTAAACCGGCCTACCATGTTATTTTGTAGAAATCTCGGTCCATTTCCTTAAGATTGGAGAGATAACCCTAAAGAAATAAGCGCTGAAAACAAACTCGCGTACCAGACAGTAAAGACAAAATGCGCCCCTTTTTCTTATCTTCTCCAATTTCTGTCAAGACCGGCGACCCTATTTGGCATTTTCCGACGAGTGACCTTGAATGGAGACAAAAATCGGCGGCCTATGGCATATTCCGATGAGACGAGATGGGCAGAAGTGAGCTCGGTGACCAGAGACATGAACGGAAATCGATGCGACCTCGGCGACGTGAACAGGGACGGGAAGTTGAGAACCGGTTGAAGGTTGAAGTCAGCACCGGTTGAAGATCCGGTTGAAACTTTGACTTCCGGTTGAAGTCTCATTCGAACTTCAGAGTTCCGGTTGAGATTCTGTTTCCGGTTGAAGGTTCGAAATCCGGTTGAACACAAATCTTCCGGTTGAAGTTGGCAAATCTCCATTTTCCGGTTGAAGGTTCGAAATCCGGTTGAACACAAATCTTCCGGTTGAAGTTGGCAAATCTCCATTTTTCGGTTGAAGGTTCGAAATCCGGTTGAACACAAATCTTCCGGTTGAAGTTGGCAAATCTCCATTTTCCGGTTGAAGGTTCGAAATCCGGTTGAACACAAATCTTCTGGTTGAAGTTGGCAAATCTCCATTTTCCGGTTGAGTTCGAAAATTTTCCGGTTGAAACCTGTTTTCCGGTTGAACTCGTAGTTTTTCGGTTGACTCCATTTTCCGGTTGAAAACTCACAGTTGACTTTGTGATTTCCGGTTGACCTTGGGTTTGACCAGAACGATTTCATTTTTCCGGTTGAGCCGAACTGTTCTGTTTAACCCTTCGATTTTAACCTCAGATCTAGTTTTCGTTTGTCTTGACAGATTGTTGTTCCGTTGAACGGTGGTGGTTTCCGGTTGAATCTGTGACGGGATTGTTCCGTCTGAAAACAGATTCGTCGCTACCGTACAGAACCGTCATTGCGTCCTTCACCGACTTGTCACATTAGGAACCTTTGTCTTCCTTCTTGAACTGAACAGAAAATGGGTAACGAACGTGCTCGAGCTGCAGTCTCGTGTTCGTTTTTCTGAGTTCATCATCTTCATATAACCCGTAACTCACTCAATATTTTGTGTATATTTTGGTTCTTCTAATTTTCAAGAGAGAGAGAGAGAGTACTATGGTTGACTTGAAACATGTGAATGTGACATGTAGGTTGCTTGTGACAGAAAAAGGAAACGGATAATAGGATGATTTTGGTAAAAAGTACACTTGGTTTGAGGGACTCTAGATAAAGTAAACTCAAAAAGCTAAAAAGCAAATTGATTTCTACACACAAACAGACAAAGTGTGATGTGAATAGAATATTCACACCTTTCAAGATTTTTCTTGAGATCTACAAAAAATAAAGTTGACCATGAATATGAATTTAGGAATTTGCATACGTAAAATATGCAGAAAGTTTCATGTATCATTTTTTGAGGCTAGATTTTGATATAATGGGAATATCAAATAAATCTAATTGTGTTCACTGGCAAAAACACAAACACTCAAAATAATTACTTTCAACGACTCAAGAATAATAAATATGAATAAATAGATCTTGACTATTCTAAATAAGAAAAATTCAGGGATCTTTTTCACGAAAACTTTGAAAGACATGGAGGGGATTTCAAAATCTTTCTAAAAAGTTTAACATCTCCATTTGTTTACAAAAACAAGCATTTGAACACAAAGTTGAGAAATCAACGGTTAAGTTGCATTATCTCGACCATGGCTCTGATACCAATTGAAAAACCGAGGTGGTGGGCAAATATATAAATAATGCTACCTTTACCTTGGTTGCGGAAGCGGATCGAGTCTTTGTGTGACTCGTTTTTGAGAAAACAAATAACACCGAGATATAGAGTTTATGGTGTTTGAGATGTGATGATGATGAAGAACAAAGCTAGTAGAAACATGGATATGAATAGCAAGATAGATCAACGATAAACAACATGAAAGATAGATAACAAAAGATAACCAAATGATTAACAATAACCGAATGATTACATTACCTACCCCACGCATTCCCGGGTTTCTTGAGCTTACTAGGTAAGTTCAAGAACCCTTGACAAGCTTCAAGGAACCATGACTAACTCTCTCACTAACATCATCATCTTCAAGTCTTTCACATGAGAAAGAGTTTCTATATATACTACAAACTCACTAAGGGCATAATAGTAAAACTACCAACTAGTGACAATATTTAAACAATAAATAATATTCACTAGAGCCATCTTCTTTAGTTGAGTCTTGTGTCTTGAGTTGTCATGTACTTCACCGTGTTGTCGGGACGGTAAACGTTATGTGGCCGTTGAGTATTAATCACATCTATCCAAATCTTGTTGGCTCGGTATCTCGATTCCCAACAGTCTCCCTCATGCATCTCCTGAGATGAACCTGGGAATACGCCTGCAGAGACAGTAGGATTAGAAAATAAGGATCCTTGAGGATCCTGAGCAGCTCGGAAGCGGCTCCGATATTGTTGGAATGGCTGAGATGAAGATCCCTGTAGCATCTGAGTAGTAGGTGTTGCTGACTGCTGACTCCAAGGCTCATGAAGGTTCTTCGTCGTAAACCGTTGTGGTTGAGATATAGGTTGTTGTATCGAGACTGTCGGCACCCGATGGCTTGAAAACTCGGCTGGTTGCTGGCTCGAGCATCTCGGCGGCTACTGACTTCCATATCCACCGTAATAAGATTCTGGGGGCTGCTCGGAATAGAGTCCAGCGTATTCCAGATCTATTACCCTGGAAGTCTTCTGATGCTGAGAGCCTGAGAATCCTGCAGTAGTAGCTGTTGCAATACCTGACTTTGGAGCAGTAGAGGGGTTTATTTTCTGTTTCGGTTGCTCCGATATATCCGGAGAGTCAAAACAGAATGATTTTTGCATCAAAGGACTGATTTCCTCTACTGGTTTCTTTGATTTCTTCAACTCCATGATCTCCTTCATCATTTTCTCATTGGTTTTGGCTTGCTCATCCACATGAGACTTCATCTGCCTGATCAAAACATACAGATGTTATTAGAAATAGCAGAGTCAGTGGACGTACCTTGAGATCCAGTAAAAGTGGGGTATTCCACTCTTTTAGCATCAGTATCAACCACTTTCTTCGTCATTGGGGGGAGACCGGTGCTGACAGTGGGCTTAGAGGATGAAATAGGTTTTGAGGTAAACTTTGGTTGAGTCGAAATTTTCAAGAATTGGTTATAGGAAGAAGATTAAGGCTCTTAATCGAATTCAAACACCGTTTGCCCCACGGTGGGCGCCAAATTGTTTTGGTCAAAAACTGCCTAAGCATTTAGTTGATCAAACTTTGTAAGTGAGGTAGCGTGTTTGATGTAAATAAAGATAGAAATGTAAATTTGAAGATTGACACGAGGATGTAACGAGGGAAAATCCAGGAATCCTTGAGTATCCTCAAGGAGCCTAGCAAAAAACCTCGGGGGCCGGTTCAAAGTACCCGCCTCCTAAAACTTTTATATAATGAAAGTTTTTAGTACAAATGAAATGAGCTCGTATTCTAAGTGTTGCAGAGAGTCGTGATTGCCGAAAAAGTGTGCGTGTGTAAGCCTAGAGCTCTGTTTAAATATAGATTACATTGCAATAATATCTCCTAAAAACTAGCAACTAACTCCACGTCTCTCACATGACCGTTAGTAGTCCACTCAGTCCACGTTTCTGTTAGTTGACCGGGTCTTTAGGACACGTGATCCATGCTTGAGTTAACCTGCGAATAATAAACAAAAGGGGAAAAAATAGTTAGTCAAGAAATATAAGTCAGGATCCTTACAGCGAAGTGCTTGCGAGCTGATGCGAGCTGCTCAGTATTTCCTGAATTCTATTACCAACAATTTTTATGTTAGTTTCATACATGTTGCATCTGTTGACTAGGATTCATGTTTGTGTAGGGTATTGAGAAGCTAAGCACCCAGGCTATCAACATGGAGCGGAAGCTCGCTGAAGCAAATGAGAAGATTCCGGCCCAAGCCGACACTGCTAAGGGTAAAACCCTGTTCTACGAGCATAAGCTCGCCGAGCAGCGTCAAACCCTGGAAGCCAAGATGGCCACTAATGCTGAAATAGGCCGACTCTCAGCTGCCCGGAGCGTCCTGGAATGCAAAATCCAAATGGCTGAAGAGGCTGAAGCGGCTGGCTTCCAAGTGCCAGGTTGGGACATTGCAGGCTGGAAACTGGTCTTGGCATCGTTAGGAGGAGACGGTGATGTGGCAGGGAAAGATGGGAACGATGGTGGCTCCTCAAAGATGGTTCTGGATTCTCCGGTGGCGATGACAAGGGCTTATGTGTTGGAGCTAGGAGAGGGCAAGAAGCTGGAGGATGCGGTGAAGCAGGTGGAGGAGGAGAAGATAGTGGGCGATGAGCACAATGCAACGGTCTGAGCCCACTTTTTTAGGTTTTTGGTGGTTTTTTTGGTGAAACTTTTTCTTTTTCCTGTAATACACAAGTAACAAACAACAATGGTAGGGATCCTGGTGGAGGGATCTTGTGTTTACAAAACGAAACCAGGATTCCTAAAAAAATCTTTTGACCTTCAAGCTTCTCAAGTGGAGGGATCCTGAGGTTTTCAGGACGAAACTTGGGAAACTCAAAACCTTTAGTAGTTATTGTTATACCCTGAATTCTCGGCTAATAATTCAGGGGCAGGTATCACCTAGGAAGTGTATGACCCTGGATGTTGACAGGTAATGTTCGATGACCCAGGATGATTAACATCAAACGGGAAGGTTTACCTTTATTTTAATTTACACTAATATGATCTAATCCAAGGAATGCCCTTATTTTTACAATGACCCAGCATGTGGATATGACCCTGCATGCTAGGATTTCGTTACTAACGTATCTCATGCTTTTATCTAAGAGACAACAGGTTGACAAAGTCGCTCAAACGGTCGAATAAGGAAAGCTGAAGACTCATTTAGCACGTGGTCAAAGTCAGTTGGCTGGAAACTCGGTCAACTAACGGAAAGAGACGTTGGAGGGGGGATCCCTGGAATATCGGAAGAACAGTTGAAGACCCCTAGAATATCGGACGAGTCCTTGGAGCTCTGGGAGTATAAATAGGACCTTTAGTCATTCATTTTCAGCTCATTCGAGCTTTACTGATTGTATTCTCGTATTATTCTATTTGCGAACACATTGTACTCGACATTTTTCAGTGATCAATAAATTGGTAGCGTGTGTTATCGCTACCCGGGGTTTTTATGCCGGCGGCGCCTTAGAGACATCTAAGGGCTAAGGGCTTTTCCCTAGTCAAAATCTCGGTGTTCCTACTTACATTTCTGGTTACATTTGTGTTGATAAAGTTTCTCAACTGATTTCGTAAATAAACCTAAGTTTTTACCCAGGATTCTAGTTATTTGACCCTGGAATTCTGCTGTTGTCCCAGGATTATTTCAAATTGTTTTCACATCTGAAATCGAGACACCTAACCTCACATTCAAATTTGGTTCAAACTTTGCTAATTTAACTGAAGTAATTTTTAGCCAAAACAGTTATTAATAATATCAGTATCTTTTGGCTTCTCGTGTTATGTTTTGCATTGAAATTTTTATGGATAGGATTAGTTTATAAAATTTATCAAGAATCTTAAAAACGACTTGTATGTTGAAAGACCATTTGAGATTTAAACAGTTCAATAAGTTAGGCTTCAAGGTTAATAAAAACTTAAGTCACCTGACCTTCAAGATTTACCTCAGTCGACTTCTTGATTCAAATGGTCATCTCTTCTTTCATCGTATTCGGGATTCCTACGGGAATCCTGAAATCACTTTTCTTGGAACTCATCTTAGCTTCCTCAGGAACCTGAAACAACCTTAAAAAGCTTCTTGGCCTTCGGACGAAGCTAACGCTTCTGAGAGTAAAATAAGTTCAAAAATAAGCTGGGGATAAACCCGAGATTCTTGGGACTAAGCCAAAACTGGGGACAAGCCCGATAAACTTGGGACAAAGCCAAAACTGGGGACAAGCCCGATAAACTTGGGACAAAGCCAAAACTGGAGTCAAGCCCATACGTATGTGACATGAAAATGCCAAAACCTTAGATAACACGTCAGTGTTATAAACCTTGAGAATCCTCCCAGCAGCTTCCAGTGACAAGATTGTCAGCCACCCCTGGAGTGGACTGGTCCGGCCACCTTGAGCATACTGGTGGACAACGTGTGCTACTGGCGAGGGTCGTGCGCTACTAGCGATTACCCAAACTTAGGAGAGGTGTCAGCCTCTCAAACCTTAGAAGGTGTGCTGGATACCTTAAATGTAGGAGAGGTGGCCAACCTCTAATTGGGGATATACCCAAAATTCTCTAGGATTCTCAAAATCTTGGAATATTTAGACAGTGAGGATCCTTGGGATTATGCCTGAGATTCTCAATGGGACTCTCACATAAAATACGCTTTAAGGTGGATGGCATTCCAAGCTCTTGGCAGAGGTTCTCCTTCCACATTTACCAAACGGTATGCCCCATTTCCTTCTTCAGAATCTATAAGGTAAGGTCCTTCCCACTTGGTTGCTAACTTCCCATCAGCAGGATTGGTAGTATTCTGAAAAGCCTTCCTCAAGACCAAGTCCCCTACTTAGAATCTTCTTAGCCTGGTGTTCTTGTTGTAGGATTTTGCTATCCGCTGCTGGTAAGACACCATACGGATTCTGGCCATATCTCTGAGCTCCTCAACTGTTTCGAGATCCTGAAGAAGATTCTGGCTGTTGGTTTCAGGATCCTGGCAGTTGACTCTGGCTGTTGGGAGTAACATCTCTGTAGGGATCACAACTTCTGCTCCAAACACTAAGGAGAATGGCGTTTGGCCAGTAGCATTTTTAGGTGTGGTTCTATCTGCCCAAAGGAAAAATGGCAACTCCTCAGCCCATTTCCTTCTTGGAGCCCAGCTTCTTCATGAGGTTGTTGATGATGATCTTATTGTTGGATTCCGCCTGCCCATTAGTTTGGGGGTGGACAGGTGTTGAAGTGATCATCTTGATGCCCCAGCTTTCACAAAAGCTTGTAGTTCTCTTGCCTATAAACTGGGAGCCATTGTCGCATATGATTTCTGCCGGGATCCCAAATCTGGTGAGGATGTTTCTTTTGATGAAGGATATCACTTCTTTCTCTCTCACTTGAACATAGGCTTCCGCTTCGATCCATTTAGAGAAATAATCTGTCATGGCAAGCATAAACACCTTTCCTCTAGGAGCCTTTGGCAGCTTACCCACAATGTCCATGCCCCACTTCATGAATGGCCATGGGGATACTATAGGATGCAGATGCTCAGTAGGTTAGTGGAGGATATTGCCATGCCTTTGACAAGCATCGCATTTCTGAGAGAAGCTCGCGGCATCCTTCTTTATAGTTGGTCAATAATATACGAATCTGAGAACCTTAGAGAAGAGTGCCCTGCCCCCGGTATGGTTCCCATAATCTCCACTGTGGATGTCTTCAAGCACCTCAAGAGCTTCTGACTTCTCTAGGCACCATAAGTAGACACCTGCAAGAGATCTTCTATATAGGATATTGTTAATAATAGTATAGGGTACTACCTTGGTGCGAAAAGCCCTGGGGTTTTCGCCCTTGGGAATATCCCATCTTTGAGATACTTCTTGATTGGGTAAGTCCAGGATTCCTGAGCATCTTCAGGATTCTCAACATCTGCGCCTGCATTATTTTCAACAGCCTGAGCTTCCTGTAGAGCTATCGCTGGCGTCATGATGTGAGTTATTGGAATCTGGACATCCTCAGGGATCCTGAGCGATGAAGCCAAGTTTGCCAAGGCATTGACTTCTGCATTTTTGTTGATACATGGTCCTTGATCGTCATGTGAAGTATCGAATACAAGACGGATCACACATTATAGCTGAGGTCCGAACTCCCAGCGAACCTGGAGTTCGGACAGTTCCGAACGTGTGGCCAAACTTGAGGTTCGGCCGGTCGTATATCAGCCCTATAAATTTGTGTGTCATGTGTTGTATTCAGTAATGAAAACAGTCTAAGCTTCCGTGTCATATTCTCTGATTGTACTCTGTGGTTATCTATGTGGTTAATATAAGTCTTTTGTATTTACTTTTTGTGTTTCATCTCGTATTACATTGATCTCATTACGACTAAGTAGAAGATCCACACGCTCACGCACTTTCAAGTGGTATCAGAGCATTAGGTTTGCTCTACTAGTTGGTAATCAGTGTTTCTCGGAGTTTTGAGTTCAAATTCACGTTTTTGCGAAAATGTCAATCATTTTTGAGTTCGTTTGATCGTTTCGAGTGTGTTTTTCGTCAAAAATATGTTTCTAGTTTGTTTCTATTCAGTTTGCTTGAATTCTTGTCGAAAATTCCAGCCAAAAACATTGAAAATCGAGAATATGAGATCGAGTGAAATCTGTCTCGTTTGAGGTTCGGACAAGCTCGGAGTAACCGCTCCGAACTCGAGGTTTCGGACGAAGTTCGGTCTTTATCTAGGTTCGGTGAGAGATCGGTCTAGGTTCAGAGAGAGTTCGGTGGTCTTTCGGAGCAAGTTCGGAGTTCCTTTTGATTTGTTCTTTCGAAGGTCTGGGTCGGAGAGAGTTCGGCGTTGTCAAGTTCGGACTAAGTTCGGAGGCAGCTCGGAGGAAGTTCGGACGAGGTTCGGAGTGAACAGTAACTAATTTTTCAAAAATGTCCGATTTTCAAGCGTTCGAGGCTATTCAAAATTCGGTTCAAGCTACGATGCAAACAATGATGAATTATGATAATGAAATCGGAACAAGTCAGAAAGTTCCCAAATTGCTAAACTTGGAAGATTATCATAGTTGGGTTAATCGATTTGAAGCATTTGTCGATACAAATGACATTGATATGTGGTTAGCGTTCACTGAGCAATATGTTTACCCTAAAGATGAAACTGGTGAACCTATTCTTCAAAGAAAAATGTCATCTGAACAAAAGAAAGCTTATCAAGCTGAGAAAAAGGCGTATGGTACGTTAACGATGGCATTGCCTAAGGAGTTACTTCATCAATTTACTGGTAACTACACATCAAAAAGTCTATGGGATGCGTTGGAAAAACGATGTGAAGGCAATGACCAATACAAGAGAAGTCGAAAAAGGTTTTGAAGAAAGAGTTTGATAGTTTTAAGCATTATCAGAATGAAACGATTCCCAATCTGATTGCAAGATTCGCTCATCTGATGAGTGAAATGCGTTTGGTGAATCTTACTAAAGAAGAGGTTGATATGAAAGAAAAGATCTTGGAAGCTTTGCCTGAAAAATGGGAGAATTATGTGATGATGATTACTCATGATAAGGATTTTTTAGGATTGTCTTTCAATGATTTGGTTCAAAGAATTCAGGCTCGGGATATGGAAATAATGGTGAATAAATCACTTCCTACACAAATTCAGAATCCTGCAGTGTATCATGGTGAAAATGACTCTATAATGAATGCTGGGAAGTCTAATATTCTTAGTTCTGCTCCTCCTACAGCATTTCTGGCAGGTAAATCTGAAATTCCAAGTTATTCCTCTGCTGGTTGTACTGTGTCAATTCCTAGTTCTTCGACTTAAAGTGCATTGTCTGTTCAAACTGTCGATGATTATAATGCGTTGATGTCTGCATTACTGTCTTCATACTTTGGTGTTATTACTGGTTCTGTGAGTAATGCTGAGTTAGCGAATGAAGATTACTATCAGATTGATTATGATCATTTGGAGGAAATGGATCTAAATTGGCAATATGCTATGTTGGTTCGTCGAACAAATACGTTTTTCAATAGAACTGGTAAGAAGAGACTTAATCAGGAAGGAAAGATTGGATTCGACAAATCTAAGGTGAAATGTTATAAGTGTTCAGTTTATGGTCACTTTGCTCGAGAATGTCCAAGTTCTACAAAAAGTAAATTGAAGACTGGTCAGCATGCACATTTAGTTTTCCATCCGTTAGATAAAGCTGCAAAGGTTGATCAGAAATCTGCTACTCTTGCTCATGATTGGACTGATACATTTATGCATCCAGATGAATTTGCCTGGAATGCAGATTCAACAGTTAAAAAGAATCATACTCCAATCTCAATTGCTTTAACCGTTCAACATGCTGATGATGACAGCTTTTTAACTGAGTCTGATACTTCTTCAAGAATATCTTTGGTTCAAGAGGAATTACCTAAGATTCCTGAGAATTCAAAAGATGATGAATTTAAATGTTATAAATGTGAGAAGTTGCTCAAGGAAATTGCAAGTTTTGAACAACATCGTCAAATTTCAACTGAAGAAATTGTGGTGTTAAAGAAAGAGTTAGAGGATTTTCAAAAGAAATATTATGAGTTGGTTCATATTCATGAAGATGTTTTGAAGGACAAGGCTCAAATGGCTAAAGAATGTGAACCAGCCAAAGCTGACGCATTAGACGCAACTCAAGATTTTGAGAAGAGTTATCCGGTTCAGCAAAAATATGAAGAGGCTACTGCTCTTATTGCAAAAACTGCAGTTACCGTTGAGAAACTTCAAAATAAGATCTCTATGCTTCAAGATGAAAATGTTCTTTATAGAGACAAGAATGAAGTATTAACAAAAGATGTTGAGATCTACAAGCAAAAGAGAGAAAATGTACTTGAAGAATTATATGCTGAATGTGAGATCAAGAAATTACAAACTTATGAGTATGATGATCTCAATGCAAAGTTCATCAAGTCACAACAAGAGGTGTTTGAAGGCCAACAGAAAATTAATGACTTGAAATTTGAGATTTTGGAGTTGAAAGACAAGTTAAGAATTGCAATTTGTCACCAACATTGCTAAACTTCTTATACAAGCAGGATCAGAGTTCAGAGAAGTCTAAGGAAGAAACTATTCACTTGGTACCTCAACCAGTGGATTTGATTGAAGTTACTTCTGCTCAGATTGATCCACACAATGAATTGCATAATTATTCAAAGTTTGCTACTCCACCCAAGAAGACCAAGTCTAAGTCCAAACAGAAGGAGAAACCTTTGGGTGACGCTCCAAAGTTTATTTCAACGTCTGTGTTGCTGGAAAATGAGAAATTGTTTGATAAGGTTGCTTCGAGTTCTTCGTCTACAACCGAAGAAGAAAAAGTTTTGATTGAAAAGAACAAGCTGAAGGATATCAAAGCCAAATTTACTAGTGAAGCTAAGTCAAGAATTGCTTCAGGTTCTTCGTCCAATTCTTTAAAGACTCAAGGATTTAAACACAGAGGTTTAGGTTACAGTGTGTTGGAAAAATTAGTTCAAGCAAAGAAATCAGTGTAGGCTGAATGGGTTCCTAACGCAAAAGTTACAAAGAAATCACCATCTCAGCAGGAATTTTCTTATTATTCTGGAAGATCTTCATCTTCAAGGAGTCCATCTCCTAGGTATGATTCTTCTGATGGTTTCTTTGATAACTTTCATTCTGAACATTCATCTGATTTTCAAAAATCAAAACAATTTTCAAACAATTTTAGAGAAAGACTTTGTTATGTATGTCATCAACCGGGACATCTTGCTGCTGATTGTCCGACGATTGCATATATCCACAAAACTGCAAAATATGTGGATAACAAAGGTCAAATTTTTGATGAACCATGGTCCCCAAAGCTTAAGTCAACTCGTAAATCCTCTTGGTCTAAATCAAGTACGTCGGTTGAATCTGATTCGGGTTCCGATCAAAAATTAAAACTTTTACAAATTTGGAAACCAAAAGTTGTTTCCAAGGCCAACAAGGACTTTGTGGAAGACACCGGGCGACCCGACGCTGTTGAATCGGGTCGATACCAGCGCGACTAATGTTTTATTTGGTGTCAAGCAGGTATTTCAGGAAGACCTTTCGGTGATTGGGAAATTGCTGATTGTGAAATATCTGTTCTAATTATATTGAATTTCAAAATTATTTTGTTTTCAAACGGCTAATCTGCTAGTATTCGTGTTGGTTGATCAATTTTTTCTTGTTTTTCACTTCGTCTCATTCTGAGGGGGAGTTTGTTTTTGCAAAACTACAAAAATAGTGTTTTGTTTTTCAAATCGTAAAATTGAAAATCTATAAATAGAGTTGTCATTTTTAGGGGGAGAAATTTGAAAAAGACAACAACATTGAAAAATACATAAAGTCAAAAACATTGAAAAATGAGAAATTGTATCCGACATGATTGGGAAATGATGGTACATTGGTTGACAGTGTCGGACTCATGGAGAAAGTAGATGAAAAAGCCATAAGACCATTTGATCAATGTGCAAGGTAGGCTCGGCAAATCAGAAAGTATACAAATGTGATATAAACTAAATCTGATGCTTGGCCTAGTGGACAACATCTTGATGCATATCTTATGATATATCAAGAAAAAGATATGTGAAAAATAAAATGAGAAGTCACTGTGTATACATGTGTTCATTTTGCAAAGATTTAAACTTGTTTGATTTTCTTTATTTTGTCAAACGATCGGACTTTCTCTGCGTGTCGAAAGACCGACCTGATCGTTGTTCGTTTGATGTTCTGCTTTATTTTCTTTGGTGTTTCGTATAACTCATCGGACTTTCTCTGCGTGTACGGGAGTACCGACCTGATTGTTGTTGAGTTATACAACTTCAACTTGTTTTATTTTTTTATTTTTAAAATCTGAAGTCTTATCTGCGTATCGAAAGATCGACCTTAAGGTACACAATTTAACGTTCTTATTTCTTTTTGCATGGAACACAGTTGACTATATCATGGTTATAATCATTGTGTGATCACAAATGAAATCACAAAATGTGATAAGCAAGAGCATATCTGAGTATGTCTGATAGTGTGGGGTACACTGGTCAATGCAAGTTTAATCAATACCTTAACATATCCAGATGTTATGAAGTATGATTGTGCCACAGTTAAAAGTTGGACAAACTATATTTGCAATCGGCATGGCTTATGTGCTGCAATAATCGAAATTGAAATGTAGTTCAGCATGTTATGACCAATATGATCCCAAGTTGTGATCTTTCTCACAAAAGACAAAAATAGTGTCTAATTCGGTATTGTTTTACTTTTCTTATCCGAAAATACCAAAAAGATTTTAGGTGTGTTTTAATATAAAGTTTCTAAAAGCCAAAAAGATTTTCTGTCTTATTTGTTTTCGATTGATCAACACGAAATACAAAATCAAGTTTTCAAAATCAATCTATCTTGGAGTCTCGAAGAGACGTTTTGCACCAAGATTATTTATGTTGGCAGGTTTCTAAGTGGAAAGAGATCATCACAACTTCAAGTCTTCTGAAGGTTGTTGATAAAGAGATTACACACGATGTAATATCAAGTATTCAAGATTGAACTCATTGTCAAAGAAGAGGAAGAGTTTGATTGAAGATACATGATACAAGTTTGAATAGAGAAGATGATACTGCACATGCCGAGGGGGAGTTTGTTGATACATGGTCCTTGATCATCATGTGAAGTATCGAATACAAGACGGATCACACATTATAGCTGAGGTCTGAACTCCCAGCGAACCTGGAGTTCGGACAGTTCCGAACGTGTGGCCGAACTTGAGGTTCGGCCGGTCGTATATCAGCCCTATAAATTTATGTGTCATGTGTTGTATTCAGTAACGAAAACAGTCTAAGCTTCCGTGTCATATTCTCTGATTGTACTCTGTGGTTATCTCTGTGGTTAATACAAGTCTTTTATATTTACTCATTGTGTTTCATCTCGTATTACATTGATCTCATTACGACTAAGTAGAAGATCCACACGCTCACGCACTTTCATTTT
>JBCNJP010000025.1:33402079-33459937 GCA_039602395.1 Deinandra increscens subsp. villosa
AGTTTGATCAACTAATTGCTTAGGCAGTTTTTGACCAAAACAAAAATTATTTGAGCTTCTTACCAGGTTGATCATGGTCTGCATCGAGAGGATATTGTTGCTGACCTCGGAAGGGGCAAGATCTTCAAAGGTTTCCAGGTACACCACAGGAGCTGCAGGAGTCTCAGAAGCCTTTCGCATCTTGGAAGCTGAGGCCTTTGGCCGGATGACAGGCGGCTTGGAAGTAGCAGGATGCTTAAGCTGTTCCTTCTTAATCTTGAGCAGACTGTCAAGAGTTCAGGGAAAATGAGGCGCTGGATTTGGGAGTTGCGAACTGAAACATGTTATCAAAATTCAGGATGCTCGAATAGCTAAGCAGTTCAGAATCCTACAAAGACTTACCAGACATGGCGGGAGTATGATAGGCTGAGTAGCTGTTTTCATTGGTTGTTGCTTCAAGGACCAGGGCTCTTTCGCTGGCAGGAATCTGGTAAACTGCTTCAAGCTTCTTGAAATCAGGCTGCTTCTTGATGAGATTCTCAAACTTGGGTGCTGCAAAAAAGAAAATAACAGAGAAGTTTAAAATATATATTGAAGATTCAATGACAATGAAATCCATCAGTATCCTACCCTTCTCAACCCACTTCAACGGCAACTCCGTCCCCCCAGGACTCGAGTCTCGTTTAACAAAGAAAAAACGCTTCTTCCAGTCATGGTCATTGTGGGATGCTCGGGGAATCAACTGGGAGGTGGAGGTGCGAGCTTTGAGAACGAACTGGCTACAACCATGGGTTCTTAATTGATATGCTTCATAGATCTCAGGAATCCCAATGTTGAGTTTCTAGGTTTGGTTCAACTGATCCAGAGAATACAAGATTCTCCAGACCATTGGCCGGGTGGTCTTGAAGAACTAGGTGATAAGCTCCGGAAAAGGGAACGTCATCCCAAGCGAGAAAGGGGAGTACATGAAGCAAACCCAGGTGGTGGAGATGAAATCGGACTTGGTTTGAGAATCGAAGGGTCGAAAAAAGGTTTCCGACGGAAAGATACCGGAGTTTTTCAACTCGAGTATATCGCCGTCGTCGAAAGTGCAGGTTTCTTTTTCACAAGGGATAATGTACCCCTGATCATGAAAATCCTCGACGACCGGAGAACTTAACGAAAAAGACGATCGGTTGTTTTTCTTGGCCATGGCCGAAAAACGAGAAGAAAAGCAAGAAAGACGAAGAGGGACTGACCTGGAATATCGGAGAAGCTCGAGAGGTTTCGGGAAGAAGATGGTGAAAATCTCAATTTCGGATCTCCTATTTAAAGAAAAGATCATGATTAGCATCACATCACTTGGACGCCGAGAAATCTGTCCCATCTCAACTGTTTTTACCGTTTACACGCTGTGAAAAAGGCATCTTTTTGAATTTTAACAGCTGTCGAGCTTATCCACACCTGTTGAAATTCAAGGGGCAATTGTTGAGGGTATATTTTCAGGATGCTCGCAGGAAGCTCACGCAGTTCAGGAATCCTATTATCGTCTGGGAATCCCGTTCATCCAGGTATCCTGATTTATTTTATTTAACTAACCTTCATATTTGCCACGTGCTTATTTGACCAGGTACCATCGAAGTCAACAACTACTTCCGAAACTTAAGCTCCAGCTACGGAAGATCGTGGACCAAGTGAATGAAGAGGGCCTTAACGGTCAAGTTAGTTGGACGATAGGATCCCGGGATTCCCAAAAAGTTAGTTATCATTGTATTTGTTATATAAATCGAGGATTCGATCAGTAGGGACACACATTGAACACATTTTAGCTCAGTTACGACCGCACAACATTGTATCACATAGTTCTGATCGATCAAACCTCCAACCCATTGTAATTTTTCATTTGAATATCAATAAAAGTGCTAGGCAGCAGGCTCTTCAGGCCGGCTCCCGAGGTTTTTTTGCTAGGATTCCTAGAGGCAACTCGAAGGATCCTGGATTTTTCCCTCGTTACATCCTTGTGTTCAACTTTACATTTCAAGCACACTACCTCACATTCTAAGTTTGAAATACGAGATTCCTTTGTGAATTTTTGACCAAAACATTAAGGTTGAACCAAAGCCTTTGCACAGTCAGACTTCCTTGATTTCTATGGGAATGGGATTGATTTCCATGCGCTCCCTGTAATGTGCCACATGTTCTTCAGGATCCACGGTTCCATCATAAAGTTTCATGCTAGGAGTCTGGAAACGCTTCGGAATCTCAACTTGAGAAATTAGCCAAGTGAACCTAGAAATCTTGTGGCTTTCCAAGGGAACCTTAGGAATAGGCTTTAGGATTCCTGGAACACTTGAGATCATCTCTTTCAACTTCTGGAGCTCCATGGCAATACTTGGATGGATACCTGCATCATAAGGAGCACCTTAGTTAGAAGCTACAGGAACTGAGTTTGACACATTACCTAGGCCAGGATTCTGGACTGGGATCCTGGGGTCATATCCATAATTTTTTAGGATGCTCGGCTCCGTCGTAGCTGCTGTTTGCATGAGGATAAAATCACCATCATGTACTTCTGAGGAGCTGGTCCTGAAGGCTCCTGTAGAAACAGAAAGGTTAGAATGTTGATATTCCTGGGAGTTCTAGCCTGGGTTTCCCGCAGGAAGTGGATATCCTTTGGATGGTGTAGCTAAGGATCCTAATGATAATGGAGTCCAAGGATCTTTGGAGCGTGGCTGCAAGGATTCTGGTGGAACGGCTCCTGAGAATCCGACAGTAGTACTTGCATATCCAGTAGCCTGGGAAGTCATCGCAGGGGCTGTAGTGAAGCTTGATGTTGATTTATAATTGTAGCGAGCCGGATCTGAGGATCCTAAGACATTGAAGTCAAGATGCCTGGGAAATAGGGGACTTTCCTCCTCCACATGTTTCTTAGACTTCTTAAGCTCCTCAATTTCCTTCATCACCATATGGTTGGTCTTTTCTTGTTGATCCATCTGATTTTTCACCAACTTGATCAAAGTAAACAAATCATTGTTAGTAATAACATGATCAACAGATTGAACCTGGGATCCCGTGAATACGGGATAATCAGTTTTTCGTGACTGTTCATCCACTTTCTTCTGTCGATCATTGGTCTTCTTCTGGCTTCCCGGAGCAGAAAGAAGAGGAAGAATGGAGGATGACAGAGAGGTCGAAACAGATTTTTGTTGGGTTGACATTTTCGGATTGGAGATCAAATGGAGTGAATGAAAAATGGAATTTTTGTAGGATGAAGCACCACTTTCCCGACGGTGGGCGCCAAACTGTTTTGGTCAAAAATCAACAAAGTAACTTCGTGTTCCAAACTTAGAATGTGAGGTGGTGTGCTTTTTGATTAGGATGTCAATATGCTCGAAATATAGAAATGAACACAAGGATGTAACGAGGGAAAAATCGAGGATCCTTCGAGTTGCCTCTAGGAATCCTAGCAAAAAACCTATAAGGATCTATTCTATCCTCACGCGATTCAAGAACAATTAACGCAAACAATGAAATAATGATTTAAGAACAATTCTTTCAAATCCTATAATCACCGTGCAAAATTCGGTGATTAAAGGTGATTCAAGAACAATTTAACGCAAACAATGAAATAATGATTTAAACAATGAAACAAAAACCGAGATTGAAGAACACTTGATTAAAACCGGTTGCTACCCAATAGAAATAATCGAAATTCTCCTAGAGAATTTCGATAACACCTTGATCTTCACCTTAGAGTCAACAACCTCATCTAGTTAGAGAGGGGTTCTATTTATAGGTGAAGATTTGCTTGGAGAACAAGCTAATCTCCTAAAAACTCTAATCCCTCTCTAATTTCCGGATTTGCACCTATAGGCCCACTAAACTCCCTCTAAACACTTTATAATTGAGCCCAAACACATCTAAAATGGCCTAATGACCCAATATAACAATAACCCAACTAATTTTCACCTATTCTAACACAGAGGCCTTCAAAATAGTCCACCAATGGATAAATTTATACACAAGCCATAAATTATTCACTTACAATCTTCCACTTGGCTTGTGATATTAAATGTCTTCTACTTTCAACCTTCAGACCTGCAATCTCTCCTTAGCTTGAGCATGGGTTGGTGATGATTATTTTCTTTAACAATCTTCATTGGACGGCGTGAGAGATGTAAGATGGCTCTTTCTCTTTATCAGGATCTGCTTGAACTGCAAATGATGAAAAAATAATGAGAGGAGGATTCTCAAATACTTGCTCCTTCTTGAAACATGTTGAGCCCTTACTGAATCATCAGTAACTCTCTTGACTTGCTCGTGACTTCAGATGGTAAAACTTTTAAAACTCTTGTCTTTGCATTCTTGAATTTCTTGGCTTGAAAAATTTCATGTTCTGATTGCTCTGCATCATTTTTTCATTAACTACAATGATGCCTATTGCTTCCCCTCAACATATGAACGGTATCTTCTCAAATCCTTGGAAGCTTTTCTTGAACCAACAAACTTCCCCTGAGCATAGGGTAAGTCGTTTTCCGACTGGTTCTTCAACTATATCAATAGCAGCATTAGTGTTTTGATCAACTGAGTCCTTGACTTTCTTGTCCATGAGTTGTCTTTTTCTGACTTAACCTGTCAAGCACAACATGGAACAGACACTAATCAGACAATGATGACTGGTTATTGAGTTAGCATTATTTAACCATAAACCCTAACATAGGTTACTTCCCCTGAACCCGAGGACTCTTCACACTATCTCCCCCTGGGATTCTGAGGGGGGGGGGGCATACTTTCTTGCATACAACCCATAAAAATTATTTCTCAAATCAACATGGCTGTTGAGGGTATACTATTTGTTGATACACAGTTCCTGATCGTCATGTGAAGTATTGAATACAAGATGAATCATACAAGGCTGCTGAGGTTCGAACTCCTAGCGAACCTGGAGTTCGGACAACTCCGAACGTGTGGCCGAACTTGAGGTTCGGCCAATCGTATTTCAGCTTATATAAATAGTTCATCTTGTATAGAATTGTTAAGCTTTAGTATTAATACAAGTCTCATTTGTATTTACTCTTCGTGTTTTACTCGTTTACATTGATTTCATTACGACTAAGTAGAAGATCCACACGCTCAAGCAATTTCAAGTGGTATCAGAGCATTTGGTTTGCTCTACTAGTCGGAAATCAGTGTTTCTCGGAGTTTTGAGGTTAAATTCACGTTTTTACGAAAATGTCAATCATTTTTGAGTTTGTTTAAGTGTTTCGAGTGTTCTTTATGTCAAAAATTCATTCCTGAGTTGTTTCTATCAAGTTTGCTTGAATTACTGTCGATAATTCCAGTCAAAAACGTTGAAAATCGCGAAAATGATGTCGAGTGAAATCTGTCTCGTCTGAGGTTCGGACAACTTCGGAGTAACCGCTCCACCTCCAAGTTCGGACGAAGATCGGACATTATTATGGTTCGGTGAGAGTTCGGTTAGGGATCGGTCAACGTTCGGATAGAGTTCGGTGAGTGTTCGGAGTTGTTTGGTTTGTGCTCGTCCGAAGGTCAGGTTCGGAGAGAGTTCGGCGTAGCTAGGTTCGGACTAAGCTCGGAGGAGGTTCGGACAAGGTTCGGAGTGAACAGTAACCTGTTTTTCGAAAATGTCCGATTTTCAAGCGTTCGCGGCTATTCAAAATTCGATTCAGTCAACGATGCAAACAATGATTAACTATGATAATGAAATTGGAACAAGTCAGAAAGTTCCCAAATTAATCAAATTAGAAGATTATCATAGTTGGGTGACACGATTTGAAGCATATGTTTCTGCAAATGATATCGATATGTGGTTATCATATTCTGAACCATATACATATCCTAAAGGTGAGGACGGGGAACCAATTCTTCAAAAGAAGCTTTCCGGTGAACAAAAGAAAGCATATCAAGCTGAGAAAAAGGCTTATGGCACTTTAACAATGGCATTGCCTACTGATTTACTACATCAATTTTCAAGCAACTATACCACAAAGAGTTTGTGGGATGCTCTAGAAAAGAGATGTGAAGGTAATGACCAGTACAAGAAAAGTCGACAAAAGGTGTTGAAGAAGGAATTTGATAGCTTCAAGCATTATCAAAATGAATCGATTCAAAATCTGAATGCAAGATTTGCACATTTAATGAGTGAAATGAAGTTGGTGAATCTCACAAAAGATGAAGCTGATAAGTGTTATACCCTGAATTTTCGGCTAGTAATCCAGGGTACAGGTATAGGCTTAAGGCAGGATTGACCCAGGAATCGTATGACCCAGAATTTAACAGGTAAAGTTCAAATGACCCTGAATGTATCAGGGGTAAGGCAATGTCCCAGGATGTCACTATAATCCAGGGAAGTCCATATTTACTTTATTTATTTTGGTTATACATTATTATGACCCAAGATGAGTCTAATCCAGGGTCACCCTTATTTTACGAATGACCCAGCATGTGGAAATGACCCTGCATGCTAGGACATTGTTATTAACGTGTTTTGTGCCTATATCTGATCAAGAACAGATTGACGGAGTCCACCAACGGTCGAATAGGAGAAGCTGAAGACTTATTTCGCACGTGGTCAAAGGTTTTTAGCTGGAAACTCGGTCAACTAACTGAAAAAGACGTTGAGGAGAAGATCCCTGGAATATCGGACAAGTTGTTGAAGACCTAGGAGTATAAATAGGACCTTTAGACTTATTTTTCAGCTCATTCGAGCTTTACTCATTGTATTCTCGAGCTTATCTCTCTGCTTACTCACTGTACTAAAAAATTTACGTGATCAATAAATTGGTAGTGTGTGTTATCGCTACCCGGGGTTTTTATGCCGGTGGCGCCTTAGAGACATCTAAGGGCTAAGGGCTTTTCCCCAGTAAAATTCTTGGTGTTCCTACATACATTTAAGGGTTCATTTGTGTTATCTGAATTATCAATCGCTTTCCTGATTTAACTCACATTTTTACCCAGGATTTTGTCCTTTGTCCCTGGAATTCAACTATTGTCCCAGGATTTCTGCAAACCGTTTTCATATATTAATCCTAGGCACCAAACCTCACAATCTTATTTGGTTCAAGTTTTACTAATTTTGCTTAAGTAATTTTTAGCCAAAACAATAAGAAAGAAAAGATCATGGAAGCTTTACCTGAAAAATGGGAAAATTATGTGATGATAATTACTAATGATAAAGATTATCCAAAGTTGTCTTTTAATGATCTGATTCAAAGAATCCAAGCTAGGGATATGGAGTTAAAAGTAAACAAGTCACTTCCTGAGCAAATTCAGAATCCTGCGGTGTATTATGGCAACAATGATTCAACTTTGAATGCTGGAAAGTCTAATATTCTTAGTTCTGCACCTCATACAGCGTTTCTGGCAGGTAAATCTGAGAATCCAAATTATTCATCTGCTGGTTGTACTGTGTTAATTCCTAGTTTTTCGACTCAAAGTGCATTGTCTGTTCAAATGTTGATGATTATAATGCGTTTATGTCTGCATTGGTATCTTCATACTTTGGTGTTATCACTGGTGCTGTGAGTAATGCTGAGTTAGCAAATGAAGATTACGATCAGATTGATTATGATCATTTGCAAGAAATGGATCTAAATTGGCAATATGCTATGTTGGTTCGTAGAACAAATAAAATTTTCAATAGAACTAGTAAGAAGAGATTGAATCAGGAAGGGAAGATTGGATTCGACAAGTCTAAGGTGAAATGTTTTAAGTGTTCAGTTTATGGTCACTTTGCTCGAGAATGTCCAAGTTCTTCAGAAAGTAAACTGAAGATTGGTCAGCATGCACATTTAGTTTTTGATCCATCAGATAAAGCTGAAAAGGTTGAACAGAAATCTGCTACTCTTGCTCATGATTGGACTAATACATTTATGCATCCAGATTAATTTTCCTGGAATGCAGATTCAGCAGTTAAAAAGAATCATACTCTAATCTCAATTGCTTTAACTGTTCAACATGCTGATGATGACAATTTTTTAACTGAGTCTGATACTTCTTCAAGTGTATCTTTGGTTCAAGAAGAATTACTTAAAGTTTCTACAAGTTCAAAGGTTGACGAGTTTGAATGTCTTAAATGTAAAAGATTGCTTCAGCAGGTTGCAGGTTTTGAACAAAGATGTCAACTATCAACTAAAGAAATTTTGGTGCTCAAGAAAGAGGTGGACGATTTTCAAAAGAAGTATTAAGAGTTGGTTCATATTCATGAAGATGTTTTGAAGGAAAAGGCTCAACTGGCTGAAGAATGTGAGAAAGCCAAAGCTGAAGCGTTAGACGCAGCTCAAGATTTTGAGAATCCGTTTGAAAATAGTTATCCGGTTCAGCAAAAATATGAAGAAGCTACTTCTCTTATTGCCAAAACTGCTGTTACTATAGAGAAACTTCAAAATAAGATTTCTATGCTTCAAGATGAAAATGTTCTTTACAGAGACAAGAATGAAGTGTTAACAAAAGATGTTGAGATCTACAAGCAAAAGAAAGAAAATGTACTTGAAGAATTATATGCTGAATGTGAGATCAGGAAGTTACAAACTTATGAGTATGATGATCTCAAAGCAAAGTTCATCAAGTGACAACAAGAGGTGTTTGAATGTCAACAGAAAATTAATGACTTGAAATTGGAGATTTCGGAGTTGAAAAGACAAGTTAAGAATTGCAATATGTCACCAACATTGCTAAATTTCTTATACAAGCAGGATCAGAGTTCAGAGAAGTCTAAGGAAGAAAATATTAACTTGGTACCTCAACCAGTGGATTTGATTGAAGTTACTTCTACTCAGATTGATCCACACAATGAATTGCATGACTATTCAAAGTTTGCTACTCCACCCAAGAAGAACAAGTCCAAGTCTAAAAAGAAGGAGAAACCTTTGGGTGAAGCTCCATAAGGTTGCTTCGAGTTCTTCATCTGCAACCAAAGAAGAAAAAGTTTTGATTGAAAAGAACAAGCTGAAGGATATCAAAGAGAAATTCACTAGTGATGCTAAGTCAAGAGTTACTTCGGGTTCTTCGTCCAATTCTTCAAAGACTCGAGGA
Organism: Deinandra increscens subsp. villosa; assembly: GCA_039602395.1. Taxonomy (NCBI): domain Eukaryota; kingdom Viridiplantae; phylum Streptophyta; class Magnoliopsida; order Asterales; family Asteraceae; genus Deinandra; species Deinandra increscens. The sequence continues at coordinate 33,411,092 of JBCNJP010000025.1, forward strand.
TCTAAACACAAAGGTTTAGGTTACAAAGTGTTGGACGAACCAGATCAAGCAAAGAAATCAGTGAAGGCTGAGAAGGTTTCTAAGACAAAAGTTGCAAAGAAATCACCATCTCAGAAGGAATTTTCTTATTATTCTGAAAAATCTTCATCTTCAAGGAGTCCGTCTCCTAGGTATGATTCTTCTAATGGTTTCTTTGATCATTTTCATTCTGAACATTCATCTGATTCTCAAAAATCAAAACAATTTTCGAACAATTTTAGAGAAAGACTTTGTTATGTATGTCGTCAACCGGGACATCTTGCTGCTGATTGTCCGACGACTACATATATCCACAAAACTGCCAAATATGTGGATAACAAAGGTCAATTTTTTGATGAACCTTGGTCCCCAAAGATTAAATCAACTCGTAAATCGTCTTGGTCTAAATCAAGTACGTCGGTTGAATCTGATTCGGGTTCTGATCAACAATCAAAACTTTTACGAATTTGGAAACCAAAAGTTGTTTCCACGGCCAACAAGGACTTTGTGGAAGACACCGGGCGACCCGACGCTGTTGATTCTAGTCGATCCCAACGTGACTAATGTTTTATTTGGTGTCAAGCAGGTGTTTCCGGAAGACCTTTCGGTGATTGGAAAATTGCTGATTGTGAAATATCTGCTTTAATTAATTTAAATTTCAAAATCAATTTTGTTTTCAAAAGGCTAAGCTGCTAGTGTTCGTGTTGCTTGATCATTTTTTCTTGTTTTTCACTCCGTCTCATTCTGAGGGGGAGTTTGTTTTTGCAAAAATTCAAAAATAGTGTGTTGTTTTTCAATTAGTAAAAATGAAAATCTATAAATAGAGTTGTCATTTTTAGGGGGAGAAATTTGAAAAAGACAAAAACATTTGAAAAATGCAAGAAGCCAAAAACATTGAAAAATGAGAAATTGTATCCAACATGATTGGGAAATGATGGTACATTGGCTGACATTGTCTGACTCATGGATAAAGTATATGAAAAAGCCATAAGACCATTTGTTCGATGTGCAAGGTAGGTTCAGCAAATCAGAAAGTATACAGATGTGATATACACTAAATCTGATGCTTGTCCTAGTGGATAACATCTTGATGCATATCTCATGATATATCAAGAAAAAGATATGTGAAAAATAAAAAGAGAAGTCACTGTGTATACATGTGTTTATTTTGCAAAGATTTTCTTTATTTTGTCAAACGATCGGACTTTCTCTGCGTATCGAAAGATCGACCTGATTGTTGTTCGTTTGACATTCTGCTTTATTTTCTTTGGTGTTTCGTATAACTCATTGGACTCTCTCTGCGTGTACGGGAGTACCGACCTGATTGTTGTTGAGTTATACAACTTTAACTTGTTTTATTTTCTTATTTTGTTAAATCCGAGGCCTTATCTGCGTATCGAAAGATCGACCTTAAGGTAGACGATTTAACATTCTTATTTCTTTTTGCATGGAACACAATTGACTATATCATGGTTACAATCATTATGTGATTAAAATCACAAATGAAATCACAAAAGGTGATAAGCAAAAGCATATCTGAGTATGTCTGATAGTGTGAGGTACACTGGTCAATGCGAACTTAATCAAAACCTTAACATATCCAGATGTTATGAGTATGATTGTGTTAGAGTTTAAAGTTGGACAAATTATATCCGAAATCAGCATTGCTTATGTGCTTCATTAATTGAAATTGAAATGTAGTTCAGCATGTTATGACCAATATGATCCCAAGTTGTGATCTTTCTCACAAAAGACAAAAATAGTGTCTGTTTCTGTAATGCATTTACTTTTCTTATCAGAAAATATCAAAAAGATTTTAGGTGTGTTTTGATATAAAGTTTCTAAAAGCCAAAAAGATTTTGTTTCTTATTTGTTTTCGATTGATCGGCACGGAATACGAAATCATTTTCAAAATCAAAATATCTTGGAGTCTCGAAGAGGCATTTTGCACCAAGATTATTTATGTTGGCATGTTTCTAAGTGGGAAGAGAACATCACAAATTCAAGTCTTCTGAAGATTGTTGATAAAGAGATTACACACGATGCAATATCATGTATTCAAGATTGAACTCATCGTCAAAGATCGAGGAAGAGTTTGATTGAAGATACAAGATACAAGTTTAATAGAGGAGATGATACTACACATGCCGAGGGGGAGTTTGTTGATACACAGTTCCTGATCGTCATGTGAAGTATTGAATACAAGACGAATCACACAAGGCTGCTGAGGTCCGAACTCCCAGCGAACATGGAGTTCGGACAGCTCCGAACGTGTGGCCGAACTTGAGGTTCGGCCAATCGTTTTTCAGCTTATATAAATAGTTCATCTTGTATAGAATTGTTAAGCTTTAGTGTCATATATTCTCTGAGTGTACTCTGTGATTCTCTGTGGTTAATACAAGTCTCATTTGTATTTACTCTTCGTGTTTTACTCGTTTACATTGATTTCATTACGACTAAGTAGAAGATCCACAAGCTTAAGCAATTTCAATTTTCAAGATGCTCGCAGGAAGCTCATATAGTTCAGGAATCCTATTATCGTCTGGGAATCCCACTCATCCATGTATCTTGATTTGTTTTATTCGACTAACCCTTATAATTGCCACGTGTTTATTTGACCCAGGTACCGTTGAGGTCATCAAGTACCTATGAGATTCAAGCTCCAGCTGAACGAAATCGTGGACCAAGTGGACGAAGAGGGCTCTAACAGTCGTGTTAGTTGGACGATAGGATCCCGGGAATTCCGGATAGTTTGTTATTTTTGTAATCCTTATATAATCAAGGATTCGATCGACTTAGGGACACACAACAACGATAAACTTTAGCTCTGATAGCTTACCATCATTGTAACACTTAGTGTCAATCGACCAAACCTCCAAAACACTTGTAATTTATTAGTTCTTATCAATAAAATTGCTAGGTAGCAGGCTCTTCAAGCCGGCTCCCGAGGTTTTTTTGCTAGGATTCCTAAAGGAAACTCGAAGGCATCTGGATTTTTCCTCGTTACATCATCGTGTCAACATTCGTACTTTGATATTCCTTCATTTTGATAATCAAGCACACTACCTCACATTCTAAGTTTGGAATACGAAATCACTTTGTTGATTTTTGACCAAAACTGTTTGGCGCCCACCTTGGGGCAAGTGGTGCTTTGTTCTGAGAAAACTCTGCATTTCATTAACTCCAATTGACCTTCACTTCAAAAATTTCGAACCAAAAAAAATGTGTCTCGGCCTCTAAATCGTCTTCCATTCCTCCTCTTCTTCCGCTCCAGGATGCCTGAAGAAAACTAATGATCATCAGAAGAAAGTGGACGAGCAGCCGAGTAAAGCTGATTATCCTGTGTTCATAGGATCCCAGGTTCAATCTGTTGATCCTGTTATTACTAACAACGATTTGCTTTCTTTGATTAAACAGGTGAAACATCAGATGGATTCCCAAGAAAAGACTAATCAAACGGTGATGAAGGAAATTGAGGATCTTAAGAAGTCTAAGAAACCCATGGAGGAGCATAGTCCCATATTTCCCAAGCACATTGACTTCATTGCCTCAGCATCCTCAGATCCGACTCGCTACAATTACAAATCGACAGCAGGCTTCACTACAGCCCCTACAATGACTTCCCATGCCGCTGGATATGCAGGTAGTACTATTGGATTCTCAGGAACCATCCCGCCAAAATCCTCGCAGCCACGTTCTAAAGATCCTTGGACTCCATCATCATTGGGATCCTTGGCTGCACCGTCTCAAGGATATCCTTTCTCTACTGGGAATCCAGGCCAGAAGCTCCAAGGATATCAGCATTCTAACCCTTCTATTTCTGCAGGAGTCTTCAGGACCTGCTCCTCAGATGTGCATGATGGTTACTTCATTCCCATGCAAACAGCAGCCACTACGGAGCCGAGCATCCCAATAAACTATGGATATGATCCTAGGATCCCAGTCCAGAATCCTGGCCCAGGTAATGTGTCCAATTCAATTCCTGTCGTTTCTAACCAGGGTGCTCCTTATGATGCAGGTGTTCACCCAATTATCGCTAGGGAGCTCCAGAAGTTAAAGGAAATGATTTCGAGTGTTCCAGGGATCATGAAACCTATTCCTGAGGTTCCTTTGGAAAGCCACAAGATCTCAAGGTTTACTTGCCCGATTTCTCAAGTGGAGATCCCAAAGCGTTTTCAAACTCCAAGCATGAAGCTTTATGATGGAACCACAGATCCTGAAGAACACGTGGCACATTATAGGGAGCGTATGGAGATCAATCCCATTCCGATAGAAATCAAGGAAGCATGTCTGTGCAAAGGCTTTGGTTTAACCTTAACGGGACCAACCATGAAAGGGCTACTGAGCATTCCTCCTAACATTATTACATCATTCTCTCATTTAGTTAACCTGTTTAGGAACCAATTTTCTTGCAGCAGAACTTTTGAGAAGCTCTCAGGCGACCTGTACCGAGTATTTCAGAAGCCAGATGAACCGCTTAGAGAATACATTGCTAGATTCGGACGAGAATCTGTCGAGATTCCACATCTGGATATGGCAGCAGCCGTCGAAGCCTTTAAAATGGGGCTCTCTAAAGATTCACGTTTTTATGATGATCTTGTCATGACTCCTTGCAGGAATCTTGATGAAGTACGCAACAAAGCCTTGAGGTTTATCCGTTTGGAAGATGACAAAAAGATCCACCAAAGATTGGATGTTCCTAAATATGATCCTAACAGCAAGAAGTCGCAATCCCCCGGGAAGCCATATAGATCCCGTCCATACACCAAACCAGATAATCACAAAGTCAATGCTGTAGAGCAGGATGATGATGATGAGGAGTATCCAAAGGTATCTGAGTATTGTTTTTCTATTGACATTGGTGGCCTATTGTGTCCAATGCAGGATCTTGGCGAAAAGGTAAGATGGCCTAGAAAAAACGATAAGCAGGGATCCTGGAAAGACAAAACCAAGTGGTGTGCCTTCCACGAAGACTTCGGCCACCTAACAGATGAATGCATAGCACTCCGGAAGGAAATCAGCTATCTACTTAGTAAGGGGCATCTTAAAGAGTCGATAGGCCTTAAGAAGGTCAAGACTCAAGAAGCCGACAAGGTGCCTTAGACAGCAGCTTCTCCACCTCAGGACGCTCAAATAATCAACTTCATCTCAGGAGGCTCAGACATCTGCGGCACTTCATATTCCTCAGCCAAGAAGCATGCTAAGGAATCTAAATCTGAACAGGGTGATAGACCTGTCCGTACTTCCACCTTAACTCAAGATAAACTGATATCCTTTGATGAGAGCGACCGTTCTCATGTTCAGGATCCTCATCGTGATAGTCTTGTGGTCACTTTATATATTGCTAACCATGTTGTTCACAGGATCCTAATTGATAATGGAAGCTTAGTAAACATAATCCGTCTTGATGTGCTCAAGAAAATGGGGATCCCGGAAACTGAAATAGTTGCAAGGTCCTCAGTCCTGGTTGGCTTCAGTGGTGAAACTAAAAGCACCGTAGGGGATATCAGATTACCAATATACATAGACGGGGTAAACTCTATGCAAAATTTTGTGTTATAGATTCTATCTCTTGTTGTAATATAATTCTTGGCAGGCCATGGATACACGAGATGAAAGTGGTCCATTCAACTTATCATCAATGTATCAAGCTTCCCACACCTTGGGGAGTTGTAAGGATTGGAAGTGACCAACAGGAAGCCAAGAACTGCAATTCAACTTCAATGAAAAACACCACTAAGGTGACAAAGGGATAGCAATTACAGAAAAGGACACTTGAAGTACAGGAGGACAGGGAGCTTGATGTCAAAGAAGTCCTTCTAGACCCTGAGAATCCTGAAATTAAGGTGCTCATAGGAACAAGCATCCCAGCAGGTGTCGAACAAGAATTGGTTCAGCTTCTGAAGGCTAGAACCTTAACTTTTTCCTGGAAGCATGAGGATCTGACAGGTATCCCTAAACATATTATTACTCATAAACTTTGTTTAGATCATTCTTTCAGGCCCATACAACAAAAGAGGAGAAAGTTCGCTCCCGAGAAGAATCTTATCATCCAGGAAGAAGTTGACAAGCTTCTCAAAACCAAGATGATCAGATAAGTCAAATATCCCAAGTGGCTAGCAAACATGATGGTGGTTCAAAAGAAGAACGGAAAATGGAGAGTTCGTGTTGACTACACAGACTTGAATAAAGCTTGTCCTAAGGATCCTTTTCCACTTCCCCACATTGACGCAATGGTGGATGCCACGGCTGGTCACGAGATGCTCACCTTCATTGACGCATCAACAGGATTCCAACAAATTCAGATGGAACCATGTGACCAGGAGCATACGGCTTTTATGACTCTGACGGGTATCTATTGTTATACTGCAATGCCTTTTGGTCTAAGAAATGCAGGTTCCACCTACCAGAGGCTAGTCAATATGATGTTTAAAGAGTAACTAGGGGGCACGATGGAAGTCTACATAGACGATATGGTGGTGAAATCCAAAAAGGCACAAGATCATGTCAAGGATCTCCAAACTGCCTTTGACATCTTTAACCAATATAACATGAAGCTCAGTCCCTCCAAGTGTCACTTTGGGGTGCGAGCTGGATAGTTTTTAGGCTATATGGTTATTGAAAGAGGAATCGAAGCAAGTCTAGAACAAATAAAAGGAATCCTGAATTCAAAGTACCCGTCGAACGTAAAAGAGGTGCAAAGATTGACAAGGAGAATCGCAGCACATTTTAAGATCCTCAGAAAAAAGTAAGGATTTCTACGATATCTTGAGGAAAAATTGGAAATTTGAGTGGACTGAGAAGCACGAAGAAGCCTTGAGATGCTTAAAATACTACCTGTCAGCAGCCCTGTTACTGATGAAACCAGAGGATGGAGAGCCGCTATATTTATATCTTGCTGTATCCGGAAGCTCAGTCAGTGCAGTCTTAGTAAAAGACCACCAAGGTCAGTAGCATCTGGTATATTACTTAAGTAAAACTCTGCTAGACGCAGAATCTAGGTATTCTCACCTAGAATTCTAGCTCTTATAATGGCTTCCACTAAACTTAGACATTATTTTGAAACTCATGTTATCATTGTGAAATCTAACTATCCTATTAAGGCAGTTCTCAGGAAGCCGGAAATTTCAGGTAGGATGGCTAAGTGGGCAGTCAAACTAAGTGCCTACGATATCAAATATGAGCCAAGGAGAGCAATCAAATCCCAAACCTTAGCTGACTTTGTGGCTAATATCAGCAGTGACATAGAACCAAAAGTAGAGAAGGAAGTCCAGCAGCTTCAGAAGCTAGAAGGAGACTGGATCCTTTACACTGATGGATTCTCAAATGTTAGAGGAATAGGGTTTGGGCATCCTGCTAAAATCGCCACAGGGGGACATAATACCATTATCCATATCTTGTGAATTCCAGGCTACCAACAACGAAGCTGAATATGAAGCTTTGATTGCTGGGTTGCAGTTGGATAGAGATATGGGCATCCGATGTATTCAAGTATTTGTTGATTCTCTTCTTTTGACTAACCACTTTAATGGCTCTTATGCAGTGAGAGGGGAGAATTTAATCAAATATCTTGATATTGTCGAAAAATTGTCTTTGCTTTTCAAAAATTTTAACATTTCACGGGTTCAAAGAGAAGACAATTCAGAAGTCGATACTTTAGCAAACTTGGCTTCATCGCTCAGGATCCCTGGGGATATCAAGATTCCCATAACGCATATCCTGACGCTGATAGTAGCTCAACAGGAAGCTCACACTATCGACAACAGTGAAGAAGCAGATTTTGGGAATCCCAAAGATATCCAAGAATCCTGGACTTATCCGATCAGTAAATACCTTAAAGACGGAGAGATTCCTAAGGGTGAAAATCCTAGGGCTTTTCGCGCCAAGGTAATACCTTATTTTATTTTAGATAATGTATTATACAGAAGACTCTTGCAGGTGTGTACTTGAGGTGCTTGGAGGAATCAGAAGCTCTTGAGGTGCTTCATAGTGGAGATTGTGGAAACCACACTAGGGGCAGAGCACTCTTCTCCAAGGTTCTTAGATTTGTTTACTATTGGCCTAGAATGATGAAGGATGCCATGAGCTTCTCACAAAAGTGTGATGCCTGCTATAGGCACGACAATATTATGCATAAACCAGATGAGCATCTGCATCATATAGTGTCCACATGGCCGTTCATGAAGTGGGGCATGGATATTGTAGGTAAGCTACCCAAAGCTCCTGGAGGAAAAGTATGTATGCTTGCAATGACAGACTATTTCTCCAAGTGGATTGAGGCAGAAGCCTATGTGCAAGTGAGAGAGAAAGAGGTGATATACTTCATCAAGAGAAACATCATTACCATATTTGGGACTCCAGCAGAGATCATATGGGACAACGGATCCCAGTTCATCGGTAGACGAATAACAAATATTTGTGCTATCTGGGGCATAAAAAGATTACTTCAACACCTGTCCACCCTCAAGCTAATGGGCAGTCGGAATCCAGCCGATGAAAAATTGCCACCCAAGTGGGAAGGACCATATTTAATAGATTCCGAAGAAGGAAAAGGGGCATATCACTTGGTAAACATGAAAGGGGAACCCCTACCAAGAGCCTGGAATGCCATATACCTCAAAGCTTATTTTATGTAGGAATCCCTTTGGAATCCTATTAGATTCCCAAGGATTCTCACTGCCAGATACTACAAGATATGTATTCCAATCCAATTTCAATATTATTCTTATTACTTTTATCATATGATACTGACTTAAGCATTGGAATGGTGTTAGCTAAGCTAACACCCTCCCTCACCAAGTCTTGAGTGATTTGCAGATTTTGAGAATCCTAAGAATTTTGGGTATATCCCCAGTCAGAGGTTGGCCACCTCTCATACATTTAAGGTATCCTGCATACCTTCTAAGGTTTGAGAGGCTGAATCCTCTCCTAAGTTGTCCACCAGTATGCTCGAGATGGCCGGACCAGTCCATCCCAGGGGTGGCTGTCAGGACCGATTTCACATCGAGAATCCCGATCTTGAGCAAGAACAAAGATTAGATGAGGGGACGGGATGAAGAGAATCAAAGATAATAAATGAAAAAAAATAATAAATCAAACGATTCATTGATTATTGCTGAAAGATTACAACGAACCGAATGATTACAAAACCCGTCATTGGAAATCCATGGTCACATTGGGTTGAGCTCAAACCCAATGTGTGACTCTCTCTCTAGAATTGATAGCTCACATCACTCATTATTCATCATTATTCATCTTTTATTCATCACTTATTCATCATCTTTCTAATGGAGCACACTCACCCTATATATAGAGAGCCCATGTACTCACTAGCCCACTAACTAGCTAACACACATACAAATGAGCAAATACAAATAAACAAATGACATAATTATTATTAATTAAATCAAAGATGATTTAATTAATTTGAAGCTTGACTCGCTCGAACCGATCTTCCGTTGACTTTTACGTTGACCATTGACCCGAACGGTTGACTTTTCCAGAAAACGTCTTCGGTCCAAACTTGCAAGCCTCGAGCATCACAACCCGCGTCTCTGAATCAAGTCACAATGGATTCTTCAGCCGAATTATTCGAGAATAGATTTGATGGCGTCAGTCACACTTATTAAAAGTTACAACAATTCCCCCTTGACTCACGCTTTCAAATCTGTCATACTGGTGAAGAACCGCTCTGTCGTGCATCTTCGAAGAATAACTGATAAACCGGAATCTTTCTGTTGTAAAGGTTCCCCCTTTGAATAAGCATCTTCTGTTCTTGTTGCACCAGTTGAGATCCAAGTGCTGCAGTTCACTCGGTTCACACGGTCGGGTACAATACTAAGAATGCTGAACATTGGAGAGAAAATCGCAACAAATCGAATCAGATAAACCAATCAATCACTGAAAATGCTCCAACTTCAGATAATCGACCCGATAATCCAAATCCATAGAAGTTCCCCCTTTTCTCTAGATCCCTCTGAAAACATCCGATGTAGAAGCGGAAAATCAGATGCAGAGAGTGGAACCGTTCCGCTCAGTTCCGAAGAGAAAATGGTACTAAAATCCTGAAATCGGACAATCTTGCGAAAAACCGGAAGCCGGGTGCTGACAGTTGTGAATGATCCAAAAATACTGAACTTGTTCCGCGTGACTGGGTTGGATGCAAAAATAATGTCAAATCGGTGAAAAACTGAGATCCCGAGCGTAAACGCAAAATTTATTCATAACCGGAGTCTTCGTAATTTTGGTCTTGAAAACTGAGCCCGGAAAAATATTCCGTGAAGAATTCTGAGTTAAACGGTGCATTTTGGAATGAATCTGAGAAGACCATAAATTTTATTCAAGTAACGGCCTTCCGTTAGAGATTTAACGGAATATTCCAATATTTAACTGAGATTCCAGTTAATTCGGTTAGATGACATCAGCGCTGCATCAGCTAAACAACTTGAAGTGAGACATAACGAAACAGTCAGAAACTTAACCGAGAAGTGAAACCAGTCCGTCAGTGGTCGTTAGCTAACGTGGCATGACGTCAACAAAAACTAGAAACCCGTCGAATAAACGGAATAAATCCAAGACCAATAAAATTTTCGCAATTCCGTTCGGTGTTATCCCGTAAGTATCGTTAAAAACTGACAAGAAAAATGCCCCGTGTTTGACGAAATATGCTGAAAAATTAATTAGTGGTGAAAAATCTCTTAAAGAAACACAATCCATGTGCTTCTTAATAATCCAATCAGATTGGTTCTTAAAAAGTTCATCAACGGCTGGGAATTAATGGATCTGATGGCTGTGGAGGTGGATCCGTGTGAGTAAAGGATAGACCAATCAGAGGCCGCCAACCACAGCCCTTTTCAACGTCTCTTAGAATAGATGGGGCCCACGAGACATGGCTTAAGCCAATGAGATGGAGACAGTGCTTAGGTTTCCAACGGTTCTCTTGACAGCAAGGGGCCCACGCGCATTCCATTCCTCCAATCGCCATGCGCCAGCCAAAAGGATTCAGCGATTTATTATTTCAGCTGGGTCCCACGTTCAATTTTGCAGCCAATAGAAAAGCAACAACAAAATGCTATCCAACGACTCTTTCATGAGGTGGGACCAAGCCCATTTTCTCCACCAATCAGGCAGCGACAGAGAAAAAAAATGCTGGAGTTGACCGACAATAGGTTGAGAAAGACATTCTCAAACACTCCACTCACGCGCTGACACGTCATAAAGCTGTCATCTTCACCATAAAGCGCCGAAACCCTAAAATGGTCGGAACTCTTGACCGGAAAATCAAAACCTCATCGGAAAAACGTGTTTTAATCATAACTCGGTGAAAACTCAACCAAAGTTAACGATTTTTATGCCAATGAACTCGTAATCCAAACCTCTACACATCTAGACGATCAGAATCGTCTGAAATTTATTCGAACGAAAACCCAGTTGACGAGATTCGTCGAGATCGCCAAACTAAGTGGTCGCCAAGGCCATACGAGATCGCCAAGCCATTCCAGGTCGCCAAATCCGTTCAAGATCGCCAAGGTTTATTTAAATCGCCAAGAACTAAGCACGAAATCGCCAAGATTAAACCGAGATCGCCAGGTACAAAGTCGAAGTCGCCAAGTGCACCTTCAAAGACACTGAGATCGCCAACAACATCTTCAACAAAATGAAGAACACTTGAAAAACAGCAGAAAACCCAGATCTTCGTGATCGATTTTGAACCACCAAAACATGAGGAAAAAGCAGATTCATGAACGAACAATGAAGCCAAGCATTAGACGAAATCATTCTGGCCACAAACAACTCGAATCGCAGCTTCAAACGTCCCGAATCAGCCTCAAAATCTGGAAATCCATCAAGAACACGAAGAACACCTAGTAAACACTGTTAAGTGTGTGTTTTTCCAGATCTGTCAAATATGTTGCGAATCAGGCGAAACCGATGCTACCAATGAATCCGGAATGCGTTTTCCTTCAAGATTCATACTTTATTTCATCCGAAAACACTGATTTTAGCACCAAAAACTCAGAATCAAAGCTCAAAAAATCTTCAAAACCCCAAAAACGTGAAAACTCTAACTGCTTTATTTTTTCAGCTCAGATCTCTTATTTCTTCACTGATTTGAACATATGGAGCATGAAATCATATCTAAATGAACCCAATAACAAGAATCTATCATCAGATTCATCCAGAAATCATCAATCAACTCCAAAAATAAGAAAAAATAGAAAAAAGTCTCCAAAGTGGGTTTTTCAATCAGCACCTCATTCAAGCTCAAAATCACAGATTCGAGTGACCAGATTCACGGTGAGATGAATCTGATCGGTACCCGCTCTGATACCATTTGTCAGGACCGATTTCACATCGAGAATCCCGATCTTGAGCAAGAACAAAGATTAGATGAGGGGACGGGATCAAGAGAATCAAAGATATTAAATGACAAAAAATAATAAATCAAACGATTCATTGATTATTGCTGAAAGATTACAACGAACCGAATGATTACAAAACCCGTCATTGGAAATCCATGGTCACATTGGGTTGAGCTCAAACCCAATGTCTGACATACTGGTGAAGAACCGCTCTGTCATGCATCTTCAAGGAATAACTGATGAACCTGGAATCTGTCTGTTGTAAAGATTCCCCCTTTGAATAAGCATTTCTGTTCTTGTTGCTCCAGTTGAGAGCCAAGTGCTGCAGTTCACTCGGTTCACACGGTCGGGTACAATACTAAGAATGCTGAACGTTGGAGAAAAATCGCAACAAATCGAATCAGATAAACCAATCAATCACTGAAAATGCTCCAACTTCAGATAATCGACCTGATAATCCAAATCCATAGAAGTTCCCCCTTTTCTCTAGATCCCTCTGAAAACATCCGATGCGGAAGCGGAAAATCAGATGCAGAGAGTGGAACCGTTCCGCTCAGTTCCGAAGAGAAAACGGTACGAAAATCCTGAAATCGGACAATCTTGCGAAAAACCGGAAGCCGGGTGCTGACAGTTGTGAATGATCCATAAATACTGAACTTGTTCCGCGTGACTGGGTTGGATGCGAAAATAATGTCAAATCGGTGAAAAACTGAGATCCCGAGCGTAAACGAGAAATTTATTCATAACCGGAGTCTTCATAATTTTGGCGAAGAAAATCGAGCTCGGAAAAATATTCCGTGAAGAATTCTGAGTAAACCGGTGCATTTTGGAATGAATCTGAGAAGACCATAAATTTTATTCAAGTAACGGCCTTCCGTTAGAGATTTAACGGAATATTCCAATATTTAACTGAGATTCCAGTTAATTCGGTTAGATGACATCAGCACTGCATCAGCTAAACAACTTGAAGTGAGACATAACGAAACAGTCACTAACTTAACCGAGAAGCGAAACCAGTCCGTCAGTGGTCGTTAGCTAACGTGGTCTTGACGTCAACAAAAACTAGAAACCCGGTAGAAATATGACGGAATAAATCCATGTCCAATAAAATATTTTCTGAAATTCCGTTGCGTCGTTATTCTGTTTGTCTCGTAAAAGACTTATTAGAAAATACCCGCATTAAACGAAATAATGTGAAAAATATAATTAATGGAATTAAATCTCCAAAAAAAAAAAAATTCCATGATCCTTGTCAATTTTAACCAACCAATCAAAATTCAGCATATAGACAATCCAACGGCTGAAAAGAATTCTGATTAATGGATCAGATCAAGATCCTTGTGTATTTCCGTCCACCAATCAGAAAGAAGGACAGCCGAGATCCAATGGATAGGAATAAAGAGATCTAGCGGCTGAGATTAGCAATCCTGGTGAAATGGATCTGACCAATCAGATCGAGACAACCAAAAAAGCTTTCAACGGCTATTTAGAGTTGCTGGGGCCCACCTGATTTCTTTCTCCACCGAGATTCCTTATTTGCCTGGCCCACGCGCATGCTCCTCCACCAATCAGAGGTAGACAACCAATTAGGGTTGTCGGGTTTGACCATAGCAGGAGAGAGAAACTCATTCCCTGCTGTCCAATAGCTGACTGCCATGTCATCTCGGTGTCATCTCCTTCATCATTCCACCGGAAACCTAAATCGATCGCCGAAACCAACGAGAGCCCATCGGAAAAACGTAAATTGACCATATCTCCGCGAATACTCGATGGATTTTGATGATTTTTATATGGCAGAACTCGTAATTCAATTCTCTATCCATCTTGACAATCAAAATCCACCGAAACTTATTCGAAAGAAAACCCCAGTTGTTGAGATTCAGACGAGATCGCCAAAGTGATCGAAATCGCCAAACTTTATTCAAGGTCGCCAAGGCTCCTTTGAGATCGCCAGGATCATGCGAGGTCGCCAAACCGTTCAAGACCGCCAACCTTTATTGAAAACGCCAAGAACACGATGAAATCGCCAAGATTAACTCGAAATCGCCAAGAGCAAACCGAGGTCGCCAAGCACATCTTCAAGTTCAGCGAAGTCGCCAAGAACACCTTCAAAGACACTGAGATCGCCAACAACATCTTCAACAGAATGAAGAACACTTGAAAAACAGCAGAAAACCCAGAACTTCGTGATCGACTTTGAACCACCAAAACATGAGGAGAAAGCAGATTCATGAACGAACAATGAAGCCAAGCATTAGACGAAATCATTCTTGCCACAAACAACTCGAATCGCAGCTTCAAACGTCCCGAATCAGCCTCAAAATCTGGAAATCCATCAAGAACACGAAGAACACCTAGTAAACACCGTTAAGTGTGTGTTTTCCAGATCTGTCAAAAATGCTGCGAATCAGGCGAAACCAATGCTTCCAATGGATCCGGAACGCGTTTTCCATCAAGATTCATACTTTATTTCATCCAAAAACACTTATTATAGCACCAAAAACTCAGAATCAAAGCTCAAAAAATCTTCAAAACCCCAAAAACGGGAGAACTCTAACAGCTTCGTTTTTCAGCCTCAGATCTCACATTTCTTCACTGATTATGACATATGGAGCATTAAATCATATCTAAACAAACCCAATAACAAGAATCTATCATCAGATTCATCCAGAAATCATCAATCAGCTCCAAAAATAAGAAAAAATAGAAAAAAATCTCCAAAATGGGTATTTCAATCAGCACCTCATTCAAGCTCAAAATCACAGATTCGAGTGACCAGATTCACGGTGAGATGAATCTGATCGGTACCTGCTCTGATACCATTTGTCAGGACCGATTTCACATCGAGAATCCCGATCTTGAGCAAGAACAGAGGTGAGATCGAGGAGAGGGGATGAAGAGAATCAAAGATAATAAATGACAAAAAATAATAAATCAAACGATTCATTGATTATTGCTGAAAGATTACAACGAACCGAATGATTACAAAACCCGTCATTGGAAATCCATGGTCACATTGGGTTGAGCTCAAACCCAATGTGTGACTCTCTCTCTAGAATTGATAGCTCACATCACTCATTATTCATCCTTATTCATCACTTATTCATCATCTTTCTAATGGAGCACACTCACCCTATATATAGAGAGCCCATGTGCTCACTAGCCCACTAACTAGCTAACACACATACAAATGAGCAAATACAAATAAACAAATGACATAATTATTATTAATTAAATCAAAGATGATTTAATTAATATGAAGCTTGACTCGCTCGAACCGATCTTCCGTTGACTTTACGTTGACCGTTGACCCGAACGGTTGACTTTTCAAGAAAACGTCTTCGGTCCAAACTTGCAAGCCTCGAGCATCACAACCCGCGTCTCTGAATCAAATCACAATGGATTCTTCAACCGAATTATTCGAGAATAGATTTGATGGCGTCAGTCACACTTATTAAAAGTTCCAACAGTGGCTGACAATCTTGTCATTATAGGCTGCTTGGTGGATTCTCAAGGTTTATAACGCTGACGTGTTATCTAATGTTTTGACATATTCATGTCACTTACGGAAGGGCTTAACACCAGTTTTGGCTTAGTCCCAAGTAAATAAGGGCTTGACACCAGTTTTGGCTTAGTCCCAAGTAAATAAGGGCTTGACCCCAGTTTTGGCTTAGTCCCAAGTAAATAAGGGCTTGACCCCAGATTTGGCCTAGTCCCAAGAATCCCGGGTTTATCCCAAGCTTATTTCTAAATTCGATATCTTATGTTCAAAAGAAATTCCTTTGGCCTCTGGCCAGGAATCCTATTAAATTCCTTTGAGGATCCCAAGGAAGGATGTCAAAACAAACTGGCTAAGTTGTCATTTAGGATTCCTGTAAGAATCCTGAATGAGATAAAAGAAGAAATGGCAACTTGGATTGAGAAATCGACTAAGGTAAAACTTGAAGTTCAGGTGACTTAAGTTTTTATTACTTGATTTTGGATTTTAACCTATTCAATTATTAAACCTCAAATTATTTCCTAATGTACAAGTCCTTTTCAAGATCCTTGAAATTTTTATAACTAATCCTATCTACAGGATTTCAATACAAAACATAACATAAGAAGCCAAAAGATGATCATATTATTAACATACACAGAAGGGTTGTGAGCTCCCCAAGATTCGTCCTGAAAACCTCAGGATCCCTCCGCTTGGAAAGCTCAGAGGTCAAAAATTCTTAGGAATCCTGGTTTCGTCTTGCAAAATGCAAGATCCCTCCACCAGGATCCCTACCGTTGTTTGTTGTTTGTTGTTTGTTTCTTACAGGAACCACAAAGACATTGTTTAACAAAGAAAACCAACAAACTAAAAAAAATGGGTTCAGACCGTTGCATTATCGTCATCGCCCATTGCCTTCCCTTATTCCACCAACTTCTCCACCTCCTCCACTTTCTTGCCCTCTCCCAGCTCCAGCACGTAAGCCCTGGTCATTGCTGTCGGAGATTCTGGAACCGTCTTCGAGGAGTCACCATCGTTCCCATCCTTCTCTGCTCCAGCCAGGAACCTTGAAACCAGACGCTTCACCTCGTCTGCCATTTGGATCTTACACTCCAAGATGCTCCGGGAAGCCGAAAGTTAGCCGATTTTAGCATCAGTGGCCATCTTGGCTTCAAGGCTGAGATGCTATTCAGTGAGCTTCTGCTCATAGAACAGGGTCTTACCCTTAGCAATGTCGGCTTGGGCCTGAATCATCTCATTAGCCTCGGCCAGTTTCTTCTCCATATCCATGGCTTGGGTGCTCAGCTTCTCAATGCTCTGCACGAAGAAACAGGAATCCTGATCAGTAGCTCCAATAGGTATGAAACTGACTTGTATGTTTGTTAAAGCTTCTTACCAGGTTGACCAAGGTTTGCATCGTGAGAATCTTGTTGCTGACCTCAGAAGGAGCAAGATCTTCAAAAGTCTACAGGTACACGCTAGTCTCAGTGGTCTTCCGCTTCTTGGAAGCCGAGGCCTTCTGCCGGCTAACAAGCGGCTTAGAGGTGGCAGGCTGCTACAACTGTTCCTTCTTGATTTTGAGAAGGTGATCAAGATCCTTCAGGGAGAATGAAGAGCTGGACTTGGGGGCTGCGAATAAAAACAGATTATCAACATCCATGATGCTCGAATAAACATACAGTTCAGGATCCTATAGAAAACTTACCAGACATAGCGGGAGTATGATCGGCGGAGTAGCCATGCTCGCTGGCAGTTGCTTCCAGAATCAAGGCTCTTTCGATGGCAGGAATCCGGTAAAGTGCTTCAAGCTTCTTAGGGTCCGGCGGTATCTTGATGAGATTCTCAAACTTGGGTGCTGCAAATAAAAAAAACGATGAGAAGTTAGTCATATATTCAAAATCCAGTGACAGAAAAGAAGTCAATATCCTACCCTTCTCAACCCACTTGAATGGCAACTCCGTACCCCCAGGAATCGAGTATCGCTTGACAAAAAAGAAACGCTTCTTCCAGTCATGGTCATTGTGGGAAGCTCGGGGAATCAACTGGGAAGTGGAGGTGCGAGCCTTCAGAAGAAACCGGCTGCAACCATGGGTTTGGAGTTGGTAAGCTTCACAAATTTCAGGAATCCCAATGTCCAGATTACTGGTTTGGTTCAACTGATCGACGGAGTATAAATAAATAGCTTTCATTGTATTCTTCAAGTGATGAATATGAAAACTCTTATTTACATTCTCGTGTTACTTAATTGATTGATTCATGCAGTAGTAATATCGTTTCACGTACTTACAGGTGGTATCAGAGCAATCCAGGTTGCTCTACTGCTGTGTTTTTGATCAATTTTCGAATTCAAGTGAGAGAAAGTTTGGGTTTGAGTCATTTTTCATCAATTTCTCCCTATTCTGAGTGATTCCGAGGTTAAAAATGAATTCTGAACGTTCCTAGTGTGTTTTCGCACCTTACTGTTCCAAATTCCCGTCCAAAAGGTCAAAAATTTGAAAAATCAGTTAAATTCAGTTTGGTACGCTGCTGGACGCCTGATGATGATGATGGTACGCCAGATGAACACACTGGTATGCTAGGAAATCTTCATAGATTTCTGGTACGCTGGTTGTTGGTACGCTTGGCAATCTCATCATTGGTACGCGATGATTATTTTCTGGTACACTGGAAGTTATGCCATACCAAATTGGTACGCTGCTTGGTTTGGTACGCAGCTTATTCTGGTCCGCTACTGGTACGCTGAGTTAGTTTGGTCTGTTGATTTGATCTGGTATATAGATTGGTACATTGGAAGATTTTGGTACGTTGAGAAGTTTGGTCCGCTGGCGGAAAAGTGGTCTTCACTAAAACTAACGTAACTTGAGAACCGTTAAGAGTTACGGAACCCAATACCAACCAAAATGACCGTCTCAAAAAGATCTAGACTTTTACTGGCCTAATGGCCAGTACCCTCCGTTTTGGTACCTGAATTACACTTTTACGACCTTCATTTTTTAGTTCAAAGTTTTTGAAGCATAATATTTCGGAATAGATGTCGGATTTCCAAGCCTTTGCGGCTATGCAAAGCACGATGCAAGCTATGCTTAACTTTGATAAAGAAACTGGAACAAGCCAGAAAGTTCCCAAATTGTTAAAGTTGGAAGATTATTAAAATTAGAAGCAACGATTTTAGGCCTATATCAACACGAATGATATAGATTTGTGGATTCCAATCAAAAAGCTTTACGTACATCAAACTTAAGCGGGAGATTTCAAAGAAGTTCATACTTTTGATCAAGCTGAGAGAAACTATATGAGCTTTGACAAAAATCTTTAATTTGGATATCTTACAATGGCTTTACCAAAAGAGTTACTACATCAGTTTAGTACATGCAAGAAATCGAAGCAATTGTGGGATGCATTATCTGCACGATGTGAAGGCAATGATCAATACAAGAAGAGTCGAAAGAAAGTGCTGAATAAAGAGTTTGAAAATTTTCTACATTATGATAAGGAAGATATTCTGCTCTTGTATCCATATTTTCACATCTGATAAGTGAAATGAAAGTGGTTAAAATAGAGAAGACAAAAGAAGACTTGAAGGAGAAATTGCTAGAAGCCTTACCATCAAAATGGGAGAATTATGTCTTGTTGCTTACTCATGACAAAGAGTATTCTGAATTATCATTTCATAATTTAACCGGAAAGCTTCATGCTAGAGAGATGGAAATGATGACTTCAAATAAGTTGGAATGTATGATTCAAGAGTTGGTATCTCAAAAGAAGAAATTTGCAGATTTTCAGGCAGAGAGTTGAAAAAGAGTTGAATGGTGTGAAAAGAAATTTGAACAGAAAATTACTAAATTATTTGATGAAAATGCTGCATTAGTTCAAGAAGTGAAGAAATGGAAGGATGATGCTTAGGATATCGCAAATGATTTTCAAAATCTTTTTGACAAATCCAAGTCCAAACTTGATACTCTTACTAAACTTTCTGATGAACAAGCTGCTAAGATTCAGTCCTATCAGATTGATATGGAAAAGTTACTTGATGAGAAAAGGGAGTTAGTAAGTATGAACAAAGTGCAAAATGCAAATTTGGATATTCAAAAGCGAAATGAAGACATATTAAAGAAGGAATTTTTTGCGGAGCTTGATAATATGAGATTGTAAAAATATGAAACTCACAAGGTGGCGAAGAGGTTGATAGCTACAAAAAAAGAGTTGGCTGAAGCTCACCAGAAGATTTCTAAATTGAAGATTGAAGTCATTGATTCAAAACGTCTTTTGAACAATGTTACTAATTCACAATCTTTTACAGGTTTCTTGGCTAAGGATGAGAATTTTGAGAAAATGTTCAACAAAACAGTATCACCACCGGGTAGTCTAAAAGAAGGAGTTCATGATTTGAAAGACAAGTTAGAAAAAGGTAATTATTATGAGTTTGTTGTTTCCAATACTGTTGAGGGTGTATTTTCAGGATGCTCACAGGAAGCTCAGACAGTTCAGGAATCCTATTGTCATCTGGGAATCTCATAAACTCAGGTATCTTGATTATATTATTTTTACTAACCCTCATATTTGCCACATGTTTATTTGACCAGGTAACACCGGAGTCATCAACCACCTCCGAAACTTACGCTCCAGCTGAAAAAGATCGTGGACCAAGTGAACGGAGAGGCCCTTAACGGTCGAATTAGTTGGGCGATAGGATCCCGGGAATCCCGGAAAGTTTGTTATTATTGTATTTGTTATATAAATCGAGGATTCGATCAGTAGGAACACAACACAACACAACACAACACACTTTCACTAGCTTACTTACGAATACGAATCATTGTACCACATAGTTCTGATCGATCAAACCTCCAACCCGTTGTAACGATTCGCTTGATCATTAATAATATTGACTTGGTGGCGGTTTTTCAGCCGGCACCTGAGGTTTTTATCCAGGATTCCTAGAGGCAACTCGAAGGATTCTGGAGTTTCCCTCGCTAAAATCCTTGTGTTATTATCTCAACTTGGATTACTTGCTCACTTGATAGTTAAGCACACTACCTCACAATCTAAGTTTGGAATACAGGATTCCTAAGTGAATTTTTGACCAAAACAGTTTGGCGCCCACCGTGGGACAAGTGGTGCTTAATCCTACCAAAATCCCATATATCATTCACTTCATTTGATCTCCAATCCCAAAAATGTCAAACCCGCAAAAAGCTGTCTCGGCCTCTACATCGTCCTCCATTCCTCCTATTCCTTCCTTTTCAGGAAACCAGAAGAAGACCAATGACCGTCAGAAGAAAGTGGACGAGCAGCCGAGAAAAACTGATTATCCTGTCTTCACAGGATCCCAGGTCCAATCTATTGATCCTGTTATTACTAACAATGATTTGTTTTCCTTGATTAAGCAGGTAAAGAATCAAATGGATCAGCAAGAAAAAACCAACTTAACGGTGATGAAGGAGATTGAAGAGCTAAAGAAATCTAGGAAGCCCATGGAAGAACAAAGTCCTCTGTTCCCTAGGCATCTTGATTTCAATGCTTCAGGATCATCAGATCCGTCTCGCTACAATTACAAATCAGCATCAGGCTTTACTACAGCCCCTATAATGACTTCTCAAGCCGCTAGATATGCGGGAAGTACTGCATCTACTCTATCCATGAGTCAGATACGTAAGCCAATGTACCATCATTTCCTAATGATCAATTTCTCACAATTTTATATTTTGCATGTATTCACCTTCCTTCATTATATATTTGGCATGTAATCACCTTCTCCCCATAACATGCATTTGCTCAATTACTCCCCCTTACTTACAATTCTCCCCCTTAAAATGAAAACTCTATTTTTGGATTTTCATTTTACACAAAAACAAGACTCTATTTTTGGGTTTTTGAGAAAAATTTGGAAGCAAAGAAAAGTGATCAATCAACACGGATAGTTTGCAGATTTAGAATTCAGAAAATTTGCAGGTTAGAAAGATTTATCATGAAATTTAAATTAAGCAGAATACTCCTCCATCAACAACTTTGTAATCGTCGATAGGTCTTCTAGAAGTACCTGCACACTGGTCAAACTAATTAATCCAAGAATGACCAGAAGCGAATCGCTTCTGGTCGACCAGTGTCCTTGTTTTGCTTAGAAACCACTTTAGGTTTCCATTGTTGTTGTGGTTTTGGAAATTCAGTTTTTGATGAAACAATCACAGGTGACTGTGATGATGAACCTACACTTTGAACCTTTGAAAACATTGGAACAAAACGTTTTTGTTTATGAAAGAATGTAGGTTCAACGTCATCAAAAACTCTGCCTTGTTCATCAAAGAACTTTGTGTTGGCAGGTTTACCAAAAACTGGTTTCTTATGAAACCCTTGAGGTAAATCAGCAGGTGATCGACAATCTTTTGCCATATGCCCTGGGCGATGGCAAATATAACAGATTCTTTTTGTTTTTCCCCATCTTTGATGTACCTGCGAAGAACACACATGAATATCTAGAACATGATCAGAATGAGAATCATATACCTGATGCCTGTGATCATGTACCCTTTTGGATGTAGGGCTTCGAGACTGAGAACTTTCAGAAGAAATGGTAGCTTTCACAAAGACCTCAGCAATCTTCCGAGCATCAACACAATGAAGTGGAAATTCTTTGTCAGAAAATAATTGATCCGAACCCTTGAGTTTGTAAAACCGCTCGGGTTGAACTTTATCAGCTTGAAAAACTTCCTTCTTCACTTGTTTCATCTTTATGATCTTCAAATCTTGAGATGATGATGCTGGAACCTTCTCAGCTTTGTCTTTCATCCCGTGAAAACCCAAACCTTCATGCTTTCCAGAAATCTTCTCCTCAGGTGTAAAATGTCCATTCTTTGCTAAACGAGGAAATTCAGCTTTCACTTCAGTCACATTCTTCTGATCATAAAAGATTGTTTCATCAAATCCAGATTGTGACTTAAGCTTGTCACTTGAAGTAGCCGACTTCTCATTATCAGCAGAAGATGAACCAGATACAAATTTTGGAGCAGAAGAAACTTCAGATTTCTTTTCATTCTTTTTCTTATTCTTCCTGTTCTTCTTTTCCGTCACAACTTTCTCATCCTCAACAGTAGATGATGAAACCTTTGAATAATCAAATTCGTCAACTTGTTCCTTCACTTCCTTGACAGCTTTTTTGATATGAGCAGGGGGTGATGCAGTCTTATCAAACATTTTCTCAAAATTTGCATCATTAGCTAAGAAGCTTGTGAAAACTTGAGAATTTGAAACATTGTTAAGTAGTCGATTAGCATCCAGAACTTGAATTTTTAGATCAGAATTTTTTTTGTTGAGCCTCAGCAAATTCTTTTTCTTTAGCAATCAATCGCTTCGCAACCTTGTGAGTTTCAGATTTTTGCAAGCGAAGATTATCTAATCCTTCGAACAATTCTTTCTTCAATTTATCTTCATTTCTCTTTTGAATCTCTAAATTTGCTGCATGAACTTTATTTACACGAACCAACTCCCGCTTCTCATCCAACAACTTTTCCATGTCAACTTGATATGCTTCAATCTTAGCAGTTGATTCTTCAACATTCTTTGTAAGCAGATCAAGCTTGACTTTTGATTTATCAAATAAATTCGTGAAATCAGAAGCAGTATCCTCCGCTTCATCCTTCCATTTCTTGACTTCTTTCACCAACTCATCCCTTTCTTCACAGATCTTAACTTTTGCAGCTTCACCATCCCTATTCTCTTGTTTAGTAATTTCTAAGACATCTTTCAGCAATTTGATTTCTTTAAGCAAACATTCATTCTTCAGAACCAATTCCTTCTCATTTTCCTTAGAAATTCCCAACTCCGAACTACTCATTTGTAAGTCAGCCGAAACTCTCCTGACTTCTTCAATCAAAAATGCTTTTTCTTTCAGCAAGGCTTCAATTTTAGACTCAAATTTCTCATTCTCAGCAGCGTCATATGAACTCGAATCAGAATAATAGTCATCTTGATCATGTGTGACAATTAAAGCTGATGTATCATATCCAAAATGTTGACCCCAATCATAAACACCATCATGTTGAGTCGTCAAAGCTGTTGTTTTGCTGGTGTTACTAGTAGATGGTTGAGTAAAACCAGGCTTGGGTGATTGAGTAAAACCAAGCTTGCTTGCATGCGCCTGTTGACAATCTTTGGCAAAATGTCCAAGCTGCGAACATTTATAACATTTTAACTTAGACTTGTCAAAACCCAATTTATCACCAGAAAGATTTCTTCCATGTTTCTTGAAGAATCTCTTTGATCTTTGACATAACATAGCATACTGCCAAGATATATCCAATTCAGTTAGTTGATCATCATCAAGAGCATCAAGATCATCACTGGTTAACTTTGCATCAGCAACATTCTTAATAATCGAACCAAAAGATGATGAAATCAGTGCAGAAATCATTTTAGCACAATCATCTGTTTATTCAGCAGAAAAAACATTCTGACTTGAAAAATTTGGAATTGTAAAGCTACAACCCCGTGAAGACTTGTTATCAGAATTATCAGAAATTCCAGTCAAGAAAGTTGTACTAGGTGCAGAACTCAGACTTGGTTTAGCTTTAGCATTCATGCTTGCCGTATTCTCACCATGATACAATTCAGGATTTTGCAAAGTAGCAGTTGACTTCTTTGAATTTAACATTTCCATTTCTCGAGCATGAAGTTTTCTAGTAAGCTCGTGAAATGTCATTGTAGAATAATCCTTGTCATGAGTGAGCAACAAAACATAATTCTCCCACTTTTCAGGTAAAGCTTCCATAATCTTTTCTTTCAAATCAGCATCAGATTTATCAATACCAACTATCTTTAATTCACTAATCAGATGTGAAAAACGTGAAACAAGAGCAGTAATGTTCTCATTGTCATAGTTTTGAAAATTATCAAATTCTTTGTTCAACAGTTTCTTCCAACTCTTCTTGTAATCATCATTTCCCTCACATCTTGCTGAGAGAATATCCCTCATTTGCTTTGATTTCTTACAAGTGCTGAATTGATGTAACAATTCGGTAGGTAACGCCATGGTAAGATAACCATAAATTTTCTTTTCAAGCTCATAACTTTTCCTTTCAGCAGCATCAAAATCTTGAAGTTCCTTATAGTCTCCTTCTTCAGTTGGTCGTTCATACAACTTTTGAATCGGAATCCATAGATCAATATCATTTGTGCTTATGTATTCAGAAAACCGTTTCTTCCAATTTTGATAATCTTCAAGCTTCAACAATTTGGGAACTTTCTAACTTGTTCCAATTTCATTATCAAAATTCAGCATGGTTTGCATCGCACTTTGCATTGCAGCAAACGCTTGAACTTCCGACATCGTTTGAAAAATTTTAAAATCTGCCGGCCGAACTTGCTCCGATCCTAACACTGACCTCCGAACTCTGTCCGAACCTAAAATCAAAGTCCGAACTTGCTCCGAATCAAAATCAACAGTCCGAACTCCTAAGTGACCCCGATCTAGCTCCGAACCTTGAATTACACCGAACCTCGACCGAGACTACTCCGAACTCTCACCGAACGTCGACCGAACTCGAAGTTCGGAGCAGTTACTTTGAACCTGACCAGGTACCTCCGAACCTCGACTTCATTTTTCAAAAACGTGCGAAAATGAATTGATTTTGACGAAACTCGTTACTATGGATCAGTAAAACCAATAGAAAATGATTTAGGAACAGATTTGACACCAGACACTCGATAGAATTGATGAACAACACGAAAACAAACTCGAGAATCATGAAAAACGCTTCAAAAATCCAAAAATAGCAACCACAGATCAGTAGAGTGAACCAGAAAGCTCTGATACCACTTGAAAATGCGTGAGCATCGGATCGTCTACTCGATCTAGCTAATCGAACATCGAAACCTAATTAACCGATTGATTTATTGATCAAAACGAACAATTACAATCAGTGAAACACTCAGAATACAAACACAGAGAACACTCTCAGAAACACACACTAAGCAGAAATCTCACATTCTTAGAACTAACAAATACAAAGACCAAACAACTATTTATACCCAGCTGGCCGATCTCTGTCCGAACCCCAGGTTCGGCCAGTCCGAACTCTAGGTTCGGACCAAGTTCGTCCAGACCTAATTTGACTTGATCTTGTACATTATTTGATATTTCACACGACGCACATATCAGGTATCAACACTGGGGATATACCCGAATTCTTAGAACTAAGCCAAAATGGGGATATATCCAATAATCTTGGGACTAAGCCAACGTAAGTGACATGTAAAAGTAAAAACCATAGTTAACACATAAGTGTTAAAAACCTTGAGAATCCATCCAGTAGCCTACAGTGACAAGATTATCAGCCACCACTCAGGATGGACTGGTCCGGCCACCTTAAGCATACTGGTGAACAACGTGTGCTCCTGGCGAGGGTCGTGCGCTACTAGCGATTAGCCAAACGTAGAAGTGGTGAAAACCTCTTAAACCTTAGAAGGTACGCATGATACCTTGAACGGAGAAGAGGTGACCAGCCTCTAACTAGGGATATACCCAAGAAGCTTAGTCAGGATTCCTAAGTTTCTGCAAAACACTTAATACTTGGTAAAGGGTGAGTGTTAACCTTACTAGCACCACTCCGATGCTTAAGTCAGTAAAATATGATAAGAATAATAAAGGTAAACTGAAATTAGGATAGTAAACATACCTGTTTATTATACATCGGCGAGGATCCCTGAGAATATAGATGGATTCTCAAATAAAATAAGCTTTAAGATGAATGGCGTTCCAAGCTCTTGGTTAAGGTTCTCCTTCCATGCTCACTAATCGATATGCCCATTTTCCTTCTTCAGAATCTATCAAGTATGGGCCTTCCCACTTGGGTGCCAACTTGCCATCAACGGGGTTAGTAGTATTTTGGAATGCCTTTCTGAGCACCATGTCTCCCACTTGAAATTTTCTAAGCCTGGTATTCTTATTATATGATTTGGAAATTCTTTGCTGGTAGGATGCCATCCGGATTCTGGCTAAGTCTCTAAGCTCATCAACTGTTTTAAGATCCTGAAGCAGATTCTGACCATTGGTCTCAACATCCTAATAACTGATTCTTATTGTAGGAATAACCATCTCTGTAGGGATCACTGCTTCAGTTCCATATACCAAAGAGAATGGAGTTTGACCTGTCGCATTCTTGGGTGTTGTTCTATCTGCCCAAATAATAAATGGAAGCTCCTCAGCCCACGTTCCTTTCTTGGAACATAATTTCTTCTTGAGATTGTTGATGATGACCTTGTTGCTGGATTCTGCTTGTCCGTTGGCCTGAGGATGAATAGGTGTTGAAGTAATCATCTTGATCCCCCAACTTACACAGAAACTTGTAGTCCTTTTGCCAATAAACTGGGAGCCATTATCACAGGTGGTTTTCTGCCGAAATCCCAAATCCGGTGATATTGTTCCTTTTGATGAAGGATATCACCTCCTTCTCCTTTACTTGAGGCTTCTACCTCGATCCACCTGGAGAAATAATATGTCATTGCAAGCATAAACACCTTTCTTCCGGGAGCCTTAGGCAGTTAACCCACAATATCCATACCTCACTTCATGAATGGCCATGGGGATACTATAGAGTGCAAATGCTCAGCTGGTTGATGCAGAATATTGTCGTGCCTTTGGCAGGCATCGCACTTCTAGGAGAAGCTCATAGCATCCTTCTTCATTGTGGGCAACAAATAACCAAATCTGAGAATCTTGGATTAGAGTGCTCTGCCCCCAGTGTGGTTTTCGCAGCCTCCTCCGTGAATGTCTTTAAAGACTTTAAGAGATTTTGAATTTTCCAAGCACCTCAAATAGACACATGGAAGAGATTTTTTATATAATGTATTGTTTATAATAAGATAGGGTACTACCTTGGCGCGAAAAGCCCTCTGATTTTCACCCTTGGGGATCTCCCCATCTTGTATATACTTTTTGATCGGATAAGTCCATGATTCCCGGATCTCTTCGGGATCCTTAGCACTAACATCTTCATCATTATCAATTGCAAGGGCTTGTTGTTCAGTAATCTCAGGAGTCAGCGATGATGCCAGATTTGTTAAAGCATCAGCTTCCGAATTTTCTTCTCTGGGAACCTGTGTTATATTAAAATTATGGAAACATAATGCTAATTTCTTAACAATATCAAGATATTTAAATAAATTTTCCTCTCTCACTGCATAAGAACCATTAAATTAGTTAGTCAATAAGAGAGAATCAATAAATACTTGTATGCACCGGATTCCCATATCCTTGGTAGTTGTAACCCAGCAATCAAAGCCTCATATTCAGCTTCATTGTTGGTAGCCTAAAACTCTCAATATATAGTTAGTGGTACTATGTTCCCCTGTGGTGAGTTTAGCAGGATGCCCAGACCCATTCCTCTGACATTTGAGGATCCGTCTGTATATAGAGAATCTAGTTGTCATCGAGCCTCT
The DNA here is from genome assembly GCA_039602395.1 of Deinandra increscens subsp. villosa. Taxonomy (NCBI): domain Eukaryota; kingdom Viridiplantae; phylum Streptophyta; class Magnoliopsida; order Asterales; family Asteraceae; genus Deinandra; species Deinandra increscens. The sequence goes on from JBCNJP010000025.1 coordinate 33,439,382, forward strand.
GGACTTCTTTATCGGCTTCCGGCTCAATGTCGCTGCGGAAATCGGCCACAAAGTTTGCCGAGGCCCGGGATTTGATTGCTGTCCTTGGCTCGTGCCGAATGTCATAGGCACTCAATTTGACTGCCCACTTAGCCATCCTACCTGACATTTCCGACTTCTTAAGAACTGCCTTAATAGGATAATTAGATTTCACAATAATAACACGGGTTTCAATAGAATGTTTTAATTTTGTAAAAACCATTATAAGAGCTAAAACTAAATTTTCAAGGTAAGAATACCTTGATTTTGCGTCTAGCAGAGTTTTACTTACGTAATATACCGGATGCTGCTGACTTTCACGATCTTTGACTAGGACATCGTTGACTGAGCTTTTAGACATCGCAAAGTACAAAGATAGTAGCTCCCCATATTCAAATTTCATTAGGAGAGGGGCTGATGACAGATAGGATTTCAAGGATTCGAGCGCCTCCTCATGTTTCTCGTTCCATTCGAACATCTTGTTTTTCTTCAGAATATCATATAAATCTTTGCTTTTCTCTAAGGATCTCGAAATAAATCTGTTGAGCGCCACTATCCTGCTTGTCAATCTCTGCACTTCTTTAATGTTTGATGGAGATTTCATATTTAGGATAACTTTGATTTGCTCGGGGCTTGCTTCTATTCCTCTTTCAGTCACCATATAACCCAAGAATTTTTCAGCTCGGACTCCGAAATGGCACTTGGAGGGGTTCAGCTTCATGCTGTATTAGTCAAGGATATCGAAGGCAGTCTAGATATCCCGGACATATCCTTGGCTATCTTGGACTTGACCACCATGTCGTCAATAAAAACCTCCATAGTGTCCCCTAATTGTTCTTTGAACATCATGTTGACCAGTCTTTGATACGTGGCACCTTATTTATCACACCCTGTAAGATTTGTGTCAGGATGCGAAAAAGGTTATCACAGTCAAGGTTACGAACGTACTCTGGATGCTTCAACAACTAGAGCCATTTTGGAAATTGTTAAATTGTTGGAGTAAATAGGAGTTTTTCCAATATCATTACGCAGCGGATTAATTGTAATGAGAAAAGTAAATTGATTAAGTTACAACACATAAGTTTTCAAAAGATTTTTAGGACATGACACCGTTATGTGTTATGTCAGGAAAATCTCCAAAAGCTAAACCATACTCCAGAAACAAATGAAAGGTCCTAAGATGCAAAGGGCAGGAAACAAGCAAGCAGGTCCGATGCATGCACAACAATTAAGTTCAAGTACCTGAGAATTCATACGAGAAAACGGTTAACAGATAATTGTTGGTGAGTTTCACAGCCTAAAGTGCTAGCAGTTAAAGGTTGAATGGAAATAGTAATTGGAAACAGTTCATGTTATTGTTGACAATATCAGATAAGACTAGTTGATAAAGTTACCATGTACCCTGAATACCAAAACTGACTGTTTACCCACTCTTGATACCTTTTGTCCGGTTAGTACCGCATAGATATGACATAACAATTTGTACTCTTTGACTAAAAGACGGAGTCACGATTGGAGCTACCAATCAGAGCAGGGGCGTGAACCCAATAGATCTATTCAAATGTTACCGTTTGCAAATGATAATTAATCGGATTTAGTTAATAGTGGGGTTTGGGTTATTGAATGAATGAACATGAGATAACGAGTGTGGACAATGGAAAAGCACATGAAACAGTTATGATAACAAGGTATAATTTTCTAACATGGAAAAATGTATGTATGAATTCTCCTCCAAAGATAAAATAGTTAAAGGAAAAAGGGGGCGTGAAAAACTCACATGATTCAGAAACTGTAGTCGGTAATATGAGCAACGAAAAGTGCAAGCCTAGATAATTATGAAACATGCAATAAGTAATTGGGTCGACATTAATGTCACTCCAATTAGGTAGGTCAAGTCTTGACGTCATGGTAGCCTTAGAGTTAAATGATTTGGAAAGTCAAAGTGAAAGTGTCCGGTTATGTGTTTATTTAGAAAAATGTAGATTATATATTTTTAATTAAATAAAATATACAAAAATTCCCAAATAATATTTAGAGATGGTAAATATTTATAGAAATAAATATTGAGTCAAATGAGGGTTTTCATGTAAGAAATTGATTATTTTGACTAATTAGTAAAAAACCAGGCGATTTCGCGGTAACCGCCGATTACACGATATTTATCCGTTTAAGTTGGAAATCAATCAAGTAAAATAAAATATGATTATTTTCTGTCCAAAATGGGTAGATAATTATTTCAAGTGTCGGTTTTCATTAGTTTGCCGGTTTGGTGAATTTTGTGTCGGTTTTGCCGTTTTGGTCCCGTTTGCCCGTTAAATGACACTGTTAGGTATCCTAAATTTACCATATGCATTTGTAAACATGTTTTTACCACTAAAATAACCCTATGAGTTCATTTGGACCAGATTTGGGTTTTCTTACAAAAATGGTGTTTCCGGGCCCGTCGGGTGTCAGTTTTAGTCCCGGTTTGTGCCCAAATTCAAGTAAATTGTTAAGAGATCTTTTGGCCATGTTCTAAAGTCATTTAAACCATCACAACCTACTGTTTAAAAGCCTAAAATTTCTGGTCAAAACGGATCTATAGTGAAAAACATTTTCTAGGGTTTTTAAGGTGTACTTTTGTATGTGAAAGTTTGCTATGGTGAGTTTAAGCACTAGTAATCTTTCTAAATTCCAAGATATCATATTTTGACTATATTAATAGTGTAAAAATGTGTCATAGGCATCAAGGGGTCCAAATTTACAAGAACAACACATAATACAAAATATATACAAAGTTAATGTCTAAAAATGCAAACCAAACGGATCTATAGTGAAGATGGAACCTTGCTAGGAGAAGATGGAGGCCGAAAATGGTGATGATGATGGTTGTTCTTGAGTTCCAAAGCTTCCTAGCATCATGAATCATCAAGAAGATGAGTGATTACTTAAAAGTTTTAGAGAGAGAGGGACTAACGGTTTCTAGAGAGATGAGGGAGCAAGAGAGAGTTTTCTTGAGAAATGAAAGTAATTAATGAAGTCTAGGGTTGTAAAAGGTGAGTATAAGTGTTTAAGTGATAAGGGAGGATGTTTGGTTAGTATGTGTGTGTGGGTTTCGGTTCACACCAAATCAAGAGAGAGAGAGAGAGAGAGACAGAGAGAGAGATGACCGAGAGGGAGAGAGATGGAGAGTAGTGAGTGTTTGGGTCTTGTGATGTTAGATAAATATCTAGTAGAATGAGGGTTAATAAAATTCTAAGTGTCAATGTGTGTGTGTGATGTCTATGGACTGAAAAGGAAGGGAAAGGGCTCGGGTACGACTCCTTGTGGTCCGATCGGTTTAGGCACACAAAGGAGGTTCAAGGGAGTCTAAATTTTGTGATAAGTTTGTGTGTTTGTGGCTGCAACTAGAGGGGGAAAGAGGAGTGTGAAGTGGAGGGAAACTAAGATCCAATGGTTAAAAGGTTTGTTGTGTTGTGGAGACAACTCTCTCCTAATGTTGTTAAAGTGCGCATAGGGTGTAAGGATGATGTTTGAGGTTGAATTTATGGGAAAAAGGGAGTCAACACAAGTACAAGAAGGTAACTAAATCAAGTAATGGAATGGTGGTGGTTTGGTTGCTTGGTTTCTACCGAACAAAGCACAGGGGAGGTCACGGGTTCGATCCCGTGGCCGGCCGGGTCGAGCAACAGGAGAGGGAGAGGGGAAAAAGGTGACGGGTTGGTTTAAACGTGAAGGAAAGAAAGAAAATAAGTAAATCGAATCGGGTTTGAACGTTTATAAAAATATTTATTCATTACGATGTAAAATAATAAAAACAATGACTCGGTTTGGAACAAAAATACTCGAGGGTTAATAACATTGAAAAATTACGTTGCATGTATATATATATTGCATGCATGTGAAATATATTCGTCATGAACATTAATGAAGTTTAATAAAATGTTTTGGACGTAAAATATATCGATGTTGACGTAGGGATTGGATCACAAGTCTTGTTTTATTGTCGTTGTGTAAACTCGTTGTTGTTTAATACGAAATTGTTTATAAAAGTCATACGTGAAATATGTGAATGATAAAATGATAGAGGTTGATCAAAGTTTATGATTTAGAATGAACGTAAAATGATAAATGATAATAACGATAAATCCCAAGGTGATGGGATCATGTTTGACGTTTATCACATAGTTTGGTAAAGTTGATAAATGGATTCGGTCAGTTGCTTTATTATTATTGAAGTTCCAGCGACCATTTCGTGCAAAGAAGTCATCATGTTCAAGTATTGTTTTCAACATGAATTAAGGCTACCTCAAGGCTATATTCCTATTGTAGATGAATGTGATTATGACAAAATTGGCACGTTGCAAGTAAACAGTTAGGTAACACAGTTAACACATAAGTCCTTGGAAACTTACGGGTTATTACATCCTTCCCTAGTTGGGAGAATTTCATCCCAAAATTCAGCTTGTTATCATGGCTAAGGGGCTGCTACAGGAAAGAGATGGGGATACTTGGCGCGAAGCTGGTCTTCGCGTTCCCATGTGAATTCAGAACCACGGCCGGTGTTCCAACGAATTTTAACGAGAGTATACGTCTATGCTTCAATTTCTTGACTGCGCGGTCGACGATCTCGACGGGTTCTTCAAAGAATTGTAGGGATTCATCAAGATGTATCTCATCGAGGGGAACGGTAAGATCTTCTTCGGCAAGGCACTTCTTCAGATTACTGACATGAAACACATCGTGAACGTTACTAAGCTCGGGCGGCAGGAGTAGTCGGTACGCGACGGGTCCTATCGTTTCAATGATTTCAAATGGACCAATGTAACGAGGATTTAACTTGCCACATTTGCCAAAACGTATGACGCCTTTCCACGGGGATACCTTCAGTAGTACCTTGTCGCCTTTCGCGAAGGATAAGGGTTTACGACGGTTATCTGCATATCTCTTCTGGCGATCGCGGGCGGCTTTCAAGAGGTCTCGAATTTGTGTGATTCTTTTGGTTGTTTCTATCACAACTTCTGGGCCCGTTAGTTGGCTGTCACCAACTTCGAACCAACAGATAGGTGATCGGCACTTTCTTCCGTACAGTGCCTCGAAAGGTGCACACTGGATGCTAGTGTGGTAACTATTGTTGTACGAGAATTCGCACAATGGAAGATGTTCATCCCAGTTCTTACCAAAATCGATGACGCATCTTTGAGAGTTTGAATCGTTCGTTCGCTTTGACCGTCAGTTTACGGATGATAGGCCATACTCATATCGAGGCGGGTACCGATGGCCTTGTTCAGAGTGTTGATACACGATATGGCAATAAGCTGGATCAGACAAAGATAGGATTTGGTATACGGATGATCCAAGCAAGGAATGGGTATACAAGTCATCGCTGAGCGTCCCATACAAGTATCTGGCGCATGTTTTGTTGGTCTGCTTGGGACACAGGATTTCTGGTCATGATGAAGTCCAGCATATTATTCTATCTTTAATGAACGCGTTGGTGATGAACAGACCGTATAATGTTTCTGGAATGATCTTTCATTATATGAGAGACAATCTGACTCTACGACAAAAGAAAGCTGCAATTTATCCTAGATTCCTTCAAATGGTGCTTAATGACAAATATCCTGATTTGATAAAGAATGTCGCAGATAGAATGGGGCTGAAACACATGACTGAGGCTAGTGTTGGTGCTTTGGCATCTTACCAAATGAAAGCACTAGAGTTTCAGCCTAAATTGAAACGATTGATTAGTCATCTTGCCAATGTCAACTATGTGGCACCGGCAATGGGTGCACCTCGACATGATGATGGAAGTGATTAAGAAGAATTGGATTATAGCTGGATAGAGGAACAGAACCAAATACCACAACAAGGCAGAGTGAAGAGGCCTAAGAGACAAGTTCCAGTGGTTCAGGAACCCATGAATCAAGAACCAGAACCAGTGGTATCTCATCCGCCAACTACGATGGTCTCAGCACAAGAAGTTCCTGTATCTGTCGTTGTGACTAAGACACTAGCGGTGAATACTCTTGATGATGAATCTGATGATGATGAAGATTTTCTGAATGCTGAAGTTGACTCTGAAGACTTGTCAGAAAGAAACGATCCGTTTGTGCGAGTCTTGATCAATTCCAAATTTGTGAAGCTAAAGAAAGGTAGTGATGAACACCTTGCTTACAGAATCAGCAAGAACAAAAGCATTGATCGATACAAAGATCGAGTGTATGATGTGGTGGCTTCGTCTGAATCTAATGAAGATTATAACCCAGATGCCGAGGTGGTTTCCGGCAAAGGTAAACAGCCTGTGACTGGTTCGTCATCTGTAACTCCATCCAAAGGGAGAAAGAATTCAGTTGTTGGAGGCCGAACTAAGAAGAGGAAAGGTGTAGGCGCACAGTAGTTCATTTTACAGCCTCGTTCTGCTGTCTCTACATCAACAGCACCTACTGAAGCAACTACAAATGTTCAGACTTCAGTGTCTGATGTTCAAACTGATTTCTTGCAGAATTTGATGAATGCAAACCGTTCGACAACTGTTAGCACAGCACCTTCAGCAAGTGTTGGTGCACAGGTTGTTAATCAGCCGATGGGGTCTATGCCTACAACTCCATTGTTTTCGACTGCAACTGCTACTGCTTCAACTCATTCGACACTTGATGTGAACTTCAACTTCGAACAGGGCCCAATTTCTTTTTCTCAAGCTAGTATCCTGCAAAGTGCTTTATCTGATCAACAATCCAGTTTGATGCCTTGAAGGCTAAGTCTGAAGCACAAGAGAAGACTATTAATGTGCTGAGATTAGATAATGCTGATCTGAATCGACGGGTTGTAACTCTCCAGAGTCAGGATGAAGTCAAAGATCAGGAGATTCTGAGATTAAGACGAGTTAGTCAGACTCAGTCCAAGATGATTCTGGAAATGGGTGAGCAATTAAAATTCTTGATGGAGAAGTTTAAGGCTCAGGGGGAGATTGGAGATGGATCGGGTTGTAATGAAGATCCGATGCGATTTCTGAACGATGATCCCGATCAAGATGATCCTGAGGGGAACGTTGGTGGAGGACCAGGCCCATCTGGAACTGCGGGTTCGGGTGCTGGACCATCATCTTCCCAGGGGGAGAAAGACTCACTTGAAGCTTTGCCAATCACGTCGATTCCATCTGATCAAGCTGCAAAGAGTATGAGTGAATTTGCTGAAATGTTACAAACGCTTGAAGAAGGGGAATTTGTTGGTGACTTGACAGTTGAAGAGTTACAAAGGGTCACTACAAATAAAATGTCATTTAGTGGCACACAAAAAAAGCCACTAAAAGCCAAAAAAGTGCCACTAAAAGCCTTTTTAGTAATCTGTGGCACAAAAGAAAAGAGCCACTAAAAGTGGTGACACTAAAGCCTTTTAGTGGCACTTTCTCATTGTGCCACACAAACTTTTTGAGCTTTTAGTGGCACTTTTTTTGTGCCACAGTATAAAAATGTCTTTGTGGCAAATGTTTTGTGCCACTAAAAGGTTATCCTAATTATCTATCTATAGTAGTTTTAGTAACACTTATTTTAAGTCACTAAAAGATGATCATAGTCACACAAACACACACACATATATATATATATATATATATACATATATTACTTTGACACATTACAATAAAAATCACATTATTTACAATATAAAATATAAAATAAAAATTCGATAACACGATTAAATTGTACATGTAGCTTGAAGATGTTTACACAAGTAATTTAAGCATTCAAACATCTTTCAATTTCCGAACGTTTACACATATAGTTTAAATATCCAAACATAATTACCCTGTCATCATCAACCATAGAAACATAGCTTCAAAACTTCTCACTATATCCACCTTGTCATAGAAACACAGCTTCAAAATCTCTCATTATATCCACTCTATCATCATCAACCATAGAAACATAGTCTCAAAACTTCTCACTATATCCACACTATCATAGAAACACAACTTCAAAACTTCTCATTATATCCACCCTGTCATCATCAACCATATAAAAACGCATTAGTACAAACTAAATTCAACTTCTGTAGTTATATAAGCATATCACACATTAGTTTAATAACTTTTAACTAATTCTATAATGGTAAGAGAAAGTTTAATAAAAATCCTAGGATATTTCAGTACATATATATGTTCCATTAGAGTAGTTAGTTTGGAACTAATTAGATAAACCTTGTCATTATATCTTGTTCTTTCTAAAATGTGTAATACAAACCAATTGTATCAAGAAGATTAAGTAAGTATATAGGTTAGGAGACATCTCTTAGTTATAATTAATTATTATAAATTTGAAGGAACTTATCTTAAAAACTACAAGCAATCTACATAATTGGTAGCCTACTAGCCTTGGTTGTTTTATTTACATCTGGAACAACTAAAAAGTTGAAAATGGTCCCATGGACCTCTCTCAAATATATTATGGCTGCCATAATGTGTAATTTACATGATAAATCAGGTATGAATGTAAATAATTAAATATCATTAAGGGCATAATTTCATGGACACTTCAGACTGTATGATGGTTAACAAAATATGTTCAAATGCATGACACCTTAATGTAAGACGACAAGAAATTACTACAACCGTTCTGGGTTTCCATTTAGAATTCAGGAGAAAACAATTTGGCTCTCCAGATTTATACAAGAGAGTTACAAATGTTATTTTCTGGCCCTTACATGTGCCTCCTGAACACACTTTTAGCAGCTGTGGAAAATAGTTTTAGTTGATTTATTTCTCAGAAAGCATCATCTCTATATTGTACATAAATTAATAGCCTATCTTATTACTTACATAAGGTGGCATATAACTACTGCTTTAATGAAGTACCTTAACATAGCTTTACCTTATAAGTTATCATCTCTAATTATTTTACATAAGGTGGCATCATCTCTAATTATTTTACGCACCAGAGACAAAAACATAGCTTTACCTCATAAGTTAAGTTGACATCAAAGGAAGTACCTTAATCCGCTCATCATTGCTGAAACCATCCAACTGATTAAGTAGCTCTAACATAGTCTCTAGCACCTCCCTATCTTCACTCACTTCACTACATACAAACACAGCTTATCTCAAGAATACATGTGTCGAATACAAGAAAAAAGAATGAAAATTTTCTTCTTATTTCCAAAATGAAAAGATAGGTTTAATAATGATTGGCAATAATATTCTGAAATATCCAGCGGTTAGTGATCACTGCAACATAAGCACATCCATATAATATTGCATTTTACTAGCATGGCTACTTTGAGTTTTAGAAGCGTCATGGGCTTCAACATTGTCTTGACCTAAACTTATGCAAAAATTACATCAAGATTATGACATAAAAATTAATGAGTAATTAAAAAACTTATTTACAAGGTTTTTATTAATTATGGCTTTTGTCACGAGTGGGACTTGAACCCAAGACCTCCCACTTCTAATGTTTTTGGGTACCTCACATTAGCCAATTGAGCTATGGATCATTGGTTTTGACAATTGCATCTAAATATGAATTTTACAAAAATTAATTATTTTCAAACTTGTATATATCTATTTTTTAATTTCTTCACATAAGCCATTTTGTGCACAACTTACATCTGGTGTGACAGCAAGTATGGCATAAATCAGTACCAAATCAGCAATTTGTGCTTAGTATAAATTAAATTGAGTTTGGTTGCTAAAACCGTGATAAATATAAGTTGGTTTCTATTTTGAGCATACAATTAAGTTGGTTGCAAAAATCAGGAAAAAATGTAAAGTTCCTTTCTATATCATGTTTCTTCCCTTATAATTAGAATTTGAACAACTTTAGACCCATTTGATATGTCTCCTTATTAGCCATTTCTTGTTTTACCAATCTGATGCATTAGAGGTAAAACACAACCGGAATCAACCCGTTCATAACTAAATGGGTCGATATTGCTACCTCCAAAGATTAGGATAGGTGTATATTATCAAAAAATAAATTACAATAGGAACTGACCAGAATTGTTCATCATATCCAACCCATTTATCATTCCACCTATGAACAAAGTCCAACAAGAGTACAAGTTAAACAAAGAGGAATAATCTAGACCCAAATTTTTATGTTGACTTTGTATTCGTAGATGTTGTAAGTTTGACTTATTTCATATAAATATTCCATACAAATCAAAAGCAAACAAAGATTATGGCCTAATAGATGTTTTGAATTTTTAGTTGATGTTTTACTTTAATACTACCAAGGTTAAACTCCTTCAAAATATACAGAGGTAGAAAATGGGCAGGCTGGATAGGGGTAAAAATTAAAATGTTTAATTTCTGTATCGGTTGCCTGACACATTTTTGTGTCCAACTTAAGAATTGAGTATGTAATTAATGTGTTAGATATAAATACAAAAATTTAATTGCATTGATATATATATATATATATATATATATATATATATATATATATAGAGGGGGGTTCCTGGTGCGGCAGGGGGTTTTGCCTAAGTCCGGTGCGGCAGGGGGTAATAAAGGAAAATTCCAGATTTCTTCCCCCATAAGTATATTTGTTAGTTACTCATTTCCCCCCAGAATTTTAAACGGCCATAACTTTTTCATACGACATTATTTTCAAAAACGAATTTCACCATAATTCTAGTCGTGATTTTATCTTTAATTTGAGACTAGGTTTGTTCGATTTGAAGAAAAAAAAAATTTTGACGTTTTTTCCGGGTTTTTTTCCAGTTTTTTTTTTTTTTTTTTTTTGAGTAGTACTAGGTGCGATTTAGGCCCCTAAAAATTTTCAGATTTTAATTCGAAGCGTAGATATCTTTTTTTTAATTTTTTTTAAAAACATTGACAGTGTACACGAGCATAGACCAGCATTGACCAGCACAGACCAGCACAAGAGCACAAATCCACCAGCACAGCCAGCACAGACCAGCACAAGAGCACAATTCCACCAGCACAGCCAGCACAGACCAGCATGACCAGCACAGCACTGACCCAGCACTGACCAGCATAGACCACCACAGTGTACAAAACTGAACTAAAAAATTAAAAAAAAAATGCCTACACTTCGAATTAAGGTCTGAAAGTTTGCAGGGTCATAAATCGCTACTAGGAGAATCCAAAAAAAAAAAAAAAAAAAAAACGTTCTGAAAAACGTCGTAAAAAACGTGAAATTTTTTTTTTCTCCAAATCGAGCAAACCTAGTCTCAAATTAAAGATAAAATCACGACTAGAATTATGGTGAAATTCGTTTTCGAAAATAATGTCGTATGAAAAAGTTATTGTCGTTTAAAAATTGGGGGGAACTTGAATAAATATGTTTTTCCAGATTTACCCTTCCAGTTTTTAGATTCCCTCCACTCCTTCTCTCTCATCTCCTTCAATCTTATCCATCCATCCACTTGATCTAAAGGCCCAAAATGTGCCGCACCGGACTTAGGGAAAACTTGGTGTCGCATTTGATCCGAAACCTATATATATATGTATATATATATAAAGTAGCAAGACATAGCAGTTTATGTGAAATACCAATGGCCATTCGATGATGAAGAAAACATGCATCCAATCACATGAATCTTTATTCACTTGAGTCTTCAGATGTGTTTTCTGTTTAAACATCATCATCCCATATACAATCTTTTATAACTTCATGTAAGATCTAATTAAATCATCAGTGGAGATGTACCAATTTGGCTGTCAACAAAAATACCACTTTGTTTTGCCCAAAAAAGATCATTCATTTTGCAAAGAGCTTGGCAAAACATTAATCACACAATTACAAAGGCTAATAGTATGTGAAAATCTGTTGTCCCCACAAAGTGGCGTACGAGTGCAATTAAAGGAACTTTAGATAGAAAACAAGCCTACTAAAACATCATGTCATCTACATTTAAACAACCGGCCTGTTCTTTACATTTATAGCCGCGAAGTTCAGAAGGGAATCTCCGATACATACATCTCGTTGTTTGAATATATAACAATGCACTTGTGAAAGTGTAAGTTAAATATTAAATGTTTACATACTCTCGCTGCTGTACCGTGGTTTGAATTTGATATCAGATTAGAACCTAGCAGATTTCAAGTGAGAAAATGTAGTGGTTCACAATGTACAAGACATATGAACATAATGAAAATTATTGGTTATTCTACACAATGAGTCAAAGGGTATCAATCGATTATGATGAAAGAGAACCTGCACAGATCAAGTTTCGTGATTATGAAGGACGAAGAGAAACTGACCGCTTAGGGCTTGATCGAAGCTTGACTTCATCTTGTTTGGCTACTCGATTTTAGGGCTTCCAATTAGGATTCCGTATGAGGACGAATGAACTAGGTAATTATGCCAAAGCGCCAAAAGATGATTTTAGGGCTTCAATTCCAATTTGGATTTCCCCCCAAAGAGAACTAATAGCGCCAATATGATTTGAAGGGTGCTTTTAATTTGGATGCCAATGATGATGAGAGCTACTGCTATTCTTTATTTTTTTTTCTTTTATTAGTCATAGAAGAAATAACAAAAAAAGGTAATAAACTTTAACAAATATATTTATAATTTAATTATAGATTAATATTAACATATAGGGTATAATTTTTTTATTTTTATTTATTTATTAGGAAAAGGAAAAAATATACATATTAACAATCAATTTTAAGTCTTTAACTTTAACATAATTTCAACTTAGTGTAAATTTTTATGAGAGGGGAAAGGATTTGTATGAGGGAACTTTTTAGTGAAAAATGATGGATAGATTTAGTGGCATTCAAGTAAAAGCTATAGAAAGGCATATTAGATAAGTTTGGCACTTAAAGTGCCACTAAAATCATATATTAGTGGCATAAAAATTAAATGCCACTAAATTATGGTGAAGCAAATGTAACACATTCAATGTGCCACTAAAACCTTGTATTAGTGGCACAAAAGCTAAATGCCACTAAAATTATGTGCCACTAAATGGCATTTTTTTGTAGTGGGTGTTTGATTTAAATGATGAGGAAATGAGGAAAGCGTCTGAGAAAACTCCAGAGAAATACAAAGAACCTGAATCAGAGTCTGATGAAGACGTGGAGGGTATATTTGAAGAGGAGATTTAAGTGGAGGATATCACAAAGGAAGAATATCCGGATCTGTACTCCAACTTCAACAATAATCAAGCTGGTGATGAGTTTGAGGTATTTCCTAAGGAGAAGAATGTTGAGGTTGAGGAGAGGTTGAAAAAGAAAGAGTTTGAAAAACCTGAAGATCCGATGGTTAAGGAGGCAAAGATTCAGAAACAGAATCAGACATTTAAAGAGTTCATGAAAGCCTTTCATGCTAATTATGTACCGCCTCCAAAGCCAATCAAGCAGAGATCGTGTTTCAAATTCAAGGGTCAAGTGTCAGGTGAAATTATAAGTTGGATGTATGCTTCAAGCTTGAGGTGCTATGGGATTAAAAGAGAAAATGGAATCCAGTACTTCAAGTGCACCAAAGATTTTAGCATCCTGCCGGTTTGGGATGTTCGTGAGTTGACTAGAAAACCTTTTTGCTGTTATGGCAATGATGCTATGGGTATGCAGTTCAAGAAGATACTTGAAAGGGAGTGTCGGGAAGGATTTCAGTTTTTGGATCCTCAAAATCCAAAGAGACTCTGATCCCGAACAAGAGTTCACGAAAGAACTGGCAAGAGGTTGATAATCTTGGTGTTTCCAAAGAAGCCAGATGTGATGAAGAAAATTCCTCTGATGAAGATGCAACAGGATTTCATCAAAGATTTTAGATGGTGGTATTACAATGAGAAGACATGTGAAGCAGTTGTTGTATTGAAAGATAACAATCAGGTTGTGAAGATATATGATCCTATGTGGCTGATTAACTTGTCAAAGGCTGATATAGACGAGCTTTATTTCAATCCAATCCTGTATCACCCTGATTTCATGGAGCAAGCGTTGAAGTTCCAGAGGGTGATACGAGTTTGTTTTGCTTTCAATATCTATGCTAGAAATAACCACGATTTGATTTGGAAGGATGATGGGGCTGCTGCAAATGTTCAAGGCTGATGAAGAATGGTCCAGCTATTGCCAAGGGGGAGTTTGTTATACACGATATGGCAATGAGCTGGATCAGACAAAGATACGAAGATTTCATGTTTTGGGTCTGATGGCCGAACTCCGGCCGAACCTTGGCCGAACTTCAGGTTCGGACAAGCCAAGGAGTTCGGACATCCGATAGACTATAAATAGATTTTGTTTGTGTCTTTGTAAGCAGTTTTTGAGAGGGAGCGAACTTTTGTATGTGAGATTGTGTGTGTACTCTGATTCTCTTGTTATCACGTTTTAATGAGAGATTGAGTTTATTTACATTGTTGTGTTTGTATTCTCACGTATACGATTGTTATCGACCAAACCGATCCAAGGGTTCAGTCACTTTTAAAGAATCTTGGTGCACACTTGTTACTTTCATTTGATTTCACAAATGTGTTTCACCACACTCTTTGGCTATCTTTAAGCATTTAGAATGCACCAAAAAAAGTGTTTGATCTTGGAAGAAAGGGGTTAAAGAAGAGAGTTTTTGTTAGTTGATCTAACAAGATACAAGCATTCAAAGAAACTTAGTTGTTTTAGTGTTGTTGCCAAGACTTGGTGGGTTTTCTTGGGTGATAAACATGTAAGAAACATAGATGAAAAGAGGTTAGAAACACTCACAAGGAGTGGAGAAGAAAAACCGAGAAGGGAGGTGGAGGTGGCAGCGGTCCGGCGGGGGTGTGGTGGTCTGGTGGTGGTTCTCGGTAACGGGGTAGTGACCGCAGGTGGCTGGCCGGCGGCGGTAGGGTGGCTGGGGTGGTCTCGGCCGAAACAGGGAGGGAGGGAGAGAGAGTGCAAGTGTTTGTTTGCTTGAGGTGTGGAGATCAAGTGGGTGGCCACCTCTTCTTATAATCAAAATTGGTTTGATTAACCAATGGTTAATAACCTTAATCTTCTATAGGCTAGGCTTGTTGTATAAACCTCATTCACCCATGTAATCCATGTGTAGGTGACTTAATTTTATAAACTTTTTTTTTAGTTTGTTAAACAATTGTAGACTTTTATAAAATAAGTAATAGCTAGAGGTGATTAAAAATCATAACTTTTTAAAATAAAAACCAAGTATAATTAATCTAGTAAGGTTGTGGTTTTTATAAAAGTTGATGGGCTAAAAGTCTTTATAAAATTAGTGGGCTTATCTTATAAAAATTTATGGGCTAAAACAATTAAATAAATTGTTTTATAGTTGGGCCGAAGCCCAAACGAAATGGGGAGGGAAATCGGGTTGGGCCGAGAGAGGGAGGGATATCGGGTTCCGCCCCAAGGCCATCTGGGCCGCGAGTCTGGTTCCGGTTCGAGTCGGTGACTCGGTTAGTCGGACTGAGTCATTCGGGTCGAGTTACGGGTTTGTCCGGGTTGTATCGGGCTTATTGGGCCTAACCGGGCCCAATAGGTTTAACGGTTTCCCTGTTTGGCTAAGTCTTGACAACGAAACATTTTTCATCACATTTTAAGTTCATAAAATGTTTTAACAGTTTATATCGGTTTAGATAAAATATAAAAAGTCAATTTTTATATTTAATTTCTTGTTATTAAAATTCCATAATTAAAATATGAAAACTTTCATATTTTACGGGTATACAAACGCGGGATTTAAATCAGTTATCGTTTAGCTATTGAAACTAATTCCGTTAATCATATAATTAAAACATATTGACATTTAAATCAGAAAGTCAACGGAGAGAGGTTTGACCTGTTTTGGACGTGGTGTCACATAATGCCTATCTACATAATAAACTATTATTGTAGTATCCCAACGTGCCCACACATACTATCATCGGGACATTGGCTCGAACATACAGGGATCGATCAGTTTGCCTAGTCGACTCAAATGTGGATAATCAACTATCATTGGGCTTAATAGTAACCCAATGGGCCCAAACATACTATTAAGGGCCACATGTCGCCAGACGTTCTATTAGTGCCTATCTACATAGTAAACTATTATTGTAGTATCCCAACGTGCCCACACATACTATTCATCGGGACATTGGCCCGAACATACAGGGATCGATCAGTTTGCCTAGTCGACTCAAATATGGATAATCAACTATCATTGGGCTTAATAGTAACCCAATGGGCCCAAAATACTATAATTGGCCCTTGGGCCCAAAGGTACTATTATTGGGCCTTGTCAACTCAAATATGGATAATCAAGTATCATTGGGCTTAATAATAACCCAATGGGCCCAAAATACTATAATTGGGCCATGGGCCCAAAGGTACTATTATTGGGCACAAAATACTATAATTGGGCCTATTATAGTCAAAACTAGTTTCATTAACGAACCATTTAGAGTAAATTCGATCAAAACCAGTTATTACATACTCTGTACCCAGATTCATTTACAGAAATACGAACTAGGGTTCATCATCATTTCATGTCTTCAATTGTACGATTGTCAGGAAATTCGACCGATTGTGACTGGTTGACACGATTGTAAGGTATACGTTCTTACTATTTCAATATAATTGTTGTTGTTATTCCGATTTGTTGAATAAATTAGCTATAGGACGACGCCACTGAATGAATTTATGTGAAATGGTCTCATTTATTATTTTGATGAATTGGTTGAATAAATTAGCTATAGGAAGACGTCATGAATCAATTAATGTGAAATGGTCTCGTTTATGTTTATATAATCGATCTGATATCGTTATTCTCTGTTTTGATTAATTATCCATTTTAGTCGACCGGCCTATAAAATATGGACAAGTCTTGGATGTCAACGAATAGAATGTCACGGGAGTATCGAGACGGAGTTCATAGTTTTATAGAATATGCAGTCGCCAAGTTAAAGAACCCAAAAAAAATTCGAAAAAAATAGATATTTCATGCCCATGTCAACATTGTGTCAACCACATTTTACAAACCCTGGAGGAAGTAGAACATCACTTGTTCAGACATGGAATAGATCAATACTATACCATATGGGTTAAGCATGGAGAAAATGATACGCCTCTAAAACGTTATGATGAATATCAGGCTTTTGAAGACAATTTGGTTGAGTATCTGGCCCAACTCATTGTTGATGGCCAGATCATAATCACCATCCTTCTCCAAATTTTTGAAGCAATCTTTTGTTCTTTTCAAAGGGTCCCTTGCAAATTCGTCAAGCCTCTCCTTCAACAGGGACCTTTGTTCAGCCGCTGAGTCAAGACGCCCTCTCTCAGAAACTAAATTGCTTGTAATCTCTTAACTTTTCTGAACTTCTTTAAGAGTCTGACTTGCAACCCTCGAAAGAATCTGATCATCAGTCAACGGGTTGTGGGGATCCATTTTAAAAAGGTAGAAAAGTTGGAGAAAAGGAGCCTGTTGTTTGTTTCTGCTTTGGAGGTGATAGTGACTGATAAAAGATCGCTGGTGTGTTTTCTGTTTTGGAAGGGATAAAGACTTCGAAAATGGCGGTTTATATAAGTAAAAGTAATCTTTTTTATTAATCAAGATGATAAAGAGAGAGAAAAATACGGCTTAGAAGTTGAAAGGTTGTCATTATGAGATTCTTGAATCGACCAGTCCCTTCAATTACTTGAAACCGTGTAAATTTGTATAAAATATTGGTAATGATTATTTCCTTGAACCTTGGTTACCGGGTAATTTTATCACTTATTTTTTCCTATATAAACCTCCATTTGTTACAAAAATATATCTCACATTTTTTACTTTCTTCATAGCAATATCAATTCCATGGCTTTCTCGTTTACAGAGGTTAATAATTGGAGCCTTTATGCAACACTAGAGGTTGCGTGCAGCCAATACAAGAGAGGCAAGCTCGCTTATGAATCGTTTGTCGCTGCTAATTTAGATGTTGCATACTGCTACCAGCAGAAGATGGTGTTCCTGAACGAGGAGGTCATGGGTCACTTTACTTATAGTGATACCCTAATGGCCGAGAGGAAGCCGCTCTTTGATAAGCTGTCAGAAATACATGGCCACAATAAGGAACTCCAACAAAGGATTGATGTGCTTCGTAAAAGGCTGCTTAAGGCTCGCATCGAGAAGGAGAAATATGCGGAGAGAGCAGGCTGTAATGAGTGAATGTAGGTTATGTTAATTTGTAGGATCGGTGTTTAAACTAATTAACTTAACAAGAAACCCTTCTAATTGCAAATATAACCCTGCGGAATTAAAGTTATATTTCACTTTACTTAAGCTTATGTTAGTTCTCTTGTATGTATGTGAGTGCTTGATTGCATAAAGATAGTAACAACGAAGTAAGAAATACTCGGCACTATTTGCATTAACTCAAAGCTACACTATTACAAGTTGTTCGAGAACTGTCTGTAAACCATGAGCTAACTAAGCTATATATAGTGCTAATGAGATCAATAACAGCCATTGATCTCATGCGATCTAATCTAGACCGTAAATATTAAAGTCAAATACAAACTACTAAAAGCATAAACATTGACAATTGGAATATCTTGCGTCTAAAAATCAACATACTACTTTAGGAGAGCGGCTTGAACAGATTTAGAAGAAACCGAGAAGCTTTTGCAGGATTGGACTTGCTGAAAAGACATCTCAGGAAAAGTCCGGTTGAACTCATTATCTGGTGGATAATCGAGTTCACCCGGAATATTCGCTAAATGACAAAACTACTTCTTTCCGCTTGAACTGCCAGTTCCGCTTGAAGTTGAGAATTCCGCTTCAACTTCAACTTCAGCCGGAACTTAACAAAATTAGCTTTCAGTCAGAAATCTTCTAAGAGCAATATTCCTTACAATCTCCCCCTAAGCTGATGCTGTCAAATTATTCTTCAATTCCAATGTTTATCTTCAAAAACTGACTTGTACCCAAAAATTTTCTTCTTCTTGACCTACTTGTCCGAGGACTTGATGTTGGCATTCAAATCTTGAGAGAGCTCTTTAAAGTTTGTTTTGGTCACCTTCACATATTTGAATGACTCCCAATCTTTTTCACTCCATTCATTTTGAACAGAAATGGACTCATGAACTGTGAAGGTGCCATCGGCTCTGTGAACATAGAACAACTTCTCAACTTCTTCCCAAATGATAAATTTGATTTCACTGACAGGTTCCTCTTCTTCATTGTCACTGTCACTTTGGGATTTGAAAAGCATTCCACATTCGTTCACTGTTGTCTCAATACATAACCTCAGCAGGTGCTCAGTCCTTGTTGGACTCAGAATCTCTCTGAACTTTACATAAATATCGGTCATTTGACGTCTAGAGAGCATGCTGGTGGCTTTGTGAGCATTCACTACTAAAGTTGTGCCATTTGCCAAGGTGAAAGTGAAATCAAAGGTTCCTTCATCTGCTGTCTAACCCACAATCTTGTTCTTTCTGGGTGGAGCTTCTTTCCTTTGCTTCTGATCTTTCTTCTTCTTAGCATGCATCAACCTCCTCTTTATCTTCTTTTTCTCCTCATCAGAATCAGCTTCTGATTCTTGCACAATGGGTGCTTTGCCCTTTGATGATGGAGAAGAGGGATCAGGTTGGTCCAGATGGTTTGGTGATGGTGCCAGAAGCATTGGTGGTTGATGGTTCTTTGATGGTGAGTGGAGGTAAGGTGGTTTTGGTTGGTGGTCTACTAGCTTTTGGTGTGGGACTGGAAGGTGGAGTAGGTGGGAAGATATCTGAGAAGTCAATGGTGGTGGAGGTTTCTTCTTGAGAGGGACAATAGGTGTGAAATTTTCTGTTCTATATTTTGGATTTGCAAGCTTGGTGGAAACCTTTTTGGAGATGGAGGGTGGTTTGTAGGGTATCATGGCAAGGGTTTGTGGAAATGATGGAACTGTTGTAGGTGAGGGGTTTGGGTTGTATATGAAGGAAGGTGGAGGTTGGATATCTGCATCATCAACAAGCTCAGGTTTAACATTTAACTTAGATGATGTACCTGAAGTGAGTTCTGAAGGTGAAGGCATCACCAACTTTGGATTCACAGAAGCTATATCCCATTTAAGCTCATGAAAAATTAAGTCAATCAAGCTGTAAAGTTCTCCGACTTTCAGCTGAGCTACCTCTTCTTCTGTCTTCAAATTTCTAACCACAAGAGCCCTTTTTACGTTCTTCAGCAGTAGGTAATTCTCATCATTCCTTGTCAGCTTGGTAGGAATTTGACAGGCAATAGAAATCAACCTCTGCCTATAAACCTTAGTCAAAGCATCCAAATTGTATTCCTTCAGTCTCCAATTAAATGATCTTGACTTAGCCTCTTCAAGCAAGTTCTCAAAAACTCCAATCTGTGAATATCGATCAAATTCCTCTTGAATCTCTTTGGCTAACCTCTCATCTTCTGCTGCCCTTTTGGCGTCTTCTACCATTTTCAACACAGCTTCAGCTTCAGGAGTTTGAACGACCTGTTGAATGGTTCTAACAGTTTCAGACTGAACAGGTTCTTCAGCTTGAACTGGTTCTGTACTCCTCATAGCTAATAAGGTTTCAGCTATGTCTTCTGCTTCTTCACTTCCCTGGGTTTCTGCTTCAGTTTCTGGTTGAACGACTAGTTGAGCTTCCGATTGATCTTTCGGTTGAACTTCTGGTTGAACTTC
>JBCNJP010000025.1:33460437-33510687 GCA_039602395.1 Deinandra increscens subsp. villosa
CTTCATCTAGTCAAAGTGCTTCTAGTTTAGAAACAATGAGTTCTTCTGATGATGATGAAAGTACTTTTCATAAAGCTGAATCAACACCTGTAGATGATCAAATTCATCTGCCAAATACAAGTTCTTCTGTACCAAATTACTTACCGATTGGTGATTTATCAAGTTCAGAAGTGGCAGAGGCAACTTTAAACAATTTGGCAGATAATCAGGCAGTTTCTGATTCAACAATCCTTAGGATTCACAATATTCATCCTCAAGAAAACATTATTGGAGATCCGTCTTTGAGAGTTCGTACACGACATCAATTGGGAGAAAATGTTGATGCTTTGATTGCCAAAATCAGAGAATCTGGGGTTCAGAATGAAGTTTTTCACTCCTGTTTTCTATCTCAGGTGGAACCTTCTAATGTTGATAAAGCGTTGGAGGATGCTTCTTGGGTAGAAGCAATGCAAGAAGAGTTGCAGTAATTTACAAAATTGGGCGTTTGGCATCTCGTTGATTTACCCAAGAACTCTAAGGAACCGTGTGGCATAAAGTGGGTCTTTAAATGTAAGAAAGACGATTGCGATGTCATTGTCAGAAACAAGGCACGATTGGTGGTTCAATGTTTTTCCCAAATAGAAGGCATTGACTTCAATGAAGTTTATGCTCCTGTCGCACGAATTGAAGCTATCAGAATATTTCTTGCTTTCGCGGCATATCACGGTTTCAAAGTGTATCAGATGGATGTCAAGAGTGCATTTCTGAATGGGAAGATTCGTGAAGAAGTTTATGTGAAGCAGCCACCTGGTTTTTATGATCCAGAATTTCCTGACAAAGTGTACAAGCTAGACAAAGCTTTATATGGTCTTCATCAGGCTCCCAGGGCTTGGAATGAGACTCTGTCAACTCACTTGCTTGAAAATGGTTTTCAGCGTGGCACGGTGGATTGTACACTATTCTCAAAGAAGTTCGGGAAAGATTTGTTGCTGGTTCAGGTTTATGTTGATGATATTATTTTCGGTAGCACGAAAGACAGCTTATGCAAAGAGTTTGAGCGGGTTATGTAAACTAATTTTGAAATGAGCTCAATGGGAGAGATGGGTTTCTTTTTAGGTCTGCAAGTTAAACAGTCTGCTTTGCATCAATCAAAATATGTGTCTGACGTGTTGACTCGATTCAAAGTTGGCGATGTTCGGATTCCTAGTACTCTAATTCAGGTTTCACATGGTATCGCACCAGATGAATCCGGTGCATCTGTTGATCCGACATTGTTTAGGCCTATGATTGGTTCTCTTATGTATTTAACCGCATCTCGTCCTGATATTATGTTTGCTGTCTGTTTGTGTGCTAGGTATCAGGCTGCTCCGAAAGCTTCACATATGCTAGCAGTAAAACGGATTTTTGCTTATTTGAAGGGTAATCCGGATCTTGGTATCTGGTATCCTAATGATAATAAGTTTGAGTTATCAACTTATTCTGACTCGGATTATGGTGGGTGCAAGATCAATTTTAAATCAACTACTGCCGGATGTCAGTTTTTGGGGGAGAGATTAGTCTCTTGGAAATGCAAGAAGCAAACCTCGGTTGTAACATCTACTGCAGAAGCAGAATATGTGGCTGCGTCTAGTTGTTGTTCTCAAGTCTTGTGGATACAACAGCTGCTACGCGACTAAGGTTTGAATTTTCTAACTACCCCAATTTTCATTGATAACTCTGCTGCTATTTCTATCACGAAAAATCTTGTTCAGCATTCCAAAACTAAACATATTGATATCAGATATCATTTTATCCGGGATTGCTATGAAAAGAAATTAATTAATTTGCAGAAAATTCATACAGATTTTCAACGAGCTGATTTGTTTACTAAAGCTTTTGACAAAACTTGTTTTAAGTTTCTGTTGCAAATTAATGGGATTACAAAGTTGGATGCTGTCTAATTCAGTTGATCATTAATTTTTTTTAGTTTTGAATATTTTTCTTTATTTTTCTGCTTTTAAGGGAGAGATTTATATGAAAAATACAAAAATAGTGTGTTTTTCTGTATTGAGACATGAAAAAGCATAAAAATTTTTGAAAAATACAAAATTGAGAAATGTGATCCAACCTTGTGAGAAATGATGGTACATCAGTGAATGTTACTGACCATGGATAAACTAGATTGAAAGGCTGTAGGTTCTTGTATGCTTCATTGAATGTGTTGACCAATATCTGATACTTGCTAGTATGATATAAAGATAATGCTTGCTTGAAATCTGTGGTGTAACATAATTCTTGTGATTAAGTGATCTTGATGAAAGGTGGAAAAATGCAAAAACAGAATAAATAAGTGTTCTAGTGTATGCATGCGTTCTTTTGAAAGATTTAAACTTGTATGATTTTCTTTATTTTGTCAAACGATCGGACTTTCTCTGCGTATCGAAAGATCGACCTGATCGTTGTTCGTTTGACGTTCTGCTTAATTTTTCTTGGTGTTTCGTATAACTCATCGGACTTTCTCTACGTGTACGGAAGTACCGACCTGATTGTTGTTGAGTTATACAATTTCAACTTGTTTTACTTTCTTATTTTCCTAAACAATCGGACTTTCTCTGTGTATCGAAAGATCGACCTGATTGTTGTTTGTTTAGGGTTCTGCTTTCTTTTTGCATGAAACACTACGAACGACTTAAATCTGTAAATATTCATGAATGAATATAAGAAAAAGGAAAAATAGAATAAATAGAATAAATCAGATTCTCAAATTGCTTAAATTTGTGGGTACCATGATTTTTATGCATGATAAATATACCTAATTCATATCAGAAAGCAGTAAACATTGATTTGATTTGACTGAAATAAACATGAAAATGTTGTATTCGTGAACTGCTTGACTTGCATGCTGAATAGATTGAAATTGAAATGTGTTAAGTGCATGTCAGTGATATGATCTCACGTTGTGATCTTTCTCACAAAAATATAATTTATCGCATTTAAATTTCTTGTTTCTATTTTGTTGCTATTTCAGAAATTTTCAAAAAGATTTTTGGTGAGTTTTAGCATAAGTTCGGAAAATAAAAAAGATTTTGGGTGTGTTTTTATATAAATTTAATAAAAGTCAAAAAGATTTTCCTTCTGCTTTATTTTCGGTCGACTTAATTCAGATATGGCTCATTATTGATGAAAGAACCATAATCGATGCTAAAATCAGCTCATCATGTTTTAAAATTTGAAAATGGTGAAGTTTTGGGTGCAAAATGTGAGAATTGAGCGCTAAAGGGTAAAATGGTCTTTAATGTGGTCCGGCGGACCATATGGTACGCTCGGCGGACCATATGGTACGCTCGGCGGACCACATTGGGTATATATAGATCAATCTGATCCGGGGTTCTCATAACCCGCGGACCATCTTCTTTGTACTCTGCAAAACCCTAACACTAACTTCACGTGTTTTTCATTGATTTCTCTGTGTATAACGAACGGTTGCTCGTGATTCTTGTTGCTACAGGTAGGTGCTTTGATTCCGCATCCGGTGATTGTCTTCATTTGCGATTTGGTGGTCTAGTTTGGTTTATTTTTAAGTGTTTGTGTCTCGGTTTTTCACAAAAACTAACTTGAAAGAGAGAAAAGGGTTGGTCTTGATGTTAACTGGTTTTAAACACATGTACATGATCGCAATCAACTCTAGAATCAATCCTTGGTGTTCGATTTCACAACAAAAATCATTTGGTCTATCAAATTTGCAAAAGACTCTTCGGTTAACTGTTCGTCCGCCGGACCATGTGGTCCGCAGCGGACCACATTTGAACCGTTGATGAACTGGTCCGCGTTTGGTCCGTTTGACTAAATCCAATATGCGGTCAACATTCTGGTCCACCGGACCAGATGGTCCGCGTGAATAATTTGATCCGCAAAATGATCCGCCGGACCAGATGGTTTAATCTGATACAGGGTCAATGTATCTGGTCCGCCGGACCACATGTTCCGCATGACCAATTTTGGTCCGCAAGACCAATTTTGGTCCCCAAATGGTCCACAGATCAATTTTTTCAAAAATGTTAATCGTTTGAGTGTTTCAAGTAAAATTTGAGTGGCTCGTAAGTAATTCTACTTATATCTTATGATTTTAATGGATGTTTGTGTTTGTGATTTTTCCAGATATGGCAGATTTTAAATCAGAAGGAGAACATAATGTTTGTGCTTTTCTAAATGCTTCAGCGCGTTGGAAACCTCATTTTCTTGGCATCTTTGAATTCATGAGAAGATCGCGACTTTGTTATGCTGCGACTCATATGTGTACACCTTATAAAGATTTACTTGTGATGTTTTGGAATTCGGCTCAGGTAGACTGTTCTGTGGTTCCTCCAGTTATCCGTGCAAGAATCCTTTAAACGGATGTAGTTATATCTGAGGATGATGTACGAAGGGTTTTAAGGCTAAATGATCAAGCTGATTTTCCAATGGAATTTGATGAAGCTGACTTGGTGGCCTTGTTACGAAGAATAAAATATGATGCACAATTGTATGTTTCATGGTATCTAAAGGCCAATTTATGTCCTCCATACAAATACCTAATGCATGTGATTATCAAGTGTTTTGGAAATAGAACATGAGGTCAAGAGGAGTTTGATTTGAAAGTATTATCATTCTTTGCTGCTTTGGTGATGAACAGGCAGTTTAATTTTTCTGGATGGATTTTCAGTTACATGAAGGAGAACATATTGACAAAACAAGTTAAAAGTCTGATGTATCCGCGGTTTATACAAATGATCTTAGATGAATTTCATCCAAATCTTCCGAAGAATCAGGCTACAATTATAGTTATGAAGCATATGAATCAAGTTGTATTTGGAAAAATTCCGGTTTATCAAAAGCGAAAAGGAAACAACATTCCTCCACCGGTGAAAAGGTTAATTGGTCATCTTGCTACTCCAGACTATGTAGCTCCCGCTTATGGTGCAGCAAGAAATTCGGATAGTTCAGATGACGAATTGACGTATGATGACAACGGTTTTCCGATTTAGATTGAAGAGAATGAAGAAGAAGATCATGATGCCCAAGCAGATCAAGCACCAAATCAACAACAACTGGTAGTACAAGATCAGGTACCTGTGCAACAACAACAACAACCAGAGCAAGTTATTCAAGAGACTGTCAATGAACCTGAAACTGTAACTACTCAGGATAAAGAAACGAATGATGCTGTTAATGTTTCTGATAGTGATGTTAATGAAAGTTCGTCTGCTACTGATTCAGACTCTGGTAGTTATGTTATAATCTTACATAATACTAGAGAAATTCCAGTGAAGAAAGGTTCTAAGGCACACATTGACTATTTGAAGTCTCAAAATCTGGATACTTCAATGTATGAGACTAGAACCAAACAGGCTGAGGATAAAGATGATGATCCTTCTTATTCTCCTGCTATGGAGGAGCCTGTTACAAAGACAAAGACTGTGGATAAAGGCAAAGCTCCTATGGTGGGCACTGGCAAGCGTGTTAAACATATGGCTCGGCCAAATGTTCCAGTGAAGCAGGGTTCGTTTCTTGCTGATGCCAGGAAGTCAGGTTTTACTCCACCAAGTAAGAAGCAGAAAGTGTCTACTCCGTCTTCACTACCAGTTCAGCCAACCACAAAATCTGCTATTGTTCAAAGTTTTAGTATTCCACCTGTACGAAAGCTGATTATCAGAAGACCTTCTGGTTCGACATCCACTGCTGCATCTGCTTCTACTACAGTTGCTTCTACAACATCTACCATCTCTTCTACTGATCTGAGACTGGCATTACATCAAACACGACTTGATGAGCTAGAATCCACTAATCGCCAGCAACATGCTGAGATTAGGGGTCTGAAAAATTTAGTAAAGGAATTGGTTTCCAGAGATTAGGCAAAGGATCGTGAAATTGCTGAATTACAATCTCGGGATAAAGAAAAGGATCATGAGATTGCTAAACTGCAACAACTTTCTATTACTCTCGGTGAGCAGTTAAATTTGATGCTCAAAGCTTTACCTGCTCAGGGGGAGAGACGACCAGATCCTGAGGAAAGTTGTAAAGATGATGATGATGTAATGAAATATTTGAATGAGGATTCAGATCCTGAAGGAGGAGTTTGTGGTAATGGTTCTAGTGCTGGTGTAGCGGGAACTTCGTCTGCTGCTGCTGAACCATCTGCTACGGCTCAGGGGGAGTCTTCAGAGAAAGAAGTATATGATGTAACTCCAATTTCTAGAGTTGAGCTGAAAGAAGGAGAATTTATAAATCCATATTTAAAAGAGCAATTGGCCGCTATTTGTTCATTAAATGTGGATGATGTAGATAAAGTTCCTTTTGCTGATTCCTATGACGAAGAAAATTCTGATGAGAAGATGGATTTTGAAGAAGAGCATGTAGAAGTAGAAGATATGACAGCTGAAGAATATCCAGATGATCCTAAGGTTTATGGAAATTTTTTCGCTGATGATCAGTCTGGAGGTTTCAATTTCTTTGGTAATGATGATGAAGGAAAAGTAGAGGAGGAGTTGAAGAAGAAAGAGTCTGAAACTGAAAAACCAGAATCAAATGAATCTGAAAAGTTATCAGAGGAAGAAGAGAAGAAGATGTTGTTTGATGCTTGGTTAAAAGAACAAAGAGTTAAGAAGATGCCAGTAGTAAAACCGACCAAGATTGTTGAACAAAAGAAATATTTTGACAGAAAGGGTGGTGAAGCTACTGGTAGAATAATAAGTTTGATGTACGACTCTGAACTAAAATGTTATGCAATTAAAAAGGAGTTTGGAGTGATGTATTTGAAGCAAGCTACAAGATTCAATACTTTACCGGTTTGTGATGTGAGAGACTTGTCAAGAAGGCCGTTCTTGAATCATGAAAATAATTTGTTGGCTGAGATTTTCAAGAACAAATTGATAAAAGAATGTCAAGGCAAGTTCAGGTTTTTAACTCCTCAAAGACCTAAGTATGTTAATCATCCAACAGATATTCATCCGATTACTAGAAAACCAGTTGTAATCTTAAAGTATAAGAATCCGATTCAACTGAAGAAAATTTCTTTGAAAAAGCTTGAACAAGATTGTATCAAGACTTTGAGATGGTGGTATTACGATGAAGAAACTGGAGAAGCAGTGGTGGTGGTTAAAGAAGATAACAAGGTAATCAGATTGTATGATCCAATGTGGTTAATCAACTTGTCTGAAGGTCACAGCAAGATTCTATACATGATTGAGCATGCTGAACATGCTTTGCAATTTCAAAGAGTGATAAGAGTTTGTTTTGCTTTTGGTATCCATGCTGGGAACAACGAACTCAGCATTGGAAAAAGACATAGACAGAAGCTTCTGAAGACTAGCACAAGACAAGGGGGAGTTTGTTAGAACAAGTTTTGTTGTCTAGTGCTAGGTCTTGTTATGTAATAGAGAGTTTTGTATATTATGGTCTCAGCGGACCAGAGGCGGACCAGATGGTACGCCAGACCAGATGGTACGCCGGACCATCTGGTACGCTGGTTAGTTGGTCCGCTGGACAGAGTTGATATAAATAGTTTTAGCTCAGTTAGAGAGAGTCAGTTGTTGAGAGTTGTGACTTTAACTGTGTGTTTACATGTGTGTTTACTCTCTGTGATCTCTCTCTGTATAACCGAGCTTGAAATCAATCAAAGATCTATTATTTACCTCGTGTGTTACAATTCTGATGTTAAGCATGCACTAGCAAGATACATACGTGTTTAACACATAGGTGTGACCGATGTTACTGTTTGGACACCTATGCTGGATGGATACGTTGTGCTAAAGTTTACGAGTGGTGAAATAAAACCATACAATAAAATGAACGACACTGAAAAAGAAGCTTTCAAGTTGGAGAAGAAGGCATATTCTAATTTTTCAGTGGCATTATCGAAAGATATTCTTCATCAATTTAAAATACACACAACTTCGAAAGCATTGTGGGATGCATTATGTAACCGATGTGAAGGAAATGCTCAGTATAAGAAAAGAAAGAAGAAAGTCTTGTTGAGGGAATATGATAATTTCTGCCATGTTCAAAATGAAACAATCAATGATCTTGTTTCAAGATTGTCACATCTGGTGAGCGAGCTTGAAATTTTTGGGGTAAAGAAGGAAGCTAATGAGTTGAAAGAAAAGTTACTGGATGCCTTACCAACTAAAAAGGAAGGATATATTTTTCTATTAACTCATGATAAAGGATTTGACGATGTATCATATGATGATTTAACCAAGAATGTTGTTGGCACGGAATTGGATATGATGAGAGTTAAAACACTTCCAACACAAGTGCAGAACCCAGATGTGTATTTTGAAGAAAATGCATGCACTATGCATGCAAAAGTCAAAGCAAGTTCAAATCCACCAACTACTATGTTCTATGTAGAAAATTCTTCGGCTGGTCACGCAAATGTGTCTCGGGGATCATCTGTGGATAACTATACTCACAAGGCTGCTGTGACAAATCTGGTTTATACAAATCAATTTGTCTCTGCGTGAACCCAGAGTTCTTTCTTAGCAAAAACTACAAATGAATATATGGCATTGTAATCTACAATGATTTCTTCTTATGATGGTGTAGTGGCTGGAAAGCTAACGAATGTTGAATTAACTACTGAAGATTACGAGCAGATTGATGCACGTGACTTAGAACTCATGGATATCAATTGGTAAATGGCCATGCTGGTCCGGAGGGGTAAGAAATTCATGCAAAAACAGGACGCAAGGATCTTAACTCTGAAGGAAAACTTGGTTTTGATAAATCAAAAGTTCAATGCTACAATTGTCAGTACTATGGTCATTTTGCCAAATAATGCAGTAACGGAAAGAAGTAAGAGACTTCTAAACTGTATCAGAAATATGCGTCTCAATGTGTTAAGGAATCAGGGAGTAACTCTAATCCATCTAGTTCTAATGCAAATTCTAATGCTTCGAGTTCAGACTCTAAAGCATTAGTTTCTCAAGCAGGTGAAGGCTTCGATTGGAGTGTAGATTTTCCTGATGAATCTACTTTTCTGTGCAGTTCTGAAGATCAAAATGTGAAGATGGAAGACGATTCTGAACTTCCAGGAGAAGATTTTTTTAGAGATGTTCAACAAGCTTTCATAGCTAATGTTCATGTTGATTCTAAAATCTATGAACATTGCATGTTAACTGCTAACCAATTGAGGGAACTTTCTGATGAGAAGGTTATGTATTATGACAAATACTTGTTAGAAGAAGAAAACATCAAAATTTATAAACAAAGGTGGGAGGCTATTAAATCTGAGCTAAAGAGTAGACATGCTTTGACTCTGAACACGAAAATTGAACTGATTAACAAAACTGAGGAATACATTTATTGTGAAAAGAAGCTCGCAGAAGCTAATTCTAAAACTTCAGAATTAAACCTTGAAATTTTAGATCTTCAACAAAAAATTGAAAATTTAAAAAAATTAGCTTCCTTTGCAAGTTTCCTATGCAAAGATAAAACCTTAAAAGAAGTGTTCAAAGAGTCGGGCTGCAACTCAGTTCCACCACCGATTGTTTATGGTTTGGAACCAAATGAAATTGAGACTAAGCCATCCATTGTGCTTAACTATTCCAAGCTCACTGAGAACTTAATTGGCTCATCTGATAGACACAAAGGCACTTATAAGAAATAGTTGGTCAAACATGTGTTAAAACCAAACCATGGTATTCCGAAACAAGCTGAACCTAGTGACTCTGCGGTTGACAAACCTGTCACTGAGACTAAACCTAAAGGTGGTGTTAAATTGACACCTTTGGAGGAAGCCATGAAAATTAAAGAAACCAAAAAGAAAATGAAAGATTTTGAAAAGGAAAAACTTGTAAAAGGCTGTGATTTGTTTTATGAAAAGGATTTGGTAACTGAAAGCAATCAAACTACACCTGATGTTAATTGAATTCCGGTTCCTCCTCCTAAATCGGTGAAATTTAGTTGAGTCAGTTTTGGATAAAATTCTGAAAATTCTGAGGTCAATCAGAAGAAACCTCAAAAAGTTCAGAAGCATGACAAGAAAAGTGTCAACACATTTGACACCAAGTTTGGAAAATCTGATGATAAACTGAAAAGTAAAACTGAGATTGGTGAATCCTCTCAGAAAATGAAACTGTATTGTCTCAATGGTAATGATACTATTTTTTCTGATGAGATGTTCCCACTATGTTGTGTAGATCCAACACGAATTGCTAAAGTTTTCTATGCTGAGTCTAAAGAGAAAGGTGTATCTGATCATGGAAATGTGGAAAATGTTCCATTACCAGATTATAAATCTAGATCAAATGACCAGAGCTCTCACAACATATCATACTCTCCACAAGCTCAAAGATCTGTCTTTAGACCCCATTCATCAAACAATCAGAAACTTAAATTAAAGTCAAAAACTTCAAATTACTCACCAAAGAGTTTTTACAACTCTGATGGTCAGTTTTCCGCAAAAGCAAACAGTTTTGACTATGAATCATATGGTTTTTGTGAAGACTATGATTTTTATGATGACTTTGGGCAATTTGAGCAAAATAAAATCAAACAGGTCAAACCAAAGGGTTATTCTGATCAGTGTGGGGTGGATGAGTATGGGTTCTATAACAAATTTGGGTATATTAGTCCTTGGTTTAAACCTCTTCTGATCTCCAAATCTCGGAGGTTTAAGACCACGGCACCCAAGAAAGTTTTCCAGCCAATGCATGATGATAGCACCTCAGATGAATTTGGAAATGCTTTTCCTATGGTCTTTACTGATCGTAGGATGTGTTATCACTGCTATCAGCGTGGTCATCTACGTAATAGGTGTCTAATTTTGGCTAAGAAACATGCTTCCGCTGTCAATAGTGAAAATCTTATTCAGATTTAAAATCTGATTCCAAGCCAAAGATAATAGATGAGAAAGTGGTTACCAAACAGTTTTTAAAAGAGGAAAATTTTTCAAACATACTCAAAAGTCTTTTGGTAGTTCATCCACTTGTGATTTCGCCACTAATTCATCTATTCCATCTTTAACGCAAAGTAGTTACCAAAACTGTCTTCAAAAGCCACTGAAGATTTCTCAGAGGATACCGGTTGACCCAAAGCTGAAACTTAGGTCCAGATTTCAACTAATTATTTGCTACCTTGTGCAGGGTGCTCGAAAGCAAGCTATCAACAGCTTCTGGGTGGTTTATAGTGGAGCATCCAGGCGCATGACTGGTAATTTTTCCATGTTATCTGATGTTAGACCAATTAATGGCAGGAATGTTACCTTTGCTGGCAATAAAGGAGGAAGAATAACGGGTGAAGGAAAAATGGGTAACGAGAAAGTCACATTCGACAAAGTTCAATTTGTGGAAGAATTACAACATAACATGCTCAGTGTCTCACGGATTTGTGACAAGCAGTACACTACTGCTTTCACAAGTTCTGAATGCTTAATTCTAAAACCCGGAATCCAGACTCCTGAAGAATGGATCGTGATGCGTGCACCAAGATTTCGAGATCTGTATGTGTTGAATAAGAATCATAATTCATTTGTTGTATCGGCTACATGTTTCATCTTAAAAGCCATGGAAGAAGAGTCGATTTTGTGGCATCGTCGTATGGGACATATCATGTACCGGAAGATTAATTATTTAGTAGATCATAATCTGGTGGATGGCATTTCTAAGAATTGTTCTCGATTAATGATGTGTGTGTTTCTTGCAAGAAGGGCAAACAACGGAAAAAGTCTCGTCCTTCCAAACGAATTAATACAATAGTTACACCGTTGGAGCTACTTCATATGGATCTCTTCGGTCCTATGAATGTTCGTAGCGTTGATGGTTGTTTTTATTATTTGGTGATCATGGATGACTTTTCACGTTTCTCATGGGTGGCGTCTGTGCATTCAAAAGATGAAACTCCGGCTATGCATTCAAAATTCGGATCTATGTACAAGTACAAAATCTGTCGCATTCAGACTGATAATGGTACCGAATTCAAAAATACAAAAATGACAGCATTTTGTGATGCTCTTGGTATTGTTCAAGAGTTTAGTGAACCATATACTCCACAACAGAATGGAGTTGCTGAAAGGAAGAGTCGAACACTAATTGTGACAGCACGAACAATGTTGTCTGATGCACATTTACCAATTACTTTTTGTTCTGAAGCGGTTCATACTGCTTGTCATGTGCTAAATAATTGTCAAACGATTGAACAAAACAAGTTATCATTTGCTTAAAGGTCATAAGCCGAATTTAAGCTTTTTAGAGCCATTTGGGTGTAAGTGCATTGTTCTTAAGGAAGGTGGAAAGTTTGAAGAAAAAGCTGTTGAAGGCGTTTTTTTTTGGATATTAGAATCCAGTGAAAAGGGTTTACTTTCCTGCTACAAAGAAAATTGAGTGTCACTTGAATGCTGACTGTCAAAGATATACTTTTCTAACACCCAAGACGGAGGATAGTCCTACTTTTGACTACAATCATTTATTTGATTTTTTCTCGGTTTCACGTACTGAATCTGCTGATGAGACTTCTGGAGAACTCATAGTTGCTGCTATATTGCATTCAATGAATAATTTTGGATCAAATATTCCGAAGCTTCATAGTGTTTCTACTACTACTTCATTAAGACATAATGTTTCTAATTTAGAAACTATGAGTTCATCTGATGATGATGAAAGTATTTTTCATGAAGCTGAATCAGAACCGGTTGATGATCCGATTACATTACCAAGCACTAGTTCTTCAGTTCCGATTACATTACCAATTGGTGATATTTCTAGTTCAGAGGATGCAGATGAAAATGTAAATACTCTTGAAGAAAATATTGTGGTTCCCGACACAACCACTCTTCGGATTCATAACATACATCCGCAAGAGAATATTATTGGAGATCCGACTTCTGGAGTACACACACGACATTAATTGTCTGATTCAGTTGATGCTTTGATTGCTAAGATTCGGAATCCTGGGGTTGAAGATGAAGTATTCCATTCTTGGTTTTTATCTCAAGTTAAACCTACAAATGTAGATCAAGCGTTGCAAGACGCTTCTTGGGTGGAAGCGATGCAGGAGGAGTTGCAGCAATTTCAGAAATTGGGTGTTTGGCATCTCGTTGATTTACCCATTAATTCAAAGGAACCTTGTGGTACTACCAGGGTCTTTAAGTGTAAAAAGGACGATCGCAGTATCATTGTCAGGAACAAAGCTCGATTAGTGGTTCAAGGTTTCTCACAAATCGAAGAGATTGATTTTAATGAGGTTTATGCGCCAGTAGCCACGATTAAGGCTATTAGAATTTTTCTGGCTTTCGCAGCATATCACGGGTTCAAAGTGTATCAAATGGACATCAAAAGTGCTTTTATAAACAGGAAAATTCGTGAGGAGGTGTATGTGAGGCAACCTCGTGGTTTCTATGATCTAGATTTTCCTGAGCGTGTGTACAAACTGGATAAAGCTTTGTATGGTCTTCACCAAGCTCCACGAGCTTCGTATGCGACATTATCTACACATCTTATTGAAAATGGGTTCATACGAGGAAACGTTGATTGCACGTTGTTTACAAAGAAGTTTAGGAAAGATCTGATATTGGTTCAAGTTTATATGGATGATATTATTTTTGGAAGCACCAACGACAAGCTGTGTAAAGAGTTTGAGTTTGTTACGCAAACTAAATTCGAGATGAGTTCAATGGGAGAGATGAGTTTCTTCTTGGGTCTCCAGTTGAATCAATCCGCAAAAGGCATATTTTTGCATCAAACGAAGTATGTGTCTGATATCCTAACGCGGTTCAAGATTAGCGATGTCTGGATTCCTCATACTCCTATTCAGGTTTCTCATGAACTTGCACCAGATGAATCTTGTGACAATGTTCATCCAACATTGGTTCGTGCCATGATTGGTTCTCTTATGTACATTACTGCTTCTCTTCCCGACATAATGTTTGTAGTTTGCATGTGTGCTAGGTACCAAGCAGCTCCCAAAGCTTCATATTTGTTAGCAGTAAAGAGAACCTTTGCTTATTTGAAGGGTTGTCCGGATCTTGGTATCTGGTATCCTAATGATAATAAGTTCGAGTTATCAGGCTACTTAGGCTTGGATTATAGAGGATGTAAAATCAATTTCAAATCTACTACCGTCGGGTGCCAATTTTTGGGGGAGAGGCTCATATTGTGCCAATGCAAGAAACAAACTTCGGTGCGACGTCTACTGCGGAGGTGGAGTATGTTGCTGCTTCCAGTTACTGTTCACAGGTTCCGTGGATTCAACAACAGTTGCGTGATTATGGTTTGAATTTTCTGACTACTCCTATCTATATCGATAACTCGGCTGCTATATCAATCACAAAAAACCCCGTGCAACATTCCAAGACTAAGCACATTGACATTAAATACCACTTTATTTGTGATTGCTATGAAAAGAAATTGATTGATTTGCTGAAAATTCACACAGCTTTTCAAAAAGCTGATTTGTTTACAAAAGCGTTTAATAAAACCCGCTTTCGATTTCTTTTGCAAATCAATGGTGTTACTCGGTTGAATACCATGTACTCTGTTTCAGTTGATCACTTTTGATTTCTTTTATGTTTTCATTTGTTTTTTCTGCTTATTAGGGGAGAATTATGGAAAAATGCAAGAATAGTGTGATTTTCTTGTATTCAAAATGAAAAAGCATAAAAATGGAAAAATTCAAAATTGAGAAATGTAATCCAATCTTTGTGAGAAATGATGGTACATCAGAATAAGATACTGACCATGGTTAAAGTAAGAAGAAAGGCTGTAGGTACTTGTCTGTGTTTCTGAATGTGGTAATCAAATATGATATATGCAAGTATGATATAAAGATAAAGCTAGCCTAAAATATGTGGTGAAACATGATTCTCGTTTTTGTGTAATTCTGATCTTACATGAAAATACAAAAATAAAATATGAGAATAATCTAGTGTATGCATGCTTTATTTTGAAAGATTTAAACTTGTTTGATTTTCTTTATTTTGTCAAACGATCGGACTTTCTCTGCGTATCGAAAGATCGACCTAATAGTTGTTCGTTTGGCGTTCTGCATTATTTTTCTTGGAGTTTCGTATAATTCATTGGGCTTACTCTGCGTATACGGAAGTATCGACCTGATTGTTGTTGAATTATACAATTTCAACTTGTTTTATTTTTCTTATTTTGTTAAATTCGAGGCCTTATCTGCGCATCGAAAGATCGACCATAAGGTAGACGATTTAACATTCTGCTTTCTTTTTGCATGACACACTATGAACTGATAGTCTCTGAATATAAATTCTCTGGTGAATAAGAGAAATATAAAAAATATATAATAAGTCAGATTATCAATTACTTGAATATGCGGGTTTCATGATTTATGTGCTTGATAAATTGTTACTTAACGCATATTAGAAAGCTATAGAAATTGATTTGATTTAACTGAAACAAGCATGAAAGTGATGTATTCGTGCACAACTTGGCTTGCATGGTGATTATTCTGAAATTGAAATGTGTGTGGTATATATATCTGATATGATCTTACGTTGCGATCTTTCTCACAAAAACATAACTTATTGTATTTAATTTTGTTTGTGTTGATTTGGTACATTTTACTAAAATCTCAAAAGATTTTAGGTGTGTTTTGACATAAATTTAAAAAAATAAAAAAGATTTTAGTTTGTTTTGATATAAATTTGGTAAAATTCAAAAAGATTTTATTTCTGCGTTATTTTTGATCAACTGGACACGGAAGTGGCAAATATTTGTTTCATGAAACACAATCGAAGCTTCAATCAGCTCATAATCGTTGAAATGGTTAAAATTAAAAAATAAACACTTGATTTTTGGGTGAAAACTGTCAAAACTGAAAAGTTTCGGGGTTAACATTGTAATTTGTCATTGGTACGCACGTACCAAGGTGCTACGCTGGGTGGTACAGCCGTACCACTTGGTACGCTGGGCCGGACCACCATGTGTATAAAAGGGAAAAGCTGGCATGCAAGGTTCATAACTTGCGTACCACATTCAAATCTCTCTGCGTAACCCTAATTGCTCTGTGCCTATTTTTTGTTTATTTCTCGATCTATAACGAACCTCTGCTCGATTTTTTTTGTTGCTACAGGTAGGGATTGGCATTGCGCATCTGTTGAATTTAGATTTTAAGATTCGCTTTTCTCACAAAACCGAACACCTCTTTGGTTCAGTCGGTTAAAGATCACCTCCATCAGTTTTAAACTCATGCTGAGAGTCGGTTTTTGTTATAGAACAAAACCTCAGTGTTTGATTTCAAATCAAATACAAATTTTGGACTCAAATTCTCAATTGACCATTCGGTGACTATTCTACCGCTGTACCAGGTGGTACGCGCGTACCAGATGTGGTACTTGGGCCAAATGTGGTACGCGGGTGGTACATTTGACTTTCTGGTATGTAGTCAACAAAATCTGGTCCGTCCATACCAGAGTGGTCCGTATGACCAAAATGGTACGTGACGTGGTACGCTGACTTGGGTTTTGTCAAAAGTTAAAAGTTCAAGCGTTTCGAGTTGAATTAGAGTCAATCGATAGCGTTTTTTATTATCCAATACACATTTAACGTGACTAGCTTTTGCGAATTTTCATAAATGGCATTTGAATTACCATCAAATGATGAACACAATATTTGTGCATATCTCCGTGGATCTACAAGGTGGAGACTTTATTTCGGGGGAATATTTGAGTTTATGTAAAGATCGAGAATCTATTATGCAGCAACACATGAATGTAGGGGGTATCCGAAAATTTAAATAAATTAAAATAAATTTTATATTAAAGAAATAATGAATTATTGAAGACTTGGACTATGTTTATTTGTTTTGTCGTTTTTTAGGTCGAACTTATGTTTATTTGTATTTGAAGACTTGGATTATGTTTATTTGTTTTGTCGTTTGTTTTTGGTTAAATTGTGGTTTTTAAAAAAAAACTGGATTTTCGGATCCGTTATAACTATTCGAGTCCAGTCCGAAATTTCTGATATTCGAAATTTCGGATATCCGAAATTTCGGACTTGGACTTGGACAGCGAAAACTGATATCCAAAATTTTCGGATACCCGAAATTTGGATATCCGAAATTCTGGGTATCCGGTTTTGAACACCCCTACATGAATGTATGCCGTACAAAGACATTATGAATATGTGTTGGAATGTTACTCACATTGATTGTACTGTGGTGCCACCAGTTATCAAATCAAGAGTACATCAGACTGATATTACAATTTCCGAAGCAGATATTCGTCGGGTTCTTCAATTTTATGATTAAGCTGATTATCCTCTAAGGTTTGACGAGGAAGAATTGCTCGGGGTTTTACGAAGAATCAAGTATGATGGCAATTTGTTTGTGAAATGGTTTCCAAAGTCAAATCTATGTCCTCTATACAAGTATTTGATGCACCTGATTATAATATGTGAGGGTTGAACATGCAGCTGTTAATGCTCAGGATGATGAGTTGATGTCTGATGCTGATATTTATGATGATGATGATACGAGTTCATCCGATATTGAATCAGGCTCTGGTGCTTATACTGAGATCTTTCATAATGCCAGAGATATTCAAGTTCAGATAGGTTCCAAGCAATACATTGCTTATCTGAAGTCAAGAAATGAAGATACTTCAGGTATGAACACATATCAAAACAGTATGCTGATCAGGATTCTGAAAATGATCCATCTTATGTTCCTGAAATGGAAGGATCGGGTGCAAAGACTGTGACTGCTGCTAAGGGAAAGGCCCCAATGAAAGAGACTGGTAGAATCAAACACATGTCAAGACCAAAAAAAGTTCGTGAAATGGGGATCTTTACTTGCTGATGCTAGAAAATCTTATCACAGCAGTCCGCCTAGTAAGAAGCAAAAGGGTACTGAAAAATAGTCTTTGGTTCCAAAGCTAATAACCACAACCACTACTGGTGTTCAAAGTTCTAGCGTTCGACCTGTCAATAAGATAATTATCAAATCTTCTTCAAGTTTTCTACTACCACTTCAACTGCTGCTCCTGCTTCTTCTGCTATTACTGCTATTGATCTGAAAATTGCATTGCATAATTCTAGACTTGATGCTCTAGAAACTACTAATCATCAACAAGCTGAAGAAATTAATGAATTGAAAGATGTTGTGAAAGAATTGAGAGAACGGGATAAAATAAAAGACCATGAGATTGCTCGGTTTTAGCAGATTTCTCTTTCGATGTGTTTGCAACTAAATCTTTTGTTAAAAGCTTTACCTGCTCAGGGGGAGAAAGGGCCAAACCCAGAAGATTCTTGCAAAGATGATGATGATGTCTCCAAATATTTGAATGATAATGATGATGAGGACCCAGAAGGAGGAATAGGCGGAGATAGTTCTGGTGCTGCTGATACTTCAAAATTAGCCGGTACATCTGCTGCGGGTGGAACTACATCTCAGGGGGAGATAACATGTAAAGACGTATATGATGTGACCCCGATCACCAGAGTAGTTATTGAAGAAGGGGAGTTATACATTAGTACTCAAAAGAGCAACTTGCTTCCATATATCCTCTAAATGTTGAAGATGTAGATAAAGTTCCTATCGCTGAACCTCACAAAGAAAATGACTCTAGTGACGATGTTGACTATGAAGAAGAACATGTGGAAGTGGAAGATATGACGGCAAAAGAATATCCAGATGATCTGAAGGTCTATGGTAATTTCACTGATGATGATCATTCTGGTGGATTCAATTTCTTCGGTAAGGATGATGAGGAATCTGAGAAACAGATTGAAACGACTGAGTCTGATAGTTTCTCAGGAGAACAAGAGAAGAGAAAGTTATTTGATGAATGGATGAAGGAGCAAAGGGCTAAGAAAGTACCCTCGGTGAAACCTACAAAGTGTCTGAATCAGAAGCGTTTCTTTAAAAAACAGAGGAGGAGCCGTTGGGAATATTGTCAGTTGATGTACGATTCTCAGCTTAAATGCTATGCAATTAAAAAGGAGTTTGGGATTATCTACTTGAAAAAGGCAAAAATATTTGATACTTTTCCGGTTTACGATGTGAGAGAGCTCACCCGAAACCGTTTTTAAACTACGGTGGAAATGCGTTGGCCGAATTCTTCAAGAATAAGTTACATGAAGAATGTCAAGGAAGGTTCGGGATTTTTACTCCGCAGAGGCAAAAGTATACAGATCATCCAAAGAAGATGCATCCAAAGACCAGAAAGGCTGTAGTTGGGTTAAAGTACAAGAAGCTGATCCAGTTAAAGAAGATTCCTCTGAAAAAGCTTGAACAAGATTTCATAAAGACATTAAAGTGGTGATATTATGACGAGCGAACAGGAGAAGCAGTGATCGTGGTGAAAGAAGAGAACAAAGTGGTAAGGATTTTTTATCCGATGTGGTTGATCAACTTATCTGAAGCCGACATCGACAAACTCTATCACAACAATATACTATTGCAGGCTAAAAATGCTGATCAAGCCTTACAATTTCAAAAGGTAATTAGAGTTTGTTATGCTTTGGGATTCACGTTGGCAACAACCGAAACAATTTTTGGAAGAAGACTGAGACAAAAGATTCTGAAGACTAGCATAAGACAAGGGGGAGTTTGTTAGAACAAGTTAGTGTGTCTGATGCTAGGTCTAGGCATTTTGGTAATGTAGCACTTGTTTTGTAAAGTTTCTGTTCCAGCGTACCATTAGGCGGACCAGTTGGTACGTAGCTCCGGACCAACTGGTACGTTGGTTAAGTTGGTACGCTGGGCAGGTTACTATAAATAGTTTCAAGGCTTTTAATCAGAGTAGAAGAGTGAGTGCATCCAGTCTTAAGTGTGTGTTTTCTTAGGTATTCTCTCTCTGTTTCTCTCTGTAACCGTTTGCTATTGAAATCAAACAAAGAAGCGTTTATTTACCTTGTTTCTTATCGAATCGATCATATCACGCAATAGTAAGATCCATACCGTTACTTACACAATGACCCTCTTTTCTCACCTTACCCCCTCTCGAAGAATTATTTGCAAAAATAGACTTTTCTTGAAAACCCTTTTTAGATTTGGGTTGTACAAGTTGGGTGACTTATGTTTGTGAGGTCTCAGCACCACAGTTAGTTGAGGTGTGGATTTTGCAACTGGAGCATTTTCTTGTATAGGATCGTTATTAGTTATGAATTAACTAAAACAATAACCCTCTACTTGTAAATATAACCCTGCGGAATTAAGTTATACTTCACTTTACTCTAGAAGATTTAGTTCTCTTGTATTAGGTAGTGTTTGATTTGCATAAGTATAGTAACAACAAAGTAAGAAATACTCGGCACTATTTGCATTAACTCAAAGTTACACTATTACAAGGTGATCGAGAACCGTGTAATAGTGTAACTTTGAGTTAATGCAAATAGTGCCGAGTATTTCTTACTTTGTTGTTACTATACTTATGCAAATCAAACACTACCTAATACAAGAGAACTAAATCTGCTATAGTAAAGTGAAGTATAACTTAATTCCGCAGGGTTATATTTACAAGTAGAGGGTTATTGTTTTAGTTAATTCATAACTAATAACGATCCTACAAGTGGTATCAGAGCA
This sequence comes from Deinandra increscens subsp. villosa, assembly GCA_039602395.1. NCBI lineage: Eukaryota > Viridiplantae > Streptophyta > Magnoliopsida > Asterales > Asteraceae > Deinandra > Deinandra increscens. Next base: position 33,480,919 of record JBCNJP010000025.1, read on the forward strand.
TTGGCTCTCACTTTGAAGACTCTCAGTGCTTTAAAGTCGATACTCTACTTGCCTACTTTACAAGTTTTGTTATTATTTTTCTTTCTAAAAAGTTTTCAAAATGAGTGACTTAAGTTTAGGATTTTCAAACGAAAGTGCCAACAAACCACCAATGTTCACTCCTGATAAATTTGGTACCTGGAAACTCAGGATGGAAGGGTTTGTTAGGATTTTAGACCGTTGTATTTGGAAATCTTTTACTGAAGGACCTTACTCACCCATGCTTTCGTCTGCTAATGATGCAGAAGTCAAAATACCTAAACCTTTAGAAAAATACGTTGATTCTGACTATGCTGCTCTCTAATTTGACTATAACGCATATTGGTCTCTACAAGCTGCACTTCCTAATTCCATTTTAAATGGTTCTAAAGGATACAAAACTCCATTTGACCTGTGGAAAGCCTTAAGTGAAATGTATGAAGGAACCAGTGAAGTAAGAGAAAACAAGAAAGATGTCTTAAAACAGAAATATAAGAACTTTACTTTCAAAACTGGTGAATCAATGACAAACCAGTACTTAAGATTTGTGTCCCTACTTGATGAACTGCAAAAGGTAGATGTAAAACTAGACCAAGTAGATGTAAACAAAAATTTTTTACGTTCCTTGCCTTCTAAGTGTTAGCATCAGGGAATGTAAAAATTTGAAAAACATGAGACTTAGTGAACTTCATGGCATACTCAGTGCTTATGAAATGGAACAAAACCTAAAACAAAACTCATCTTCTGAGTCAACTCAGTTGTTTTCAACGGTACTAATAACTACCGATTTTCATAATCAAAGATCTTCAAACTCATCATCATACTAGCACCTATTGTCAGTTTCCCTGAGACACCAAGGTGTCAAGAGAGTTTTTCAAACATGTTTGACAACTCTCACAATGCTCATGTAGCAACTGACTCATACCAAGGTTTCATTCGTGAAGACCTTGAGTGTATAGGTGCTGATGATTTGGAAGAAATGGATATCTTGACTCAACTTGCTATGGTGTCTGTCGGGGCTCAAAGGTTTTACAAAAGAACTGGTAGAACCTACAAAGGAGAAAAAGGTGCTCACATAGGCCTAGACAAGAGCAAGGTGAAATGCTACAACTGTCACCAACTTGGTCATTTTGCTAGAGAATGCCCACAGCCAAGAAGAGAAGGACGGAACCAGGGTCATGTCCAAATGAAAAATCATGGTGGAAATAATTCTAACAATAACAATTCTGATCACAACTCATGTCATCGACCCACCACACCAAAACCAGCCGGAAGTCAAAACCACCAGAATGTGGTTGCTGCTGTTGCCAATCAAACCTCATGTGTTGAATGGGAAGATTTTGTTGCTGAGTTTGAGCCAATAAATCGTGCTTTGATGGACAAACAAGACTCCACTTCAGATATGGTAAATTCCATTCCTGAAAAAGTTTTAGAAAACCTATGCAGCCCTGCTTGCATTGAACAAGTGGCAAAATACAGAAATCACAACACTGATTTGATTGATGAAGTTTCTAACCTAAATGAGTTAAAGGGATGTTTTAAGAAAACTGAATCATTATACATTTCAATAATTGAAAATTTAACCAAAGAGTATGAACAGTTAAAACGAACCAACTCAGTTCTTGAAACACAGCTTGATGATTTGCTGTTCAAACTTGAGAAATGAAGAAATGAAACCAAAGATGCTAAGGCTGAGGTTGATGTTCTTGAAATCAAGTTAAAAGATGCTTTGTTCACTTGTGACATATTTCAAACTGCAAATAGAAAGGCTGAGAGGTTATGGATGGGTGGAATGTATGGTAAAGTTGGTATTGGGTACAACAATATTGAACCACCAATTGAATACTTACCAGCAATAAAACCAATTGAAGCTTTAAAAACAGACTCTAAAGTTAGGCTTACTGTTGAAGACACTTCATCACAGTCATGTTTTGAAAAACATTGTTGAGTCAAAGAAAACTGAAGTCACTGATGCAAGCACTTCTGCATCAGCTGACAATCAAACATCTTGAAACCTTCAATTGCTGTGCCACCACCAACTATCTATGAACCCAAAGATTCAAAAGTTGGAGGAAAGCAACCTGAGAAACCAAAGGGAAGTCAAACTCAAAGGCTTGGTCTACTCACTTTCTAACAAGTGACCAAACATGAGTCTCCCAAGAAATTTGAAACCAAGATTGTTGAATGTATGTGTTGTCGTGAAGAAGGTCACCTAGTTGCTGTGTGTCAGTTTAACCCACTAAGTAAAGTCAAACCATTTTTGAAACCAAAACCTGTTATGAAACCAAAGGCTGATTTTCAAAAGAAACTCACAGGAAGAATCTCACATGTGAAAAGCCACACAATGAAGCTTTTTGGATCAGGGTTTGAATTGGTAACGAAAGAAAGGGAAGTTTTTCTGTTCTAAAGCAAAATTGTTTTCCGGCTGAAGTTCAAGCGGAACATTCTTCCTCTCGAACTCAAGTTCAACCGGAAAACCAAATTCAACCCAGATCAGCTACTGCTCCTAAGCAAAGACCACATATACATTTTGCTGATGGGTTTGAACATTTTGAAGCTCAAGGGAGAAGAAATCCCTCTAGAGGAAAGACCACCTCTAGAGAAAAATTTTCAAGAAGCAAAAAGCCCTACCAATCTGAAATTGAATTTGCTACTTGTTCAAGTGGAAGTCACACTGTTCCACTTCAGGGGGAGAGGTAATGAAAAGTCTAAGAAAATAACCAACAAGCAAAGAAAAACCAAGGAATATAGGGAAAGAAAAATTGCTGAAAGGAAAAACACCAAAGGTGAAAGATTTAGTCAAACAAGTACTCAGTATGAAAACATAAGTTTTGACAATGATGATTGTTGGAACTTTTAATAAGTATGACTGACGCCATCAAATCTATTCTCGAATAATTCGGTTGAAGAATCCATTGTGATTTGATTCAGAGACGAAGGTGTGATGCTCGAGGCTTGCAAGTTTGGACCGAAGACGTTTTCTTGAAAAGTCAACCGTTCAGGTCAACGGTCAACGTAAAAGTCAACGGAAGATCGGTTCGAGCGAGTCAAGCTTCATATTGATTAAATCATCTTTGATTTAATTAATAATAATTATGTCATTTGTTTATTTGTATTTGCTCATTTGTATGTGTGTTAGCTAGTTAGTGGGCTAGTGAGCACATGGGCTCTCTTTATATAGGAAGGGATAGCTCCATTAGACAAAAGATGAATAATAGATGAATAAGGATGTTCTAGAGAGATGTGAGCTATCTTTTCTAGAGAGAGAGTCACACATTGGGTTTGAGCTCAACCCAATGTGACCATGGATTTCCTATGACGAGTTTGTAATCATTCGGTTCGTTGTAATCATTCAGTAATAATCAATGAATCGTTTGATCTTTTATTTCTTGTCATGTATTATCTTTGATTCTCTCCATCCCGTCTCCTCTCAATCTCACCTTCGTTCTTGCTCAAGATCGAGATTCTCGATGTGAAATCGGTCCTGACAAATGGTATCAGAGCGGGTACCGATCAGATTCATCTCACCGTGAATCTGGTCACTCGAATCTGTGATTTTGAGCTTGAATGAGGTGCTGATTGAAAAACCCACTTTGGAGACTTTTTCTATTTTTTCTTATTTTTTGGAGTTGATTGATGATTTCTGGATGAATCTGATGATAGATTCTTGTTATTGGGTTCATTTAGATATGATTTCATGCTCCATATGTTCAAATCAGTGAAGAAATACGAGATCTGAGGCTGAAAAACGAAGCTGTTAGAGTTTTCCCGTTTTTGGGTTTTTGAAGATTTTTTGAGCTTTGATTCTGAGTTTTTGGTGCTAAAATCAGTGTTTTTGGATGAAATAAAGTATGAATCTTGAAGGAAAACGCATTCCGGATCCATTGGGAGCATCGGTTTTGTCTGAAACGCAACGGTTTGGGCAGATCTGGAGAAACACACAGTAGTGTGTGTTTCACGGTGTTCTTGGTGTTCTTCATTTTTTATGAAGATTGCCTTGGCGATTTCGCAGCAGATGAAGATGTTCTTGGCGACCTCGAGAGCTCTTGAAGATGTACTTGGCGATCTCAGGTGAGCTTGAAGATTGCCTTAGCGATCTCGAGCTTGTTCTTGGCGACTTCATCTTTATTCCTGGCGATCTCGATTACTTCTTGGCGATTTCATAAGCTGGCGACCTCGAATAAGCCTTGGCGACCTCGTGTATGCCCTTGGCGACCTCGTATAAGTCATGGCGACCTCGAACTTTGGCGATCTCGTCATCTGGGTTTTTGTTCGGATCGTTTTCAGATGTTTTTGTTCGACCAGAAGTGTAGAGCATCGAGCTACGAATCCAGGGGTATAAAAATCGTTAAAAACGATCAAGAATTAAGGGAGTTATGGGTCTTTCACGGTTTTCCGGTGAGGAATACGATTTTCTGGTGGCTTCTCCGATCAACTTTAGGGTTTCGTGGGGTGGTAGACGATTTTGGTGAAGATGGGTGACGTGGCAGGCACCTATTGGCCTGCATGGAATGTTCCTTCTCTCACTTTTGTCGGCCGACCTAGTCCCCCATCCTTTTGTTGTCAGCTGGTAATTGGTGGAGAGTGTTGCGTGGGACCCGCCTGTAGAAAGAATTCGCAGAAAAAAAAGAAGTGGGGCCAACGCTGGAATAAAGAGCCGTTGAGCTCAGTTGGCTGTCGCCAGCTCATTGGTGGAGATTGTCAATGCGGGCCCACCTGAATAAAGAATCCATTCAACATTGAATGATTAAATGTTGTCGAGCTCTGATTGGCTCTTTCCCTCTGCACACGGATCACTTCTCCCAGCCATAGGATCTCCTAAATATCCACCGTTGGATGCATTTGTGTGCTGAATTTTGATTGGCTTGTCGACTCATCACGTGGATCAGCTATACCAGCCATTGGATTCACTTTATGTTGCACGATTTACTCTTAGCGAACTTGTCATTGTACTTAGCGTACTTGTTTGTTAACTGTCCTAGCGAACTTGTTTTTACTCCTAGCGAACTTGATTTGTTCCTACCGAACTTGTCTTGTTCCTAGCGAACTTGAACTGTTCCTAGCGTACTTAAGTTGTGCTTAGCGTACTTGTTAGCGGACTTGTTTGTGTTTAGCGAACTTGTTAGCGGACTTGTTAATGCTTAGCGTACTTGTTAGCGAACTTGTTTAATTCTTAGCGTACTTCTTATATCCTTAGCGTACTTCATATTCTGTTAGAATATTTTGCTGAATTCTAGCTAATGATTGGTTGTTGTCAAACATTCTATTTGTCCCAGGCTCTCTTGTAGTATAAATACCAAAGTGAAAACCCTAATACGTGTTCCTCCTGGTCTATTCTACAAGAGAGCCTTTGTGTGTGTGTTCTTGGTGTATTTTGTGTGTGTTCTTGAGCTTTAGAGATCTATGGGGTGAAATCAACCAAGATTGATCATCACACTTGTTTTCCGCACCTGTGTGATGAATCAAATGAGAACATTGTGCTAAAATCAGGTCCTAACAATTGGTATCAGAGCTTGGGATTATTTGTAATTTGACTTTGGTTTGTATTTAACTTTGATTATGTACTTTGTTATCATTAATTATGTCTATGTATGATGTTTTGACAAAGTGTTAGCGTACTTGTGTTTTTCTTCTTAGCGAACTTCTTGTATGTTGAACTTAGCGGACTTTATTTATGTTGGCAACACAAACTATTTATCTTTTTGGTGATTATTTGTAATTTGACTTTGGTTTGTATTTAACTTTGATTATGTACTTTGTTATCATTGATTATGTCTATGTATGATGTTTTGACAAAGTGTTAGCGTACTTGTGTTTTTCTTCTTAGCGAACTTCTTGTATGTTGAACTTAGCGGACTTGATTTACTCTTAGCGAACTTGTCATTGTACTTAGCGTACTTGTTTGTTAACTGTCCTAGCGAACTTGTTTTTACTCCTAGCGAACTTGATTTGTTCCTAGCGAACTTGTCTTGTTCCTAGCGAACTTGAACTGTTCCTAGCGTACTTAAGTTGTGCTTAGCGTACTTGTTAGCGGACTTGTTTGTGTTTAGCGAACTTGTTAGCGGACTTGTTAATGCTTAGCGTACTTGTTAGCGAACTTGTTTAATTCTTAGCGTACTTCTTATATCCTTAGCGTACTTCATATTCTGTTAGAATATTTTGCTGAATTCTAGGTAATGATTGGTTGTTGTCAAACATTCTATTTGTCCCAGGCTCTCTTGTAGTATAAATACCAAAGTGAAAACCCTAATACGTGTTCCTCCTGGTCTATTCTACAAGAGAGCCTTTGTGTGTGTGTTCTTGGTGTATTTTGTGTGTGTTCTTGAGCTTTAGAGATCTATGGGGTGAAATCAACCAAGATTGATCATCACACTTGTTTTCCGCACCTGTGTGATGAATCAAATGAGAACATTGTGCTCAAATCAGGTCCTAACAATTGGTATCAGAGCCATGTTCTTCATTTTTGAAGTTTTTCTCAAAAATGGAGAAATCTCATTTGAGTTATCAATTTTGGTTGTTTTTGCTAGATCTATGAGTTGATTCTTGGTAGAAATCACTCTAGAAACTCAAAAACATGCTTAGATTTCTGTTTATTTCAAGTTTTGATGGTCAATTTTTGAATTTGGTGAAGTTCTGGTTCGGGCCGTGTTCTTCACTGTTCTTGAGAAAATTTTTCCAAAATTGTTTTTATGATGTTCCTTTGCTGAAATTGATGATTTTCGAGATTTAGTATAGTAAAACCGAAATCATTGGCACAGATTTCGCCTTCTAACATCAAGTATTGAAGATTTTATGAGCAAATTTTCGGATTTTTGAGACTTTCTCACAAAATATCACTGTTTGATTAATTTTAGGTCACTTAGAGTGATTTTTGAGGTTTGTGTTAGTTGAAACAAATGATCCTAACATGATTTCGCATCTATTGATGCCCTCAAACATCATTTTGATGAAAATTGATTTTTGGTGATTTGAACTTGCTCAAGAACAAGCTGTTCAAAATTTTGACTAAGTCAAAAATTTGAATTTTTCAAATTTTGCTGTTCACACCTAAATATTAGTGTTTAATCACTCCATTAATGTTTATGATTGCAGGATTTGTGTGAATTCAAGCAATCTTCGTGTTTACAAGCAATTTGAAGCTCGTGTTCTTCGTTCGGCCCGTTTTAGCAACTTTTGCTGAAAATCTGTTTCTGTCTCATCTGAGATGTCTGAAGGAAATCATTTTACTCCGGTCATGCAAGGAAACAACCGCCCTCCTAAACTTATGGGTGCTAGTGACTTTGATGACTGGAAGGGGAAGTTCATACTGTTTCTGGAATATTTGGATTTTGACCTACTTACTTCAGTTCTCAATGGTCCAGCTGTGTTTGAAGTTGAAGAAGCTACAACACCGGCTCCTGGTGTTGCAGTTCCTACTGTTGCTGACCCACCTAACACTAAGAAGAGGATGCTCCCAAAGCCCATGGACAAGCTGACTGTAGGTGAACATGCTCAGTTGAAAATTGACAGGCGTGCATTGGGTTGTATCAAGATGGCAATAAATGATGATCTGTTGCATCAGTTTCGTGATGCTACTTCTGCACATGAGATTTGGGTAGGCCTAGAGAAGAAGTATGAGGGCAATCCAGCTACAAAGGAGAGAAGGCTTGAGAAACTCAAACTCGCTTTCAATACTTTTGCTCACAGGCCTGGAGAGTCGTTCGAGACACATGTCACACGATTCTGCAGGATTATCACTGAGATGACCACTAAGAAGATTCGTCCAGATACCGGCGACATCATAAGGAAGATTCTGCATTCTTTTCCTCAAGAGTTTGCCTCCTATGTCATCTATCTGATTGACAGCACTGATCTCCTCAATGCTGATTACATGGACATGATTGATAAAGTTCGTGATTATGAGGTTAGAGCAGTTGAACGCACTGGAAGGTCACTCATGGGTAATGTGACCTCTAAAGGTTCGTCATCCAATGCTCCCAATGCTGCATTTGCTGCTGCCATGTATGAGGATAGTCATCAGTTCTCTCAATCTTCTGGTCCCAGTGTACCTGTCCCTGCCTCTACTCCTACTCAGACTCCAAATCAGCCTGAAGTTCAAGTGTCTCATGCAACTCATCAACCATCAAGTGTGTCATTTGTTCAAGCTCCTTCTTCAGGGTATTTTGGTCATACGTCAGCTCCAGTTTCTTCAAACTCCACTAACATGGATCAAGATCTGTGTAATGCTTTTCTTTCCTGCATGAACTCTCAAATGTCAGGCAACATTGAGACTATGACTGTGTGTCAAGAGGATCTTGACCAGATTTCTGCTGATGATCTTGAAGAGATCGATATTAAGTGGCAGATGGGAATGATTGCTGCCAGGACAAGAAAGTTTTTCAGAAAGACTGGAAGGAAGCTGTTTCAACCTGCCTCAAATGCTAACATAGGCTTTGACAAGTCTAAAGCTCAGTGTTTCAACTGTCAAGAGCTTGGTCACTTCGCCTGTGAATGTCCTAAGCCCAAAACTTGGAATGTTCCTGTCAACTCGGGTGGAAGCAACCACACTTATCAGAAGCAGGGTGGAAATAGTACCCAGTCGTACCAGAAAACTGGCAACTCTTCCTACCAGAAGCCACAGAATACCACTTCAAATGTCTCTCATCAAGGATCGTCTAGCTCATCGTCTGCACAAAGGGTTGATAGCAATGGAAAAGCCTTGGTATCTCTCGAGGATGGGAACTACAATTGGACGTCTTCTGCACCATCTCATTCTGCAAACCAGCCTGATTATGCTCTTGTGGTGGACTCAGATGGAAAGGAGGATACTGAGTCTGTTGAGTTTGACCCTCTTTTCCCCACCAACTTCTGTCTGATGGCGGGTATTGAAGAAGATTTTGATGGAACTTCTCCCTCTGCTGGTTCAGCCACTGCTGTAAGTCAAAATGAGGTCGAGTCTGAAGCTAGCAAAAGACTTCTTGAACTCCAACGTGGATCCATTCCCGATGAGGTAAAAGAAAATTTATGTTCAGCAAATTGCCTTGAAACTGTCGCTAGATACCGCACATACAATCTCGAATTGCATGCTAAGGCGGCTGAAAGCGAAAGTCAGGTTGAAATCCTCAAGGCAAATGAGGAAAAATTCCTTGAGAAAATCAAGTCACTTCAGGATGACATTGAAATCATGAAGCACACTGAATCAACTTTAAAAATTCAAATTGAGGATCTTTTGAAAAATCAAACCTCTTTGAGAAATGAATATGCTAAAGCTCGTGAAGCTATTGATTTAATGAAACTTAATCCTGGTAACTTGGGTAATGCTGTTGCTAAAGACATTATGGCACGGTTAAGAACTGGTTTGGGTTTCTTAAGGGAAATTTGTGATAGTGCTGCTGAACATCCACTTAATCATAATTACCTAACAATCCCTGAGTTAACTAAAATCAACCCCAAGAGTCACATTAAGTTCATTGATCCAAGCATGATTCCGAGTGCTTCTGATATACAATCGATGGAAGCCCAACTCTCTGCCACTGAAACTGGCTCTGGGCTCCCGCCGATTGATGAAACCTTGAAGTTTGGTGACTTTGAGTCCATCTCTGTTAGTTCTGTTGATTCACTTATTTCTGAAGCATGTGTCTTAAAAGCTGCTGAATCTGAGTTTCTAAACATTTGTACTCAAAATGCCTCAAATGGTCAATCATTTTTGTTTAATGAAAATTTTGATGTTTTCAAAACTAATGAAGCTCCTAAAAGGATAAAAACTGTTCGGAGGCGAAAGCCCAAAGTGAGTGTTGAAAATGAGAAACTCGATTCACAGCAAGTAGTCGATGATGATGCCTTTGCAAAAGCATTTGCAGAAATGGCTTTAAAACATGGTAAGACTGTCATGCACACACAAGCCGGTCTTACAATCACCGATGGTAAGGTGACATCTGTTCAGAAAAAGCCTCCTGCTTCTGTTCCAATCGCAACATCTCCTGCTGCACAAGCTGTTCCTCAGCCATCATTTCTCAAGCAAAAGGGATCATCTGCTCATACTGCTTCCAATGAAGCTGGCACTTCATCTGTGACTCTTGTGAAGACTGGGAATCCAAAGAAGCGGCTAGAGAAAACTGGAGGTTCCTGCTCAAGTTGATTGGTCAAGATGGTTAAAGCTCAAGAGGTTTGCATTGCCAACATGGGTGGAAATTGTTAGAACTTATTTATGTTGGCAACACAAACTATTTATCTTTTTGGTGATTATTTGGAATTTGACTTTGGTTTGTATTTAACTTTGATTATGTACTTTGTTATCATTGATTATGTCTATGTATGATGTTTTGACAAAGTGTTAGCGTACTTGTGTTTTTCTTCTTAGCGAACTTCTTGTATGTTGAACTTAGCGGACTTGATTTACTCTTAGCGAACTTGTCATTGTACTTAGCGTACTTGTTTGTTAACTGTCCTAGCGAACTTGTTTTTACTCCTAGCGAACTTGATTTGTTCCTAGCGAACTTGTCTTGTTCCTAGCGAACTTGAACTGTTCCTAGCGTACTTAAGTTGTGCTTAGCGTACTTGTTAGCGGACTTGTTTGTGTTTAGCGAACTTGTTAGCGGACTTGTTAATGCTTAGCGTACTTGTTAGCGAACTTGTTTAATTCTTAGCGTACTTCTTATATCCTTAGCGTACTTCATATTCTGTTAGAATATTTTGCTGAATTCTAGGTAATGATTGGTTGTTGTCAAACATTCTATTTGTCCCAGGCTCTCTTGTAGTATAAATACCAAAGTGAAAACCCTAATACGTGTTCCTCCTGGTCTATTCTACAAGAGAGCCTTTGTGTGTGTGTTCTTGGTGTATTTTGTGTGTGTTCTTGAGCTTTAGAGATCTATGGGGTGAAATCAACCAAGATTGATCATCACACTTGTTTTCCGCACCTGTGTGATGAATCAAATGAGAACATTGTGCTCAAATCAGGTCCTAACAACCGTTGGATCAGTTTTTAGACTAATTCTGATTGGTCTAATTTAATTGACAAGGATCTTGGAATATTTTGAGATTTAATTTCCACTAATTAATTTTTAAGCTTTATTTCGTTAAACACGGGGCATTTTTCTTGTCAGTCTTTTTAACGAGACTTATGAGATGACGCCCGAACGGAATTGCGAAAATCTTTTATTGGTCATGGATTTATTTCATTTATTGACCGGGTTTCTAGTTTTTGTTGACGTCAAGACCACGTTAGCTAACGACCACTGACGGACTGGTTTCGCTTCTCGGTTAAGTCTGCGATTTTTTCGTTATGTCTCACTTCAAGTTGTTTAGCTGATGCAGCGCTGATGTCATCTAACCGAATTAACTGGAATCTCAGTTAAATATTGGAATATTCCGTTAAATCTCTAACGGAAGGCCCGTTACTTGAATAAAATTTACGGTCTTCTCAGATTCATTCCAAATTGCACCGTTTGACTCAGAATTCTTCACGGAATATTTTTCCGAGCTCGATTTTCTTCGCCCAAAATTACGAAGACTCCGGTTATGAATAAATTTTTCGTTTACGCTCGGGATCTCAGTTTTTCACCGATTTGACCTTATTTTTGCATCCAACCCAGTCACGCGGAACAAGTTCAGTATTTATGGATCATTCACAACTGTCAGCACCCGGCTTTCGGTTTTTCGCAAGATTGTCCGATTTCAGGATTTCAGTACCATTTTCTCTTCGGAACTGAGCGGAACGGTTCCACTCTCTGCATCTGATTTTCCGCTTCCGCATCGGATGTTTTCAGAGGGATCTAGAGAAAAGGGGGAACTTCTATGGATTTGGATTATCGGGTCGATTATCAGAAGTTGGAGCATTTTCAGTGATTGATTGGTTTATCTGATTCGATTTGTTGCGATTTTGACTCCAATGTTCAGCATTCTTAGTATTGTACCCGACCGTGTGAACCGAGTGAACTGCAGCACTTGGATCTCAACTGGAGCAACAAGAACAGAAGAAGCTTATTCAAAGGGGGAACCTTTACAACAGAAAGATTCCGGTTTATCAGTTATTCTTCGAAGATGCACGACAGAGCGGTTCTTCACCAGTATGACAGATTTGACAGCGTCAGTCAAGGGGGAATTGTTGGAACTTTTAATAAGTATGACTGACGCCATCAAATCTATTCTCGAATAATTCGGTTGAAGAATCCATTGTGATTTGATTCAGAGACGAAGGTGTGATGCTCGAGGCTTGCAAGTTTGGACCGAAGACGTTTTCTTGAAAAGTCAACCGTTCGGGTCAACGGTCAACGTAAAAGTCAACGGAAGATCGGTTCGAGCGAGTCAAGCTTCATATTGATTAAATCATCTTTGATTTAATTAATAATAATTATGTCATTTGTTTATTTGTATTTGCTCATTTGTATGTGTGTTAGCTAGTTAGTGGGCTAGTGAGCACATGGGCTCTCTATATATAGGAAGGGATAGCTCCATTAGACAAAAGATGAATAATAGATGAATAAGGATGTTCTAGAGAGATGTGAGCTATCTTTTCTAGAGAGAGAGTCACACATTGGGTTTGAGCTCAACCCAATGTGACCATGGATTTCCTATGACGAGTTTGTAATCATTCGGTTCGTTGTAATCATTCAGTAATAATCAATGAATCGTTTGATCTTTTATTTCTTGTCATGTATTATCTTTGATTCTCTCCATCCCGTCTCCTCTCAATCTCACCTTCGTTCTTGCTCAAGATCGAGATTCTCGATGTGAAATCGGTCCTGACAATGATCTGCTCACCGAAGCTCCAGTAGTAAATACTTTAGTACTCAAGGAGTATAAGTATAATGATGCTTATGGCAGATCCAAGACCACTCAGGCTTGGGTCCCCTATAGAAACTGATCAATTCTGATATGTGCAGGTGCAGAATAAAAGCCAAAATAGCCTATGGGTAGTTGAAAGTGGATGCACTTGCCATATGACAGCGAATAAGCATATTCTAGAAAATACAAAAATAATAAATGGAGGACCAGTTGCCTTTGGAAGCACTAAAGGCCATATCTCAGCACAAGGAGATGTGAGCAATGGACTGGTAAAATTTGATAAGGTCAATTTTGTTGATACATTATATTTCAATTTACTCAGTGTCTCACAAATGTGTGACAAGAATTTGAATTTAATGTTTAATGAGAAAGAGGCTATAGTTCTCAAACCTTGTGTCAAAATTCCTGATGAATTAATCATGCTTAAGGCAGCCAGGAGAGATGGATTATACATTTTGGATATGTCAGTTGCTGCACCCTCATGTGGTACTGCTTGTTTCATATCCAAAGCCTTTGTTGATGAATCTGATATGTGGCACAGGAGGTTAGGTCATGTGAATTACAAGAACATGAACAGAAATGTAAATCTTGGCTTGGTTAAGGGTCTTCCTAACAAGCATTTTGCATGTACTGAGAAATGTGTGCCTTGTCTCAAGGGCAAGCAACACAGAACCTCCTTTAAGCCAAAAGTTGAGTCTTCTATTTCAAAACCTCTAGAGCTGTTGCACATGGATCTTGTTGGTCCAACTAGAGTAATGAGTTTGGGGAAAAGGTCATACTGTTTTGTAATAATTGATGATTTTTCTAGATACACTTGGGTTTTCTTTCTTAAAACAAAAGATGAAACTGCTGAATTGTTGAAAACACTTGTGATCAATTTAGAAAATCAATCCAACCTTAAAGTCAAAACAATCAGGTGTGACAATGGCACAAAATTCAAAAATCATGTTTTGAATTCATATTGTGAGGAAAAGGGAGTTGTGAGACAATTCAGTGCTCGTAGAACTCCACAGCAAAACGGTGTTGCTGAAAGGAGTAACAGGACATTAATTGAAGCTGCTAGGTCTATGTTAGCAGACTCCAAGCTCCCTGGGATATTTTGGGCAGAAGCAGTAAACACGTTATATCCAAAATAGGATTTTAATTATCAAAGGCAAAAATATTACACCTTATGAGCTTTGGAGAAAAAGAAAGCCAAACATTTATTTCTTTAAGCCATTTGGGTGCCCTGTTACAATCTTAATAACTAATGAGCTATTGCCTAAATTTGCAGAAAAAGTAGATGAAGGTTATTTTGTTGGATATTCTGGTGTGTCAAAAGCATACAGAGTATACAACAAGAGAACCAAATTTGTTGAAGAAACTATAAATGTGTCTTTCAATGAAAAATCTCCCAACAATTTTGAGTCTCAGCCTAGTTGGTTATTTGATATTGATGCACTAACCACTGCTTTCAACATAAATGTTGATAAGCCTGTGAGTTCTTGAGTGCAGGATCAGAATTTTTACAAGTCTGCTGATGAGCATTGGAAGAGCAACCAAACAACAATCAAAAAGCCAATTTTCTTCTCTTCAATGAGCATCAAACCTCTTTTGCCGGACAACGGAAAGAAACCATCCAAAATAATTCAAATGGAAGAAGAAATAGTTCCGGTTGAAGTCCAAGCAGAACCAGTTTCTCCGGTTCAAGTTTGACCAGAAAACCAAATTTCAGAAACTGAAGAGAATACTGAATCAGGGTCACATGAGGCTGAAAACTCAAATTATAGCACATCAAATGAGCTTAATTTAGAGCATCTGACCTACAATTCAGATACGAATTCTCATGAATCAGTTGGAGTTTCAAATCCTATGTTACAATTTGGAAATGTTGAGCTTGAGCTTATGGAAGAAGTCATGAGTTCCCCATGCACATAGATAGAAGAATCAACAAGGATCATCCTATGAAGAATGTTATTGGAGATATGAAAGCACCTATGTTGACAAGAAGTAAATCTGCTGATGTAAACATTTGTTTGCATGCTGCCTTTTTGTCTCAAGAAGTACCCAAGAAAGTAGCTGAAGCTTTGGAAGATAGCAGTTGGGTAGAGGAAATGCAAGAAGAATTATTTCAAATCAACAAGCAGAAAGTTTGGGAATTGGTAGATCTGCCAGATGGAGTAGAACCAATTGGCACAAAGTGGGTATTCAGAAACAAGAAAGATGACAGGGGTATAGTTGTAAAAAACAAAGAAAGGTTAGTTGTGCAAGGCTATGCACAGGAAGAAGGCATAGATTACGATGAAGTGTTTGCACCTGTAGCTAGATTGGAATCAATTAGAATTTTTCTAGCTTATGTTGCCTTCAAAGACTTCCAAGTATTTCAGATGGATGTCAAAAGTGCCTTCATGTATGGTCTGCTGGAACAAGAAGTTTTCGTCAAACAACCTCCTGGTTTTGAGGACCCTCATCACCCAAATAGGGTATGCAATTCGATCAAAGCCCTGTAGGGTCTCAAACAAGCTCCTAGAACCTGGTATGAAACTCTTTCTAACTATCTTTTAGAGAATGGCTACAGGAGAGGAGTAATTGACAAAACTCTCTTTGTTAAATGTGTTGGTAAGGATATGATGATGGTTCAAATTTATATAGATGATATTATTTTTGGTTCATCTAACACTACTTTGTGCAAAGAGTTTGAAACTTTGATGCAGTCTAAATTTGAAATAAGCTCCATGGGAGAACTAACCTTCTTCTTGGGCTTACAAGTGAAGCAAACTGCAGCTGGGATTTTTCTGAATCAGTCAAAGTACATCCAAGATATGCTGAAGAGATTTGACATGCTGACATGCTCTAGTGCTAAAACTCCTACATCTACTTCCCACAAGTTAACAAGTGACTTAAGTGGCAAGTCAGTGGATGTACACATGTATAGAGCCATGATAGGATCACTGATGTATCTCACAGCAAGTAGACCTGACATCATGTTCAGTGTTTGCTTAGGTGCAAGATATCAATCCTCACCAAAGGAATCACACATGGTAGCAGTCAAAAGAATTTTCAGATACTTAAAGGGTCAACCCAAGTTGGGATTGTGGTATCCTAAGAATTCCGATTTCTCCTTCAAGGCATTTACAGACAGTGACTATGCAGGGTGTGACATTGACAAGAAATCAACATCAGGAGGATGCCAATTCTTGGGTGAAAATGATTTGCTATCATACCCTACAAGCCTCCTTCAATCTCTAAAAAGGTAGCCACCAAACTTACCAACCCTAAATACAGAATAGACAATTGTACACCCATTGTCCCTCTCAAGAAGAAGCCTCCACCTACCATTGACTTTTCTGATATTTTCCCACCTACTCCACCTTCAAGCCCTACACCAGAAGCCAATAAACCACCATCCTAAACTTCCCTCACTCACCATCAGAGAACCATCAGCCAATGCTCCTACCCCTCCTGCCAAATCTACTGAAGTTCAACCTGGCCCCTCTTCATCAACTGGAAAAGGCAAAGCACCTGTTGTGCAAGAATCAGCAAGTGATTCTGATGAAGAGAGGAAAATGAAAAAGAGGAAGATGTTGCATGTCAAAACGAAGAAAGATCAAAGTCAAAGAAGGAAATGGCCACCCAGAAAGAACAAAATCATTGGGTGTACAGTGAATGAAGATAATTTTGAGTTTTCCTTCCAATTTGCAATTGGCACAACCCAAGTAGTGAATGCTCACAAGGCTACTACACTTCTGACTGGAATACAAATGACTGACATCATTCTGAAACTTAGAGAAATTCTAAGTCCTTCAAGAGCTGAGCACATGTTAAGGCTTGTCATTGAACCAACTGTGCTAGAATGTGGAATGCTCTACAGAACCCCGGGGAAACTGTGCTGTTGGTAAAAAAATATAGTGAAACTAATACCACTTAGTTACGGGGTCCCTCAAATCGGCCGACTTACCGTACTCAACATGCCATCATGAACCAGCAGGGGAACAACCCTGCGTGTCGAATTATTTTATTATAAAAATTATACTTTTAAGGGACTAAGGTCCATTTCTTCCATGCATCGCTCTTGCGCATGCACGTCCGGTGTAACCAGAGCCAAATTCACAAACATTTACCATCTCGGCTTCCATGAAGTGACAAAATATTACCAACCCCCATTCCTAGCCAAATACTTTCAGCACGAACTTGCGTGGTCAGCCGAGTTTGCTTACATAGACACAAGGACCTCGAACGTATCATGTAGCATGGGGAGCGAGTTACCTTTCGGATCATGCATCATCCCCCGACTGGGAGTCACAGGTCCGGCCTTTGGGATTTCGAATCCACAAATGGTCTGTGATACATAGAGCACGTTTCGTTCAGAAAATCAGTAATAAACTTTTAATAAAAAGAGTTTTTATAAAGTCATTAGTTCACTCTTAAGCATGTTTACAAAAACAGTTTAGCAACCCACCAAATATTTGTTTATTCCCAAATGGGTGTAAGAATTTGACTAACACTTGTAAGATGGAGGCTAACAAGTGTTAGTCTTAAGATTTGCTTAATGGATAATGAAAGATTCATAGACAAATAACAGTTCATTATCACCATAAGTTGAAGTTCTTACAATCTTTGACGAGTAGACTCAAGAACACTAAAACAAATGGCTCAAAATCAAAAAGCTGGTATAACTAAAGGAATAGAGGGAGACGAATTGAGCAAATTGGAAATGAAACCGGCTGCCCCTTTTTATAGGAAAATTTTGAACAGCACGACTGTGCTAAACTAGACACGGGCCATTTGAAACAGTGGGCACGAGCATGTCTTCAGCGGCACGGGGCGTGCCGAGTCAGGCCGGTGATCTTCAAATCTTCGAGAACCAGGAGCACCGGGCATGTCTCTGTCGATATGGGCCGTGCTAAGTTTGGTAGGAGCCGTGTGGTACAGACTTGATTCAGAGGCACGGGGCTTGTCTTCCATGGTGCCCTCGGGCTAGGGATCATGCACGAGGCGTGCTAAAGTGGACACGGGCTATGTTAAACTTAAAATCACCAGCTTTCTTCCGCTTGATCAGTTTTCTTGCATTTTTTTTCCTTTTGTGATTTTGGCATAGTAAAACATAAAAAACTACTAAGAAGGCAAAAACATTGTTTCTTTGCAAGAGTAAGTCATATTTTACCCAATACGCGAGGGATATTTGTTTAGAAAATATGTATATTTTTAAGGTAATCAGCTGCCTTTATTTTTCTGTATGATCGAATTCTGGTTACAGAGTTGAACCAATTACAAGGTTTTACAAGTTAATTTGTATGCTTTGTTTATGGTAAAGTAATATGAAATCGAATATAAGACAAGTATAACAATAATATGAATAAAACTGAGCACTGTATTATAACTTACAGATTTTGAAGTACATATCAGAGTGGTTTACACTTTGCTTGTTTAAAGCATAGTTACAAGTGTCTATATATAGTGCCCTAAGAAATCAGGAGAACCCTTGATTTCTCTAACGATCATCTCGACCGTCAAGTAAAGATACATGAACTAGAATAATAATAAACTAGTCTAGAGTATAATCGTGTCAGCTTCATGTCAGAAGAATGTTGGGAAACTGGATCAGATATGTCAGAGACAAGTGGAGCAGGTCAATTTGATGTCCGAGATAACTCGCCTTACCAAGGTAACTTGAGTTATCTTGGGCGTATCCACTGTCCAAGATAAAACTATGCTCCTGAGGTAAAATAAGCTTCCGAGGTAAAATCACCTTCCGAGGTAACTATAAGTTAACTCGGGTAGTCTGTTCTTCCGAGGTAACTTATCTCGGGCCTTCTATTCTTCCTAGATGACATGTTTAGCTGATCAACATCATTTATTCAGAAGAAATACTTTCTTACGATCTCTTCCTAAAAGATGCTTCCAAAATCTTCCGATTACCATACTAAATGGAAAACAAAACGGTTTAAGCTATCTTGAACCTAAAAAAACTAACATCTTCAGCAAAAACTGACTTATTAAACTGATCTTTTGTCATGTCAAATCTGAATAGCCTGTTTGTGAGCATACAATCCACTATCGTTTTCTGATCATTAAAGTTCCATTCACCTAAATTTATCTCTCAGTGTCATGTGAATGACCCATCAGCTTTATATACGATGTATCTGTCAGTAGCTAGATCCAATTCAAACATGAATAACAGGACAGTTTAGTTCTGATTGGTGCAGCAGATGAAGTTTCCCTTGTAGTTGTGTCAAAGTGCATCCTTATCTTCATCATGAGGGATTGCTCTTGAGCACTTAATCTTTTGCCATCACCAGCTGAATTTCTTAGATCACCAAGTTCTAAGTCAGATAAAGTAGTAAGCACTTCATTGCTGCTGAGTCTTAGAACTTCATTGGTGGTTGTAGTGAATAGGTAGAGACTTGAGTCTTCATCAAATCTCAAAGAAAGAATTCTTCTTCTCTCATTATGCATATCCTCAGGTTCTTTCTTTTCTAAAGATGAGTCAGAACTTGAGGAAATGACTTGAGACCTCCTTCTTTTTGCCATTGATTTCTTTCTTCTTTATGTACTTGTAGTGGATTCTGGTGGGTTCACAGGGTTGGTTGCTTCAGTGGGTGCTGAGGTTGGTTGTGTAGAAGGTGGTTGTGTGGAATGGTGAGTTGATTTTTGGATTGAACGAATATGGGATGTTGTGGGTTTTGGTTTGGGTTGGATGAGAGGTTCAATGGGGGTGAAGTTATCAGCTCTGAATTTTGGTGGAATGGGTTTGCTAGGTTTGGATCTTTTGGCTGGTGCTTTTGAGAATTGAGGTCTGCTGGCTCTGGGATGGTTTCTTTTGGTAGGAATGGTGGAGATTTATGTAGTAGTAGGTAGAGTGGAGGATGTATTGCCAAGAAGTGAATCTATGAGACTCATGGGTTTAGGAGGAAGAGAAGGTGTACATGAGAAAGCTCCTGGAGGTCTAGGAATCTTTGTTCTTTCTGGTGTTCTTGATTGCTCCTTCCTTATCTCATCATACCTATCTCTTAGAGTATTCAAAGAACATGGATTTATTGATTTCTTTTCTTCTCCTAAGATCTCCATGAAATATCTCTTAAGTGCTCTTGTCTCCCCTGCTTTGGTAAGAGAAGCTTTAGCAATTTTTTGTGTTTCAACAGTTTTTAATTGCTCATTGATGGGATTATCTGCTTAAAGTCTTTGACTGAGCCTGAGATCTCCTTCTTCTTCTACTACCATTGACATTAATCTACATAAGCCACTAGCAGAGGTTAAGCTAATAGCTTCAGGTGTGACCCATCCTCTGGCTATGATTATGTCTCTCCATCTTTTAAGTAATTCCCAGTTGGCATCATTTGCAGCTAGCCTGATCTTTCCCTTATCCTTGTTTACTTCAGTGTCAGCTTCTTTGGCAAATGACTGATGCCTCTTTTCCTTGGCTTGATCTAATTTCTTCTTTCTTTCTTCCATAGACCTTCTTAGCTTCTTTTATCAAATCAAAAACAACTTCATTGTTTTGATAAATTTGCAGGTTGTCTTGAAGTGCAAAAGCTTCAGCCATATCTCTATCTAGTCTTTCCTGTTCCATTCTTTGCAGTATGTCAGCTGCAAGAATAGAGTTTATCATACTTACATCACTATCAGGTAAGGTGGTTTCTTGCCCATCCAGAAGCCTTGTATGTTATGTGGCCTTTGCTTTCTCTGCTTCAAATAGCTTTGCAGGAATCTTTACACCTTCTCTGCTTCTTCTTTTCACTTCACTGAATTTCTTAAGTTGAGCCATGTGACTCATCATTCTTTCATTGAATTCTCTGGATAATGCTTTGTCACATTCTCTTCTCCCATCACAATCTTCATCATGCCAGTCAAGAATAGGAATGAATACTGTTCTTGAACAGTCAATTTTGTTTTCAGGAGTTGACACATTCTTGTAGGCATGTTTGACCTTCTTCTCATAATCTGCCTATAGGAGTTCATCATCAGTCATTTTCTTCTTACCCTTCCCAAGATTGGATTGTCACTAGGGTAGGTTATGACTTTGCCACTAATGGCAGCTCTCTTGACAAATGGTGGCAGTGGATTGATCTTTACTTCACCTGTTCCTGGCTTGTATTTGGCCCAGTAGTTGGCCAAAATATCTCTTACTATATCTTCCACAGGAGTTGTAGGAGCTACAGGAACATCTTCTGAATAGTCTTTTGTTAGTGGGAAGTTAGGTCCAAATTCCATGAGATATTCTATTTCATCTCTAACCCCTCCTAAGTCTACTGGAGGAGCTTCAATAATCAGTTTTTGTTCAGGTTCAACAGGAGGTGAAGGAGCAAAAGTTAACCAAGAAAAGCTATTTCCTTGATAAATTCTTTTTACATGTAACATTGACAATGTTTCTGCTTCTTCCCAAATGTTTGATTAAGTGAACTCAAACCTGATTGGCTGCTCTATGTCTTCTGCAAAGAACATAAGAGTGTTAGTTTCATCCTCCAGAGTAACTGTTTGCTCCGAGGTAACTTGATCAGCAGCAGTAATAATAGCCAGTTTCGAGATAATCTGATCACCCAAGATATGTTCCCGAGGTTAATCTGATCCTCCAGAGTAACTGTTTGCTCCCGAGGTAAATTGTTCACCCGGGGTAATATGTTCTCTCAAGATAACATTTTCAGCTTCCGAGGTCACTTGATCATTTACCTCGGGATTAATCAGATCTCTATAATCATTCAAAACATCTTCTATTTGTTCATCAGCAATATCCATATCAATTTTGTACATATTTTTGCTGATTTCTTGGATATTCTGATCATTATCAACAATGTCTTCTTTCAGCACACTTTGAACTTCTTCATCATCTTTCTTTCCATTTCCATTATCACCATTGTTATCATCATCATTATCATCATCATCTTCATCCATCACTTCTATCTCAACATCAAGAACGACTCCTTCTACTTCAGCAATTACCCTCATTTCAGGAGTAATAAAGTCTTTTTCAATAACCCGCTGAATTTATCTGATAGAAGCAGGAAGTGCTCTTGCAGCTATCATAGTGAAGAGAAAAAATTCCTTTAGGTTGTCTTTGGGTGGGGACACAGCAAGAATGTCATCTATTGAGACTGCTTTCCATGCTTCTTCAATTGTAAATGGCTCTCTTCCCACAGATTGAAACAACTTCAATCTAACCTCCTTGGGTACTGATGTGTTGCAAACACATCTGCTTTTCCCGAGTATTTTGTACATTAATCGAGTTGGTTTTGAGTTAATTTCATGTCATTTTATTTATCTTTTGTCAAAGTATGGTCTTTGGAGTCTTATTTATGCTTTAATATGTTTTTGTAGGTAATTAATAAAATCCCGAGGCCACGAGAGAAGCGGACAGAATTTAACGAGAAGAATAAAGACAAAAGTGCTGAAAAAGTCAGGCCAGGCGTATCGCCTGGACCTTGACATCAACTGCGCGATACGCGCGAGAGATGGATAACCAAAGTCGGCAAAAGCCGACTAATTTGTCGTCTAGCAGCCCCAGGCGTATCACCAGAGGAAGGATTATTTTCACGCGATACGCGTGGATCTGGGAAACCCGCAAAACAAGCAATTCGACTATAAAATCAGATTTAGGGTTAGAGTTAACAAGCAATTCGACTATAAAATCAGATTTAGGGTTAGAGTTCGATATTCTACACCTGTGTTAGATTAGAGACGAGTCTAGAGGCGATTTTCAGAGGCCAAGAAAGTGGAATCAAGTGGAGATCGATCCGGAAACATAACGTCAACCAATTTCGCAACCCAGTTTTGTTCTTAATCTTTGTTTCTTGTATTTGTTTAGTCTACAACTATGTTCTTAGTTAAAGTTCCTGACTTTGTCTGTGATTTTGCTATGACTATGGTGGTCGGCTAAATTAATACCACCACCTAGACCGTTACGATGACTTTTTAGTATCTATGATCGTATTTGATGTTTGCAATTTGATTGATGTTTGTTTCTATTAAATCCCATTAATTTTCTGTGATGATGCATTCGTGTACTTGATTTACTTTTCTAGTTATAGATTAATCCTTGCTTTTCTTGCGGATGTCTTCCGGTTTGGGTAAAGTAGTTAACTTGTAGGGTTACACTTGCAATTTAATGTGATTGCTTAGTTGGTCATAGGGTTAGTTAATAATTGGTTAGTTGAATCTTGTATGTTGCTAGCTAAATAAACTTAAAAGGTTGATAGCTATTGGGTAGTCGGGTTGGTTAAGTGCTTAGGATCGAGTTGTCCCACAAGGAAATTCCCTAGGTTATTTTTTCTAACTTGCTATTCTGAGTCATTTATAGTTGGTTGATGGTAGCTCCTGTTAGCCTAGGGTGCCTTAGATTAGATTCGAGTTTGGTTAGGTTTAGCTGAGGTAGGAAGTACCCAAAAGGTGAACTCCTGTTAGGGCATTAGAAACAATTACTAGGAAGGACTTAAAAAGTGAACTAGGATCCATCAGAATTGTCAAAGTCAGGTTCAGTTATAGGTATTAATAGGGATTTCAGGTCTAGGTGGTGTCTTCTTGCATTTGATAGTTTTCTCAAGGGTTGCTTTGCTGTCGAACGTTGGTGTTAGTCAAGTTACTTAATTCAATTCCTAAAATTCCAAAAACCCAATCTACTCAGTATTTTTCCATTCTTAGGTTTAGGTTAATTTTGTCTATAGAGTGTCTCTAGGGTTCGATATTCCCGGTCTTACCTTAGCTTAGCTACAATCCGACAGGTACACTTGCCTTAGGGTTCGGTCTAGTTTAGGTAGTTTCGGTAAAATTTAGGTGTGTCTAGGTCTAGGTTAGGTCTAGGTTTTAATAGTTATTTTTAGGTACGTTCCGAACACATCAAATTTTTGGCACCGTTGCCGGGGATACTTGGCAATAGCAAGATTAACTAGGTCATCATTAGGAAATTTTGAGTCTTAGGATTTTCCGTCTTCGAGTCTAGATTTTTAGGATTTTATTTTTTCTAATTTTTATTTTTATTTTTCTTCCGTTTTATGCCACACACCCGTTCGCGAGGTCCGTCTGAGCTTACACCATTCTCTGATCCCGATAAGGACATTCGTGAACGCTTCCGTGTACTTCGCACGGAACTCGAGGCGTTCATACTTTCCACCACTCACACCAAAGCTTCCACATCCACTTCTTCCACACAAATCCCACGCGACACCAAACCCATGCCATTTCCTGATCTCACCACCATGGCGGCCCGTCGCACCGTCCACGAGCAGGCCAGCGGCAGAGTTAACGACGCTCGGTTTGCCATCGCACAACCCAACATTGCCAACACCACCAATTGGCAAGTTCTGTGTCACATCATAAACGTCCTCACAAATTCCATCCAATTCCATGGATGTGAAGATGAAGATGCACCGACGCATATCTCGCGCTTTATTGGAATCTGCAATATGTTCGGACTCACGGGAGTCACGAACGATACTATTTATCTGCGTTTGTTTCCAATCTCCCTTACCTCTCGAGCCGCCGAGTGGCTCAAAACGCTTCCGCCTAATTCGATCGCCACCTGGGACGATCAGAACTTAAAATTCCTGAAAAAATATGATCCTCAAGCCAAGGCTGCACATACTCGAGAGGAAATCCACTTCTTTCGGATGGACCCCGATGAGCCTTATTCGGTCGCTTATGAACGATTCAACACCCTTCTGAGCAAATGTCCGCAACACAGGTTGACAGACTGGGCGATCATAGAAAAGTTCCACAATGGACTTCCTTATTCTGTTCAGAAGGAGTTCAACATTTCGGCTGGAGGGCATATGATGGAGAAGCTCACCGTTGACGAATGCAAATCACTTTCCGAGAGCTTTACACTTGCTGAACAGCAGACACCCGGAGGTGTGAGAGCCACCTTGGCCCCGACTAGATCACTTGCACCTTCTACATCTACCCGGAGTGTCAGTCATATTGGCTCACAGACCATGACGCCTAAGGTGTTAGAGAACATCTATAGGGCTTTAGAAGAAATCAAACTCCATATCAAAGCCAAATGTGAACTGTGTAGAGGCACTCACGACACCCGAGACTGCTCGCTTGCTCCCGCTGAGCAAGTCGACTATATTGGAAACCGAAACCAGTTCGGTAATTCTTTCCACTCTGGGTGGAGGAGTGGCCAGAATTCAGGATGGCGAGAGGGAGGAAACCCACCTGGTTTTCCATCGAGGAATAACTATGGTGGAGGAGATGACGGGTCGAGTTTTAAGCAAGTAAGGGAGCTGATAGCCAACCAGAACCAGATCCAGATCCTGCAGCAGATAGTGACGCGAGATGAGGCTACCCAGAAGAAGCTTATGGAGCATGACACGTTATTAAGGAATCAACAAGCTTCTTTCTTGGATTTACAGCGTTCGGTGGGCGACATTGCGAAACAGCTCAAGGAGCTTAATTCCCGCGAGGGTTAATTTTCTTGTAGCACGTACAAAAACCCCAACAAAAATGTCAACGCCATCACCACTAGGAGCGGGAGAGTTGTTCAGAGTCCATCACCGGCGGTAGTTGCTGAGAAGCCGGTTGATGAGGAGATCGAGTTAGAGACGCCTGACGGGAGGGTGCATGAGAGCGTAAGGCCAGCAAGTACTGCACCAAATGTCGAGGCTGATGTTGTAAAGAAGCCGCCGGCTGGAGAGAAGTCGTTGAAGTGGGAGGCGGAAAAGGAGATGAAGAGGGTTCGTTTTGCAATCCAACCAATTACACCAGAAGATTTGAAGCGTGTGTCGTATCCTGAACGTCTAATCCAACAGAAAATGCGCAAGAGTACGGTCAGTTTCTTGATATTCTTAGGCAACTTAGGATTACATTGCCTTCTACTAAAGTTCTTAATAAAATGCCTAAGTATGCAAAATTTTTGAAAGATATGTTAAGTAGTAAGAAGAAGCTGGAAGCTTTATCTGATATAACTCTTGATGCAAATTGTTAGGCCGTGTTTCAGAATAAATTACCCAAGAAATTAAACGATTCGAGGATTTTCACAATTCCTTGCGTTTTTGGTAGTTCTTCTTTTACATATGCTTTAGCTGATCTAGGTGGCTCGATAAATGTCATGCCTTTTTCTATTTTTGAGCAATTAGGATTAGGAGAGTTAGCACCTACTTGCATGAATATATCTTTAGCTGACAAATCTGTAGTGAGACCCAAGGGTATAGTGGAAAATGTACTTGTGAAAGTTGATAAATTTTTGTTCCCTATAGACTTTGTGGTAGTTGATAGTGATTATGACCCTAGTTGCCCTTTGATTCTAGGTAGGCCTTTCCTTAGGACCGCCCGTGCTTTAGTGGATGTTTTTGAGGGTACTATAACTTTAAGGGTTGATAATGAGAGTGTCATGTTTAAGGTAGGTAGACATGAGGATAGTGGCCCCAAATCGGTGTGCTTGATAGGAACTTTGATGTCATTCATAGATTTGGTGGTGGTAGGTAATCGGTTAGAGGATGAAGAGGTTGAAGAGAATGAGGGTGGGGAGAACACCGGAGGGTTAGTTGGATTAGTTGACAAGAATGCAATTTTTGACCCATTAGTGAAACCCGATGAGATGGAGAGTGAAGATGTCACATCCCGGTCAACGCTTTGGGTGTGAGCGAAACGGAATCATAGTTGCAGATATACAGAACAACTTCTACTAAATTCAAACGTCATTAAAACATAATACCATTCATGTTGCAGCGGAAGGTTGTGGTGAAATGATATTGTCTTACATTTGAATAAAAGTCATAATTTGGTATTGAAATCATAAAGTTGTTTATTTAAGATAGGTCGGGACTACGACTCCGGTAAAGTAGGGTCGAAAGTTACAGTGAAGCCCCATTTGCACGTCTTCCATAATAAGCTTAGATACCTGAGAAATCATGAGTTTAAAAGGTCAACATAAAGTTGGTGAGATTCACAGGTTTATGATTCTATGGTAAGTTTGTAAAAACAGTTTATAGTATGTTGGTAAAACAGTGTACGTGTAACATCCCGGTTCATAAATCGGGTACATCTTTTAATTTACATGTTAAAATATGTAACATGGAACATTAAAACCCCTAACTTTGTTATATTTATGTGTTTTGTGAAGTTACGGGGGCTTATTTTATAAAATAGGTCATTGTTGTTTAAAAAGCTGAATTTTGGGGGACTAGAGTTGCCATTAGGCTAAACTCATGTTATGAAGAGAGCTGGGAAAAAGGAGGAGATCGACATCTCCTCCCTGTGTGCGTGAAACACCTCTCCACCCTAGAAAATTCGTGAGCTGCAAATCAAGATGAGGGGCTGCGATTTTCATGTACAAACTTGGAATTAGAAGTGTTTAATCAACTCCTAAACTCATCATTGGCTCAAGTAAGTAAAACCCCCATGAGTTGCATGTGTAGATCTCGAAATTAGGGGTTCAAATCTGTAAACTTTTGATGTAATATGAATCTCATGATGTTAGAAACCTTATATGTTGCATAAATTTCTATCTTTAGTAGCAATTGGTGAAGTATTCACCAAATTCTCATACTTGAACCTCCATGCTAGATGACCACTTAAGAGAGTGGTGAAATTGCTTGCATTAGTTAAATTCTTGCTTGAATATGGTATTATATGATGAATTGATGATGGGTTGGTGATGGATTTCACCAACGCTATTTTAAATGGTTAACTAGAGATTCAAGGGATGGGGTTATGTGTGCATATATGTATGCACATAAGGTGTTTGACAAAATGTCTAAGTGAGTTTTTTAATGACAAGCAAAACAAGTTGCTGTGATTAAAAGTCAGTTTTTAGCCCTGTTTTAAAAATCCGTAATATATTACTCGAGCATCCAATGAGGGTGTGGCTTATATGGTTGGAAAGGTCTTTGAGACGACTTCAGCTCACTTTTATAAATCTGAAGCTGATTCGGATAATAAGTGGGTCAAAAATGATGAATTCCGCAGCTATGCAGATTACTCAGCATGCTGTTTGGAAAATAATAAAGCTGCTGTCCTATTTTTAGAAAAAATATATAAAATCATAAAAAAATCGTTAGAAGGTGTACCATATATGCCTGGAAAGGTCTTTCAGTCTTCTACGTTCCATGTTTGAACATGGAATGCTGGAAAAATTTATAAAATGGTCAAAATGGGCTGTTACTGCAGCATTGCTGGAAAATGTTGCACAAGAATGTATGCTTCTAAAAGCTAGTAAGCGCGAACAAGTTGAATTGCTTGTATATTGATAAATTGTGATATAAATCTAATATGGGTGATAACCTTAGTAGGTGACCAAGTGGAAGGAGCAAACGGAAACCGGGTAGGAATGGTTAAAGCTCTCGAGGTAACATCTATTCTATGTTACATATTTAGTTAACGACTCATAGTTACTATAGTAAATTGAAATGCAAATCGTCAAGTAATGCGATTGGCTTGCCTAATGAGGCGATCCGTAAAGTTAATTAAAACTATGAAGTCTAACAACTAGAGTTAAGCTCTAAGTGATTGAAGATGAAATGAAACGAGGTTACATTATGACATCTTAGATGTGTAATGTTGAATCTCGTATGTAAACTTTACATAAGTACTAGATGGTTCATAGGAACCATAGTCACATGTTAATGTGATGGTAGATTGTTAAATGGTTCATGGGAACCATAATCATGTACTAAAATGATAATTGTTAGCTAATTGGTTCATAGGATACCTTGGCCATATGTGAATGTGTAATTAATTGATAATGGTTTGTAGGAACCAGTTTTATGTGTAACATCGTTTATGTTACAAGTAGTAGTTATCTAAGATGTGTAATTACATACAAAGGGAATAGACCATGAGCTATTATAAATGGGTGATGAATGGTTCTAAGAACCATGAACCCTAATGGCCAAAAGGTTCTCCAATGACCAATTTTGACCATAAGCAAGATTCTGAGGAATCATGTAACGAATGACAAGTTGCAATGGGCGAAAATGGGGTTTAGAACCCATGCCATGTAACGAACTAAGGAGGATCATAAATGGTTATAGAACCATTGATTCTAAATGCTAAAATGATGGTCAAATAAGGCGTTGGGAGACACCAAAGGCAAGGACCCGCCTTAACGGGTCAAATGGGTACAATAACCCAAAAGTGGTTGAATGAATAGATAGCGACTCCCTAAAGGCTATTTGATGCATAAATAGGCTGTCACATGAGTTTAGGATCATAATCCTTTAAAAACTGTGTTATTTCCAATAAGTAACAAGCACACGAAGTGCACCGAACCCATATAGGTTCAAATGACATAATTAGCTTATGGAATTGATTTGTTATACATGTTTGCCAATGGATGACTGTAAAATTAGCTTGCAGTAAGGACAGGTCATTGGCAATAAAGCAATGCGTGTTCTAATGGGTCAAACGGGTTGGTTGAACCCGCATATGCAAAGTTTGAATTCGCCTTGAATAAGGTATGTTAATGTGTATGAAAACATGTTTTAGAAGTGTTTTGTGAGTGTTAAAACACTTGAAAAATGATGGAAAACCGGTTAGTGAAATCTGGTAGAAAACAGGGGAAAGAAAGCCAAAATTTGACTAAGTATGGAACTGGCCGAAATTGGCTAATATTCTGTCAAAAATGACCCACCGCGTACCGCCCAGAAATGATAAATTCTAGGCGGTACGCCCCAGAATGGAAAACAAATTTTTATTGGTTTTTCTTGATTATTTGATGTTGTTTATACATGTTATGCGATAGAAACTCACTATTGAAAGTGAGTAAAATGCAGGTAAAGGGAAAGCCTAGTGGGATGCTCATCAAGACTACGAAGAACCGATCACATCAAGAACGAACGACCCGTCTTGTATTATGGTGAGAAGAACTTATATATAAGTCGAAGATCACATTTGGGTGTCAAACTCATTATAAGTAAATTTTGTAAATGTAAACCACTATGGTGGAATTATATGATAACCTAACTACGTGTTTTGTACAAAAATTTTCTGGGACCGAATTTTTATAACATTAAACGTTAAAGTTTGACACTAAATTGTATACGGGTGTTACAATTTGGTATCAGAGCCATGGTTTGA
>JBCNJP010000025.1:33511187-33683011 GCA_039602395.1 Deinandra increscens subsp. villosa
AAGGACTTATAATCCTTTGGGAAGTGACATGGGTAAATATTGTGGTTATCACAAGGATCATGGTCATGACACAGACAATTGTAGACACTTGCGAAGTGAGATTGAAAAAGCCATCAAATCTGGAAAATTATCGCATCTGGTCAAAAATATTAAGGAGGGACGCCCTCCAGCTGTTAAACAACCTGTGATTGCAATGATACAAAGAGGATCGAACGTTTGGCATCGTAGTGTTAAAACAAAATTTGAAGAAGAAAAATGGAAAAGTCAAGAGATTACGTTTCCACCATTGATTGGAAAAGAATGCAGAGAGGATCCAGTAATTGTGACTGTCGGTATTGCTGGGTTTCTAGTGAAATGGACCTATCTCGATACTAAAAGTTCATCGGAAATTATGTATGTGTCTTGAAAATGGGATTAGATGTGCAACAAAGGCTGAAGCCTCATAATTCCACTCTTATTGGCTTTTCTGGAGAAGTGGTACATCCGATGGGTGAGATAACTCTCCCAGTGATCTTTGGTGACGATAAATTCTTCCGAGAAGAAATGATGACTTTTATTGTGGTGGCAACTCCTTCTCCTCACAATGTCATTATTGGTCGCCCTGGGCTTGAAGTTTGAGGTGCTATAGTCTCAACAGCACATGGATTAGTTCAATTCCCAACTCCAAGAGGAATCGCAACTGTTAAAACAGATGCAGATCCACATGTGGCCTTGGTTGAAAAACCACTGATATCAGAAGAAGGCTTGTAAGATATAAAAAGTGGTACTGTAGAGAAAAACAAATGGATCATAAATGAGAAGTTTCCAGATCAAACAATCGAAATTGGATCACAGCTAGAAGGAGAAACAAGGAAGAAGTTGTTTCAACTATTAATAGACAATATGGATATCTTCGCATGGGAACCGTCGGATATGACGGGGGTCCCTAGACATTTTGCTGAACATAAACTAAATATTTATCCAGGTGTAAAGCCTATTCAGCAGAAGCGAAGAATTTATGATCAAGTTCGAAACAACGTGGTTAAAGAGGAAGTGGATAAGCTTGTGGAAGCAGGGATCCTTCGAGAAGTGCTTTATCAAACATGGGTCGCAAACCCTGTTTTAGTTCGAAAACCTGATAATTCTTGGCGAATGTGCATTGATTTTAAAGATCTTAATAAAGCATGTCCAAAGGATTGTTATCCACTTCCGGAAATCGACCTAAAAGTTGATTCTTTAGCGGGATATCGGTGTAAGTGTTTCCTTGATGCATATAAAGGATACATCAGATCTTTATGGCTGGAGGAGATGAAGACAAAACTGCGTTTATTACAAATGAAGGTTTATTCTGTTATAAAAAAATGCCGTTTGGATTAAAAAACGCTGGTGCAACTTACCAGCGTCTCATGGATAGGACCTTTCAATCGCAAGTGGGCAGAAATCTTGAAGCCTATGTGGATGACGTGGTCATTAAAAGTTGCCATGAAGAAGATATGATTAAAGACAATAAAGAGACTTTTAAAAACTTGCGGAGTATCAATATGAAATTAAACCCCAAGAAATGTTCATTTGCGATGGAGGAAGGTAAGTTCTTGGGGGTCCTAGTCAATAAAGATGGGATCCAGGCGCATCCGAGAAAGTTAAAGCGGTCATGGAAATGGAATCGCCTAAAACCCTTAAAGATATACAAACTCTAAATGGGCGTTTGTTGGCTTTGCATCGATTTTTATCAACAGCAGCTGAAAGAGCCACACCATTAATGAGAGTTTTGAAAGAAAGTTTAAAAAGGAAGTTTTGAGTGGACTCCTGAGGCCAATCAAGCATTTGAAGAGTTAAAAACAGCTCTAGCTACACTTCCGACTCTAACTGCACCGAAAGTTGGTAAAGAATTGATAATGTATTTGGCGGTAACTGATAATGCAGTAAGCGATGTGCTATTGGTTGAAAGGAAAGATAAAGAATTTCCAATCTACCACATAAGTAAAATGCTAAAAGACTACGAGACCAGATATCCTATGATCGAAAAAGTTGTCCTAGCGCTTGTGCAAGCCACAAGAAGACTTCGGCGTTATTTTCAAGCTCATACTGTGAATGTTCTCACTTCATATCCTATTCAAGGGATCTTCAGAAAACCGGAAATGTCTGGGAGATTGATCAAGTGGGCAATTGAGGTGGGACCATTTGACATACAATTTAAACCAAGAGTTTCAATAAAAGGTCAAGTGGTAGCTGATTTCCTGGCGGAAATACCAGTTGGCACAAGTGTAAATGCCATTACCGTTCCTGAGGTTAAAGAATAAGTATGGATCTTACATACAGATGGTTCTTCCAACTCTGATGGCTCAGGAGCAGGTTCGATCAATTATGAAATTATTTTTTCTCTTGAAAGTGATTGCTATTCAAAATATTGAAAATTTAATATATGCCAAATGCAGGCTTGATCTTGAAAAGTCCCGAAGGGGATGAGCTGACATATGCAATCCGTTTCAATTTCTCGACTTCTAATAATGAAGCAGAATATAAGGCATTGTTAGCAGGTTTGAACACTCAAACTTTATAAGTTTTTGTGTTTTTCGATAAAAAGGGGGGGGGGGGAATATGGATACGAATGATCTAAGTAATGAAGATCAAAAGTGCTGAGTACACATGCATTTGCTCCACGAATGCATGAGATATACATAAACAAAGTTCATATGCACTTGCTCTGTAAAAGTACGGATAGATAAAAGACCTAAACATTGAAATTTATTTTAGGTTTAAGGTTAGCAGGAAAGATGGGTGTAACGCAAGTAACCGCTTATGTAGATTCATTGTTAGTCGCTAGTCAAATCGCTGGAACATATGAGGCCAAAGGCAAATACATGGCGTTGTACTTGGAACAAGTTCAAGAATTAATTAAGATCTTCAGCAAGTGTGAAGTCCTACATATTTCTAGAGCTCAAAATAGAAAAGCAGATGCGTTGAGCAAACTAGCATCTGTAGCATTTGAACATCTAGCTAAAGAGATTCGAGTGGAATTGTTAGAAGCTCTGACTGTCAAACTGAAAATGACTGCAGACGTGCAAATGCAAGAAGACAGTTGGATGACCCCAATATTCAATATTTGACTATGGGTAAACTTCCAAATGATAAGGAACAGGCCCGCCAGATACGAGTAAATTCGCTTCAGTACCAAATGCAAAACAATGTTTTGTATAGAAGAGGCTTTTTAGGACCCTTGTTGAGATGTTTAACCCCAAGTGAAGCTGAAAAAATTGTTAAGGAGGTACATGAAGGCATATCTGGCATTCATGCTGGTGCAAAAATGGTAGTTGTTAAAATCATGAGCCTTGGATACTTCTGGCCAGGTATGTACCGAAGCACTTGGGAGGAACTTCGCAAATGCCAAGCTTGTCAAGCACATGCTCCGGTGAGCATGCGAGCAAAAAATGAATTGATCCCTGTTACGTCGGCATGGCCCTTCCAGAAGTGGAGAATGGACACAGTTGGACCTTTTCCACCAGCAAGCGGAGGGGTAAAGTTTCCATTGGTTGCGATTGATTATTTTACAAAATGGATCGAAGCAAAACCACTTGCTTGTATCTCTGGTAAACAAGTCAAGAAGTTCGTATGGGAACATATCGTATGTCAATTTGGTTTACCTCTCTACATTATAATTGATAATGGACAACAATTTGCTGGGAATCCATTTGCAGAATGGTGCGAGGAACTTCATATAAATCAGATCTTTACTTCAGTAGCACATCCACAGGACAATGGCCAAGTTGAAAGAGAAAATCGAAGTCTTGTTGAAGGTATAAAAATGAGACTGGAAAAGTATGGGGGTAGTTGGGTCGATGAATTGCCACATGTCTTGTGGGCACATCGAACCATGCCTAAAACTAGCAATGGTGAAACACCATTCAGTCTTGTATATGGAACTGAAGCCGTCATTCCGGCTGAAATTGGAATACCCAGTCACCGTTTGCAACTACAAGTGACAGATAATGATGAAGAATTAAGAACCAATCTGGATCTTTTGGAAGAATGAAGAGAAATCACGGCTATACGTGAAAGCAGATACAAAAAAGAAATGGCGAAATACTATAACACCAAAGTCAAGACTCAACAGTATAAAGAGGGAGAATATGTGCTAAGGAGCAATGAGGTGAGCAGAGCACTTCCGCTTGGGAAGATGTCTCCCAAATGGTAGGGACCTTATATAATCAAAAAAGCGATCGGAAATGGGTCTTACATACTCCAGCAGCTTGACGGAACTGAGCTAGTTCGAGCTTGGAATGGAGTTCATCTTCGCAAATGTTATATGTGAAGCCGCAAGTGAAAACTTTAGATGAAAATTAGGAAATGTTGATGTTTATGTTCTTGTTTCTGCATTTACGATCTTGTAATAATTTTGATGAAGAATAAGATACTTTTGTTTCTAGTACTTACAGAGATCTATGAAGATACTCATTTCATCTCTATATGAAAAAGGCTATGTAAATGCTTGTTCATTCTTATGCAAAATATTAAGTATAAATGTTTGCTTCAAAATGTTGTGTATATAAACACATGCATATGCTACACAAGTGACCTCTTTAAATTGTAAGAGATTCACATGCGATATGATTCACTTTCTATGATATGGTTCATGAGTCATTAGCGGGTGCATTTAAAAAGTATTACATACCAATACCTTAATGCAGTATCGCTGTTACTCCTTTATTTATAAAGGGTAACCCAAGATAAAGCAAAAACGCTTTTCTTGTCCCCAACTGTCTCATTGATAATTAGAGAGTGCATGTTGGGAAGAGGTGATCAGGCTAGACACCTTGTTAGTACAATGGTTGCTAACAAAAGCCCAAAAAAGAGATGGCCAAACTTAAGTGGATAAAGGTATGCTATGATTATCAATAAAAGATCCAATTTAAGCTCTCCGAGGGTCGCAAGTGCTGCTGAATAATTAATGTTATGAAGTGGTCTTGTGAGTTGATCATTCAAAGAAAAAAAGATCAACTGAGCCTTACCTAAAGATGTAAGGACTTTATATACCATAAAGAAAAGATTTGTATTCGAAATAAAAAATACTTAACTTAAAAGTGGTATTGACATCATGTTGTTAAAACCCTTTGAAGGTGGACGCATCTGATAGGGGGAAACACATGTGACAGCATTCTTTAAAAAGTTAATGATTTTATTAGAATCTTATCAATGTATCTGTGAAGGAGAACTCATGAAGTTGCTCAAAAGCTTGTAAGAAATGTTTGCAAGGAAAATTTGAAGAATCAAATGATAAAGTATACAAATAGTTCAAAATATTAAAGGTGGTGCACAATCATTTTGCAACTGCAGGTGCAAAGAGCAATACACTTTGGTCGCAAGTGATGTATCACAAATATAATCAAATATGACTCGTATTCTACGAACCATAAGAAGATAATATATTCAAGCGCAAGGAAGAAAGAGGATAAAGCAAACATACACATGCAT
This sequence comes from Deinandra increscens subsp. villosa, assembly GCA_039602395.1. Classification (NCBI taxonomy): domain Eukaryota; kingdom Viridiplantae; phylum Streptophyta; class Magnoliopsida; order Asterales; family Asteraceae; genus Deinandra; species Deinandra increscens. Next base: position 33,516,636 of record JBCNJP010000025.1, read on the forward strand.
TATCATACATGTTAATATAATCAAAACTGCATATAGTTGCAGTTCTGATGAGATCCATAGTTAAAGTACTAGAAAGTGTCAAATGCAAGATTAGAAGTAAATTGTCTGATGCCACAGCATGAGTGGACTTTGGAAAATGATTAGATTGTTCAACAAAAAATTATGATTGAAAAAGGATCAATTACGAGTGGGACCAGAAGCAACTGCCTTTGAAGTTGAAGGATCATCAGTCTTTGGGGGAGCAAGACCTTTCGGTAGTGAAACAGGTTTCAGCATGTCCCTCATTACATCTATATCGCCCAGGCTCAACTTTGAAACTTCGTCAATGGATTTGAACTTCATTGATTTTAAGGCATCTAATTGCTTCAAGATTTTTTCATTGGCCTTCTGATCAAATTCTTTGAAGGACAGGAAGTTGGCTTCTCCCTTCACAGCATGTGCTAGTCCGCATTTGATCCCTTCATTGTAGCCCATGGCATTAGCGGCTGAGTTAACTCTAAGGGTTATAGGGATCATCTCAGAATGCACGCGTTTGGCCACCATGTCGAAACCTTCTTCGATCAGCCATTTGCTCTTCTCAATCACGGATGCTAATTCTTTATGCATTTGCTCCCTCTCTACAGTTAATGCTTTGAACAGTTTCAGCGAGTGTTAATAATAGTAAAAGATGTGCAAATGCAAGTGGGAGATAATAGTAAAAATATATATATATATATATATATATATATATATATATATATATATATATATATAAGAAAGATACAAGTCATACCTTTGTTGACAGATTCAATCTTTGCATCATGTTGAGAAGTGACCTCTAGCATTCTGGCAGTTTGATCATCAAGAATTTTCTTCTGCTCCAAAAACTAGGCCTTGAGAGTTTTCTCATCATCTTGTGCCTGTTTAAGATCTCTTTTTGCTTCTAGTTCAAACAACACCAATTTTCGGTTCCTGGTGGTAAGGAGCTCGATCTGTGCATGTAAATCATTGATCTTTACTTGATCGCTAATGGAACCAAAACATGCCTCGTATGCCAGCAGCTTTTTGGTTAACTCCTCAACCCTTGCTTCTGCAATGATCCACCAGCCGTACACATCCGCTGCTAAGCTTTGCTGCTTTGCTTGTGCAAGCATATATTCATTTGAGAAAGCCTCTTTGGGGATTTGTTAAAGACTAAAAATATCAGTTGGGGTGCTTCCAAGAAGGGTGATCTTTTTTGCAGTTAGACCCTCAGTGCAAGTGTCACCATTTTTAATTTCCCATTGGGGAACAAAGGTTGCATTTGCATCGGCAGAATCTAAACCTCTACCATTATTGCTCCTGAGAGCGACCAAATCTATTTCCTTCTTCAACCACTCAGAGGTGGGAACTGCAAAACTAGGAGCATCCTTCTGCGAAGAAGAGGATGCATGAGCTAAATTGGCCAAAGTGATCAAAGGGGTGGTACCTTTCTGCAAAATACTTACGTCAAAAAAACCTGGATCTTGTGACATATCAGGTGAATTCAATAAATAATCATCAATATCAAAATCATCAGTAGGAGGAGGGGTTACCGCAGCATCTATTTCTGTCTGCACACCCTCTCCTGGTTGTGCATTAACTTCAACGATCTCAGTAGATTCGGAAGTGATCTCAGTAGTTTCGGAAGTGTTTACCTTGGAATGATGGGGAGAAGACTGCAAGTTCCAATGGGGAGACTTCCTCTTAGTTATTATAGGCTCACTTGTTTCCTTGGTAACAACTGTCTTGGAGGATCTCTTGATTCTGCTGCCTCCCTTGGGTGGTAATGATGCCTTTGAAACTGCATTAGCATGACCGTCAATGATTTCCTTGCTTTTACTCTTGAGGGTACTCTCACCACTACCGCCAGCCTTACTTTTCGTGATCCTTGCGACATCAGTAGCATCACCACTTCCAGATTCAGTTTCTTGCATTTTGTCAGAAACAACCACTTCCGGTTGAACATCCACTTGTAATTCTACCTGATCAGCATGTGTTTCTTCTGGCCGATAGTCTAGAAATGAACTAGCAGTTTGCCGAAGAAATGGCATAGATTCATCCTCCATAATTTCAGCACTAAGATCCACATCATCGAAACTCTTTAACTTCATTGCTTCAAAAAGATCCATTACTGCAACAAGTGGAAAAGGAACTTGTTAAAAACAAAAAAAAATACTTCAAATTATGATCGCAAATAATGAAAGGGTAATTCCTTACCCTTCCCATGATTCGTCAAAATCGGCCAAAGTTCAGGAGTGAACCAGGCCCTACTCATTCTACAAAGAAGAAGAATGGCTTCCGGAAGTTCTCGAATTGGACTTGCACAAGATACTAATTTATCAAAGAATTCTTGGTTATAACCCTCATTGTCTGGAATTAGGTCATGAACCACATCTTCTACATCCCTCCATTCCATTTGAAGGGGAACACATCTATTATCAATGTAAAACAATTTTGACTTCCAAGAACGGGGGTTTGGAGGGAGAAGGGGTACTAATTCTCTTAACAGACCTCCTACGTTCAAAGATGTACCAATCACCCGCCATTGTAATCCTATAGAAAGCCCTAAAAAGGGTAACACTTGGGGATATATTCACAGCCCTACAAGTAGCCTCAAAATGGCTTAAACGAGAAAAACCCTGAATATGCATCTGTGAAATGTGGATCTTAAAAAACATTAAGACTCCCATAAGAAATTTGGTAAAGGGAAGACGATAGTTCCCAAGCTTAAACATATCAACATAAACCCCAATTTTACCCTCTGGGAAAGGGGAAATTGGAGTATTTGGCAAAGGAAGGGTCGGATTCAATGAAAGCGAAATATTATACCGTTCGATAACTTCATCTAAATCGCGAGGCGACAAAGACGAAAACGAGATGTGCATATTGTGCTTGCTTGAATCGTCATCAACTTTAACCGAAGGAGATGCCATGAAAAATGTAATAAAAGCGAAAGAAAAATTGACTGACCTGTGAGTAAAATCTCGACAAAGAACTAGGGCTTGAAGAAAGAAAAGGAAAGCGACGGTGATTTGAGAAGTGAAGAATGAAAAATTAGGGAAGATTGCGTATTTATATGGACACGGATTTTGGGACCAAAATAACCGTTCGAATTTTTTAAATTCAAAATGAAAAAGCCAAAAACTGTCCCGTCAATTGATCCCCAAATGACACGTGTACTGACGTGTATAAAAAGTACTCGAGTACGATTTACCATACAAGACACGCCTGACAAGGCAGTTACTCCTTACACTTGCAGATGCGATTCTTTACAATAATACTTTCAATATTCTTATAAGAATATAACGACTATATTTGCAGAAGCGACCTATTTCAAAGACAAGTAAAGATTTATGATCTATTGGATTCTGTTTCACAAGCATTTCCTATTATGATCTTTGTAACTTAGTCCTTAGTCATTTTTACAAAACAACATAAGGACTAGGGGGACTTGATGACCGGATTTGTAAAGTCGTTGATGGTTGATAAAAATTGAGAAAATTTCTGATCTCTGAAATCTATGATCTGCACAAAGGAGAGATGTGTGTTACACTCTTTTTACCTTAGTGTCGGTTATTTCCCACAGGGTTTTTCCGAACAAGGTTTTTAATGAGGTAACAAATCAAAAACACATGTGGACCTAATGAAGGTGGTCGATAAAATCTTCCAAACTTATCGGAAGTGCAAGATTTCCGATGATAAAGACCTCAGGAGTAAGTGTCGTATAAAGAAAAGGTCGGAAGTGATGCCGTTGCGGATGGACAAGATGCAAGTGCATCCAATCAACCTGCAAAGATGCGACTCTAGCAACTCTACAAATATTTCGTTTGTTCATTAACAATGGGATTTTCAGTTCCAGAAAATCACACATTCACTGTGTGTTTTCTCCAATTGTACTCAAATATAACAATATCAATAAAACAATTGATTCATCTATTATTCTTCATTAATTAGCTTGTTCCTAGTTGAATTATAATCTCATATCTGCGTACGGTGTGATTTTGTTGTTCATCAGGTTCAATGACTTGGGCCCTGTTGAAGTGAGTAGCTCCATTTTTGTCATTTAGACAAAGGGCAGAACGAATAGAGTCCTCACTCGTGTTCTTATGGGGCTCCCAGGTACGCTAGGGTCAGAACTTGCATTTACCCAAAATTCCCTTATAAATTCATATCTGAAGGGAGTGTTTTGAGTTAGTGCAAGGCCAATGGTACAAGTTTGCAGAAACCTCATCATTTTGGTAAAGGTTAGTTAATGGTTAGATGTGTGAATACACAGATTTTGAGTTTGGTGAAGAGGGATTTCAAAAGCTTGTCTATCTAATAGAGCTTTAAAGTGCATTTTCTAATGAGGGTTAGGGTGAAGATTAGGTTTGTTTGGATGAGTACTTGGATGAGTTGGGAGATATATCCATGTATTTGTAATCGGGAAGAGTTCAGAAGTCTGGAGATTTGGCAGTGAGACTTTTTTGTTTTGTCGGCTGCTCAGACTCCTGACAAAGGTAGTTGAGATGATTTGTGAGAGGGAATTAACTCCCTTTTTAATCACTCTCCTAGTTAGAGCTATTATTACCCCTTTTAGATGCCTCATCTCAAAAAGATTTGTTTTCGGATATGCCCATTGCCTTTTAACTGTGTAATTCGATGGGCATCATTACGCATCAGGAAGAGAAAGTCAAACCTTCTTCAAGAGTTATGGATGTCTCCTTAAACAAATGAGAGAGATAAAAAAATGAAGAACTCCCCCTAGATATGTGCACGGTGGGGAGTTCTTGTCCCCCCCCCCCCCCTTTTTATTTTGTTTTAGGAACCCAATTGGGTTTTTCGTTTGTTATTTTAGTGACTTCTTTTTTTTTTAATTTTTGTAGATTTGGAAGATACACTCAAAGGGGTTTTAGAGTGCATTTGTTTTATGTCGAGGTGTCTTCCAATTAGTTTTACCATTTCATTGCACATACAATGCTTGTAAATGGTACTTTCTCCAAAAATTTCAAGATTTTTACTTGAGGAGCTGGAGGACTAAGATTCGGCTTTGTTAGAGTGATCAAGATTGGATTTGTTTTGACTCAGATTTTCAAGAACTGGACTTTTGTTTTTGGAATTGAGGTCCAGTTGTGATTCATTTTGACTGCTGCTTTTTACAAAGATAGTCTTGGAACCTTTAGTTCCTTGTATGTACCCGATTCCTTGTCCATAATTTCTCTATGTAATTGTCATTTTTTCAAGCTGATCATGGGCATTTATGAGACCATTTATTTTGTTAGTTTCCACGTGCAAGCTTTGGTATAGAGTTGCACGTTCGGTCTCATAGTAATCAATTTTGGCTTTATTGCTCAGGTTTTGCGTTTCTATTTGCCCCAATCTTAATAATTCCTTTTCTCTGTCCTCTTTTGGTTGATGAAGTTCAGACAGGAGAGAGTTAATTTCTTCTTCAAAAGTTTGAATTTGTTTTCATTTAAGAGTTTGTTTCTTTCAGAATTTTCTTGAAGAACTTTATAGTTAACAGACATGTTATTGAATTGAAAGATTAGATCAGTGTGAGATGAGCTTACCTGCCCTTTATGTGAGATTTCGGATACATCAGTTGAGAGAGATTCATCATTTGTCATAAGACATTTATTGGTTTGACATTCTTCGTCTGATGACGACTCAGAGTCCTAGTTCTCAACTTCAGCCATTAAGGATTTTTATTTTTGTATGGCTTGTTCATACTTCTTTTTGTAGTAGCAGCATCTTTGAGTCTCTTATTTTTGCATTCTGAAGCATAGTGTCCCATTGTTCCACATTTGAAGCATCTTATCTCACTTTTGTCAACTTCAGGTTTGTTATGTTTAGATGATCGGTTTATGCTTTCTTCATTTTTAGAAAAATTGTTTTTGGTTGACCAGGAAGGATTACTTTTGAATCTTCTAAATTGTTTGGTCAGAAGAGCCAAAGAGTTTTCAAATGACTCATTTTCTGTCTCATACTCAGAATATTCATTTTCTGAGTCACTAAGTTCCTTTCGTTTTGAGTGGCTTGGCTCTTGTTTGATATTTCTTTTTCTCTTTTCAGAGTAGAGAGCCAGTGGGTCCACTTTGTATTTTGAGATGTCTTGTATTTCAGACACTTGAGAGTCTAGAATGTAGAAGAGGTCATTAAGATTTTTTTCTTCTAAATCCAGGGTTGACTGAAGAGTCATGGTTAGACTTCTCCATTCATGAGGAAGACTTTTGATAATTTTGATGTTTGTTTCCTCGTTGGATTTAGAAACATTGAATTTTCTTAGATTATTTATTATTGTAGCAAAGTAATTGTAAGTGTTTAAAAGTGAATCACTTGGTAGCGATTTAAAAGATTCATATTCATTTAGAGCCTTTGTTTTTCTGTTTCTTTTCATTTGACCCCCCCCCCCCCCTCAAAGAGATTCTCAAAAGCATCCCATATGCCTTTGGCTGAGGTGTTGCAGTCAACTTGACAGAATATATCATGAGGAAGAACCATGATAAGGACTGTCTTGGCTCTGTCCTCATTTATTTCTTTGCTTTTTTCCTCTTCACTCCACCATTTCCTTTCTTTAGTGATGGTGTGAGTGGGCACACCGGCTGAGGTTTCCGTTTCTTTTATCTCAGGAATGTCAACTGTGGGACAATGGGGTCCTTTGGCTATGCATTCCAACAGGGAGTTATCAAGTTCTTTTAGGAAGTTAGTAATTCTGATTTTCCACTGTGGATATTCCTCCCTAGCAAGCATAGGGAGTTTTGCCAATGAGCCAAGAGATTTTCCATTGTTTCAGTTTGAAGACATTTTGAGGGAGAGATAAGAAAAGATGTTAAAGAGCAGCAACTTTGAATATTGATTATTCAATCTGCTCTGATACCCCTGAAGGACTCTTTAACAATATTGGCACAATTGGATTTAAACAAGATAATGAGTTGCGGAAAGTAAATCAAATTGGAAGACAGCAATATTCTGTATATATCTCAAATGTAAATAATGGTTTACACGAGTTTATAGTATGACTATGTATCAACAGAAATAACTTTCTATGGGAGTGATGTTGCAATTGCTTTGAGAACATATTGAGTTGTATGCTTGATGTCTTACTCTGTTTGGTGAAGTCAGCTTGCTATTTATAGGCAGATGTAGCAAGTTGTATTTGGATAAGGTGGTTGAGGACGGTTGATGTTGGAGTGTGTCAGAGTATATAGAGATAAATTGAGCATGTTCAATTTATCTCTTTGTCAACTGTCTTCAACTACTTTCTTGATTAATGCCAAGTTGATGTTCTTTTTGCATGTTCTTCACACAAAGATAGAATATGTTCTTCTCGTAATATTCATCTTCTGATAATCCAGAACTCCTTCTGGATTCTTCTTCTGGACTTTTCTTTGAAGACTGTTGATGCTTCCCATTAGAAGCTATCTACAGAAATGAAGATTTCTGTAAATTTTAGTCTGTACAGAACTACTTCGGAAATTCCGGAGTAGTTCTGTATGAATACAGAAGTCATGCAGAAATTTGTTATTCATACAGACTTTTGTATCCTTTCTCTTTTAAGGATGTATCTTATCTTTTCTTCTAATACTTGATTGTTTTGTGTTACAATTACATTATGTTCTACCAATCCCCCCCCCCCTCCCCCCTAAGTATTTGAAGAAAATAAATAAAAAAAGAAAATAATTTTAATCATAGATCATTTTTGTTGATCTTTTCAAGTAATATGAAAAAAAATCTAGTCTATCATAATTTAAAGATTTACAAGTCTTTTCTGATCTTTGCCCTACCAGTGAGAGAGTTAGTTTCAAAGTTGTATTCTTTGGTGCTTTCTTCCAGTAGGGTCTTGAAGATAGCTCTCTCCTTTATTAGTGAATTGATTTCTAACTTGATGATTTCCTTGATGCTCTTTTTCTTGGTCTTGCATTTCTCTAGAATGAACAGGAAGAATTCTAAGGCCAGATTTGTATACTTCTGTTTTTCTTTTAGCCTGAAGAATCTTCTTTCTTCAGAGAGATCTCTAAGCATATTCCGGAGATTGGGCTGAGAAATGCTGTGCCGGATCCTCTCCATGAGATTTCAAGAGGAACAGTCTCATTTGGCTTTGATAGGAGTATTAGAGGGATGTTGGATTCCTTTGCTAGCTCTATATCCACCTGAGCTTGTCTTCTGAACATCTTTTTACAGGCTTCAGTTCCTTTGTATAAGGTTGTGCAGTTATGGAAGAAGTTCAAAAAGATGAGTTTTCACAATGTGAAGCTGCTGAGAATGAATTGAAGCTTCAGCATGAGAATGTAGAGTTAATTGTAAAAGTTTCAAAGATGACTGAAATAAATGATGACTTGATAAAGGATGTTGAAAAATGGAAGAAAGGAGCTAATGACATGGCGACAGTTTTTTATGATTTGTTTGTAAAATCAAAGATCAAACTTGAAGGTCTAGAAAAGGAAGTTGTTGATCTTACTACTAAAGAATTAAGCCATCAAGAGAATAACACGAAGTTGTTAGATGCTAAAGCTGAATTGCTTCGTGAAAACAAGCTTTTTAAGAAGAATGTTGAGATTTATAAACAAAGATGGGAAAAGGTTGTTCAAGAAACATATGATGCTCATGATCAGTTGAGCAGAGATACGTCTACTATGAACAGAACAATATATGAACTTATTGCAACACAAAAAGAGTTGGCTGAAGCGCAAAAGAAAATTGCAGACATGAAGATTGAGGTTCGTGATTTCAAAAGACAGTTGCATAATCTCAATAATTCATCGTCTTTCACAAATTTTTTGTGCAAAAGGAGAATCTTCAACAGATTTTCGGTGATGTTATTTTGAAAAGTGTTCCAGGTCCTGTGGTTATTAAAAATTCTATCAATACTTTGAAAGAAACAGAAGAAGTTCTTGATTATTCAAAGTTTGCTGATAATTCTTCTGAAAAGAAGAAAAAGTCAAAGTTGTAGAAGAAAAATGAAGAAAATTTTAATGCTAACAAGATAACTAAATTTGATTCAAAGTCTATATTTCTTGAAAAAGAAAAGGTGTTTGAAGGAAATCCAGGAATAGTGGCACTTCCCAAATTTTCAGAGACTATGATTAATGAATCTTTGCTTTCCAATAAAGATGATTTGAATGCCATAATGGATGAGTTTTCTCAACTTGCTTCATAAGTTCATGAGAAACCCAAGTCTGTACCGGATAAATCAAAAAAGAATGGTGGTCTAGGATATGAAAGCAAAGACGAGACTGTGAATGTTGGAAATGATTTCAAAGATAGGATTAAAATAGAAGAATTGTTGAAGAAATTAAGGTTGAGAAGGAGAATGAAAAAATGAATGATGCAGTGTATGAACAAATAATGGTGGTTCCAACAAAAAATTCATCTTCTGATACATCGCTTAAACTATCTGAGAGAATTATTAGAAACAACAAGAGTTCGTCTATAAAATGGATGAAATTTTCAATGATGTTCAAGACGAGAAAGTTAATGCTGGAACTAGAGATTATGGTACTGAACAAGATTTTCAAAAGAAAAAAAATGTCGAGTTTCTGCCAAAGAAGAAGTCTAAGTTAGAGCGTCAATAGAGTGATTCTTATCAACATTCAACTATTGGAACAAAAATCTATGTGACTGACGCCATCAAATCTGTTTACTGAAGCATTCGACCGAAGAATCCTTGTGAAATGATTCAAAGAAACGGGTTGTGATGATCGAGGCTTGCAGATTGGACCGAAGACCGTTTTCTGGAATAGTCAACCGTTCGGGTCAACGGTCAACGTAGAGGTCAATGGAAGATCGGTTCGAGCGAGTCAAGCTTCATGGTAATTAAATCAACTTTGATTTAATTAATATTTATGTTATTTGCTTTATTTGTAATTTGTTTAATTGTTATGTTTTTTACTTGTTAGTCACCCTCAATATATATATATATATATATATATATATATATATATATATATATATATATATATATATATATATATATATATATAGTGAGGGTGCCCCATTACAAGAAGAGTCCCTAAGTGTGGAGATGATGAAATCTTGTAGAGTGGTGTGAGCTTCCATTCTAGAGAGAGAGAGAGAGTGAGTCATGGATTCTAGTGAGAGATTGTTGTTGTCATGATTTCTTGTTGATGTTGTAATCATTCGATTCAATGAAATAATTCGACTTGATTATCATCTTTCTTGTATGATTTTCTAGATTCATCTCCATCATCATTTCTCTCATGGTTTTCGAATCCGACCCTCGTTCGAGCTCACGATCAGGATTCTTGATGTGAAAACCGGTCCTTACAAATGGTATCAGAGCGGTTACCGATCAGATTTCATCTCACCATGAATCTGATCACTTGAATCTTGACATTGAGCTTGAATAAGGTGAAGATTCAGAAACTCATTTTGGAGACTTTTTTCTTTATTTTGGAGCATTTTGGATGGATTCTGATGATATGGATGTTTGATTCATGTTTGGGAGTTCATCTAGATGCATTTTTATGTTCTACCTGTTCAAATCTATGGCGAAATTGAAGATCCGAGCTCAGTTTTCGTAACAGTTGAGTTTTCCCGTTTTTGAAGATTTTTGAGCTTTGATTCTGCGTTTTTGGTGTTTGAATGGTCGGATTTGGATGAAACAAAGCACTAATCTTGATGGAAAACACGTTCCAGATCCATTGGAAGCATTGGTTTCATCTAATTCGCATCAAATTTGAAGATTCTGGAAAAACACACACTATTATGTGTGTTCTTGGTGTTCTTCATATATTCCAGAATTTAGGGTTTTTGTGGACTGATTCGATCCATGTTTGCTGCTATTTGGAAGTTGTTTATGGCCAGAATAGTTTCTTGAATGGTAGGACTACTTGTTTTCGTCATCAATTTGTGATTTCCTTTAAGTTTTGGGCTGCTTAGAGATCATCAAGAGGGCAGTTCAAGTGTGTGTTCTTCACATTTCATCATTTTTCTAGAAAGTTTAAAGGTTTTGAAGGTTTGCAGATTGCCCTAGCGGACTTCACGTGTGCTTAGCGAACTTCTGTTCTGCTCAGCGAACTTCTGTTCTGCTCAGCGAACTTCATCCATTTTTAGCAAACTTGAAGCTTGCTTTAGCGAACTTGAGTCCTTAGCGGACTTCAGAGGTGTCTTAGCGGACTTCTCAGCCTTTTAGCAGACTTCAAATCATCTTAGTGGACTTGAACGAGCTTAGCGGACTTGTTATCTGGGTCTTCGTTCGAGACTGTTTCAAAGGCTTTTGAACGTTCAGGGTTGTAGAGGATGAGCTCACGAGTCCATGGTTACAAAAATCATCGAAAATGGTGGAGCATTCACCGAGATATGTCTGAAATACGCTTTTCCGGTGACATCTCATTTTTTCAATGAGCATGTCCGGTAAGATTAGGGTTTTGTACGTTTCAGATGGTGATGGAAAGAAGATGGTGATGTGGCCTTCTCCGATTTGCTGCAAGGGAATGTTCTCTTTTCTTTTTGTCGGTCAACAACACAACGTTGTCGATCTTTAATTGGCTGTGGGAGAATGTGAGTGGGTCCCACGATCAAAGGAATCCGTTGAAATGTGAGAAGCGCGTGGGACCACCGCTGGAAAAAGATAGCCATTGAAGGTTGTGTCGTTACCCCCCTGTGATTGGCTGACATTTACCTCACGCGGATTCAGCCTCTCAGCCGTAGGATCTCCCTTTTCTGTGCCGTATGATCTATTTGTGAGCTTTCTCTGCTGAGTTTTTATTGGCCAGCCGCCAGATACATGGATCGGCCTCTAAACCCTCGGATCAATTATTTTTTAGCTGTGGATTTTTTTATTAAGACTGAAATATGATTGGTTATGGAAGTTTGACAAGGATTGTGCTTCCTACTTGGAGATTTATTCCACTAATTAATTATTTTAGCATTTACGTTAAATGTGAGGCTTTTCTTATCGGTTTTTAACAAGACTAACGAGATAATGCCCTGACGGAATTGCGAAAATTTTTATTGGTCAAGGATTTATTCCATTTTATTGGGTTTCTCATTTATTAGCGTCACACGCTCTTAGCTATCGACCATTGACGGGTTAGCTTTATTATCCGGTTAATTATGCAGCTTTTTCCGTTATGTCTCATGTTTCATTTTTAGCTGATGCAGCGCTGATGTCAGCTAAATGGATTAACTGGAATCTCTGTTAATTATTGGAATTTATCCGATTATATCTCTCAGAAGGTCGTATCTTGATCAAAATTGATGGAATTTTTCCCAGAATGCACCGGTTATGTGACACCTCGTCCCAAACAGGTCAAACATCTCTCCGTTGATTTTGCAATTTAAATATTAATTCGTTTTAATTATATGATTAAATGAATTAGTTTCGATAATTAACTGATAACTGATTTAAATCCCGCGTTTGTATACCCGAAAAATATGAAAGTTTTCATATTTTAAATATGGAACTTCAATAATAAAGATAAATATAAAATGTGACATTTAATATTTTATCTAAACCGATATAAATCGTTAAAACATTTTATGAACTTAAAAAGGCGATCAAAATGTTACGTTGTCAAGACTTAGCCTAATGAGGAAACCGTTAACCCTATTGGGCCGGGTTAGGCCCAATAAGCCCAAAGTGATCCGGATAAACCCGAAACTCGACACGATGACTTCACTCGACCAACCGATTAACCGACCCAACTCGGAGGCCCGACCCACAGCCCAACGGCCTTGGGCCGAACCCGGTCCCCTTTTCTCTCTCGGCCCACTCGGACAAGGCCCAACCCGAATTCCTTTTGGGGCCCAACCGAGAAAACCGAACCCGGTTTCCCTCGCGGCCCGAACCCTGTACCTTTAAACCCGTCGACTCAGCCCACTTGTTTTCCCTTGGGCTTCGGCCTAAACCCCTAACCGTATACGCATGGGCTTCGGCCCGGTATTTAAATGGGCTTCGGCCCATACCTTTTCCAAAATTCAAATGGGCGTCGGCCCACACTCAAAACAAATTAGTTAAATTGTTTTAGCCCACTAGTTTTTATAAAAAAAATTAACCCACTTAATTTTTATAAACTTTTGCCCAAATAATTATTTAAAAACACCACATTACTAGTTTAATTACAATTGGTTTTTATTTTAAAAAGTTGTGATTTTTATAAACTCCTAACCCCACCATATTTTATAAAAGCTCCTAACCTTTTATAAAATTTTATAAAACTAATCACCTACACATGGGTTGAATTAGGGGACTTGAGGAGTTGACAACACACCATTAACCAATGGTTAATGAACCTAAAGTTGATTATAAAAGGAGGTTACCTCCTCACCTTGTCCCCCCACACCCAACACAAGTAAACACTCACTCCTCTCCCTCTCCTCCCTAGCCGGCCGAGAACCACCCTCCACCACCGACCCGCCGCCGGCCAGCCACTGCCGGATCACCCCTGGCGGCCGATGCTCCGCCACAGCCGCCACCATCCGCCTTGCCGGACCACCGCCGGACCGCCGCCACCTCTCGGTTTTCTCCTCCCCTCCTTGTGAGTTCTCTAACTCACTTCTCCTTACATTTTTACACCCAAATAATACCCCCAAGTCTTGACAACAAACTAAAAACTTACATTCTTATTTAATCAAATCTCTCTTCTCTACCTCCTTCTTCTTTGATCTTAAAATTCTTTTGGTGTTCTAAGAGAACTTAAAGTAACCAAGGGAATGGGTGAAACACTTGGAGAAATCCTATGAAAGTATCCAAGTGCACCCAAAGATCATCATGTTTACATTTATTTGATTAATTTGTCCTAACACAAAGTGTTAGTGATTGTCATTTAATTTACTTGTCCTAACACTAATGTGTTAGTGATTGTTATTTATTTATCTTGTCCTAACACCAATGTGTTAGTGATTGCATTTATATTAATATGTCCTAACACAAATGTGTTGGTTGATTTTTATCTTTATTTTGTCCTAACACAACATGTGTTAGTAGATTGCATTTTATTTAATTATTGGTCCTAACACAATGTGTTAGTAGATATGAACTCATAATATGTTATGAAAATACTAAGAAAATGAAAGGATATAATAAACATGTAATGGACTTATAACTAGGTTAACACACATGTAAATCATAACTAAACAATCTATGGCAAGTAAAGGAATATTACTTGTTTAGGAAATATGACACATTAAATATGTGGTAAAAGCCTTACATGACAAAAAGAATTTTTATTGATTTTTTTACTAAAAATGGAAAGAATAAATTTATGTCAAATGATTAGTTTGACATAAATTCTTGGATTTATTACATTTTAACCATTTAAGTATTTGTTATAAAAATGGAAGTTTTTCTATAAAAAGACTTTGGTAAAATGAAAATGTTTCATAAAAGACTTTTATAAAAATAATCAAGCAAGTAATTATTTTTATAAACTTTTATTATTACTTTGATAAATCGAAGTGATCGAAATAAGGATACGTTGCATAGTAATAAAACCGGGACCATACGGCGATATACGCGAAAACGTAAATGTATAAAATCTCCAAACAATTACCTATCATGTTTTATTAAAACAATCCAAAGTTTATGATAAATAAACTTTTATAAATTCAAGCGTCACAAATTAATATTTTAGAAAACTGAATATTTCCTACAAAAGAAATATTAAACGATTTCGAAATAGTAAATGATTAGATGTCAAACGATTCATGTTTTAAAATGAAATGAATAATTAATCTTGACGATTAATTATTTACAAAAGGATTTAAACTATGTTTTATTCACAAAAGTATTATAATTATTTAAAAATAATTATAACTTACAAGATTAACTAATCAAACACATAATTATCTACTTAGAAATAATTATACGAACTCATGAAAATAATAATAAACATTATTATTTTAACTAGATGTTCAATACTTGGTTTAGATTAATAAATGATAATTCCTTTTTTATATATATTAAACATAAATATAAATAATCATGAAAGTATTTATTTAATAAATACAAGCTAACGGGTTTTCAAACGAATACAAACGGGATTAAAACGTCAAGACTTGACCGGTATCACTTGGGTGACTTATGTTACTCAATTGATCATAGACCTTATGCAAATGTCTTATTATTTATTTAGGGCATTACTTGCTACCGCTACTACACCGTTTATTTCCGATTACCTGCTGAATCTGTGAGTTTCACGGCCCCTTTTCCTTTAACCGTTTTATACTTTTGGGGAGAAATCATGAAATCTGATAAATGCTTTACTTAATATTATGGTTTATCTGTTAGCCGTATGACTACTTGTTCTCTTACTGATTGCCCAATTTAGTACATTATCATTATAAACGTTTGTATAACCGTATCCCACCATTAATTGATTTCAATTAGTTCCGTACGAAACGATAGCTAGTGAATAGATCTATTTGGGTTGACAACCCTGCCCTAACTGTTAGCTCTAGTTCTGACTCCGGATTGTCTGGGGGTACACGTCAGTTATTCTGCTCTGTTTAACATGTCTAGGCAAGAGATGCTATGGGTGGGTAAACCATTAGTATTTGAAATCAAGGTTCAGGTGAGTTCATACAACCACAACGGTAAACCAATGTAATATTTAAGTATGCCGAAACTGTTTTACCAACTTTAAACGTAGAGTCATAAACTTGTTGTTAGAGCATATTCCTATGCTACAATGTGTCTCGTGTAATGTATCTAAGTGAGCATGTATATGAGTCCAAGGAGCAGCGTACTAGTTGGTACGCCGTATCAAATGGTACGCACGTACCAATGGTACGAAGGTGGTACGCAGCTCAGTTAGTGTCACCTATAAATAGGTTGACTAGCTTAGCATGTTAGAACTTCTGGTCATATCATCTCCACTAAGTGTGTGTTTCTAAGAGTGTTCTAGAGAGAGAAACCAAAGCTTTGTAATTGTTCTCTTTGTGAAATCAATAAAACAAAGCTTATTTACATTCTCGTGCACTAGATTGATCGGTTCATCCAGTAGTAAGATCGTTACTGTGTTTTACAAGTGGTGTCAGAGCAAATCCAGGTTGCTGTGCTGGTTTGAATTGATCAAAACTTGATTTTTCTAGTGAGAGAAAGTGGGTTTCTATGGTTTTTCATCAAATTTCTCTAATTCCGAGTGTTTCCGAGGTAAAAAATGATTTCTGAGTGTTCCTAGTGAGTTTTCGCACCTTACTGATCCATATTCTACCTCAAAACATAAAAAAACTCGAAAAATTCGTCGATTTCAGTCTGGTCCGCCACTGGAAATTCTGGTTCGCCACTGGAAATTCTGGTCCGCCTGAAGAACAAATCTGGTCCGGAAGACAATCTTCAAATTTGGTCCGCGGCAGTTTCGGCGGACCATTTGGTCCGCCCCCGTACCATTTGGTCCGCTGGGTACATTTGGTCCGCTGACAGTTTCTTAAAAGTGTTATAAATTTTGCATCGTAAATCGCTACGAGAGCCATAAGTACTCAAATCGATCGTCTCGACGAGCTCTACATTGTTCGTTCAAAGTTGATTTTCAAAATCAAATTCTAACATCTCCGTTTTCGAGTTTGAAGTTTTGTTATTCAATTTCACAATTTTCAAAATGTATGCAACTGATGCATTTATTGAGAGACATAGTCAGAATATGCCGAAGTTGATAAATCTTGAAGATTATCATGGTTGGGCAACAAATTTTAGAGCATATATTGTTGACTTGGATAAACGGTTATGGTTACCAATTTCAAATGAATATCGGTATCCAACAACTTTTGGTGGTCAGTGTAAGATGAGATGGAATTTTTCAATTGAAGAAAAGGAATCATACGATCGAAATGAAAAGGCCAAAGCACTTGTTCGGTAGGTCTTGGATACTGTTGATACACAGTAGTGGGCCACTGTGTTTTTTCGTCTGGACCTGTAAGAACTCTTCTATAGCTTTGCCTATAACTCTTAGAAATCAAGTCAGAGATTATGGAAACGCAAAGCTGATATGGGATTTTGTAAAGAAACAGTGTGAAGAACATATGTCTACAATTACTCAGAAAACGGTTGATCAAGAGTTGAAGTTTAAAGGTAAAATTGAAGAATTAGAGAAGAAAAAAGCGAAGTTATCTAAAGAGAATAGTGCTCTGAGAAAGGAATTGGAGGAATGGAAAAATAAAATTCATGATGGTTACGAAGCAAAAATTCAACAGAGTGCATCTTCCTCGTGTACAACGTGTACTGCTTTTATTAAAATTAAGGAAGATTGGTTGAAAGAAAAAGAAGTGTTAATTGAAGAATGCAATAAAGCTAAAGCTAATGAAAAGGAAGCTGTTGAAGATTTTGATGCTTTATTTGCAAAATGTTATCCTCTTCAACAGAAATATGAAAATGTTAATAAAATTGATGTCGAAGCTACTGATAGAATAATCCAACTTCAGGAGGAACTCACAAAGTTGCGTGATAAAAAAGGTGAGGTTCAAAGTCAGAATGACATTTTGAAACAAGATGTTGCGTATTATAAGAAACAGGTAGGAATGGTTACTACAGAAGTTCTTGCTGGATGTGATAGAATGTATAGTCAAAAGCTTAAGTATAACGAGTTGTCTGAGCAATTTATTGCTTCTCAAAAGGAGTTACTTGAAGCTAATACAAAGATTTCTGAGATAAAGATTGAAATGCTTGATCTTCAACGAAAACTTGAGAATTGCAATACATCAAGTGTGTTTCAGAATTATTTGTATCATATGGAACGAGATGGCAAACCAAGTAAAGATGTTGATAATCATGAAGTTCCTACTCAAGTTATTGATCTGAAAAAGCCATCTAATGATGATTTAAGTCAAACGTTGCAAGATTTTCCTGAAGGAGATGGTGTTAAGTCTGGAAAAGCACAAAAGTCAAAGACTAAGAAGAATAAAAAGGGGGTTGATTATTGCAAAGGATTGAAGTTTGATTCCAAGTCTACATTTCTTGATAAAGAAAAGATTTTTGAAGGAAATCCAGGTCATGTGAAGATTCCTGAATTTTCTGATATTGTGATTGATGAATCTTTACTAAATAAGGAACTTGGTGTTAAAGCTATCAAAGATGAATTTTCTCGTCTAGCTTCACAAGGGCATTCTTTGAAAGAACATACTAAGCAGAAGAATGGTGGTTTGGGATATGAAGAAAAAGAAGTTCTGATTAATGATTCCAACAAGAAGAAGTTGAAAGATGAGCAGAAACAGAAACAGAAGGTGTCTACAGAGAAGAAGCCTCAGTTTTGGAAGAAGAAAGTATCTTCACCGTATGCAGATGAAAAGATTTCTTCTGAAGAGTCTTCTTGCATATCTGATGCTACACCACAAGGCGGTAAAAATTCCGATTCATTTTATTCTGCTAATTCTAACAGGTTTTATCATCAATATAAATTCTTTGGTTATGGAGATGATTCTGGTTTTTATGATTCTCCAAAATGTTTTCCAAAATTTCAGAAACCAAAGCAAATTAAACCTGTGATTTCAAAAGTTTATGACGGATGGTCGACTGATCAGTTTGGAAAACCGATTTCAAACACTAAAACTAATCTTCGACTGTGTTATGTTTGTCGTGAGAAGGGTCATTATGCAAATAATTGTCCTACGACAACTAACAATTCATCATCAAATGCCAAACATACAAAGTATGTTGATCCTGATGGCATTATTTTTAGTGAGCCAATACCCAATTCTAAATTTTCATGGAAACAGAAGCTTAACTCAGAAAAGTTGGGTAGTAGTTCTGATTGTCACTCATCAGTTGACAATGGTTCACCAGAAAGTTTAAAACCAAAACAGGAATGGAGACCAAAGGTTGTCTCAACAGCCAACACCGATTTTGTTGAAGACACTGGACGACCTATCACAAATGGGGATGAGGGTCGGGGTTTTACAAACTTATTATTTTCCAGTGTGTGCAGGTATTTCAAGAAGACCTGTTAGTGATTGTCTAATTGCTAACAGTGGAATACTTGTGGTTGATTTAAGTTAAAATGCATCGTTCCTATCTTTGAAACACATATTTTTACAAAAATCATTTTCAACAATGTGTCAAGTGTTGATCGATCATTTTCATTTTTGTTATTCATTTTCTTTCATTCATATTTTTAGGGGGAGAAATTTTGAAAATTCAAAAAATAGTGTTTGTTTGAATTTTAGGAGGAGAAATTGGAAAATATAAAAAAAAATAATGAAAATTTGAGTAATTGATCCGCCAAAAGCGAGAAATGAGGGTACATCAGCATATACAATATTTGCCATGGATAGATTAAGTCTAAAGGCTGTAGGTACTTGCGTAATCTGTGAATGTGCATGACTAATCTGATATATGCAAGTAAGATATAAACATAAAGCTTGCCTGATAATCTTTGGTTATTTGCTTCTTGATGAATGCTGTGTGATGAATGCATGTTTTCATTTAGAAAGATTTAAACTTGTCTGATTTTCTTTATTTTGTCAAACGATCGGACTTTCTCTGCGTATCGAAAGATCGACCTGATCGTTGTTCGTTTGACATTCTGCTTTATTTTTCTTGGTGTTTTGTATAATTCATCGGGCTTTCTTTGCGTATACGAGAGTATCGACCTGATTGCTGTTGAATTATACAACTTCAACTTGTTTTGCTTTCTTATTTTCTCAAATACTTGGGCTTTCTCTCGGTGTCCACAAGACCGACCTGATTGCTAGGTATTTGGGGTTCTGCTTTATTTTTGCATGACTCATCAAGGATGATTAAATCTTTAAGAAAATTTGCTTCTATATGATAAACATGATGATTTGCCAGTATTTATGATAGAGTGGAGGCCGAGTTATCAGTGCATGATAAAATTACCTTAAGCATATCTGAAAACGATAAAAAATGATTGGTGCATGCTGAAATAAACATAAATGTTGTATTTGCGATTATCTTGGCTTGCATGCTGATTAAGACCGAAATTGAAATGTGCTAGATGCGTTATGTCTGATATGTTCTCGCGTCGTGATCTTTCTCGCAAAATACCAAAAATAGAGTCTGATTCTGTATTGCATTTTAGTTCTCATTTCATAAAATTCAAAAAGATTTTTGGGTGTGTTTTAGTATAAAATTCATAAAAGCCAAAAAGATTTTTATTTCTTGTTTGTTTTCGACCGATCGACACAAGATACGAAAAACGTTTTCAAATCATATATCTTGGATTCTCGAAGAGAAGTTTTGCGCCAAGATTAACTTATGTTGACTTGAAAATGGAAAACCGCGTTTCTGTCTTCTGAAATTGCAGGTTGTGTGCTGTCAAGACTCAAGCATGGTGAAAGGGGGAGTATGAAGTAATTTTCACAAGTGGATCTTGAAGTTAAAAAAAATTGATTCAAGAATGATCCAGCCATGCAAGCTCTATAGCTGACAAGAAATTTCAAGTTGAAGATCAGATGCAGCGATGCTGAAGATTGAAGACTGAAGTTTAGTTAGCATAGCTACATTACACGTTAAGGGGGAGTTTGTTAGAGCATATTCCTATGCTACAATGTGTCTCGTGTAATGTATCTAAGTGAGCATGTATATGAGTCCAAGGAGCAGCGTACCAGTTGGTACGCCGTATCAAATGGTACGCACGTACCAATGGTACGGAGGTGGTACGCAGCTCAGTTAGTGTCACCTATAAATAGGTTGACTAGCTTAGCATGATAAAACTTCTGGTCATATCATCTCCACTAAGTGTGTGTTTCTAAGAGTGTTCTAGAGATAGAAACCAAAGCTTTGTAATTGTTCTCTTTGTGAAATAAATAAAACAAAGCTTATTTACATTCTCGTGCACTAGATTGATCGGTTCATCCAGTAGTAAGATCGTTACTGTGTTTTACACCTGTGAACCTCACCAACTTTATGTTGACCTTTTAAATTCATGATTTCTTAGGTAATTGAAGCAAACCTTCAGAGGACATGCAAATGGGGCTTAACCATGCTATCGGACCTGCATTTGGAGTCATAGTCCCAACCTATCCAAATAAACCGTTTTATGTTTTAACTTTAATTTAGACTTTATGCTTTCAAAATGTAACACATTATCATTTCCACTATCTTTCCG
The DNA here is from genome assembly GCA_039602395.1 of Deinandra increscens subsp. villosa. Classification (NCBI taxonomy): domain Eukaryota; kingdom Viridiplantae; phylum Streptophyta; class Magnoliopsida; order Asterales; family Asteraceae; genus Deinandra; species Deinandra increscens. The sequence goes on from JBCNJP010000025.1 coordinate 33,537,635, forward strand.
CTGCCATTGAAATGACGTAATGTTTTATGAAGTTTAAATTTATTAGATATTGTTCTATGTATCCTCGACTATGATTCCATTCTCGCTTACACCCGATACCGTTGACCGGGGTGTGATAGATTGGTATCAGAGCCGTGGTTATAGCGAACCAGGATAAACAAACAAACAAAACAGAAACCAAAACTGGACTATAACCCACTCCGAAGCTACCATTTGCATGAAAGACCTCATCTCCAACATGTTTACTTATGCTAGATTATATGTTACTTATGCATTGATTCCTATATGACGTTACTGACACACGTTTCTTGTGGGAATATTTATCGCAGAGATGGCTTCCAGGGAAGTCATTTGCATTGCCGATTCCGACAGGGAGCAGAGTGTGGAGGACTACACACCATCACCTGAGGACCCAGCACCCGAGGACTACACGCCCTCACCCGAGGATCACGTACCCTCCAGCCCCGAGTTAGAGGCAGCTACCGTGGGTACTATCCGCCGATCCACCATACCTTCCAGCTTTTTGAGGCCACTCAGGCCCCCATTGGTGCTTCAAGCACCACCGACCCCTTTGCAGGCCGTGATCAGTCTGTAAGGACTTATGTCGCCGCACCTGGTTGTGGTAGACGGGGATACACTCCGGGATGGGTGCCTGGCCCATCCTGGAACCGTGAGGTTGGTGCTACCCCCGAGGAGCCTGCGCCCAAGAGACGCTATGTTTTCGAGCTACCACACTTAGCTTGGATGCCGGGCCAGGTACAGGCCTGGAGGATTGAGGAGGAGATCCCGAGTAGTTATGCACGGGGCGAGTCCTCTCTCCCCGATCCCTCCCGCCGTGTCCCGGGCATCTCACCCTTCACCAGGGAACCCATACCTGACACAGTACCTCTCTTGGTAGCCCTCCTGAGGCGCATCGAGACAGATCTTGGAGAGCTTGATGCTGACGTCGCCCAGCTTCCGACCACTGAGGAGGTTAGGATCCTTAGGGATCGGATATCAGTGCTGGTGAGACGCATGTGCGCCACTGATAGCGCCATGGACACCCTTCATGTACACATGACTGGGGTTAGCATGGCCACCACTGACCTGCTTCTCTCGCACGAGAGTATGCAGAGGAGAGTCGCCGCACTGGAGCTCGTATCCGGACGACTCCTCTCCACCCTCCTTGCCATGACCTAGGTCCCGACCTTCTTTGTCATGCCCCCAGGTCCACCACCACCTTTCTAGGTAGATTTGACATAGTCTTTTGATTGCCATTTTATAGATGAAACATGTTATCTTTTGATCATAATCGGGACTGCGAGCCCATGATGAAAAACTTGTTTCTTTTGAATATGTTTTATTTGTAATATGGTGGAAAAACATTGGATGTATTATGATTATGATTAATGTTATGTCTTCTTGTGGTTATGGATTTATTATTATCATGTTATGGTTGTGTTGTTTATATTTATGATTACTATGACACATTATGTTACTTCATTCTTTTCATCTCACGTTTCTTGGTTGAGTTTGCGCATAAAATGTTTTGGCAATTGATGTATGTCGTGGTAGTTATTCTCGAGCATGTAATAACCCCATTTACATATTATCTAAAGTTTTCTTTATGTTGACAATTGTAACTTAAAGCAAAATCATGCCACCGAGACGCCGAGCCACCAGGAACGTTTCACCTCCTCCGCCCCCTCTCCCATGACCGCTGAGGAAATCAAGGGGATGATTCCTAATCGCGTCGTAGAAACTGTTGCCGCCGCTGAAACTCAACGTCAGAACGACAATGGGGCACGTGGTAAGAACGAATTAACCAATGTTAGAAAAACACTAGACTACAATTTTCCTAAATTTTATTCAACGTTTAGACCTAACAATTGCAGGCCCCCGTGAATGTTCATACAAGGACTTTATGAAACCGCAAACCCTCGAATTTCAAGGGTTCTGAAGGCGCTGTTGGTTTAGTTCGCTGGTTTGAGAAAATGGAGTCCGTCTTCCGCATAAGCAACTACCCTGAGCAGTACATGGTCAAGTATTCCACATGCGCATTGACTGATAGTGCTCTGACTTGGTGAAACTCCCATGCTGATGCTATGGGAACTGATTTGGCTTACGCCATGACATGGGATGAATTCAAACAACTGCTTCGCGATGAGTACTGTCCTAGAGAGGAACTTCAGAAACTCGAAGCTGAGTTCTGGAACCTATCCATGATATGGAGCCGATGTTGCCGGCTATACCAAAAGGTTCCGTGAGCTCGCTCATCTCTGTCTGACCATGATCACTCCAATGTACAAGAAAATCGAATGGTACATCTGGGGACTTGCACCCCATACCCAGGGGAACGTCCTTTCCTCAAATCCTCAGACTTTTCAGGATGCTGTGCGCCTGGCACACAACCTTGTTTACCAAGCTAACCGTCAAGGTGTGAGCCTTGGCAAGAAACAGTCTGAGAATAAAACCCCTGATGCGAGTACCACTCCTTCTTCAAGCAAGAAGCCTGACAACAAACGGAAACGAGGATTCTGGAAGAATCGTGATGAGAAGACCCCTGCCAAAGAAGCTGAACCAGTAAAAGTCTACGCTGCTACTACCCATACTCATGTTGTCCGAAAGACCGGATACACCGGTGGAGCACCCTTGTGCAACAAATGCGTGAAACGAGTCCAAAATAACCGAATAATAAAGTTGTCCGATTTGGACAAATAAATAGTCCTTCCCGACTAGTTTCTCGCCACGAGCATTTCCCCGTTGTCGGGTTGTCGTTTGGACCTCGTTACGCCACTGAAACGTCGCCCGAAAGTGTAAACGGGTTAACTTATCGCCCCTTTTTCTAACTTGATTTACGACCACCTACGACTGCCGTTAACAACTGCCAATCACCGCTACCATTCTTCGCTATCCCGGTAGTTCACTATCGTCGCTGTCTTCATTTGTCGCTAACCGAGCGTCACCGAAAACTTAAACAAAAGAGGGGACGGTGGTGTCATTTCTACCGGGTTTTAATCCCGTTTCGTTTAAAATGTGACCACCACCTTTACCGCTAACAACCGACTACCACCACCATCTATCGCTGGCCGGCAGTTCACCACCATTCCGCTCGTCGCTGGCAATGGCCGATGGCCCGCCGGGTGTTGCATGTCGTCGGAGAAGGAGGAGGGAGCTTCGCCGTGAAGAACTGACGTCAAGAAAATCGAAAATGAAGGTCGCCGGCCGGAGGAGGAGTGGCGAGCAGGGAAGGTGCGTCGGAGCTGTGTCTTCATGAAAACGAGGGGGAGCTTGGTGTTTCGCCGATGTTCATTGGTCGGAGGGAGAGGGAACTCGCCGGGTTCGCCTAGGTCAGCTTGACGGAGTGTCGAGAGAGCAGGGGCAGGAGGTCGGAGATTCGAAGATAAAGAGGGACGGTTGCATCGTTCGGAAAAAGGACGAGGGACTAGGTTTACCGCTGCTGTACTGCGTTCTCTCTCTTTCCCTCATTCTTTTGTTTTTGTTTCAATTTGTCGTGTACTGCATGTTCGAATTGTTTGTGAATTGTGATTTGCATTGTGTGGGTTTGTATGCATTTATAGGTAAAGTAAACATATAAAATTTCTACACGTATGCAGGTGATACATATTTTCATTTGATAAATTACATCAGAATTTCCGATAACTATTTAAACAATGAAGTAGGGAACAAGCAAAGCAATGGATATTTTCTTTTAATATGTTATACTATACATAAGTAGGTATTATACCCGTATTCTGTATCTGTATAATAATATAATATTTTATGAGCGGTTCATAAAAATTACCGAACATCTAAACTATTACAAGAGTCCTATAAATATAATCATTATATTTATTCTTCGGTTATAACGTAAATCGGTAATCGTTTAATTAATTACACGGTAGAAAGTGTGTCTAATCATCGTCGCGATCTCGACCGTTTGACAGACCGAATACGTCGTCTGGACTGAAATACTTTATAGATGTTATAATAATTATTTATACTTTGCCGAGGCATTATAATTATTTCGAACGGCTAACCGAATTGATTTTGGTTATTATCGTGTAACAGCAACGGTTACCAATTCCACCGTCTTTATGCCGAACATTGCAAACATATTTTATAACGATTATAAATCGAGTATTTAACAATACATGATATTCTACTTTCGTCTCGGTGTTATTTTATTGATGTTCGTTCTTAAATTACAGTTATTACAAACCGGGCGTAAATCACTATTTTGCATTTTCTCGCATCGTTATAACTCGGATTTGAGATCCGTATGCGCCCACGATCTTTATTTGTCGTCATCTACTATATTCTATAATTTCGTCTCTTGACGTTTCCTCGAATGTCATGTCGAATATTCGTTCGCGAATCGTGGCGTTTCTCTATTATACGTATATATATTATATCACATATATTTCAGTTACAGAACAACTATAGCACACGTATATAACTTAGGTCATAAAATTTTGGGGTGTTACAATCATTCAAGTATTTGATGTTTTGTATTTCATATGTAATGTCATAACTTGTGTTGATCATTGATATTGAGGAAATTGCCCTTGAACATTTCTATTGTGATCTGAAAGTCTGGATCCATATTCTGAGTCATTTAATGATAATTTACTTGGATAATATTGATAATTGAATGTGTCTTCATGATAACAACCCTTAATGGTTCAATAATGATTCTTTACATTATACGAGTGTACTTGATGATTTGGACTTGGTCTTGGCAACCTCACCAAGCTTGGCGACCTCACCAAGCTTAGCGAGCTCACCAGGTTGGCGACCTCACCAAAGACTTGGCGACCTCACCAAGCTTGGCGACCTCACCAAGAACTCCTGGCGACTTGGATGTACACTTGGCGATCTGGATAAGCATTCTTGGCAACCTCACCAAGTTTGGCGACCACACCAAGTGGCCTTGGCGATGTCAGGATTTGTTCTTTGCGATCTCGTCAGTCTGATGACATAATTTTCACTAACTGTAATAACATTCTCTTGATTTCAGTGCTATGACGGCTGGTGCTCTCTCCAGTATAAATAGCAACATGAGAATAACCTAAAATAGGCTTTTAGACGGATGTTTTCAAGAGATAGAGCACTTGAGTCTTAAACCCTAGTGTTCTTGAGTTTCAAACTTGAAATCTAAGAATTTCAACACACAAACAATGTGATTTGATCACAGATCATGAATTCCGCACTTGAATCTGTGTATTGAATGGGTAAAGGCTCCAAATTGGTCATGAAAAATGGTATCAGAGCCATTGTTCTTCATGTTCTTGAGGTTTTTCTCAAAAACTTGAAGAATCACACATTCAAGTCATCAAATCTAGTTGTTTGTATGATTCCTTGAACCATTCTGAATGAAATTTCACAAGGAATCTGTTGGAATGCTTAGATTTCATCAATAATCACAATAAATGGGTCAATTTAAAGTCTATGTTCCAGTGATTTTGAGTCAAAATTGAACATGCATACATGTTAGACTCATGATTTAGGGATGATAGCAACTTAAATCATTCAAAAACATCAAGTATTGAAGATTTTAGAGCAAAAATTGTGTTCTTGGAAGTTTTTCATAAAAATCACTATTTGATCCGATTTCACATAGATTAAGTAGTTTTTGGAGTTTGTTGTAGTTAACAAATGTGTTCCTAAGCAAATTCCTAAACTGTCGGTGCAATAAAAACTTGATTTTGTGAAATTTGATTTTGACCCAGTGATTATGCTCAAGACCATGGCTGAAAATTTTCTAAGTCTTGAAAATTTTGAAAATTTCAAATTTCAGATTTCAGATTATTGTTGGATTGATTCAAACTAAATAAGCTTCATGATGTTTGTTTTGTAGGTTTTGAGCAATTAACTTCAATCTTAGCATGTTGAAGCAATTTCTGAGATCTCGACCCGTTTGTCCCATTAAGCACTTTTGTGAAGAAACACAACTTGCTTCACCATGTTTGAATTCAATTCTGGAAACAAAATGTTCTAAGGGCATAATAAGCCTCCAAAACTACTCGGGGCCGCCAACTATGATGACTGGAAAAAGAAATTTCAGTGTCACCTTGAGTATCTAGATTATGACCTATTGACATCTGTGAAGTGTGGTCCTAAGGTGTTCTATGTGGATCATGTACCTGTAGTTGGTGCTGATCCACCTCCTACTCAGAGACGTGTAATAAAGAAAGTTGAGGACTACTCACCAGCTAAACATAATCAAATGAAGGTTAACAAACGTGCTCTCGGGTGTATCAAAATGGCATTATCCGATGACATTGCCTTCCACTTCACTGAAGCAACCTCTGCTCATGAAATCTGGGTTGCACTTGAGAAAAAGTATGAGGGAAACATTGAGAGCAAAGAGAGGAGACTGGACTCTCTCAAACTGCGATTCAACACTTTTGCTCACACTGCTGGAGACTTATTTGAGACTTATGTGACAAAATTCTATAGACTTATCTGTGAAATGCAAAATAATCAGATCCGACCTGAGATGCCAGCTATATCTAAGAAGATTCTGAAGTCACTTCCTTGGGACTTTGTTCCATATGTTATCTACCTGCTTGAAAGCAGTGATTTAGCCTCTAGTGACTACATGGATCTCATTGACAAAGTCAGAGGCTATGAAATTGCAGCTATTGAAAGAGATGGAAATTCACTTATGGGGAAAGTTACAAATAAAATTTCCTCTCAGATTGCCCCAAATGCTGCTTTCATTACTCCAAATGAGACTGACTTGGAATTTCCTTACTTTGCTGGTGGGTCATGTTCCTCTATTTAAGCATCTGCTCCAGTTTCTGCTCAACAACCTGTTTGTCAAGCTGCCTTCGTTGCTCAACAACCCGTCTCACCAGTGATTCAGTCACCTGCTACATACGAATTCGGACCTTCAGCTGTTGGATTAACTGACAAAGACCAAGAGTTGTGTAATGCTCTTGTGGCATGCCTTGCTTCCAAAATGTTAGGAAGTATTGAAAGTATGACTTTGTGCTAAGAAGACTTAGACCAAATTCCTGCTGACGACCTTGAAGAAATGGATATCAAGTGGCAACTTGGTATGATTGCTGCCCGTACAAGAAAGTTTTTCAAGAAAACTGGGAGAAAATGTTCCAGTCACAACCCAGTGCTACCATTGGTTATGACAAATCCAAGGCACAGTGCTACAACTGTCAAGGTTTGGGTCAGTTTGCACGTGAGTGTAAGAAGCCGAAACTGAGACAGATCCCTGTGACGTCTAGGGGAAACAGTAATTCTAGTGAAAATCAGGGCAACTACTCATACCAGAAGTGAAAACATGCTAGCTCATCTTACCAGGGTTCCGATTCCAATAATGGTAAGCGTGCTGAGAACCCAGAACATGCACTCGTGTCACTGAGTGATCCGAACTACACGTGGTCCAATCAGACTCAACAATCAGCTAATGTTGATTATGCACTATTGGTGAACTCATCTGATGAGTCCAAGATTGAGGAAGACTCCTTCTTTGATCCACTTTATCCCACCGACTTTTCTCTCATAGCTGATGTGGATGAAATTTCTGAAGATGCTGCTTTTGTATCTAACACTGCTGATGGTAATTCCAAAGATGAATCTCATGCTGATCAAAAGTCGATTAACCGTCAGAAGGATCTCATTCCCGATATGGTAAAATCCAAATTATGCTCAGAGTTCTGTGTAGAGGAAGTTGCTCGGTATCGCCTTTACAACGAAGAGTTAGTTTAAAAGGCGATAGCAAATGAGTGTCTTGTCAAGTCTATGCAAGCTAAGGAACTGGATTTCATGGCCAAAATAAAGTCCTTGCAGGATGATATTGAGGTCATGAAACATGCTGAAGTGGCTCTTCATACTCAGTTAGAGGATTTAGTGACTCGTTACTCATCCCTGAGCAAGAACTATGTTCAAGCTCGGGATATTATTGACTTAATGAAACTTAATCCCTCTAACTTGGTAGGTGATGTGGCTAAGGATATTTTCAAACGTGTTCAAAGTGGTTTAGGTTTAACCAGGGAAATTGATGATGCTGCTGTTGAGCATCCTCTCAATCATAGTTATTTTCCAATACCTGAACTTACTAAAATAAACTCCCGAAGCCACATCATGTTTTTGAATAATGAGTCAGTTCCTAGCAAATCAGAAATTTAACAAATGGATGACAAATTGTCTGGCTATTAAAGTGGCTCGAGTCTTCCATCTTTTGAAAGTGCACTGAAAATAAATGATTTTGAATCCAGCTCATTTCAATCACTCGATACTGGTCTATCTGAGGATACGGTCAGGCAGAAGGCAGAATCTGAGTTTTTAAAATTAATAACCAGTAATGAGATAACATCTCAATCTTCAGTCTTTAGCGAATCACAATCTTTAGTCTTTAGTGAAACTCAATTAATGTTTAAAGAAAAATCTGCTTCAAAGAGACCTAAGGCTACGAAGAAGCGAAAGCCAAAAGCTAAAACTGTTAACTCAGATTCTGGCCATACTGATCTTTCAAGTGAAATGGCTTCTGTTACACTTAATAAAATGAATTTGGGTGATGGTAAACCCAAGGGTAACACACAACACTTTGTCACAATCACTGATGGTAAGGTGATTTCCTCGGCTCCTGCACTCGTGATGATCCCACCTCAAGTCACTCCGATGTCTTTCTTAAAAATGTTCAAGTCATGCAATACTATACCATCAAACTCTCAAGATGTCGCGCGCACCTCAAAATCTATTAAGAAGCCTGCAAAGAGTAAGAAGAATGAATTTTCGACTGAAAATGCTATTTCTACTGAGAAGACAGTGGTATCTCAACCACATGCTGCTGAACCAGTTACTGATGTACCCGTGAACTTGGGAGGAAATAAAGGTGATGGTCAAATTGCTAAAAAGGAAAACAACAACAAAAGGCGAAATAAGAAAGCTGTTGATCAAGGGGAAGGAGAACCTATTGCTGAGATAAAGGTCACTCCAGTTCAAAATGTGTTTCCAACTGCCAGCATGAATTCAAGTGGGTCTGCAAATACTATTGGGTGTTTTGTATGCAGAGCAGCGGAGACCCAAGTCATGCTGCTCGGGGTTGTCCATTCAACTCGACAAAAGCACACATGGGGTACAATCCTTCAATGGTTACTCCCTATGGACCAAGAATGATGAGGCCTCCTTTCACTCAACCATGGCCTCGGTTTTATGGTAACTACAGTGAAGACTATGACTACATGAATAATCAGCAAATGTTCATGCCTAATTTCCAGAATTAACAGTTCTTTAGAGGCATGAAATCTCATGCTCCACGAGGTTTAGGTGCAAGTACCGGGTACTTTCAACCGGTGGTCCCTGGAACTGCAAGCAGTCAAACTTCAATAACCTCACGTCCTCGTGCTCCATGGTCACCTTTGGTTGATCCTCAAAAGCCTTTTGAACAAACAACCACACCTGCTCCTCGTCCACCTAAGAAGAAGACCACCAGGAAGAACCAAGATCTTAAAGACCTGGGTTCATCTGCGAACTTATCTTTTCTTTGTTTGTGCAGGAACAACAAAAGAAATCAATAAATATGTGGTACATGGATAGCGGCTGTTCCAGGCACATGACGGGTGATAAGGATCTCTTGCATGATGTCAAACTGATATCTGGAGGAGGTTCTGTTGCTTTTGGTGGAAATAAGAAAGGTGGTCAAATAATCGGAACCGGTCACCTAACAAATGGTGAAGTCTCTTTTGAAAAAGTCAACCTCATATGAAATCTGAAATTCAATCCGCTGAGCGTCTCGCAGATATGCGACAATAAGATGCCAATGTTCTTTGACGATCGTGAATGCTTCATTTTAAAACATGGTTTTAAAGTACCTGAAGATCAGATTTTATTCTGGGCTAATCATAGGGTAAACATGTACGCACTGGACATGAATGCTGCAAAGCCGTCGAGTTCAATTGCGTGCTTTTTGGCTAAAGATTCAGAGGAAGATTCAACCTTGTGGCATCGGCGGATGGGACATGTTAATTTATGTAACATGAACCGCCCGGTTTGGGGGAAACATGTCTTTGGGCTACCCGACAAAGAATTCGTGCAAATCGATAACTGCGTTGCATGCTCGAAGGGAAAGCAACATAAAGTGTCTCATAAGCCTAAGCCGCATGGAAGAACAACTATAATCCTTCAACAGTTACATCTGGATCTCTTTGGGCCAATTAATATCAAAAGTTTAGGGGGAAAGTCTTCTGCCTAGTCATTACTGACGATTACTCGAGATATTCCTAGGTATTTTTCTTAAGGGAGAAGTCTGAGACTCTGGTGATATTCAAGGATGTTGTTACCCGTATCGAGAACGCAAGCAGAGAAAAAGTTCGAATAATCAGATCTGACAACGGGACAGAGTTTAGGAATCACGTCTTCGACTCGTTCTGCAACGAGAAGGGCACCACTCGCCAATTTATCTCTCCCTATACTCCTCAACAGAATGGGATTGCTGAAAGAAAGAACCGCACCATAATCGAGTGTGCTCGGACGATGCTCGCTGATTCTAACTTTAAACTGTCTTTTTGGGCAAAAGCAGTCAATACTGCTTGCTATGTCCTGAACCATAATCGAGTGTGCTCGGACTAGTGTTAAAGCACTTAAAGCCCTTTGGATGTCCTTGTACTGTATTGATTCAGTCTGAGTAGTTAGCTAAGTTTGCCCTTCAGGCAGATGAAGGCTATTTTGTTGGATACTCGATGACCTCTGTGGCGTATCGAGTGTACAATAAAAGAACTCAGGTGATTATGGAGTCGTGCAATGTTAACTTAAACGAGCACACCCATAATTCTAGAGACCCTGACTAAGATGGCATGTATGACTTAGAGAATTTCTCTTATTCTTTTAACTTTGGTGATTCTGTGATTTCAGGTGATTCTGGTAACATGCAAGAAGGTGCCAATAATGTATCAACGGACGCTCCCAACTCATCTGCTACTATTCCAGCTTTCACTACTGATGAAAGCCAAATAACTGAAGAAGTCGTGCAGGAAGTTGTGTCAAATCAAGAAAATCAAGAAAATCAAGAAATTTCAGAAAATCAACATGAGATTGAACCCATCAATATTAATTCAGACTCAGAAGACACAACTATGATTGAATCTAGTGATACTCCAGACAATGATGTGCAAGTGGGATCTCTAGACTCAAATAATTCAGTTCCAACTGTTGAAGAGACTAGAATTCACAAGAAACATCCGTCTCAAACATTATCGGTCCACTTGATAAGAGAGTAACCAAAAGTCAATCGGGAACAATAAACACTTGCTTATTTTCCTGCTTCATCTCTCGAGAAGAACCTGCTTCTGTAGCTTCTGCTATGAAAGACGACTGTTAGAGCATATTCCTATGCTAACGTGTGTCTCGTGTATTGTATCTAATTTAGAGCATCTGTGTGAGTCATATAGTCACTAGCCGTACCATATGCACCAGCGTACCAGATGGTACGGGCGTACCAGATGGTACGTGGGTGGTCCGCCGATCAGTTAGTTTGTGACTATAAATAGTTCGTTAGAGAGAGAGCTAGTAACCAGTTCTGTCATTCTACATCTCTTAAGTGTGTGTAACTGAGTGTGTAACTCTCTCTCTCTAGACTTTGTGTAATTCTCTTTGCGAATAAATAAAGCGAAGCTTTATTTACTTCTTGTTGCTTATACGATTACCAAATCATGCAGTAGTAAGATCGTTCAGTGGTTTTACAAGTGGTATCAGAGTAATTGGTTGCTCTACTGCTGTGATTTGATCCATTTTCTAGTTCTAGAGTGAGAAAGTATGGGTTTTCTTCGTTTTTCATCAAAATTCTTGCAATTCAGAGTGTTTCAATGATGAAAAATGATTTCTGAGTGTTGCTGGTGTGTTTTCGCATCATACTGAGTCAAATTCCAGCTCCAAACGTCGAAATTCGCGAAAATCAGACGAATCAGGTTCGAACTGCGTTGGTCCGCTCGAAGAACACTTGGTCCGCCATTGGTCCACCGGTGGTCCACACGGCAATCTTCATCCATATTCTGGTCCGCTGAAACTGGTCCGGAAGGCAATCTTCAAAGTTAGTCTGTGGCGGTTATTTTCTGGTCCACCGTACCATTTTGGTCCGCCGTACCAAATCTGGTCCGTTGAGATAATCTGGTCCGCATCTGGTCCGCCGGTTCATTTGGTCCGCTGAGCATATTTTGATCCGCTGATTTGATCTGGTACGGAGGTTGGTAAGCTGAAATCGTATGGTCCGCTGACAGAAAACATGTGTTCACTAAAACTGACGTAACTTGAGAATCGTTAAGAGTTACGGGAGCTAATACCAGCCAAAACGTTCGTCTTTCCGAGATCTAGACTTATACTCACCTAACGGTCTGTACCCCCCAGTTTGACCCCCAAAATCAGCTTGGAAGACGTCCGTTTTTCAGTTTAAATTTTTTGCGTTCGATATTGTAATTTCAAAATGAGCGAGTTTCACGCATTTTCAGCTGTTCAATCATCAATGCAAGCCATGTTGAACTATGATAAAGAAATAGGAACAAATTAGAAAGTTCCTAAATTGCTTAGGTTGGAGGATTATGAGAATTGGAAGCAACGATTTGAATCGTTCATTAATGCTCTTGACATTGATTTATGGATTTCCATTGAACAAGATTATACATATCCTCAGATAAATGGACAACCGATTGCACGAAGTGATCTTGATGAAGATCAAAGAAAAGTTTATGCCCGAGAAAAGAAATGTTATGGAAATCTAACAATGGCACTACCAAGAGAGCTTCTACATCAATTCAAAAATTGCACAACATCAAAAACTTTGTGTGATGCATTGAAAGATAGGTGTGCAGGAAATGAGCAATATAAGAAAAGTCGAAAGAAACTTTTGTTAAAAGAATTGGACAACTTTCAGTATTGTGACAAAGAAAGTATTGCCGACTTGATTTCTAGGTTTTCACATCTGATCAATGAACTTGAGGTTGTTGGAGTCAAGAAAGAAAAAGAGGAATTGAAAGAAAAATTTCTGGAAGCTCTACCCGAAAAGTGGGAGAACTTTGTTATGATGCTTACTAATGATCCAAATTACTCCAGTTGGTCATTCAATCAAGTGTTAAGCAAATTACAAGCTCGGGAAATGGAATTACTTGTGAAAAAGTCAGCAACACTAACAGTTCAGAATCCTAAGATATATTTTGGAGAGAATTCTGCTACGGCGCATGCTAAAACTAAATCACATTCTATTTCAAACAGTAATCCACCAGTAACAGCATTTCTTGCTGGAAAGTCTGAAAATACTGGAAATTCTTCGGTTGCAGTTTTACTATTCCTGATAGATCATCAAGCAAGTCTTCTTCTAATCAAGCAACCGAAGATCTAGCTGTTTTGTTGGGTGTTTTCATATCATCTTCATCTGGCTCCATATTTAGTCAAATTGGTAATTCTGGTTTGGTTCCGGACGATCTAAAACAGTTGGATGAGGATCAACTAAATAAATTAGATTTAGATTGGCAGTTGGCTATGATTGCTGAAAGAGGAAGACGGTTTATAGGCAAACATGGAAAGAATTCTATTATGGGTGAATTAAGAGGCACCAAACTGGGTTTAGACAAGTCTAAACTAAAATGTTACAAATGTTCCAAGTTGGGACATTTTGCTCGAGAATGCAAGCTATCTTCTTCTAAACCAAGTAATTCGGATAATCATGATCACAATAAAAAAGTTAAAGCTATGATATCTCAAACTAATGAAGATTATGATTGGACTAAAGATTTTCCGGATGAATCTGCATTTGTAGTTCATTCTCAAGATCATTATGCTTTGATGGCAAATATTGAGGTTGACTCGAGTGGATATGCATCTGAGACTCGTAAATCTGAATCGAGTAATTCTGATTCTGAAATGGGTGGGTATGAATCCGTGTGTGATTTTTGTACTCAGAAAGATAGAAAGATTCAGGAATTGGGTCAAGAAAAGGAAAAGTTAGTAGTTGATAGGGTGAAGCTTGAAGAAGAGTTAGAAAGTTATAAACAGAAGTGTGAAATTTTTGATGGCATTTTCAAGATGAATGAGAAGTTACTCCAAGAGAAGAGTCTATTATCGGAAAAGTTAGAAGATCTTCGAAAACAGGTGTCAGAAGATTGTGTTCAAACTGATCAACAAAAGTCACAACTTCAACATGAAAATGATAAGTTCATGACAAAAATTGTCACGTTAACTTCTGCAAATGAAAAGTTGTTAAAAGAAGTTGAGGAATATAAGTTTAAGGTTAAATATGTCAGTGAAGATTTTGAAAGTTTATTTCAAAAATCCACCGCGAGGGTGGAAGCGCTGTGACGCCCACTCCCAGACTTGGCACCAGGAGGGGTCACTAATCAGATTTACTCATGAACACATGGTACAACAGAGATAACTAAGCAGTGGAAATTAAAAACTTTTCATTTATTTAATAGGCAAGTACAACAGTAAGGAAGATACAACATAATCTAACAACTAGGTCTTATCTATGTCTATTGCCAGTCTACTACCGAGTCGTTTCCTGATAGCTAGCCCACCTAGTTTGTCTTCACCAAAGCCCTTTCCTTGCTACCTTAAACCTCGTCATCACCTGACATATATATGTTTTTGGAAAGGTCAGCTTACGCTGGTGAGTTCTACGTTTTTCAAAAAAAAAACGTTACCTTTGTCTCGAAAGTTTATTCCAACGCTTGGGCCTAACGGCCCCCTTTTATCAAACATTTATCAAGTATAAAACATAACACAATTATACTATAACCTTATAACCATTATTCTTAAACATTTATCATGTATAAGTATTATACCAAAATATAACCTTTAAACATTTATCAAGTATAAAACAGAGTTATACCAAAACATTTTTAATCATTTATCATTTATCATTTATCGGGTATAAGACATAACAGAATTATACCAAAACGTTTAATCATTTATCATTTATCGGGTATAAGACATAACAAAATTATACCAAAACATTTAACCATTCATTCTACTAAGCATTGTCTATTGGAACCACGTTAGCTCCTCGGGCAACCGTCGCCACCCGAAACCTTTCATAGAGTAACCATCGTTACCCCGGGGAACCGTCATTCCCCGCTTTTGGTCGTACAACCACCTTTCCCTTTTCACTAGACAATATCTGCTTAGATTAAAACCTTTTCAACCTTTTCAACATTTTTAATCTTTTCAACATTTTTAAAAGTCCATTTAAATAACATTTATATTTGGACTCATAACCTTTTCAACACCAGTCCATCACCCGTATATGGAAATAAGCGTTTTATAATTATAATGTTATGGGTCTTGTTAAACTTCATTGAAATCTATACTGGACTGATTCTATAACATTTTCTATTGTATTACGAGTGTTTATATATAGGAAGTACCGCAGCGTATCCACCATACCTTAAATACAAACGGATATGATATAGAATCATCCCAATATAGATTACATCTTACAATCACCACAAGGCTAATAAGATCATATTTATCCGACACTTATTCACATACATAAGTTTAGACCAAACATTCACATTTTCCATTTCAATCTTTATATAAAAGTTCCATTCTTTACATTACCCTTTCATTATAACTTTCCCGTAAACAGTTTATAACAGGTAATCATCATTTATAACAGTTATAGGCCTTAACACATTTCACATAGGTGTATCGGCACAAAACATGTAAAAAGCATTTTAACACATTTCCTTAATATTTCCCCTATATATCATTCCTAAAGTAACTCAACAGTTTAACAGTTTAGGATATTTTATCCGTAAACACTATCATAACCTTTTTACGTATATTTCAAATCAACAGTCATTTAACAGTTTAATACTGTAAAGTATTTCATCAATAATTATTTTCATAACCTTTCACGTATATATCAATCAAAAACCTTTTAACAATTCTAACAGTTAAAACAGGCAATATCTCAGTTATAAAACATTTGAATATGTTTTCATAACATTTGTATGTTTTTGTCAGCCCGAAAACATTTACAACATTTAAAACATTTAAAATATTTAAAGAGTGGGCTCATAGAACTCAGCTTATTCTCTTAAGCAGTTAATTCAGGCAAAGCCTCCGCTATGCATTCCAATTAAACCTAATCGCGTATTGTATGGCGTTAACGCAAGGTTTAATATAATAAACACTTCTTATGTTTATTTTAATACTTCATTATCTTAATAATTTTAAATTCTTAAGTTCTTTCCTTTTATAGGTCAAAATGACCAAAATGCCCTTTAGGCGGTTATCCTTTTCTTTTAACGATAATACGAAGATGCGCATTTCTATAAGTAAACGCTCACTCCGGGATCGCCCAGTGAGGGATGCCATTTCCCAGTTGGGATTTATGCGACACCCTCGCTTTTGCCAGAAACCCCAGTCTACAGACGCTTACCCTTCCGGCCCGCACGAACTTCTAAATATCCGATTAACTCGGTATATTCAATACTTTCACATTTTTTCATTTTAACTTCATATATATTTGTAATATATAAAAACATGTTTCCATATCAAAATTCAAGTCCCCATACCCTCCGGATTAATTTATATTAAATAATCTTATTTAGAAACCCTAATTTCTCGTTTTTCTCATTTCTTGACCAAAACTCATTTTTTTCGAAACCGTCTTAGGGTGTTATCCATTATAACATTTTATAATAGCCTTTAAAAGCTCAAAGCTTAATTCAACATCGTTTAGTCGATTTGGGCAGAGTAACGTTATGAAAACCCTAATTTTGACCCGTTAACAAAACCTTTACCAAACCTTTTCCAATTGTGAAATAAACTAAGGGCTTTCTTAAAATACATTATTTTAGGATTACCTACAAAAATTCAGACCCTAATTCCCACCCGATCAGCCGATTTTAGCGAAACAAGCTCAAGAACCCTAATTTTTATACATTTTCAGAAATCATACTTAGAGGCAATATTATCAAAAACTAAGATAGGTTATTTTAAATCATACCAAATGAAGAGTGACTGCAGAAATTCAGCTCTTGATTCCTCGTGGTTTGCTCGAATTCGATTGATGAAGTTGCTGGTCCAGAAAAGGGTTTTTAAGAGAGAAGATTGAGAAATTGGTGAGGAATTTGGTCCGATTGATCCGTTATTTATACTGAGGAGGTGCGCAGGAGGTTGCTCCAAGTGTCTATGGTGACTAGCCCTCCAAAAACGACGCGTAGATGACGAATTTTGGAGCACAAGTTAAGAAACGTGGCTAAAAAATGAGCTAAACACGAATCTGGTCTGCAGCTGCTCTTCACGTATCGCCTTGGACAGTATGTCCTCCTGCGCGATACGCCTAGGATCGTATTTCCGGATAGTTTTGGCAATTTGTCATTTTTAGTCCCTTAACTCGATTTATTTGCACTTTGAGCCCCTGAACTTTTACCCTTTTGTTATTTTATGTACCAAAACATTATAGGACATATTTCTTAATATTTTTAGGGCTCGGGATACATTTGATAACATATATATACATACGTATATACTTATATATTTTTACTTATATTCCATTAACTTGCGTTTTAGCCCCTCATACTTTTATATACTTATCATTTCATGTTCCAAAATACCTTAGGATACATTTTTAATATTCTCTAAGCCTCGGGTTCGTATAAATACATAATAATACGTATAATACTCGTATACGTTATGTATTTATTCATTTTCAACTATTATTTCAACGTAAGGATACATCTTTATTTATTTCTCATATATTTAACTATTCCAACATGTACTCCCACGTATATATTCATCAAATGAATATTTCACATCATTTAAGCCATTAGACTATATATATGTATATACTTATACATATTTTTAATATAATGAAATCGCGTAAAGGTATTTTCCTCTGGTTATCAGTTATACCTATCATATCAACTCCTAAACACGTATTTCAATTTGATATCATGCATATCAATTATCCTTGCTATAAAACACGTATCTATTTCATTTCATCAATCAACACGTGTATCATTCACATAATCCTAACTTTTATCAATTCTTTACCCGTTAATGGGTAAACATGCATTTTTCATACGTTTCATCATGTTTAGCTATCTAATACATAGATCACATGCATTTATCATATCAATCATATAGATCACGTGTATCTATAACATAAGCACGTATAACATTTTGCAAATCATCGCCCTTTATCCATTTACCTACCCGTAAATTATATCGATATACGTTTTAGCTACTTAACACATAGTTATGAAATTTTGAGGTGTTACAAGCGCTTAAAGTATCTAATGATGAACTTCAAAAAGCATTGGATGAAGTAACTGCTGACAAAACTCAATATCGAATTGTTCAGTCGGAATTGAACGACACAATCTTTACTCTGAAGAAAGACAAAAGCTTGTTAACCAGAAATGTTGAAATCTATAAGGAAAGAGTGGATAAAATTACAAAAGAAGTGCTGACTGCTCATGATGGGATGAGAAGAGAAAAATCATTAGTTAACAGCACATCTGAGAAATTGATTCAATCAGAAAAGGTTCTTGCTGAAGCTCAAAAGACCATAGCTGATTTGAATGTTGAAGTCTTGGATCTAAATCGTCAATTGCATAAATTGAAGAATTCTCATTCTTTTGCAAGTTACATGTGTCAAGACGATAATTTCAAGAAGGTGTTTGGAGGCGATGATTTAAATCAAATTCCGCATCCAGTGATTCAAACAGAGTCTATTGTTGATTTGAACACTCTGGATACACAACAAGATTATTTTGAATTTGTGGTTGAGAAATCTGAACAGAAACTGTCAAAGAAGAAAGAGGAGAAAGGAGAAAGTTTGGTTGATAAAACACCACCATCGTATGTTTCTCGTGGGTTTATGTCGGAAGAGGGAATTTCTTCCGCTGGCAAGGCAAGTGAAAAAGGTGAGAAGATAGAATCTGAAGAAAACTTGGCTGCTAAGCTTCTTAAAGCTAACAATTTGAAGGGTATTAAAGCTAACTTTACCAAGGTTGCTCAAGTTGGTTCTTCTAAATCTCAAGTGGAATTGTCAAAGTTACCTGGTTATAAACGTTCTGGTTTGGGTAACAACAATCAGAGTTTTGAGAAAACAGCCAAGAAGAACATGTCTAAAAAGATTCCAAAGGCGAAGAAAGACACAAGCTTAGAACAAATCTATCATTTGGCTCAGGTGTTCATGTCTACAATGGAAAAAGGATTTGGAGGAAAGATTCAGAAGAAGGCTTCGTCTGCAAGTTCTTCTAGAGATGCTCAACAAGTTAAGGATTCTTCTTCCTTTGGATCAAATTCCACTCCTCGAAGTCGTACTTCCAAATGGGTACATGCCAACAGGTTTCAAATTTTTGATGATTGTCTTGATAGTTATGAATCTGATGACCGATGTCATCATTTTCAGGGCAAACCCCAATCTAAACGATCATATCGTTTGTGCTATCAATGTCGCCAAAAGGGACACATGGCACAGGATTGTCCTGAAATTACAAAACGTTCTTTTTCAAACAAATCTGCCACAAAATTTGATGAATCAGGCAGATTTTTTCCTGAGTCAACACCATTCAAATCAAAATCTAAAACGAAACCATTTTTCAAGTTTGATTCGAGTGTTGGTGGTTCATCACGTGATGATGACTCAGTTAAAAATGAAAAAGCAAAAATGCAGTGGCGACCCAAGATGGTCAGCAAAGCTGCAATTGATTTTGTGGAAGATACTAGTCGACCAGAAGCTGTGTGCTTCGGGTCATTTGAATACTAATCATTTAAACCAGTGTGCAGGTTTCTTCAAGAAGACCTATTAGTGATTGTCAAGTTCAAAATTCAAACAGTTGCTGATAGTGGAGTTTCCTGCTTAACTTAAATTGAATGTTTCATATTTCAAAACTGAAAGATTTTCTAAAAGGCTTAACCTGACAGGTATCAGTATCGATTGGTCAAGTTTCTTTCTTTTTATATTACGTATGTAGTTTAGGGGGGGGGGGGGGAAATTGAAAAACCAAAAATAGTGTCTTTATGTTTTTGTTTTTGTTAAAATGAAAATCCAAAAATAGAGTTTTCATTTTAAGGGGGAGAAAATGAGAAGTCACTGGAAAAATACAAAAACATCGAAAAATCGAAAAATAGAAAAATGCAAAAACATTGAAAAATGAGAAATTTATCCGACATGATTGGGAAATGATGGTACATTGACTTACATGTCTGACTCATGGATAAAATAGATGAAAAGGCCATAAGATCATTGTTCGATGTGCTTGGTAGGCTCGGTATTAAATCAGAAAGTATTCAGATGTGATAAACATTAAAATACTAATGCTTGACCAAGTGGACAACATCTTGATGCATATCTCATGATATCAAGAAACAAATATGTGAAAGAGAAAATGAGAAGTCACTGTGTATACATGTGTTCATTTTGCAAAGATTTAAATTTGTTTGATTTTCTTTATTTTATCAAACGATCGGACTTTCTCTGCATGTCCACAAGACCGACCTGATTGTTGTTCGTTTGACGTTCTGCTTTATTTTCTTTGATGTTTCGTATAACTCATCGGACTTTCTCTATGTGTACGGGAGTACCGGCCTGATTGTTGTTGGGTTATACAATTTCAACTTGTTTTATTTTATTATTTTGTTAAATCCGAGGCCTTATCTGCGTATCGAAAGATCGACCTTAAGGTAGACGATTTAACGTTCTTATTTCTTTTTGCATGGAACACAGTTGTCTAAATCATGAATACAATCATTATGTGATCAAGTCACAAATGAAATCACAAAGTGTGATAAGCGAAAACATATCTGAGTATGTCTGATAGTGTAGGGTAAAGTGGTCAAAGCAAACCTAATCAATTCAATAAAATATTCAGATGTTTTGAGTATGATTGTGCCTGAGTTTAAGATGGACAAATTATACCAGTAATCGACATGACTTATGTGCTGAAGTAATTGAAATTGAAGTGTAGTTCAGCATGTCATGACCAATATGATCCCAAGTTGTGATCTTTCTTGCAAAATACAAAAATAAGTGTGTGATTCAGTATTTCATTTCTGTATTGCATTTATGTTTCATATCTGGAAAATCCAAAAAGATTTTAGGTATGTTTTAGCATAAAGTTTCAAAAAGCTAAAAATATTTTGTTTCTTAATTTTTTCGACCGATCGATACAATGATACAAAATTCAAAATTCAAATTTATATCTTGGATTCTCGAAGAGCAGTTTTGTGCCAAGATTAAACTAATTTTCAAAAGAAAAGGAAAGTCCCGTTTCTGTCTTCTGAAATTGCAGGTCATCTATGTGAAAAGACTTAAGCATGGTGAAAGGGGAGTTTGTTATATATTTCACAAGTGGATCTTGAAGTTCAAAGACTGTTGAAGATTAATCCAGCCATGCAAGCTCTATTTCTGACAAGATTTCAAGTTAATGATCGGACGCAGCAATGCTAAAGATTGAAGACTGAAGTTTTGTTAGATAGATTGATAGCTAGATATACTACACGTTAAGGGGGAGTTTGTTAGAGCATATTCCGTACCATATGCACCAGCGTACCAGATGGTACGGGCGTACCAGATGGTACGTGGGTGGTCCGCCGGTCAGTTAGTTTGTGACTATAAATAGTTCGTTTGAGAGAGAGAGCTAGTAACCAGTTCTGTCATTCTACATCTCTTAAGTGTGTGTAACTGAGTGTGTAACTCTCTCTCTCTCTAGACTTTGTGTAATTCTCTTTGTGAATCAATAAAGCGAAGCTTTAATTACTTCTTGTTGCTTATACGATTACCAAATCATGCAGTAGTAATATCGTTCAGTGGTTTTACAACGACAACTGGATAGAGGCTATGCAGGCTGGGCTGCTTCACTTCAAACTTCTGGATGTGTGGCAACTTGTAGACATTCCTCCTGGCGTAAAGCCTATTCCAGTAAAGTGGATCTTCAAGAATAAAAAGGATGACAGAGGAATAACAATCAGAAATAAAGCAAGACTTGTGGTCAAGGGTTATATGCATATAGATGGGCTGGACTATGATGAGGTCTATGCCCCGGTAGCTCGTCTTGAAGCCATCAGGATTTTCTTGGCTTATGTCGCGTCAAAGAACATAACGGTCTATCAACTTGACATGAAGACTGATTTCCTATACGGTGAACTAGACGAAGAGGTGTACGTTGATCAACCTCCAGGGTTTGTCAATCCTTCCTTTCCAAATAAGACGTACAAACTGAAAAGAGGCCTCTATGGACTCCATCAGGCACCAAGGAAGTGGTATGAGACGCTGTCTACCTATCCGTTGGAAAATGGCTACAAGCGAGGGGTGATTGATCAAACGCTGTTTATACGGCATGTGGGTGATAATATGCTACTGGTTTAAGTGTACGTGGATGACATCATCTTCGGTTCAACAAATAAAACTCTTTGTCATGAGTTCAAGTGTCTAATGGAAAAACACTTTGAAATGAGTTCAATGGGGGAACTCACATTTTTCCTAGGGCAATAGGTTAAACAGAATAATGAAGGCATTCTAATCAGTCAGGGAAAGTATGTGAAGGAAATGCTAAAGAAGTTTGGATTTCATGACTCTAAAGGCTTTTCCACACCTGTCGAGACTCGTGTCAAGCTCCATGCAGATCTTGAAGGTGAATGTGTTGATGAACACTCGAATAGATCAATGATCCGGTCACTCATGTATTTGACAGCCAGCCGCCGCGACATAATGTTTGCCGTGTGTCTATGCTCAAGATTTCATTCCAAACCGAAACGGTCACACTTGACGGGCGTGAAACGAATCTTCAGATACCTGAAGTCCAATCCAAAGAGAGGGCTGTGGTATCCCAAGGACGAGCTCTTTGATCTAAGAGGTTTCTCGGATAGTGATTACGGGGGTCGCAACATGGATAGGAAGTCAACCACCAGCGGAACTCAATTCTTAGAGAATCGATTGGTTTCGTGGCAATGCAAGAAACAGTCAACGGTATCTACCTCGCCTGCCGAAGCGGAATACATTGCTGCTGCTTCCTGCTGTTCATAAGTTCTCTGGATCCAGAATCAGCTTCTGGATTACGGTTTGAATTTCATGTCCACCCCTATTAAAATTGATAATACTGCTGCCATGTTCATTGTTAAGAACCCTATTCAGCACTCTAAGACCAAACACATAGAGATTAGGCATCACTTTATTAGGGACTGTCATGAGAAGAAGCTTATCACCTTAGTTCATGTTTCCTCTAAAAATCAACTTGCAGATCTCTTCACCAAGGGATTGATGTTTCTAGGTTTAACTTCCTAGTTCAATCAGTAGGAATGATTAACTTTGAGTAAGCTGATCATTAGGTTCCTTTTAGGATAGTGCTTTAGTCTTACGTTGTGTAGCATTAGAGGTATCATCTTTGTTTGCCTTATTGCCTTGCAATAATCCATAATAGAAAACCCAAAAAGATTTTATTTCATTTTCAATCTTTCTGTTCTAAATTGAAAAAAAAAAAAGATTGTATCTCTAAAATTTTTTTAAAACACAAAAAGATTTTAACTTTAGTTTCTTTGAGTCTTGATTAAGTTTGTGGTCATCCTCTCTCGACCATAAATAAAAAATTTCATAAAGTATTAATAAAATTTCAGAAAATACCAAAAATATCTTAGGAAACTCTGACCTTGTGTTCACGCGTCCCATCATTATCATTGAAATCATTCCGTGATACATCTGCTGAGGAAACTCTGACCTTGTGTTCACGCGAATTAAAAATATGCATCCACCTTGAAATCAGTACTTACCTCTAAAGATAATAGGGGGAAGAAAATCCATTTGTGTGTTATGCATGTCTGAAGGGCTAAATAGACAAAGCTAGGATAACTGTTGACTTAGTAGAATAAAAGGTTAAACACAAACCGGACTAAAACATGATAATTGAGATCATAGTGACTTTGCTGAAAACTGCCTTGCTTGAGCTTAAGTGGATAACAATACCGACAATCTGACTTAGGTTACTAAATCTGTGAGGTGACTTGATTTGTAAGTGTCTGTGATCACGTAATTGATCGGTTTGATTCCTAACATAGTCCTACCATTACCGAGCAAAAATATCAAGATTAAGCACATAACTGGAAACTGCTAGAAAATAAGGCATTAACTGTGCAAATGAAAGCACTACGCTTTGATATAACCAAATTTGTTATAAAATGTGAATTTGGGTGCTTTGGGCTTAAAAACATCAAGTTTGGGAGAAATAAGTCAAATTTGAGGTCCATTTGCAGCTTTAAG
The DNA here is from genome assembly GCA_039602395.1 of Deinandra increscens subsp. villosa. Classification (NCBI taxonomy): domain Eukaryota; kingdom Viridiplantae; phylum Streptophyta; class Magnoliopsida; order Asterales; family Asteraceae; genus Deinandra; species Deinandra increscens. The sequence continues at coordinate 33,561,834 of JBCNJP010000025.1, forward strand.
TCAAAATCAATCATTTTGGTAAGTTTGGGCTGGCCTGACTCTAGTTAATCTGATTCAATAAGCTTTAGGTCAAGTGTGTGAAATTTAAAAATTTTTCTGAGTCAAAATGGTGTTTTTAACATGTTTATGCACTTAGATAAATTCTATTTTTCCAAAATTACCCTTAATGTTTTCACCAAGGTTTTTGCAACTCACTGAGTTTGCAACTGAGTACTTTCAGTGTTTTTGCTACGGGTGTTCTCATTTTGGTTGAAATTTGATCATAAATTAAAGTTTTCAAAGATTAACTTGCTGTCAAAATTTTCAATTTTTACTGTTAATGTTGACGATCTCGCTTGATTAGCCTTGGCGATCTCAAGATTAGCCTTGGCGATTTCATAAAAACCAAGTTTGGTCTTGGCGCCTTCGCCTACTTTCTGCTCTTGGCGATATCGCTTAGGACTGATCTGCCCTTGGCGATCTCGCATAAAACTAATCTCTTCTTGGCGATTTCGGAGTACACTTAGGCGATTTCAAAAATAAAACAAGATCTAGTGTTGGCGACTTCAACTATTTTCAGTCCCTTGGCGATCTCGCTAAAGGTAGATTTGCCTTGGCGACCTCGGGTTTCCTTTGACGACGTCGCTTAAAGTGAATTTCCTTTTGGCGATTTCATAAAGATCGAGATTTGATCTTGGCGACTTCGCCTCTCTTCGGTCCATAGGCGATCTTGTTTAACCGCATATAAAAACCCTAAGTCTTTTTTTCCGACCTCGCCTACATAAATAAAAGGGGAGGTTCACATTGCTTTTCATTCCACTCTTTTAAAATCACAAACCCGCTCACTCTCTCTCACATTGAACCACTCGGCGACCACAAGCTCTCACCTCCGACTCCGATTCCACCAACAATCGATCATTCAAATCAAGTACGGTTGATTCGCACACCGTTCTTGAACATTGAGATTGAGACTTGTTTAGTGCTAGGAATCATTGTGAGCACCATTATAAGGTATCAATTTCATGTTTTGTTATGACTATTGAGATTTGTGTTAAATTTGGTTCATGAATCGCCACTGTTAATCAAAGTTTGAGATTTAGGGTTTGCAATCTGTGTTGATAGGATTCACAGGATGTTGGGAATGATAACAGAGATTTAAACATGATGATTGATTAAAAAATTGTTGCTAGTTCTATGCAATCTATTTGAAATTGATCGTTTTGGTTGTGTTTACAATAACTCTGTGTTCCTCTCTCTGTTTTGATGAACCTTTAAATGTGAATGAGATGTATTGAATAATGAGATTCTAAAACTCCAAAATGTTGCATTAGAATGATTCTAAATGCAATCCGGGTTAAAAGGGCTACAAAATTGAAAGCCAAACTGGACAATGTCTAATTTTGACCCATTTTAGAAATAAATTGAATTTTGGAACACTCTTTGTCAAAATTCTAATTTTTGAAAAGAAACAAAAATAATGAGTTTAGTGGACCGTTTAAGTCCTAAATGGGATAAAATTAGTTTTAAATTTTAACCTTTGGTTAAAATGGTGAAATTTTCTCAAATATGTTCGTTTGACCAAATTGGACCTTAAGTGTGCGAAACTCATTCTAATAAGAGTCATTTGACTCAAATAACTTGAGGAAGGGAATCATTGACATAAAGTGGTAACATTGTTGCTTTTGTGTTGCTTTAAGAATAAAATTGACCTAATTGACAATATAGAGGCTACTTTTGACCATTTTGTTAGATTTCTTCCTTAAATTAAATTTCACTGGATATGCAACTTAAATTGATGAAAATAAGTCAAGTTTTGGAATTTAACTTGTCTAACATAGGTTTGAACTCAATATAGGTTAAATCTGCAATGTTTGACTAGTCTTGACTTGGTTTTTGACAAATGCTTTGACTTTTTAAGTCAAATCTTGTGAAATTCACTCATGTTTAATAAATCTGACCCTGTTTAGGCTGTGTGGGCTTCCAATCAATTGTTTAACAAATTTTGTCTGATTTAATAACAGATTCTGCCCAGAAAAAACTACAAGATCTTCTTGTCACTTACACTGATCTTAGCTCAAATTAGATCATCAAAGAGAATCAAGCCTTGAACCTGTTGATTTCAAGATATATCTGATTTAGATCTTAGCAAACAATATATCGTCTTCAAGATATGTTTTCTGATATCAGATAAATTATTGGAAGTTTGACTTCTGTCCATTCAGGTGGAATGTTCTACTTGATTTTTTTTGGCAATAATTCAATAAATCTCATGAAATATGACTTATCATGCTAAATTTCTGCAATTCTGAGTAAGGTTTAAAACTCTACTTGATTGAATGAAATAACCTGCACATTAGTCATTGTTTTATGAGTCCTTATCTTTTATTCTACATAAATGGTTAAGTTAGGAACTGTTGATGCTCATATCTGATATTGAATGCTTCTTGTTCCTATACTTGACTTTATTTGACTTTGGTTGTGTTGTTAAGCATGTCAGAACTTCATGCATGTATTTGATTCATCATTTGACATCTTGTATATGCTTAAGTGAAAATTTTCATATTGCTCGTGTACAAGTAATTAAATAGAGTATATGTGTTCGTAAGTGTCTCAAACTACTTAATTCATGTTGAATTAAGAAAACATGATTCAAGAATACTGGTTGAGCTCAAAATCAATAATTCAAATTGTGGAAAACACACGTTTAGGTGGAATAACTTCTTGAATCCTTCTTGAGTCTATTGAGTCATTTGGGTCAAAATGTCAACCTTTTAACTAAAGTTAACTCATTTGAGTGATATTTTCCCAAACCATCTCAAACTCTGTCACAATTTGCCATTACTTAAGTTTTTCACAAAAATAAAACACAAACAAGTTTTCTTGAATCAAAACACACTTAGTTCTTCACCAAAGTCAACTTTTCAATAAAACTACTATTTCAAGGGAAATTACTGGAATTCGGGTCGAATTCACGGACATCCTCTGTTGAACTAAATTGATTAAGTTTTGAAGAAATTTGAGCCTATGCCTTAAGTAAATTTCTTTTATATCTTTGTAAGTTAATTGAAAAGCTCTGTCACTATCACGAATCTAGTGTGACATGACATTCATTTGACTTGTCAAATTTGATGTAATCATGTTGTTTCTTATGTGCAGATGGCACCTAGATTGGAAAGAGCAGCCAATGCCCCTCTGGATTTCTCAAAATCACACAATCAATTCTGTGAAATCAACAGAAGCTAGACAAATGCCGGATTATATGAACAGGCCTTCAGAATTCTGGAGAACTCAAATTGGATCACTGGTATCTAAATTGAACCTGTCTTTATCTCGGGTATAATAAATGATTTCTAGAACAATGCTCACACATTTTTTGTTGACAATGGTTCCTAATCCATCAGATCAAGAATTCAAGGTGAGTATGTTGAAATAAATGAGGAAAGGGTCCGAGAAGTGCTACAGTTAAATGATGCACTGTGCCCTGATTCTTTTCCAAACGAAGAATGGCAAGACACAATCCTCCTGAAGGGCTATGAAGGCAATCTCTCTATAACAACAAATGAGAAAATAAAGAAGACGTTGTTCCCAGAAAACTGGAAGTGCATCATGAGTTTCTTCATTTTAGCTTTTGGTCCAAGAAAGTCTGGAATAGACGACTTTGTGGAAGAAACAGCCTGGGCACTACATGGTTTAGCATCCGGTGCTGGTTTCAACCGCTCGAGGTAAATAATTAAATGGATGGACTACAACTTGCATCCAACAAGAAAATCAGAGAAGTTCTTGATGTATCCTAAATTCATACAAGCCATCCTTGATCATTACTACCCGAACTTGCAAAAGACAGAACCATACTTTGTTCCTAGGAGGATGATATCTGGTTCTTACACGCGATATCGGATGGGTCAGTATAATGGACCTGAAGTTCCATTTTTCCCGAACATGATTTAGGGAATTGATGTCGATAAAGACATGGATGAAGATCAAAGAAATGATGATGATGATGCTGAAATGGCAGATGTCAATGCTGTTGATCTCGATAATAATGTAGCAAATCTCCAAGATGATCATCCAATCAACTCTCACATTCATGATGACCCTATGCATTCAGAACCTGAAGACAGAGCTTCAAACAAAGATGCAACTGAATCAGACGAATCAGGAGATGAAGAAGAAGAGTCTGGTAGTAAAAATGATGCATCTGACAAAGATACTGACAATAACTCAAATGCATCTGGATCCAAACCTAAATCAGGGTCAAGATTCCAACCTGGATCAGAATCAAGTTCTGACTCTACCAGTTCTGATGCAAGGGGTCCCAAAAAGAAGAAACTAAAAACAAGAGAAACAACCAAAGTTAGTGAACAGCCTTAGGCATTAAGTAATAAGAAGCAGAAGACAATAAAGTCAAGGCAAACACAGGATGCCATTTCAATAATCCCTTCAAAATCTGATTCACCTGAACCAGATTCAGCCTCATTTATGCTTGAGGGACATGTCAATCCTAGCTACAAAAGAGATTTGAGAACTAAGTATGCTTAAGAAAGAAAGAAGCTTGATATAGGAAGAGGGCCAGTCTCTGGATCTGGAACTGCTGCTGTTGTATAATCACCAGTACAACCTGAACTAGACGACACTGTGCAACAAAGAGTTTTATCTGCTCCCATCACCACTATTGTAGCAACCATTTAAGATATTGATGCAACAGTAGACATCAACATCACAAGCTTAGATCCGGCAATCCAATGAGAGTCTCAGCCTATGTCAACTGCTCCTGCTCAAGTAATTGCACCTGGGGCAGATACCTCCTTGGTTCATCGAGAGTTGACTTTGGAGCAAAATCTTGAAATCTCCAACTCTTAGGTTGCTAATGAGCTTAAAGAAGAAACTGACAGGATCAGAGCACATGATTAAGAGCTTCTTAAAGCCCATGAGAAAATAAGAGAACAAGCTGAAGAAATTGAAAGACTCAAGAGGCTATTAGCTGAAGCTCTGCAAAATAATCAAACTGCCAGAGCTAATGATGATGATGTGGGTGGTAGTGGAAATGGAAACCAAGGTGATGATCAGATAATAGAACAGCTTCCCTCTGCAGAAGACATTCAACCAAATAAAGAGCCAAGTCCAAGCCAAGCTGGCAAAGAATATGGAGCTAAATCTTCTACCATCGTCACTGAGCAAGATATAGATGATACTCATCTTGCTGATTTTCCGTCAGGTGATGATGAATCTACCGAATCTGACGTAGACATCTTTTATGGCGACAACTTTCTTAATGATAAACCAAATGATGAGGAGGAAGATGAAATATACCAATCAGTAATAAGCCTGGTGCCACCTCCTGAGAATATCAAACTTCCAAGATTCTCCAGAGCTGCTCTTGAAATAAATCAATCAACTTCCGGAGAAACCCTTGCTTTAACCATGGGTGAACCAGATGTACCTCCTGTCATCCCTGAACCAGATGTACCTCCTGTCATCCCTGAGATCTCATTGCAACTCCAACTAGCTCCTCCAGTGAAACATCCAATAAGCACTGTTATGCTTGCAAATGCTGAATCCGAAATCTCTGAACAACTAAAACACTTGCATGTTGATAGTGAGTTTCTAGATATTGGGAGAAGTGCGTTTTGGGAGTTTTATGCAAACACCCTCGCTACTGACCTTGGCAGCCGAAGTGGTGTAGTTGTCATTGAAGAAAATGTAGAAGCCAGTGAAGCACTGTAGATTCAGCCTCTCAGCATGATTCCAGACGATATCTTTAATGATATTAGTTTGGTTGAATGTCTAAATAATCTTATTTATGACTCCAGCGCCACAAACTTCATAAACCTGGAATTCAAAACTGATGATAAATATGACGAGGAGATCATCTATGAGATGAAAGACGAACCAGTTGAGATTGTATCTCTAACTCCTCTGAGATCTGAGCCTGTGGTAAGTGAGCCTCAAATAGAAGATGAAGTTATTATTTCTCCAATCTCTTCACCAGTTCATCATTCTGATGAAAGGGAAGTCAATCAAGAAGGAGTTGCAACCCAAACCTCAGTGCCTGAGTCTACTGAAACCACCACGAGTGCTGCTCTTGAAACTGTTCAGATTCAACCAATAACAAGTGCAAGTGATGGTCAAACTACAAACAATCCAGTTTCTTCACAAGAAGCTGGTCCTTCTGGTAGACCCGATAAAGGTAAAAGGATATTGACTACTGAAGAAGTTTACGAGTAGGAAATGGAAAAACAAAGAAAGAAGGAAGAAGCTCGAAGACTTGCAAAAGAAGAAATAATTCTTGAGAGGACGCTGGATGAGATTGCCAGAGAAGAGGCTATAAAAGAGATGATAGAATCCAGCCGTTCTCAGACGAAAATTGGCCCTAGATCAGAACAATTTGAGCCGAACGATCAGAACATCGATGAGGGAGAACCTAGAATAAGAATAATCTCCAACCTAGCTGGTGACAATGTTGATCCGTCTGACACTTCATAAATTGCAATATACGTCAGAGAGCTCATTTCTTGTGGGATTCCCCTATCTTACTTGATGACTCTCACGGATGCATAGCTAGTTGAACTGTACACTAACGAGCAAGAAATGGAGGAACATCTCTATAATTACAAACTTGCAGAAAAGCTTACTAATCCTTGAGCAAATCCCTTTGCTGATACTGATAAGAAGTTTGAATATGTGCAATTCAACGACAACCTGCGGAAAAAGATCCGAGTGATGCATGCACAGTATATGCCTCCTCCTCCAGACATCTTTGATCATGTTTCACCTCCGCCCAGTCCCACTACAGCTACGCTTAGCATTAACCGAATGACCAAAAGAAAAATGCAAGACTTTCTAGACTAGAGGGGATATGCTCGCAAAAGCTATAGAAGAAAGCAGCTTCCTATTCTATGAAAAATGCTCAAAAATCACATAATTGAAGAGAATACGAAGGTCAAGCGTCAACAGGATGAACGGGAAGCAATAAGGGTAGAGGAACACCGAAGGAAAGAAACCCCTACCTTAGTTGACGACTGGAAGGAAATGGCACCGTATCGGAAAGCCTTGGTGCAGTTCACTTCTAAGAAGCTCAAAGATATGCCTCCAAACGTCGAATCCGATGATGGGATGAAAATCCTTGGATGGAAATATGATAACGAGCTCAGGGCATTTATTGTCAACCGTAGAAACGGATTTGTACAATTCTTTGCAAAAATAAGAGACCTTCTAAATCTGTTCTCTTGGGAGCTGAAACAACTTAGATGGTGAAAGCTGATCAACCACTCAAATGATCCAGTGGTTAGAGATGCGGAATACCAGATAAAAGCCACCTACAACGTTAGTTCAACTCACCCCCTCAAGATAGAGAAGAAGAAGTACAAAACCTTCAGAAGGCAGAGACCTGTAGACCCACATAAGGTCATGTACAAGAGTATCAACAAGGATTTGAATACAAAGAAAATAACAGGAGATCAGAAAAGCAACCCAATAAGATGTTGGTATTACAGTGGGGACACTCATGAGTTAGTCATTGAAAGGGAAGACGACGATACAATAAGACTCTTCGCTGAAATTGAACTGAGACTACTGCATAGAAGTTACCTTAAATTATTATTCTACAGTCGGCTGGACACCATCCCTCGAAGGATTAGGCCATTGAGATAGTGTACGCAAACTACATCGGTTTGTTTCTAAGGTGGTGGTGGTGGGAGTGTATTGCTGCCAAGAAGATGACAACAGAAAGCATGAGTACCTTAAAGGACTTGTCAGGACCAGATTTGAGCAACATGTTCTCATATAATTCATCACACAAGTGCGGAAATCATGTGTGATGGTCGATTCTGGATGAATCTGCATCAATTCTCACCCATTGATGATTCCTAAAGCTCAAGAACACACACTAACACCAAGAACACACACACAAATGCTCTCTTGAAGAATAACCCAGGAGTGCCGTCCCATAATAGGGTTTTTCTCAACTATATATATACTACAAGAGAGCATAGGACAAAAAGAATGTTTGACACACACAATCATTACCTAGAATTCAGCAAAATATTCCATCAGCACAGACAAGTTCGCTAAGCAGTAGACAAGTTCGCTAAGAATAAACAAGTTCGCTAAGCAGTAGACAAGTTCGCTAAGAATAAACAAGTTCGCTAACAAGTTCGCTAAGAATAAACAAGTTCGCTAACAAGTCCGTTAAGTATAAACAAGCTCGCTAACAAATCCGCTAAGCATTAACAAGTTCGCTAACAAGTCCGCTAAGCATTAACAAGTTCGCTAACAAGTCCGCTAAGCATTAACAAGTTCGCTAGCAAGTCGGCTAAGTATAGACAAGTTCGCTAACAAGTTCGTTAAGAGCAAAACAAGTTCGCTAAGATTAGGAACAAGTCTGCTAAGTAAACAAGTCCGCTAGGAACAAATCAAGTACGCTAAGACAAACATTGAACAAATACGCTAAGTGTTAAACAAGTCCGCTAAGTTCAATTAATCAGAAGTCCGCTAAGAAGAAAAAAAAGTACGCTAGATCCATAATCAAAATGTTTCTAAGTACAAACTCAAAGTCAATTACAAAATAAAGTATCAAATCTAGATAGGACACCAAAAAGGTCTTCACCAGCAATACTCAACGGTGAATAGTTTGTGTTACCAATAAAATAGGTTCCAACAATTTCCACCCTTGTTGGCAATGCAAACCTTTGAACTTAAGTAACTTGACCGAGCAGCTTGAGCTGGAATCTCCAATTCTCTCTAGCTGCCTCTTTGTCTTTGTCAGAAAATACTTTAATTCCCATATCGTACAGCCTCCAGAGATCTTGTGACACCTCGTCCAAAACCCTAGGTCAAACCTCTTTGCTTTGACTTTTTAATTAAGTTTAATGTGCATTAACCGATCTGATTTCTGATTAAACTGTTAATTTCTGTACCTGACCGTTAACTGATGACATAAACCTAATCCCGCGTTTGTACTTGAAGCGTATACCCGTAAACTTCATAAAGATTCTATGGGTAATCTTGGAATTTCAATAACAAGAAAAATAAATATAAAATGTATTTTTATATTTTATCCGGAACTGGTGTCGTACATTTTATAACCGACACGACAAACTGATAAGCGGTCGTATGTTAAAAACTATTCGGTTTTAAACAATCTGGACGGTCGAGCTTAAAACTGTTACAAACTGACAAACTGGAAACGCTATCCGTAACCCATTCGAAAAAAAAATGAAAAATATAACTGATCTCTGAAAAACTTTTATAACCGAATTAAACAATTGTTTTTATGAAATAAAAACATCACAAACTGAAATCGTTTTCAAGACTTAAGCCGAACCCCAACCGAACACTCAATTGGGCCTAACTTGGCCCAATAGGCCCAATAAGCCTAAAACAATAAAACCGAGCCTGAAACCTTGACCCATTACTCAAACGTAATATTCTGAATGTTCGTGGCGACCCGTAACCTCAACCGATGCATAACGGGCCCGGGCCTCGAACCGGTGCCCCGTTTGGACCCGTACGGCCCATAACCGACGGACCGTCCAATTTCGTCTTTTCTTTAAACACTTAGGCCCAATATCAAGCCCAAACACAATGAGTCAATTTTAAATAATTTTTGGCCATCAACGTTGCAATATTTTTTTTTATAAAAATTTGTCATGACTTGTATAAAAAAATAATATTTATAAAAGTTGTAGGTTATTCCATCTCAAATATCTATATTTTTTTTATATAAACATTCACACTACACAACATATTTTATAAAACATGGCATCTTTTTATAAAATACAATCAATCACCTACATACTCAAAGTTTATAAAAACAAAAAGAGTAGGAGATTTTTATTTATAAAAATTGTGATGAAGGCTTACACACATCACCACCCTACTTACCTATCATCCTAAGCTACCTAACCATCTTATTCACCACCCAATTCACCAACTTAGCCAACCTCACCCTCCCTCTCTTTTTCTTGATCCTCTCGAGAACCAGCCCCAAGAACAAACACCCTTTTTCTTTTTTGCTTTTTCCTTTTCTGTGAAACAAGCAACCACCCACCATTATCCTCTATCCACCGCCACCATCAAAGACCACCACTATTACCGGCCACCCTTTTCTTTTTCTTGATTTCTGTCGAGGAACCAGCAAGCTCACAGCCATCACCCTCGCCGTAAACCACCTCCACCCTCCACTGTTTGCTTCTGGTGGCCCGAACCCAACACCACCGCCACCTTCTTCCTCCTTTCTTCTACTCTCGGCCAGCGACCAACCACCACCTCCTAGCTGATGCCGCCACTGAACCAGTCCACCACCGCCGCCGTGGACTACTGCTGCTGTGCAGCTGAGAACAACCACCACCACCTTAGGCCACCGCCACCCTCCCTCTTCTCCCTTCTTGTTTCGAGTAAAACAACCACCGCACCACCACCGTGTTACTGCTACCATCACGCCACTGCTGCCGCCGCTGCTCTACTGTCCACCTGTCGTGGACCACCGAGCCACCACCCATCTCCTCCTTGTTCCTCCTTCTCGACAGCCCACAACCACCCCCGTCGCCTCCTTTCTTTCTCCTTTCTTTTTTTTCCGGCCAGACAACCCCCACCACCGCCGCTAGCAGCTGCCATCACCACCACCGCAAACTGCCTGAACTGCTGCTGTTCCGTCGCTGCTACTGCCACCTGCCGGGACTGTTGTTGTCGTCGTCGGGCTGTCGCTGCTGTGCATCCGAGACCCGCCACCACGCCACCGCCTTTCTCGTTTCCTTCTCGGTTTTAACTCCTCCCGTGTTGTGAGTCTTTTAAACCGATAACGTTATGTGTTTTTAATACGTAAATAACGTTCCTGAACGATTTCCCGAGTCTTGACGACTAAACCGATAAAAGCCGAGTTTTCTAACGATCATAAACACCGAAATACATATTTATATAAACCTTAATGTTGTAAGGTTTGAAAATATGAGATTATGTGGTGTTTTAATCTATAGTTTATGTTACAAACTTAACATTTTAATTAAATCATTTAGTGATTTATTGAGGTTTATATATATATTTGCATGGTTATATGTTAATATTAACATGTGTTGATGTGTTTATAAATGACTAGAATTGTTAATCATGATTTTAGTAGTTAATCACCTCGTTTACGGATTAATATACGCTAATAACAATTATCACGGACTAAAAATGATGTTAGTAACACATATAAACTTTTGGACATAAAATGATAACATTAAAAACCCTAAAATGAATTTTATGGATAAATATCAACGTTAGTAATTTTATAAAAATTACTATGATAAATTAAACCATAAAAGTTGACAATGGGAGAAAATATATAAAATGATCACATTTCATAAAAATATAATTTCTAAAATAAAAGACTTAAAAGTCTTGTTTAGATTTTATAAAAGAAATAAAATGGATAAAATATATATAGATATATTTTATGTTCAAAAATGATAGAATATCAAATTGTTGAACAATTGACAAAAAGTATAAAACGTTTGGATTTTATACAAATGGAAACATTTTATGTAAGTGAATTTCTATAAAAAGTCTTTTATGTAAAACCCTAACTTTGTTTAATAAATAAAGTTATTTAAAAATGATTTTATAAAAATAAAAATCAAAAGACTTATAGAAACTATGAAGAACATATTTTAAATATTTTTGATTATTTTAAAAGAATCAAAATAATCAAAACGTTTTAACCGGATCAAATGTTTATTTTTAAACGTTTGAAATTGAAACGAAATCTTTAAACGATTTAAAAACGTTTTACGACGTAACGAATCGTAAATAATTATTTTCAACAAATAATTATCTTTACGAATTTTAGAAACCCTAATTTGAGTTAAAATCATTTTGGTTTGTTAATATAATTATTTTTAATAATAATTATATTTACATTAACTCAAAACCCTAATTTTCAAAACATGAGTTTAATATTAAAATAACCTTTAATATTTACCTACTTGTGTTTAATCATTAAATCATTAACTTGTAATAATTTGATAAATTATTCCAACAAGTTAGAATAATTATTTCAATAATAATTATCAACTCTAGTTATATATATTATAACTTACAGCGATTAACTATTCAATCGATCGAGCGAACTTAAAAATAATAATAAATATTATTATTTAAAACAATATTCAAGACTTGATTGAACTGATCTTAATGATACGTTATCGCATGTTCATCCTTTGTATTTATTTACATAAATGCCTTAATACGTGAACATTCGTATTTACTGATTTTGTAAACTGATTAACTAACGGGTTTTCAAAACGCATGTTGTCTTATGTTTTATTAGGACGTTACTTGCTAGTTCCCACTCGGCAATCCATCATCATCACTGAATCAAGTGAGTTTCACGACCCCTTTTCTTTACAACTGTTTTACACTTATGGGGGAGAAATCATGAACTGATAAAATGCTTTTTACTTAATGTTATGGTTTACCTGTTAGCCGTATGACTACATGTTCCATTCCGTATCCCAAACAACGGGTACTTTATCGTTATCAACGTTAGTACAACTGAATCCCACTATTAATTGAATTCGATTAGTTCTGCTCAAAACGATAACTAGTGAATAGATTTATTTGGGTTGACAACCCTGTCCAGATTGGTAGCTCCAATCCTGACTTCGTACACTGTCAAGGGGTACACGTCAGTTATTCTAGCCTGTTCGGTATTCTTGGGATAGAATGCCATGAGTGGGTAATCCGTTAGTATTCGAATTTGATGTTCATGGTAGGATCTTACAACCACGACAGTAAACCAATGTAACATTTAAGTATGCCGTAAACTGTTATTCCAACATACCGTAAACTGTTATTCCAACATACCGTAAACTGTTATTCCAACATACTGTAAACTATTTTTACAAACTTATCATAGAATCATAAACCTGTGAACCTCACCAACTTTATGTTGACCTTTTTAAACTCATGATTTCTCAGGTATCTAAGCTTATCATGGAAGACGTGCAAATGGGGCTTCACTGTAACTTTCGACCCTGCTTCACCGGAGTCGTAGTCCCGAACTTCATAAATAAACTGCTTTATGATTTCAATATCTAACTAAGACTTTTATTCGAATGTAAGACAATATCATCTCACCATGACTTTCCGCTGTAACATGAATGGTATAATGTTTTAAATGATGTTTGAATTTAGTAGAAGTGTTCTGTATATCTGCGACTATGATTCCGTCTCGCTCACCCCCAATCCGTTGACCGGGGTGTAACAGATCTTGCCAGACAAGCTTTTTCAGATCATTATAGTTGTTCAGCTCAACCAATCTTCTTGCCTTATCTAGGATGACACTCGATCCATGCTCTTCTATCAACCAGCAGTTTGCTGTTCTTACGAGTTCTGCGTCAATTGTGAGTTTACCCATACCTGCTAGCCTTGTACACCACCAATTCAAGAACATTAAAAAGTAGTTGGCGCCATAGCATTCATAGGGTCTCAGTTGATCAAGGATGGTCCGCATCTTCTCATAGTACATCAGCTTCAAATAGGATCTTGAGAGCGGTCTGAGTTCTATCGCTGCAAAGATTCTGATTGATTCAACACCGACTATTTCAATCACTAATTCATGTGTCTTTCCATTGTAGTACCAGCTGACCATTGGAGCATGTTTCTGATTCCCCGGGATAGTCTTTGTCTTCACCTCCTTCCCAGTATTTTTGAACATTCCTCGATGAGGGGCACAGAGCCGTCTTTTCTCTTCAGCTATCTGAGCTTTTATCTCTTCTTCAGGATTTTGTTTGAACTTCTTATCCTCATAAGCAAATTTGATTAAAACAGCAGCTCGTATACCCTTTTGATGGTTAGAGTGATTTACCAAATCCAAGTACTTCAGTTGTTTGAGCTCCCAAGAGAACAAGCTGAGAAGAGCTTTGAAATCTCCAAAGATTTAAACATATCCGTTCTGCCTTTTTACCAGGAATGCATCAAAGGCCTCATCATACGTCCATCCTAAGATTTTCATCCCATGATTGACCTTTGGGTTGCTTGGCATCTTCCTTAGATTTTTGGCAGCAAATTGTTGCATAGCCTTTAGGTTTGGTGCCATCTTTTCCCATTGATCATAGATGGGAGGATTGTCTTTCATTTTGAGTGCCTCAGCCCGTTCTTGCTCTCTGAGTCTGATCTGTTCAATCTTTTCTAGACGTTCTGTCTTTCGATACTCTTCCATAAACTCTCGTAGACCTTTTCTTTCTAATGTAAGCCTTCTTATCAATATTCTTGAATCTACAATAGTTGCGGAGTGCTTCAAAAGTCATCCTGTTGGTAGTGGCTTTGACATATTCTTCAAGATCAGGAGCTTTATCAGACGAGTTGTCAGGTGGAGGAAGATATGTGTTTCCTATGTCCAGAATAAGATCTGAAAGATGATCTCGGATAGGAAGGAATTCAACTGTTTTAGTGGTGTTAGCAAAGATATCTGCCAAGGGATCAGTTTCAGCTTCAACATTTTGATTTCGCGGAAGGTGTGAATTCAACCTTTCCTCATCAGTATACAGCTTGGTCAACTCAATGTCTGTAAGACTCATCAGATATTCTAAGGAGAAGTTGTCACTTATTAAAGATCTAACCATGTGAGCTATTTCAGAGGTGTCTTCCTCATCCACATCGGTGCCCTCCAAATTTGTGACTATGCGGATCCTTGGTTCATCTGTTCTTGTTGACGCAGAACGTTCAGGTAAAGTAATCGAGCCCTTTCCATATACAACAACAGGAGGATAGCCTGATTTATATCTTTTAAGTGCTTCGGCCTTCTCCTCAAGCAGTTGGTTTTGTTCACTGTGTGTTTCTTCAATAAGCGCTCGATGAGACCTCTCTTTCTCAGCTTCCCTTTTCAGATGCTCCTTTGCAATCTCTTCAGGAGTCAATATTCTTTTTCCCTTATCCTTATCAGAAGGACCTGGTTGCTCTGTGATAGCAGGTTCTGGAGCAGCCGATTCCTTGGGATCATCTTCTTCCTTATCAGAGTCTGAGGAGAAGTGTATGAAAGAAGCTTCAAAGATCTGATTTCGAAGATCTTGCTCAGCAGAAATACCAGGATCAGTTTGGCTTTTAGTTTCTTGACCAGCACTTGTCTCAAGATTGATGATTTCAGCATCAGTTGGAATGGGACTTGGAACATATGGGTTGATGTCCAAGGTAAGAGTTTCTGCTATAGACATGATGGTCGAAAGAGGCACACTCACATACTCATCGTCTACTTCCATCTTTACTTGGATTGGAGTAGGACAAGGAGGTTTCTCTTGTTCATCATCCTCACTATCGATCGTATCCAAGTCGATGTAGTTCAGAGGATTGGTTTCGTTCATGAGCATGTTCATTCTCTGACCTAGCTCATTCATGTCGCTTTCGTCTCCAAAGTCTACAAAGTATGGATGTTCTTCATAAGCTTCTTCATTACCATCCTTAAGTGACTCAATGAGAATACCGCATGAGTTTCTTCTTGAGTATAGATTCTCGGCATAGTATTCCCTGAAATTGGACATCTCAAAGTCCAAGAAGGCTGGGTCGATGTATATATGACTGACACCTTCGGTCACGGGAACCATGGCAGAGGAGGTAGAGATATCAGCATGAACGGTGGGAATGATCGAAAGTTGAAGAGATATGTCATGTTCAGCTTCAGACTCAGCACTTGTTGAACCCTCAATAGCAAGAACCTTGGATGCCTGTGCAAACCTTGGAAGTTTTAGATTTTCAGGCACAGGTGCAAGCGTTTTGATCGAGTCCAGAGTCTCATCAACTGGTTCATCATGAAGGAGGCTGTTGACAAAAGAATCTTCGTCATCAGAGAAATTAAGATCATCTCCTTTTATGATAGTGTTATCAAACGATTTCAAAATCGATGTCATGCAATGGGCTTGAGGTGTCTTGAACACCAGTAGAGTCTTTACCAGCCAGAATGGTAGTAGAAGATATGGGGTCTTGAGAATTCCTGCTTTCACTACTTTGATCAGATTCAGGTTGGTTTTCTGGCATTTCATTCTCTTTATCACCGGTATCATCATCTGGTTTGTCACTTAATTGTTTACCTTCGCTTGATTTGGCTAAGAAATCCTTGATTCTTTGAATTTCAGCAGTTTGTTCAGTAAGGACTTGTGACTGATCATTAATCTTTTGATTTGCCACTTGCAGTGAACAGTTTAGATGGTCATTCTGACTCTGAAGGTTGACAATTTCAGCCTGAAGTTCCATCACCTTTTCAGATTCTGAAGCTGATGGGCTGGTAGCAACAATTCCAGTAATGTCAGTGGTGGTGACAACAGCTTCAGCTAGCTGCTCCAGTGGTCTCATATCCATGTCTATTCCTTCAAATTGTTCAGCAGGAGATGGAGAGATAGTTGCTACAGCTAAGGCTGTGTCCGATGGAGTGCTAGATGAACTCACCAATTCATAATCATCCTGTGTGCCGGGCTTCCTTCTGACTTTGAGCTTTTTAGTACAGGACTTACTTCTCTCAGCTCTGATGAAGAACTCAGCTGATTTATAACTACTCCCACCAGTTTTTGTCAGAGTTTGTAAAGTAGTCTTAGGAGGATACTCGGGAGGACTATCAATCTCATCTTCAAGGTTATATTTAAGATCGTCCTCATCGAGAGACACTGAATCCTCCTCATCATCCTATTCATCCTGTGATGGATTATAGCTTTTATCAGAGGATGATTGTGTTGTCATATCTGTAGAGGCCCTAGAATAGTCTCCAGTCCTTTGTCTTTTCCGAGGATGAATGCCCTCAGGTTTTGTAGGACTGACATCAGAATCTGAGGAGTCCAACCCTTCATCATCATTTTCATCTCCATCTCCTTCTTTAGACAGATCCACCAGCATAGGACTTGAGGAGCGTTCAGCAGGCTCAAAAGCTTCAGCACTTGTACCCTGAAGATTCCCAGGGTCTTCAACAGCATCAGAAGCAGCAGTAGCAGGTGCATTTAAATCCAACTCAGTGTAGACTTGATCAGCCTCATTATGTTCTACTTGAGCTTCAACAGCTGCTTTACCCATTTGGATATCTCCTCCGACATCAGCAAGAGCAATCCGAGCAATCATCTCGGGAAAGAAAGGTACAACATTCCATTGATATTTACCTTTATGGTACTTGCTGTATGAGCCAGTGTTCATTGAACTTGTAGAGATGGTTTCTCCTTTCTTGATCAAGGTTGGGTAATAATGATCCAAGATAGCCTGGATGAACCAGGGATACATCAGTAACTTCTTTGCTCTTCCAATGGGATGCAGATTAGCAATCATCCATTTTAGGAGTTGGTGTGAAAGATTGAACCCCTCACTAGTGACAAACCCATGTAGAGCACATGCAGGTTTCTTCAACAAAATCATCAGGACCTGCCTTTCTGTGTCCGAAGGCAGAAATGAAGAAGCTGATTATGAACCTCCAGTTGATCGGGAATAAGGTCTTGTGAATTTTGTTGCTGACACCTGGGAGAAAGACACTAGAATATCCCATTCTTGTGATTGTTGACTGCCATTTAGTCTTTGTGAAAGTCTTAAGCTTGCCAGCATCTTGTAAGTTCAGGAGCGTTCTGATCTTTTCCTCAGTGATCTCAACATCAATGTTTTGGATCCTGGACCTTATAATATCTGAACCATCATCAAGCTCTGCAGATTGAGCATTGCTCCAGAATGCTTCAATTATACCCTTATAGATGACAGGGTTGATCTGCATAGCTGTTTCCCATGTTGATTGTTGCAGTAAGTCAATTGCCTGCTCATCAGCACCTTCCCAGTTCTTGTTAAACAAGCACCTTCCGTTGTGCAAACGACCAAACTCTAAAGCTTCAACAGCTTGTCTGGGAGGCATCTGCACATATAGAATTGAAGGATTATATCCAAGTTGACACTAGATGAATGTCATGTCACACTAGACTCATGATAGTAACAGAGCTTTTCATTTTAGAATCAATGACATAAACCAACTCACATAGTTCATATACTCCAAAAATGATTACATGCAACCGGAATTTCATGATTAACAAAGGTAAGTATCATAGGAAGTAAATAATTTGTGTGTGTAACATTTAAAATCTCGATAATATTTAGCCAGATCTAAATCTCCAGAAATTTTTGACTTATATGAAAGTACTGCATAAAAACTGTAAATGACCCAAAACTTAGATTGAACCAACCAACTTTTAACTTGTTGTTGGGTCAAAGAGGAATTATTGAAAATTCTACTACTGAGTCTCAACAACAGTCAGAGACATCAAATATAGGAGGTTTTGGCAATCTGGGACTTTAAGTTTAAATAGCATACTGTGAGGTTTTAAGATCCTAGTTTGTCAAGTTAGTTCAGGGAAAGTCACATTGTGACTTGGTTCCACCCGAGCTTGTGAACTCCTTGATTTGATGTTTTATGATTAGGATAAGAACAACTAAGTTGAAATCAGCACTTTTAGGTGTAGGACAAGGAAGTTAGGATATAACAGGTCTATCCTATCCAAAATGCCAATTTTATGCATGTAATGAGTGTAACACTAACTTGTCAAACTATCATAACGATCCTAGTATGTCAGAAATTCAAATACTAATCTATAGATATGATGAATTGACTCAAAATCCAGTAAGCAGAAGAACAAGTCCGCTAAGCAGGCATGAAGTACGCTAAGGACTGAATCAAGTTCGCTAAGACCAGCAGGATCTCACATGCAGATTCACAACACTTAGAGTTGACTACAAAGTGTATAAATCTCATATTAACATCAACAAGGATTGTCTAGAAGCAACAGAGTCAAATTAACACCTATAAACATGCAAGAGGTCCTAATGGGTCAAGAGTTCCAATTTGATCATTTAAAGGACAAAAAATGACAATTTATGCTTTAACAGATGAGATGGTGTCTTCACATGTCAAATTCAATCCTAGCATACAAGTATAAGCACATATGGATTAAATAAAACATAACCAAGTCACCAAATTCACATTCAAGCAATGATAGTCACATAAGTCTCATAAAAACAATTCAATGCCAAATTTGACTTATTAAAGTCAAAATGACCAAATAAGTGTTCAATCAGAGCTTAAATACCTAAGATAGTTCATATGAATCTTAGAGGTGTCACATATCACATCCTTTGTAGATATGCTCTCAATAAATCACCAAGATGGTCAAATTAACTTAGATAGGTCAAGATTGACAAAATAAATCTAACTTTGTGTTAAATGAGTCCAAGATCCTTTCACCTGAGTTAAAGACTGTTTTTAGACCCATGTGGATCATAGCCAGTCTAAATCATTAGTGTTAGGCTCAATTGGATGTCTACTTACACAAAGCAAGACTTATATGCATACAAGAATGAAAGAAGGTGATGCACTACCTGATTAACAACATTAATTCTTGTATTTGAGAAACACTTACCTTTGTGAAGATCTATGGGTGACTAAGATCTAATCTAAGATGCAGTGAGTTCTCAATTGACTCAGTAAGAATAATCTGTTGGGATCAAGCAATTTATATTAGGCATCAAGTAGGCTTCAAATAACCAAAATAAAATAAGGATTTGCCCCTGTGTAGCCAAGTTTGAGTTTAACTCAATTTGTCAAAAGATTAGAACAACATACCTCTTTGAGGATCTAATTTGAGTTAAGATCACAATAAGAGATGTAATGGTCTTGATCAAATCACAACAATAACAGTTTTTGTTACGGGATCAGACAAGCCAAGTTAAACTCAGAAAATAGACAAACACAGAAAATATAGGCAATTAATTAAACAACTTGAGTTAAGGACATAATCAAGGAAAACTTGAAATTAAAGCATCAATTTGATTAAACCCTTGACTAAACAATACTTCATAATTGCTTCAAGCTCATAATTCATCAAATTGTCAACAACCCAATAGAGAACAAAGGTTGTTATGGAGATAGAGAGAGTAATCCATGCAAGATATTATTCTCTTTGTCAATCTAATTTCAAGGTCAATGATTTAGGAACTAACAAATTTGCCATTTTAGGTCAAAGGGCACATCTACAAGAAACAATTTTTGATTCACAAGCATGATAGCAGCAGCCACAGTGGACATCCATTTAACAACCGAGTTCCAAAATTTGACAATAAAACAAGAAATTTCCAAGTATCCAAATAAGAACAGAGGTTGTACCACGCAATGTAAGCAACTTGCAATATTTAAATCACTAAACAACACAAGTTTAACCAACTGTTATCAAATACTCAAAGAAATTTCAAATTCATCCATATTCACACAATCCCCTGTACACAAAATTCTCGGATTCAAATGGATAAATGAGAGATTAGCACAAGTGAATTAGGATTCAAATGGATAAATGAGAGATTAGCACAAGTGAATTAGGATCAAGCAAAGATGTAAGAAATCTGTAATAGCATCAATTTAAGTCATTAGAATGCTAAAAGATTGACAATTGGACCTACGGCTCATCATTAACACCGAGATCTTCAATTAACCTAAATACACAAAACCGAACCTGTGATTGCAACGAGGGTGTGCAAATCAGCCCTAGATGCAAGAGGTTTCACAGATTTGGGAGTGGATGAAGAAATTTTTTCGATCAAACAGTGAAGAGTAGAGTCGCCGGTTCGAGAGGAGAGGAGAGGAACGGATGTGTGATTTGAAAAAAAAGGTGAATGAGAAAAGTGGTTAAGTCTCCCTTATATAGTGTTAGGTTTAGTGAACTTAGAAATATCTAAGTATTTGAACAAGTTCGCTAAGAACTGTGTCAAGTCAGCTAAGACTGAGACAAGTTCGCTAAAGGGAAACTTATTAAAACAAGTTCGCTAAGGCCTCATAGAAGTACGCTAAGCCTAATGAAGTTTGCTAAGGCTAGGAAGTTCGCTAAGCCTGAAGAAGTTCGCTAAGGCTAAAAACAGGTACGCTAAGGCCAAAAGGAACTTGTGACAACAAAAATTTTCTAAGTAGAAAAAAGAAGTCCGCTAAGGTATAAACAAGTTCGCTAGGAACAGTTTAACCTCAGTTGACTTATAATGCAAGTGGAGAAGTTCGCTAAGGCAAGAATCCTTCTTAGCGGACTTCTCAAACACTTAAACAAAAATAAAACATGGGAGAAGTTCGCTAAGGACAAGTTCGACCTAGCGGACTTCTCACCATTTTTAAAAGACACAAAAACTATCAAGTTCGCTAAGAACAATTTGTTCTTAACTAGACTTTAAGAAAAAACTCAAAAATTACAAGTCTTTTAAAGAAGTTCGCTAAAGGCAAACCTGTTAAACATTCTTAGCGGACTTACCTCAGACAGAAGTTCGCTAAGGCAATAAACAAGTCCGCTAAGAGCAGAATTGTAACAAAAGGGTAAAAATGTAATTTAAAAAAAAAACATAACCAAAACTTATAGAAAAGCATGTCTGCTACCAGTAACCTACCAGGAATATAATTTTTGTATTAATAAGTCAAGTACCTGTTAATTTCAACAAATTTGACCATGACACACCTAGTACCTAAATTTGACTTTTTGGTCAAAAATTCCACCCAAACTCAAAATTTTCAATTTCATCCGAGTTGGGTCAATTTTCCCCCCGAACTCAAGAATCCATATTCTTTTAAGTTGGTTAACTTCAAACCACTACCAAGATTGATTTTAGCACAAGTTGGTCAATTTTTCATGAAACTTGGAAATTTAAGCACTTTGACTTTGAAAATTCACCTATTTTTGTATGGTCGTGGTCAGACATGTTTAGAATCATACCGGTCAATTACGTGATCAAAAACACTTACAATTCAAATCACCTTTCGGGTCCGGTACACTAAGTGAGATTGTCGGTATTGTTTATCCACATAAGCTCATACAAGGTAATTTTTAACTTATCTCATGTGATGTATTTATCATGTTTTCTGTCCAGTTCAGAGAAATATTTTGTGTGGTCCTTATTAGGTTGGAAGTTAACAGTATTCTACCAATCATCGAATAGTTTTTCAGATTCAATCACACTTTTAAAAGTAATCTTTCCCCCTTTTGTTTAGTGTTAAGTGACTTATTTCATAGATATAGTCATGAAATCATGATAACCCTTCTTTCATGACTATAGATGAATGAATTTTGGCGGGGTGAGAGCGTCAAGGTCAGAGTCTCCTCAGCAGATGACCTCTCACTTTATTTTATGGAATGATGGAGCGTAAGAACACAAGGTCAGTGATTTCTCACAACAGATGTGTTTCAGCTTTATTTATGGATGAGACTCAAGGTCAGAGTTTCCTCAGCAGATGAGTCTCATGTGTTGATTTTGAAATAAGTCAACTTAATACTGAAGAAACAAAGGATGTGCGATTAGAGTTTTCTTACTAGTACTAATGAGAAGGGCCACTTTAAAGAATATGCCACTGTTTAAACTTCCAAGGTCCACATTTCTCAATGAAATTAATGTGTTATTACAGAGACTTGTTTACTTCTCAGTATGTTGAGCCTACCAACACATCAAATGATAGAGTTACCGGTCAATTGGATCATATCCTATGGTTAGATCTACAAGACCAGAATCATATCATGTTGACCGCAGACCAAGGATTTTGAATTTTCTTTGTATTTTTTTGTTGATTTTGTCAAATTTTCAATGTTTTTGGTTTATCTTCCACGTTGTAGGCACGACAGACTGACACAAAAACAGAAATAAACAAGAAAAATCTTTTTTGATCTTTTAAAAGAGACTTGACACAAGACAACCACAAACAAAAGTGTTTAGGTCAAATCAAGGTCAGACAAACCTGGAAATAAAAATTACTCAAGGAGTCAAAAGAGTAAAAGACCAGGAAAAATTTAAAGGTGAGAATAGAAAATAAAATCAAACAAGCATAAATAGAAAATAGATAACACTAATTAATCATGCCTACAACACTAAGATACTAGGGAATGGAGAAGGTTCTATCATAATTAATCATGCCTACAACACTAATCAGAAAGCTAAACCTAGACATATCAAATGGCTTAGTGAAAAGGTCTACTAACTGATCATCTGTATTAACATGGACTAAAGTGACTAGTTTCTTCTGGGCACAGTCCCTAATGAAATGGTACCTAATCTCAATATGCTTAGTCTTAGAATGCTGAATGGGATTCTTAACAATTGAAATAGCAGCAGTATTATCTATATGAATAGGGGTACCCATGAAATTCAAACTGTAATCCAGCAGCTGATTCTGAATCCATAGCACTTGATAGCTGCAGGAGGCAGCAGCAATGTATTCTGCTTCAGCCGTTGAGACTGACACTGTTGTCTGCTTCTTGCATTGCCACGAGACCAGACGGTTCCCTAAAAACTGAGCTCCTCCCGTCGTAGACTTACGATTGAGTTCACAACCGGCATAGTCACTATCTGAGAAGGCTCGAAGGTCAAAGATGGGATATTTAGGATACCAAAGTCCTCTGTTTAGATTGGACTTCAAGTACCGGAAAATCCTCTTCACGGCCATTAAGTGTGATTCTTTTGGCTTACTCTGGAAACGGGAACATAGGCAGACTCCAAACATGATGTCGGGACGATTTGCTTTCAGATACATGAGAGAGCCAATCATAGACCTGTATAGGTGCTCATCTACACAAACACCCTCCGAATCTTGATTCAACTTGTGGCGAGTGACGATGGGCGTAGAGAAGCCTTTAGAATCTTGAAACCCAAACTTCTTCAGGATCTCTTTCACATGTTTCCCTTGGCTGATAAGAATGCCATCCAGTTTCTGTTTCACTTGAATTCCAAGAAAAAATGTCAACTCTCCCATTGCACTCATATCAAATTTCTTCTTCATTAACTCCTCAAATGCATGGCATAGGTCGACGTTGGTTGAACCAAAGATGATGTCGTCGACATACAGTTGCACTAACAACATATCTTCACCAACATGTCGAATGAATAATGTCTGATCAATTACCCCTCGCTTGTAACCTTTGACAACAGATATGTCGATAACGTCTCGTACCACTTCCTTGGGGCTTGGTGTAGACCATAGAGGGCCTTATCCAGTTTGTAACATTTCTTAGGGAAAGATTTGTCAACAAACCCCAGAGGTTGTTCTACAAACACGTCTTCATCAAGCTCTCCGTAAAGGAACGCGGTCTTCACATCAAGTTGATAGAAAGTGATGTTCATTGATGCGGAATATGCCAGGAAGATTCGTATTGCCTCCAGACGAGCGACAGGCGCGTAGACGTCTTCATAATCAATGTCGTCAACTTGCATGTACCCCTTCACAACTAAACGGGCTTTATTTTTGATAATTATGCCATGGTCGTCTCTCTTGTTTTTGAAAATCCATTTGACAAGAATAGGCTTTATACCCAGAGGAGGATCTACCAAATGCCAGACATTGAGCAATTTGAATTGTAGTAACTCTGTTTGCATGGCTTCAATCCAGTTATCATCTAAAAGGGCAGCAGCAACAGTGGGAGGCTCTTCTTATGAAATGAAACGGGAATACAAACATGTGTTCAATTCCTTAGACTGACTCCTAGTGAGACGTTTGTCAACCGACCCGATGATCTGATTCGTAGGATGTATCTTGTGAATTCGTGTCTCTTCAATAGCAGGGGCTGGAATAGACGAGTCCATATTCCCAATTTGCAGGTCATCGCCATGAGTCTCTCCGGTATCAATCTCTGTTACGTCATCTGAGTCAGAATCATGCGTAACAGTATCAATTTCAACAGTGTTGTCTGCCTCGGTTGTTGCTTGTGCAGGTTCTGCTTCCACAATTACATGTTCATCAATCTGAATGGTGGGCATTTCAGGTGCTGAAGTAGAAGATAAAGTGCCATTAACATCACTTGAAGGTGTTGATTGATTTTCCCTTGATAACTCTGTAGGATCAACTGAATAAATGGTATCCAAGATCGAAGAAGTAATAGGTGCAAGCATATCAACGATAGGATTTGTAACTTCATTTCCTTGATCAACAGCAGCATAAGAAGTACCTACATCATTAGATTGAAACACATTAAAAGTTGAAGAGAAAGACTCAAGGTCATACATACTATCCGGAGCAGGATCTCTAGTGTTCAGAGTATGCTCATTACAAGTAAAGTTGCACGACTCAATAACAACTTGAGTTCTTCTGTTGAACACTCGATAGGCCGCTGAGGTCATCGAGTATCCAACAAAATAACCATCATCTGCCCTAGGGGCAAATTTGGTTAATTGATCTGTCTGAATTAATACAGTACAATCGCATCCGAACGGTTTTAATCGTTTTAAGTTTGGTTTCACTTTGGAAAACAGTTCGAATGGCGTCTTGTTAGCATGTTTGACCAGGAGTGTTCTGTTCAGAACATAGCAGGTTGTGTTGACAGCTTCTGCCCAAAAAGATAATTTCAAGTTAGAATCATCAAGCATTGTTCTGGCAGCTTCAATGATAGTTCTATTCTTCCGTTCAGCCACTCCATTTTGTTGCGGTGTATACGGTGAACTGAATTGTCGAGTTATGCCTTTTTCATTACAAAATGCGTCAAATGTCTGATTCTTGAATTCAAACCCATTGTCTGATCTGATGATTCTAACACGCTCTCTGCATCTGTTCTCGATACGTGTGACAAAATCCTTCAAGATCTCAGCAGTTTCAGACTTCTTTTTCAGGAAAAACACCCATGAGTATCTGGAGTAGTCGTCAGTGTTAACCAAGCAGTATGACTTTCCCCCTAAACTCTTGATGCTTACTGGCCCGAAAAGGTCAAGATGGAGTTGTTGAAGTATTGTTTTCATTCTACCTGGTGGCTTTGGCTTGTGAGACGTCTTGTGTTGTTTAACCTTCAGACATGCTACACAATTGTCAATGTGGATGAATTCCTTCTCCGGCACACCGTCAACGTGTTTCCCCCTAACAAGGCGGTTCATGTTCCGAAAGTTCACATGCCCCATTCGCCTATGCCATAATGTAGAGTCATCTTCTGATGCCTTAGCCAAGAAGCATGCTACGGAGCCAGTCGGCCTTGCATCAGACATATCCAGAGCATACATGTTCCCTTTCTGTTTTGCTCGAAATAGAATCTGATCTTCGGGAATCTTGAAGCCAGGTTTCAGAATATAACATTCACGATCATCGAAGTACATTGGCATTTTGTTGTCGCAGATTTGTGAGACACTGAGCAGGTTGAACTTCAGATTAGACACCAAGTTCACTTTCTCAAATGAAATTTCACCATTAGTCAAGAGACCATTTCCTATTATTCTTCCACCCCGAACATCACCTCCAAAGGCAACAGGACCACCATGCAATATTGTTTTGACATCGTACAGCAGGTCCTTGTTCCCTGTCATGTGCCTGGAACAGCCACTATCTAAGTACCACGTGTTGGCAGCAGTCTGGGCCAGTCCCTGCACATTAAAAAGAAAGTGATTAGTTTTGAGATGGACCCGGGCCAGATTGACCTAGGACCTTCTTCTTGGGTGCCTTTTTCGCTGGCGGAGCATTTGTTGTTTGAACTACAACAGGAGGAGTTGGTGATGATGTAACACTTGGTCGAGGAGCCCCTGCAGGTTGTTGAACCATCATAGACCTAGGCATAAAAGCAGGCCTTGGTCGAGGTGTCCAAGATCTTATAGGAACAGGATTTGGTGCAGACATTCTCACTGGTTGTTGAACTGGTGGTCTCAAAGCTTTTACCTTCCTTCCCAAACCATTAGGACATATTGAGCTTGGTTAGGAATGTAGAGTTGATTTGGGTAAGACTGCTGAAACAAGGTGTCAGGTTGTTGAACCATGTAGTCCTCACCATAATTCCCATAATACATTGGGGCCACATGATTTCCTTGCGGGTAAAAATGAACAGGAGGTAATGGGGTGTTGTCATAGGCAGGATAACCCATGTTGTATACACACACCCTTGCATCATGGTGTGGATTCCTGCAAACCGTACAACCCAAGGTCTCAACCCTTCCACTAGGGTCAACCACAATAGGTAGTTTAGTAACTTGGGGAGCCATTGGTTGTGGCTCATTGGATGTTGCACATTCATCCTCTTTCTATTTCAGTGACCACAGTCTTCTATTTCCTCCTTCTGGTTTGTTTCCTTTTCTTGGGGGTGTTCTCAGTTTCAGTAGCATCAATGGTTATGGCATCTAGCTCGACCACAATGGGCTGATCTTCAACACTTGATTGACCACTCAAAACAGGTTCATTTTGAGGTCTCTTCTTCTTAGGATCACTAGTCTTGAAAAGAAGCATAGTGGATTTACCAGCCACATTGGGAGCAGTGCGAACAGATGTATCAGTTGGCTCAACAAACACGGATACATAAGTTGCATGAGCAGGCATCGTTGGAGCGTTTGGTTGTGCAACGGGAACAGTGATCACCTTACCATCGCTGATTGTAAGACCAGCTTGTGTGTGCATAACAGTCTTACCATGTTTTAAGGCCATTTCGGCAAAAGCACGACTAAACTCATCATTATCGATGTCCTGCTGAATCACAAGTTTCTCATTTGCAACCTTCTTCTTGGGCTTGCTCCTTCAAGTGGTTTTAGTTCTTTTAGCAATTTCATTTGTGTTAAAAACATCATAGTTTTCATTAAATAAAAAAGATTGGGCCTCTGATGTATTTTGTGTACACAAATTGAGAAACTCGGTTTCAACAGCTTTTTGCACATATGCTTTAGACAAACTAGTATTGACAGAATTCAAAGAAATAGCATCAAAATCTCCAAATTTTAATGTTTCATCAATCGGTGGGAGACCAGAGGCAGTTTCGGATTTAGCCAGCTGTTCTTCTATCGCATTGATTTCAGAAGTACACAGAATTAAACTGGGGTCGATGAACTTAATACGGCTCTTAGGATTGATTTTGGTCAATTCGGGGACACAAAGATAGTTGTGATTGAGTGGATGCTCAGCCGCACTCTCTAGTATCTCCCGTGTTAAACCCAAACCTGTCCTAAGACGCGACATTATGTTCTTAGCGACTGCACTTCCCAAAGTTTCAGGATTAAGTTTCATCAAATAAATTGTTTCTCGAGCTTCAGCGTAGCTGTTTCTCAGAGAAGTCAAAGTTTTCAACAAATCAGCAATTTGGATTTTTAAGTTTGATTCTGTGTGCTTCATGAACTCAATGTCATCCTGAAGTGACTTGATTTTGACCAAAAAATCTTTTTCATTAGCTTGAAGAAGCTCAACATTACTCTCGCTCTCTTTCGCCTTAGCATGCAACTCAAGGTTGTACGCGCGATAGCGAACGACAGTTTCACGACATTTCTCAGAACACAAAGAGGATCTTACCTCATCTAGAATTGTTTCCTTCTGAAGTTCGAGAAGACGCTTGCTTGCTTCCGTCTCTATCTCAGATGGATTAACAGCAGTAACGTTTCCGACAGTAGGAGAAGACTCTTCAAGGATCTCATCAACTCCAGCCATCAGACAGAAGTCAGTTGGGAAGAGAGGGTCAAATTCAACTGACTCATAAAGCTCTTCACCATGAGGATTGACCATTAGTGCATAGTCTGACTGGCTTGAAGGTTGAGATAATGAAGACGATGTCGAGTTATAGATACCATCTTCGAGTGAGACTAATGCCTTGCCACCGTTGTTGACTCCTTTAGCAGCTTGAGAGTTAGACGAGCCAGGAAGAGAGACATTAGAGTTGGCATTTTGAGGTTTCTGATAGGATGAGTTGTTCTTCTTCTGATATGACTGGTTTCCATTGCCAGCTTGTTTCTGAAAAGCCTGATTACCTCCACCCGAGATTGTAGGAGCATTCCACGTTCTTGGTTTTGGGCATTCACGTGCGAAATGTTCGAGCTCTTGATAGTTGAAGCATTGTGCTTTGGACTTATCAAACCCGATATTGGCATTTGAAGGAGGTTGAAACAACTTCCTCCCAATCTTTCTAAAGAACTTCCTCGTTCTAGCAGCAATCATACTCATCTACCACTTGATGTCAATCTCTTCCAGATCATCAGCAGAAATTTGGTCAAGATCTTCTTGACAAACAGTCATTGTCTCAATGTTCCCTGACATTTGAGAGTTCATGCAGGCCAGGAAAGCAATGCACAAATCTTGGTCCAAACTGGTGTTGTTAAATGAAATTGGTGCTGACTGCTGAACCATGAATCCAGATGGTGGCTGTTGAACATATGTAACATTTGAAGGTTGATGAGTGGCATGTGATGCAAATACTTCAGTTTGAATAGAAGCTGGTACAAGAGATGAAGCGATTGCAGGCAGTGTTGAGCCAGACGAGTTGGAAAACTGATAATTCTCCTCACAAGCAGAAGCAGCAAATGCAGCATTAGGAGCTCAGGAAGATGAGCCCCTTGAAGTCACATTTCCCATAAGTGACTTGCCACTACGTTCAACCGCTCTTACTTCATAGTCTCTCACCTTGTCTATCATATCCAGATAGTCAGCCTGGGTTAGATCGGTACTTTCTATCAGGTAAGTGACATACGAGGCAAATTCCTGAGGAAAAGAATGTAAGATTTTCCTTATTATATCTCCAGAATCAGGACGAATTTTCTTGGTAGTCATTTCGGTAATCATTCTGCAGAAACGGTGGACATGTGTTTCAAACGACTCTCCACTTCTGTGAGCGAAAGTGTTAAAAGCCAACCTCAATTTCTCAAGTCTTATCTCCTTTGTAGCCGGATTGCCTTCATACTTTTTCTCCAAACCAACCCAAATCTCATGGCCTGAAGTAGCCTCACGGAATTGATGTAGCAAGTCATCATTCAATGCCATCTTTATGCAACCCAATGCACACATGTCAAGTTTCCTTTGTGCCCTTTCAGCAGGAGTCAGTGTATCCAAAGGTTTTGGAATCATCTTCTTCTTGGGATGAGGAGGATCAGCAACAGTAACAGCAGCAGTGCCAGTAGCGGAAGCTTCTTCAATTTCAAACACAGCCGGACCTTCAACGATTGAAGTCAATAGATCATAATCAACATACTCCAGAAACAACACAAACTTCCCTTTCCAATCATCGAAGTCACTTGCGCCCATTAGTTTTGGTGGACGATTGTGACATTGCATGACATGAGCAGACTGATTGCCTTCAGTCATTGGAAGTGAGAAACACAAAAATTTAGCTCAAACTTGCTAAATTGACTAACGGTTCGGACAGATTAAACGCTTGGTTCAAAATGCTTAAATGCTTGTAGAATGCTTGAATTCACACAAATCCTACATCCACAATTATTAACAAACATAATTAGTCATAAGCAAGTGAGATTTCTGCAAAAAAAATTGAAAAGTCAAATTTTCAGACTTGGCCAAAATTTGAACAGCTTGTTCTTGAGTGATTTCAAACTTCAAAATCAATGTTGACAAAAACAATGTTTAAGATGATCAATAGGTTCGAAGTTCGTTTAGGAACACTTTTCTCGACTGACACAAACTCCAAAAACCACTCTAAATGACCTAATTTGATGGAATAGTAAGATTATGTGAAGAACACCAAAAAACCACCACTTTTAGCCTCTAAAATCTTCAATACATGATGTTTTTTTAGAGAAATTAGTACCAATAGGTTCGGTTTTACATGTGTAAATCTCGCCATTCATCAATTTTAACAAAGAATAAACAGAAAAACGAATTTGGAAAATATTTCTCAAGAACAGACTATAAAAAATACGAACTGTTCTTGGCCAAATCTTCAAGAATCGACAAGATAGCTTGAGTTTTACTGAAAACTGAGTATAGCATTGTGTTTCTTGAGTAATTTCTACCAAGAATCAACTCAAGCAACAAGCAAATCCATCCAAAATTGACAACTCATATGAGATTTTCTCCAAATTGAGAAAAACTTCAAAAAAATGAAGAACATGGCTCTGATACCAATTGTCAGGACCAAATTTGAGAAACATGTTCTCATATGATTCATCACACAAGTGCGGAAATCATGTGTGATGGTCGATTCTGGATGAATCTGCATCAATGCTCACCCATTGATGATTCCTAAAGCTCAAGAACACACACTAACACCAAGAACACACACACAAATGCTCTCTTGAAGAATAATCCAGGAGTGCCGTCCCTCAATAGGGTTTTTCTCAACTATATATATACTATAAGAGAGCATAGGAAAAAAAGAATGTTTGACACACACAATCATTACCTGGAATTCAGCAAAATATTCCATCAGCACAGACAAGTTCGCTAAGCAGTAGACAAGTTCGCTAAGCATAAACAAGTTCCCTAACAAGTCCGCTAAGCATAAACAAGTTCGCTAACAAGTCCGCTAAGCATTAACAAGTTCGCTAACAAGTCCGCTAAGCATTAACAAGTTCGCTAGCAAGTCCGCTAAGTATAGACAAGTTCGCTAACAAGTTCGCTAAGAGAAAAACAAGTTCGCTAAGATTAGGAACAAGTCTGCTAAGTAAACAAGTCCGCTAGGAACAAATCAATTACGCTAAGACAAACTTTGAACAAATACGCGAAGTGTTAAACAAGCCCGCTAAGTTCAATTAATCAGAAGTCCGCTAAGAAGAAAAACAAGTACGCTAGATCCATAATCAAAATGTTTCTAAGTACATATTCAAAGTCAATTACGAAATAAAGTATCAAATCTAGATAGGACATCAAAAAGGTCTTCACCAGCAATATTAAACGGTGAATAGTTTGTGTTGCCAACAAAATAGGTTCGAACATGACTGGGTCATGGGTGGTCGCAGGATTTGCTACCTCTCCCGTGGTCATGAAAGGATGTTAGAGATGTGGCACTATTGTGATTTAAAGATGTTCTCATGAGAAGACCTTTGGATACTGTACGATGCACAAATTATCTGCTTAGATGATCGATACATGAATCTAGCCCGTAATACTGAAGGTTCTTGCTAAAGCTGCTTGGTCAACACAGATAGTTGTCAGTTCTTTTCTATGTTTGTATTACCACCAAAGGGGGAATTTGTAAGATCTTTATAGGGTTGGTGGCAACTCAAACATAGCATCCTTAGTAGTTGTGCTCAAATTGTAAATCTTTCACTTTAACTTGTATTTTGTACTTGGACAATTCTCTTTATGTTTATGTTAATCATTCAAGCATTTGATGTTTTGTATTTCTTATGTAATGTCATAACTTGTGTTGATCATTGATATTGAGGAAATTGCCCTTGTACATTTCTATTATGATGTGAAAGTCTGGATCCATATTCTGAGTCATTTCATGATGATTTACTTAGCTAATGTTAATAATTGAATGTGTCTTCATAATAACAACCCTTAATGGTTCAATAATGATTTGTGAAGTTATACGAGTGTACTGATGTTTTGGACTTAGTCTTGGCGACCTCACCAAGCTTGGCGAGCTCACTAGGTTGGCTACCTCACCAAAGACTTGGCGACCTCACCAAGCTTGGCAACCTCACCAAGAACTCCTGGCGACTTGGATTTACACTTGGCGATCTAGACAAGCATTCTTGGCAACCTCACCAAGGTTGGCGACCTCACCAAGTGGCCTTGGCGATGTCAGGATTTGTTCTTGGCGATGTCAGGATTTGTTCTTGGCGATGTCAGGATTTGTTCTTGGCAATCTCATCTCAGTTCTATGACGGCAGGTGCTCTCTCCAGTATAAATAGCAACATTAGAATAACCTAAAATAAGCTTTTGGACGGTTGTTTTCAAGAGAGAGAGCACATGTGTGTAAAACCCTAGTGTTCTTGAGTTTCAAACTTGAAATCTAAGGATTTCAACACACAAACAATGTGATTTGATCACATATTGATGACTTCCACACTTGAATCTGTGTATTGAATGGGTAAAGGCTCCAAATTGGTCATGACATCAGCATACATTGGAGTCTCCATGAAGTTGATGCGATAGTCCATCATCTGATTTTGTATCCAAAGTACCTAGCCACAGCATGTTGAAGCTGCAATGTATTCTGCTTCTGTTGTAGAAGTTGAAACACATGTCTGCTTTTTCATTGCCATTATACAAGTCTATCTCCTAAAAGTTGACAGCCACCAGATATTGACTTTTTGTCAAGATTGCATCCTCCATAGTCACTGTCTATGAATGCCTTCATATTGAAGTCTTTATTTTTAGAATACCACAACCCAAGCTTTGGTTGTCCTCTGAGGTATCTAAAGATTCTTTTCACAGCATTTAAGTGTGATTCCTTTGGTCCAGCCTGATATCTAGCACATAAACAAACACCGAACATGATGTCAGGTCTGCTTGATGTAAGATACGTAAGGGAACCAATCATGGCCCTATTTTTGTGCTCATAGAGGTTCACCAGTTACATCAGATGTTAACTTGTGAGATGTCGATATAGGAGTTTTGGCAATGGAGGATGACAGCATGTCAAACCTAGTTAGCATATCTTGAATATATTTTGATTGATTCAGGAAAATGCCTTCTTTTGTTTGCCTTACTTGAAGACCTAGAAAGAAAGTGAGTTCACCCATTGAGCTCATTTCAAAATTTGCTTGCATTAGGGCATCAAACTCCATACAGAGAGCATCTTTTGTTGAACTAAAGATGGTATCATCCACATAAATTTGGACCATTAAAAGATCCTTACCAATTGTTCTAATGAAGAGAGTTTTGTCTATAGCTCCTCTTTTGTATCCATGTTTAGTTAGATAACAAGATAGAGTCTCATACCAGGTTCTTGGTGCCTATTTAAGACCATACAGAGCTTTTATTTTCTTGCACACCTTGCTTGGATGATGAGGATCTTCAAACCCAGGTGGTTGACACACATATACTTCTTCATTGAGTAATCCATACAGAAAAGCACTTTTGACATCCATTTGGTAGACATGGAAGTTTTTGTATGCAGTATAGGCTAAAAATATCCTAATTGCTTCCAATCTTGCTACTGGTGAAAAAACTTCATCATAGTCTATTCCTTCCTCTTAAGCAAACCCTTCAACAACTAACCTTGCCTTGTTTTTTACTACAATGCCCCTTTCATCTTTTTTGTTTCTATAAACTTCTTTGGTTCCAATTGGTGGTGGTGCGTTCTTTGTTAGATCCACCAATTCCCATACTCTTTGTTTGTTGATTTGAAGTAGTTCTTCTTGCATGGCTTCAATCCAACTGTTTTCTCTTAAAGCTTCATTTATTTTCTTTGGTCGCTCCTGTGATAAGAAGCATGCATGTAGACAGATGTTTGCATCAGTTGATTTGCTTCTTGTAAGTACATGTGCTTCTACTTCTCCTATAACATTCTCTAGAGGATGATCTTTCAACACTCTAGAGTTGTAGGCAGGTGGGAATATATGATGACAATTAGGCTCAAAAAGGTTTAATGGAGTAAACTCATTCATAAGCACTATTTCTGGTATTTGTTAAAGAAGGTGATTCTTGAACATTTAGATTTGTGTGGCAACAGGCTCAATGATTTCTTCATTAAAGTCATCTGTAGGAGTAGGTAAGCTTGATCCTTCAAGTAAAGAGGAATTACAGTTGCTACAACCTGACTGGTTTTGATTTGAGGCTTGTGCTTGGTTTTTAAGATCATCTTTGTTTCTTGAGTCTCCAAGGTTTACCACTATGTCTTGATGAGTTACTAGATGATCTTCAACTGGTTGTTCTGATTCACTTGCAATCCGAGGAATAGTAGTATCATCATAATTGTGCTGAATAATATCTTCTAGAGTCAAGTTGAGACTAGTTGGTGAGACATAAGGTCTTATGCTGACATATGAGAAGAATGGAGGATCAACACATTTGAATCTGCCATTTGTGATATTTTGAAAATATCGTGTCTGCACATTTTCACTAAGAGGCTTATCAATAGTTATATTGAAAGCAGTGGTTAGCTAGTTAGACAATATCAAATAGCCATGAGGGCTCAGTTCTGAAGTTGTTTTTTGACTTTTCATTGAATACCACATTTATGGTTTCCTCAATAATTTTAGAAATGGTGTTATATACTCGGTATGCCTTAGAGACACCAGAATATCCCACAAAATAACTATCTACAGCTTTTTCAGCAAATTTTAACAATTGTTCATTGGTTATCAGTATTGTTACAGGACACCCAAATGATTTAAGAAAATGTATGTTAGGTTTTCTTTTTCTCCAGATATCATAAGATGTCTTGTTTTGACCTTTTACTATCAAAATCTTGTTTTGTACATAACATGCAGTGTTTACTGCTTTAGCCTAAAATGTTACAGGTAATTGTTTCAGCAAACATAGATATTGCAGCCTCAGTTAATGTTCTATTTCTTCTTTCAGCAACACCATTTTGCTGAGGAGTTCTAGCTGCACTGTATTGTCTAGCAATTCCTTTTTGTTCACATAAAGAGTTTAGAACATGATTTTAAACTCTGTGTCATTGTCACTTCTTATTGTTTTGACTTTTAAATTAGACTGATTTTCAAGCTGAGTGATTAGAGCCATTAAAATCTCTGAGGTTTCATTTTTTGTTGCAAAAAAAAAATACTCAGGTGTATCTTGAAAAAATCATCAGTTATTACAAAACAGTAAGACTTTTTCCCTAAGGTCTTTACTCTTGTAGGACCAAATAAGTCCATATGTAGCAATTCTAAAGGACTTGAGATAGAGCTTTTCAATTTAGGCTTGTGAGAAGATTTGTGTTGCTTTCCTTTTAGACAAGCAATACATTGTTCAGTGCATGTGAATGTTTTATTTGGTAAACCTTTGACCAAATCAAGTTTTACCAGTTTGTTCATAGTTTTGAAATTCACATGACCTAATCTTCTATGCCATTAATTTAATTCATCTATAGAATCCTTGGATATAAGGCAGGTGATACCATCTTGGGATGATGTATGTGCCATATCCAGAATATATAGACCATCCTTTCTAGGTGCTTTAATTAAGATCATTTCATGTGAAATTTTGATACCTGGTCTAAGGATGATGGCTTTTTTCTCATTAAACAGAACATTCAATTTCTTGTCACACACTTGTGAGACACTTAGAAGATTGAACTTGAGAACATCAACAAAATTTACCATGTCAAAGGTGAGCTTCCCATTGGTAACTGTACCTTGTCCAGAAATTTTTCCCACGGTGTTTCCAAAAGCAACTGGTCCTCCATTAACTCGTTTTTTGTTTTTCAATAGTTCTTTATTTCCTGTCATGTAGCAAGAACATCCACTATCTACAACCTAGATGTTGTTCTGAGATTTATTTAATGTGTTCTGCACATGTTAAGACAAAGTATGAGTTAATTTCTGAGGGAGACCCAAGCCTTTGTGGTCTTGGGTCTTCCATTGCATCATTGTATTTGAACTCTTTGAGCACAAGTTTTAGAGTCAATTCTTCAGTTTTTGAAGACTCAGCTTTTGACTGATCATTTGATGAAGAATTTTGACTGGTTTGGAAAATAGAAAAAGAGTTTGTTTCAGACTGAAAGTCTTTGGCCTTTTGTTTTGGTACATTCTTTCTTAATCTATATTCCCTTTGTTTCATCTCTTTTGATGTTTCAGAAATTTTTAGTTTGGAATCTGACTTAGTAGGATTACTACTTGTAGGATCAGAAGTTGAAGATTTTCTCTGAAACAACTGTTTTTGATTTCTTGAAACAATTTTGGTTTGTTTAGGACAAAAACTGTTGTTTACATTCCTGGAGTTCTTTTCGGAGTAACTTTTGTTGTCCGAGGTAACTTTTACCTTGGCTGCAAAAGTTTTGCCTCCCGAGATAACTTTTATGTTGGTTTATCCTTTTCTTTCATTTTGTTGCTTGCCAAAGTGTTTTTGTCCCTCCGAGGTAATTTTTACCTCGGGATCATTAATTTTGCCTTCCGAGATAACTTTTATCTCGGAATCAACTTTTCTCCAATTTTCTTTCTTCTGAGTTTTTCTGTCATAAAACTGTTTAGATTTTTCAAAATCATGATTGCTTAATTTTTCAAATCCATGTTTATCTGATTTTGTCTGTTCTGAAAGATTGTTATTTTGACCTTTTGAATCTTCGGAAGTGACTTTTTCAAGAGTTTCATAAAATTCTCCCTTTTTTTCAGCATATTGACTTTTCACACCTTTACTAAATTTAAAAAAAAAGGATTGTGAAAACAATTGATAGCAATGTGGCTAATTTTTCTACGTATCAAATATTCCTTTATCATTTTAAATTTAGAGAGTTTTGAGATTGAAGGTGTTTTCTTATTTGAAGAATTTTGCTTAGTGTAAGTTTCTGTTTCTTTGGTGTCTTTAAATTTCCAAAGAGTTTTCTTATTTTTACCAAAATTGCTGTGTATCTGAGGTACACTTGAAACAGTAGTTTCAGATGATACCTTTTCAGTTTCTAACTTAGACATGTCACTGGATTTTGAAATTTCTTCTCCAGTGTTAATAATGGGATCAGGTGTAAGTTGAACATTAGTTTCTTCATTCTTAACCTTTTTCACACATTCAATGTATGAATCAGGATAAGTGACCATATTGTACCCAACTCCATTATTAAAGTGACTACCTGTTGTTTTCTGACTTTGCCATAGTTTTAGGTGTTTCTCATTACTTTCCTGTAATTTTTCATAGTCAGCAGTAGCAACAAAAAGTTTTATTTCACAGATACTCAGTTCAAATTGTATTTACCCATTTTCTTTGTTTGCAAAATCTAATTTAGAAAGCAGATCCTTGATTTGAGTAATAAGATTGGATTTTTCATGTTTTAGGGCACTAATACGTTTGATTAGTTCCTCAATCTTATTGTTGTAAGCAATATCATCCTTTCTAGAGTATTCTCTGATATCTTTTAGACTTACCATTTCCTCAATGAGTTCAAGGTTATGTTTTCTATAATTTTCTATCTGCTTAACACATTCATTTTTGCAAAGAAGAGAAAGTACTTCATTTGGGATTTCAATGTTTACCTCATAGTTTGAAGAGGTATCCATGGATGAAGTAGATGAGTTCTCAGCAGAGTAAGAGATCTCTTTTGCCATTAAAGCATGATTGATTGGAGAGAATTCTTGCATGATTTCCTCCCAATCAACACAGCTAGTTTGATTAGCAACTATAGCAGTTGCATGGCTTTGTGGCTTTGAGCTTGATGAGGGAGCAGTAGGACCTTCAGTGGATACACTTGGTGTTGCCAGTTTTGTGCTTGAGCCTATGTCATGTGACGGATAGGTAACTGGTGTTTATGCATTGTGAGGTCTCTGATACTTATCTCCTTCAACTTGACTTATATTTTCTCTTCTCGGCTGCTTGCATTCTCTAGGAAAATGTCCTAATCGATGACAGTTGTAGCATTTGGCTTTACTTATGTCAAACCCAATTTGAGCATTTATATCTCCATTGAATTTTCTGCCAGTTCTTTTGTAGAACCTTTGAGCATGTAAGGAGATCATTGCTAGTTGTGTGTTGATGTCCATCTCTCCTAAATCATCAGCACTGAAGCATTCTAGATCTGATCTAGTGAGCCCATTCGACTGTTATCTGTAATATGAGCAAAGCTGTTGTAAAAGAGACGCATGATTTCATTACCTCTTGGTGATGTAGGATATGTGATCAAAGGAGCTTGTTCACTATAGTGACTGCTATCTTCATGAGTAGTAATGAGTGCAGTAGATGTTAGAATTGTTAAGTTCACAGGTTTGTCTAGAATACCAGATTTTTCATTGATTTCCATTTCCTGTGCACTGAGCATTCCATGAAGTTCACTCAGCTTTAAAGTTTTGATATCCTTGTTATACTTGATGCTAACAGTATATACTGTCCAAACATCAGGAAGTGATCTCAAAAATTTTCTGATCACATCGCCATTTCCATCTTCACATCATTTCCCTGTAATTCGTCAAGAAGTTAAACAAAACGTAGATATTGAGCATTCATACTTTCTCTATTTTCCTTAACCTCATCAGTTCCTTCGTACATTACATTTAAAGCTTTCCATAAATCGAAAGCAGTTTTGCTGTTTTTGAAACCTACGAGAACAAAATTTGGAAGACCTGCTTGTAATGCCCATAAAGCTTTGTGATCTCCCTCAACCAACCTGTGGTCATCATCGGAATAGTCAATAACAACCTTTACTATATCTAGACTTGGTGTAGTAGCAGATTTTGCTGTAGGGACAGTTAGGCCATACATAACAGATTTCCACATTCTATAATCAGAATGATGAAGATAACCTATCATTCGTAATTTCCAAGTATTAAAATCATAGGGCATGAATGATGGTGGTTTGTTTGAACTACCATTTCGTGATTCTCCCATGATTAAGGATGAAAAAAAGTGGACAGAGTGACTTTTTACTAAAAAAAAGAGTATGTAGGTAAAACAGATTTTTAAAAACTAAAAATTTGAATTTTAAGTCTTAAAAACACGAGCCTTTGCTCTGATACCACTTGTAGGATCGAATTCTGGTTACATAGTTGAACCAATTACAAGGGTTTACTTTCGAATTAACCAGGCGGAAACAAGTTAATTTCGTATGCTCTATTTGAAGTAAAGTGACATGAAATCGAATAAAAGACAAGTATAATAATAATACGAGTAAAACTAAGCACTGTATTATAACTTGCATATTTCGAAGTACATATCAGAGGGATTTACACTTTGCTTTTTTAAAGCATAGTTACAAGTGTCTATATATAGTGCCCTAAGAAATCAGAAGAACCCTAGATTTCTCTAACGATCATCTCGACCGTCAAGTAAAGATACATGAACTAGAATAATATTAAACTAGTCTAGAAGATAATCTTGTCATCTTCATGTCAGGAGAATGGCGGGAAACTGGATCAGATATGTTAGAGACAAGTGGAGCAAGTCAAGTTGATCTCCGAGATATCTCGCCTTACCGAGGTAACTAGAGTTATCTCGGGAGTGTCCACTGTCCGAGAAAAAACTGTGCTCCTGAGGTAAAATAGGCTTCTGAGGTAAAATGACCTTCCGAGGTAAGTGTAAGTTTTCTCGGGCAGTTTGTTCTTCCGAGGTAACTTATCTCGGGCCTTCTATTCTTCCTAGATAACATGTTTAGCCGATCAGCATCATATCTTTAGGAGTAATAATTCCTTACAAGTCAAAGGATGCTGCTAGCCGAACCTGGTCCGAACTTGAAGTTCGGATCAGATGAACTTCAGGTTTGCCTGAAGTTCGGCTGATCGCTATAAATAGATGTTGTGTTCTTTGTAATCGTGACGGAGCGTGTGAGAACAAGTGCTAAGTGTGTGTTATCTATGGTGTTTCTGTGTCTCAGTTCTGATTGTTTGCTGGTTGTAATTGTTCACTTTGATCAATAAAACAATCGGTTAATTACTTATTTCATATCCAAATTAACTAGATTTAGTAGACGATCCAATGCAGACAAAGATCAAGATCAAGTCAAAGGATGCTGCTAGCCGAACCAGGTCCGAACCTGAAGTTCGGATAGGACAAACTTCAGGTTCGCCTGAAGTTCCTCCATCGCTATAAATAAATGTTGTGTTTTCAGTAATCGTGACGGAGCATGTGAGAACAAGTGTTAAGTGTGTGTTATATGTGGTGTTTCTGTGTCTCAGTTCTAAGTGTTTGATGGTTGTAATTGTTCACTTTGATCAATAAAACAATCGGTTAATTATTTGTTTCGTATCCGAATTAGCTAGATTGAGTAGACGATCCGATGCTCACGCATTTTCAAGTGGTATAAGAGCTATCTAGTTCATTTTACTGATCTGTGGTTGCTTTTTCAGAGTTTTTGAAACAAAATTTGTTGTTTTGAGTGATTTTATTAGTTTTTGATCATTTCGATCAAGTAGTTTGTGAACATTGTGCTCGTAAATCATTTTTCATCACTTTTTCTGATCAATTAATGCAAATCTCGTCAAATTCTATCCGAATTTGAAAATTTTGAGTCGAGTATGTATCTGTTCGGATCAATAGTTGTCCAAACCTAAGGTTCGTCTGAGTAACTGCTACGAACTTCGAGTTCGTCTAACGTTCGGTCTTATTTTCTGTTCGGCTGTCTTTCGAAAGAGGTTCGGAAGGAGTTCGGTAAAGGTTTGGATATTTTCTGGTTCGGTCGAGATTCGTTCAATATTCTGACAGATTTGGGTTCGGTAGAGGTTTGGTTAAGGTTTGGATAATATAGTGAGGTTCAGATAGAGTTCGGACATTCAGAATTCAACTTTTTTCAAGATGTCGGAATTTCAAGCTTTTGCCGCCATGCAAAACGCAATGCAAACAATGTTAAATTTTGACAACGAAATTAGAACTAGTCAGAAAGTTCCCAAGTTGTTGAAGTTGGAAGATTATTAGAATTCGAAGCAACTATTTTCTGCTTACATAAGCACGAATGATATCGATTTGTGGATTCCGATTAAGAAGCTTTATCAACACCCAACTGATCAAGGAGATTTTAAAGAAGTTCATACCTTCGACATTGCTGAAAGAAAATCATATGAGCTTGTACAAAAAGCGTTTGGTTATATTACGATGGCATTGCCCACAGAGTTGTTACATCAATTTAGTACGTGCAAGAAATCAAAGAATTGTGGGATGCTTTATCTGCAAGGTGTGAGGGGAATGACCAATACAAGAAAAGTCAGAAGAAGGTGTTGAGTAAGGAGTTTGATAATTTTTAGCATTACGAGAATGAAAACATCACGGCTCTTGTCTCAAGATTGTTACATCTTATAAGTGAAATGAAGATTGTGGGGATTGAGAAGACCGATGAAGGGTTAAAAGAAAAGATTATGGAGGCTTTACTAGAAAAATAGGAAAATTATGTATTGCTATTTACACATGATAAAGAGTTTTCCACATTGATATTTCATGATATAATTGGTAAACTTCATGCTCGTGAGATAGAAATGATGAATTCCAACAAGTCCAAAGCAAATCAGCAAAATCCAGAGTTGTATCATGGTGAGAATGCTGCTAGCATGACAGCTAAGACTAAACCAAGTCTGAGTTCTGCACCGCCTACTGATTTCATTGGAAATATTTCCGGAAAGTCTGATAATAATTCATCACGGGGATTTAGCTTTACAATTCAAGACTCAACAAATCAGAATGCTTTTTCTGCTGATACAACGGATGATTGTGCTAAAATGATTGCTGCTTTGATCTCGTCATCTTTTGGTTTGGTTATCAAGAATGTTGTTGATGCAAAAATAACAAGGGATGATCTTGATGAACTTGATGATGATCAATTAAATAAATTGGATTTATCTTGGAAGTATGCTATGTTAGGTCAAAGATCAAAGATGTTTTTCAATAAGAATGGAAGAATTACTTCTGATTTTAATGGAAGATTGGGTTTTGACAAGTCTAAATTGAAATGCTACAAATGTTCATTTTGCTAGAGAATGTCAACAGGCTCATGTTAACAAACCCGGTTTTACATCTAATACAGGTTCTCAACCATCTTCAAGCAATTCAACCAAGACAGCTTTAACTTTTCAAAATGATGGTGTGTATGACTGGAGCAAACCGTTTGATACTTCTGCTTTGATTGTCACACATGAGCAATATGATTATTATTCTGATTCTAGGTCTTATGAAGTTGCTGAAAATGAAAAATTTGAATAAAAAATTGAAAGTTTTATGAAAGAAAATGAATTTTTGGTGGATGAAGTCAAAAAGCTTTCTGATGAGCTTGAGTTGGTAAAAGAAAATTTGAAGGTTTCTAAGAGGCATGAGACGGAAGTTGAATTGAAAAATGATTCTATAATGAAGGAAGTGGGAGTATGCTTAACGAATTTCTTTATTCAGTCAAAGACGATATAAAGATGCTTGAAGTAAATAATGAGATGTTGCTAAAAGAAAAAGATGAATTGTTAAAAGAAGTCAAGAAATAGAAGGAGGAAGCAGAAGATGCTGCGAATGATTTCCAAAATCTGTTTGATAAATCAAAAATCAAACTTGATTTGCTCACAAAGGATTTTGTAGAATATGCTACTAAAATTGAAACTTACAAGTTGATATGGAGAAGTTGTTGGATGAGAAGGATGAGTTGGTTAGTGTCAATAAGGAGTTGTTTAAAGGGATGGAAAATCTTCGATTGCAAAAATTTGAAACTCATAAGGTTGCGAAGCGGTTGAAACTCATAAATTTGCTGAAGCTCAATAGCAAATTTCCGATTTGAAGATCCAAGTAATTGATACTAATCGATTGTTGAACAATGTTTCAAACTCACAACTATTTACGAATTTCTTAGCAAATGATGCTAATTTTGAGAAGATGTTTGATAAAACCACATCACCCCCTGCAAATATCAA
The DNA here is from genome assembly GCA_039602395.1 of Deinandra increscens subsp. villosa. Taxonomy (NCBI): domain Eukaryota; kingdom Viridiplantae; phylum Streptophyta; class Magnoliopsida; order Asterales; family Asteraceae; genus Deinandra; species Deinandra increscens. Next base: position 33,604,885 of record JBCNJP010000025.1, read on the forward strand.
AGAAGCTTTTAAGGAAGTGACAGAGAAGGTTGAAGAAGTTGCTTATTCAAAGTTTTCATCATCTACTTCTGAAGAAGAGAAGATTATGAAGAAGAAGAAAAACAAAAAGGCTAAGAAGAAGAAGGGAAAGAAATCTGAGATTCCTCCGGCTCCACAAATCGTGTCTGGTTCATCATTAACAGAAAATGTCAAATCAGCTACTTCAAGTGAGAAATTCGTTCTCAACCGGATTTTGTTGAGATGATTGTCTTTGAGCAGAAAAACATTAAAGAAATAAAAGCTCAATTTTTCAAAGTTAGCGAAGAATGGACATCAGGATTCTATTTCTGTGGAGAAGATTTCTGGAAGAAACATTGGTTTGGGTTATAATACACAACATGATAAAGCTGAGGAGATTCCAGCATCAACACCACAAGATCTTAAGAAGCTTAAAATCAAGCAAGCAAAGAAGGAAATTTTCAAGGCTAAGAAGGTTCAATCCGAACGGTTTTACAAAATCAAGGGTTCGGAACAAATATTCTCCGATAAAGAATTTCCTCTTCAATGCGTGGATGCTAGAAAAAATTCCGAAGTTTTTGAGAAGAATGATGCTTCAAGAACCTTGAAGAATCAAACAGCAAATTTTTTTTTCTAGGGTTCTTATTCTCGGAGCCTAACATCAAAATGGGTTCATGATCACATGCATCAGGTATATGATTCTACTTTTGAATATTTTAGAGATATTCATGTTTGTAATTCTATGCAGGCACCCAAAAATTGGGACAAATCACAACGCATTTGTTATATTTGCCGCCAAATAGGGCATATCGCAAAAGATTGTCCACTTCCTGCTGAATAAAAAAAAAGGTCTCAACAGATACCAGTTTTTGGTAAATCTACCAAATCAAAGTTCTTTGATGAACAAGGCAGAGTTTTTGATGAAGTTGAGCCTACATTATTTCTAAAACAAAAACGTTTTGTTCCTCATTTTCAAAAGATTCAAAATGTAGGTTCCTCATCACAGTCACCTGTGATTAATTCGTCAAAAACTGAATTACCAAAACAACAACAATGGAAACCAAAGGTGGCATTCAAGCAAAACCAGGACACTTGTCCACCGGAAGCTGTCGCTTCGGGTCAAGTTAAAAACTAATGACTTTGACCAATGTGCAGGTACTTCTAGAAGACCTATCGACGATTGAAAAGTTGTTGATGGCGGAGTATTCTGCTTAACATAAATTTCATGATATCTTTCTTAACCTGCAAGTTTTCTGAAATTTAAAATGCAAGGTATCCGTGTTGGTTGATTAATTTTCTTTCTTTATGTTTCGTTTGATAAAAAAAATAGAGTATTGTTTTCGTAAAATGAAAATCTAAAAATAACGTTTTCATTTTAAGGGAGAGAATTGCATGTAAGAGGAGAAATTGTGAAAATGCATGTATGTCATGGGAAGAAGGTGAATACATGCAAAATAAATAAGGAAGGTGAATACATGTACAATATATAAATATTTTTTTGAGAAAATTGATCATTGGGAAATGATGGTACATTGACTTACGTATCTGACTCACGAATAGAGTAGATGAAAGAGATCATTGTTTGATATGTTTGGTATACACTAAATATAGAGTAGATTCAGATGTGATATACACTAAATATAATGCTTGACCATGTGGAAAACATCTTGATGCGTAGTTCATGACAACAAGAACAATAAGTATGAAAATCAGAATGAGAAGGCACTATGTATACATGTGTTCATTTTGCAAAGATTTAACTTGTTTGATTTTCTTTATTTTGTCAAACGATCGGACTTTCTCTGCGTGCTCACAAGGCCGACCTGATTGTTGTTCGTTTGACGTTCTGCTTTATTTTCTTTGGTGTTTCGTATAACTCATCGGACTTTATCTGCGTGTACGGGAGTACCGACCTGTTTGTTGTTGGGTTATACAATTTCAACTTGTTTTATATTTCTTATTTTGTTAAATCTGAGGTCTTATCTGTGTATCGAAAGATCGACCTTAAGGTAGACAATTTAACGTTCTTATTTCTTTTTGCATGTAACACAATTGAGAATATCATGAAAAGTCATAATCATCACAAAAACCACAGGATTTGTAATCAAAATCATTTGTTTTATCAGAAAACCGACCATCAGAGTGTAAGAACTCTTCGGTGAGTATTTGGAAGTTTTTGTTTTGGAAACAAATTTCTGATTGTTTGGAGTGTTTGACGTTTGAGTATCCTGATCATTTAGACTCGTTCTAAGTTTTAGCAATGATCCACTTTCCCCACTACCATGATTAGACTTACCATTCTCCTCGGAATCGACATAAAATACCTTAGAAACTCGGTTTGGATCAACACAACATAATGGAAACATCTCGTCATAAAAAATGTGGTAACTACCTTTGAGACAATACATTCTGATTTTCTGAGATGACTCACCAGTTTCCATTTTGCCTTTCAGTTTCTTATCATTTTTCTGACTAACCTGAGGTTTCTTTTGATTGACCTCAGATTTTTCTGAAACTGATCCATAACCAATACCACTAAACTTGACAGACTTTGGAGGAGCAACCGGAATTCCATTAACATCCGGTGTGGTTGTGTTGCTAGCTGTTACTAAATATTTTTCATAAAAGAGATCTGAGCCTTTAGCAAAATTTTCTTTTTCAAAGTTTTCATTTTCTTCTCAATTTCTTTTATCTTAACAGATTGCTCCAAAGGTGTCAATTTGACGGAACCAGTTGGTTTGTCACCAGTTGGTTTGTCACCTACAGAATCACTTGACTCATTGGATTTGGGAGCATCCATATTTGCCTTAGACACATGTTTGACAGGTTTCTTTTTATAGGTGCCTTTGTGTTTGTCAGAATTGCCCATCAAATTCTCATTGAACTTTGAATAATCAAACACAATCGATGGTTTGGTTTCAGTGTCTGTCGGTTCTAAACCATGCACAATCAGAGGTGGAACTGAATTGCATTTTGATTCTTTGAACACCTCTTTTAGAGTTTCATCTTTGGAAAGAAAACTTGCAAAGGAAGCTGAGTTTTTAAAATTCTCAAGTTGTCTTTTAAGATCTAAAATTTCAATGTTTAATTCAGAAATCTTAGCATTAGCTTCTGCAAGCCTCTTTTCACAAAAGATGTAGTCTTCAGATTTGTTGTTTAATTCAATTTTGGTGCTCAAAGTCGAAGCATGTTCACTTTTCAGTTCAGCCTTAACGGCCTCCCACCTTTGTTTATATATTTTTGTGTTCTCCTCTGCTAACATGTATTTATCATAATACATAACTTTCTCATCAGAAAGTTCTTTCAATTTATTAGCAGAGGTCATGCAATATTCGCAAGTGGTGTCAACCTAAATGTTAGCCATAAAGGCTTGCTGGCCTTCAGCAAAGAAGTCTGCACCTGGAAGTTCAGGATCATCTTCAAGTTTCAAATCTCTTTCTTCAGTACACAGCAAGGCAGACTCATCAGGATAATCTGCTCCCCAGTCATAGCCTTCTCCAGTTTGAGAAACCAAAGCTTTTGAATCTTGATTCGAAGCATTTGCATTTGAACTTGATGGAGTAGAATTGCTTCCTGATGCTTTTGAACTCTGAGCTGCATACTTCTGAAATAATTTTGAAGTTTCTTGCTTCTTTGCATACTTCCATTCCTTTGCGAAGTGACCATAATTCTGACAATTATAGCAACGAACTTTGGATTTGTCGAATCCAAGCTTTCCTTCCTGATTTAAATCTTTACGACCCGTTCTTTGCATAAACTTTTTTCCCTTCTGACGAGCATAGCCATTGACCAGTTGATATTCATGAGTTCTAAGTCATCAGGGTCGATTTGCTCATAATCTTCAATTGTTAGCTCAGCACTAGTCAATTTTCTTGCTACCACTCCATCATATGAAGAAACCATTGCCAAAAATAGTGCCATAAAATCATTTGTAGTCTTAGCTGAAAATGCACTTTGATTGGATGGAGGAGCAGAGGAGGATTGATTTGAATAAAAAAGGATACGTCACTGCAGCTTTGTTAGTATAGCTTTCACTTGAAGAACCCCGAGACATACTTGCATGAACACTTAAAATATTCTCCACCAGTAGTCGGTGGATTTGAGCTAGCTTTTGCTTTTGCATGCATGGTTGAAGCATTCTCACCAAAATACACATCAGGATTCCCGAACTTGAGCTGGTAGAGTTTTAAAACACATCATATCTAATTCCCGAGCTAGCAAGTTCCTTGTAAGATCATCAAATGAAATATCATCAAATCCCTTATCATGTGTTAACAACAGGATATAACCTTCCCATTTTGCTGGTAGAGCATCTAACAGCTTCTCCTTTAATTCTCCAGCCTCCTTCTTCACTCTAATAATGACAAGCTCAATAACCAAATGTGTTAGTCTTGAAATGAGATCATTAATGGTTTCATTTGGAACATGACAAAAATTATCAAACTCCTTTAACAACACCTTTTTCTTGCTCTTCTTGTATTGAGCATTGCCTTCACATCTGAGACACAATGCATCCCATAACTCTTTTGATGTTGTATGCATTTTGAACAGATGTAAAATATCTTTTGGTAAAGCCATTGATAAGTTTGAATAATCTTTCATTTCCAATTTGAAAGATTCTTTCTTAGCATCATTCATCTTGTTATATGGCTTAATTTGACCAGCAAATTCACCAGTTGTAAACTTTGGAATTGATAACCATCCAAGATTAGAGTCCAAACAGTAACATCCTGTCACACCAATATATGATTCATATCGAGTTTCCAATTATGGAAATCTTCAAATTTCATTAATTTAGGAACTTTGTTTGTAGTTCCTATCTCATTATCGTAATTCAGTAAAGCTTGAACTGTCGTAGACATTGATGCAAAAGCTTAGAACAGATCCATATTGTTTTACTCAAAAACTGATCTGGCGTACCAGAATGTCGATCCTCGTACCAACTATAAGCTCAATGTACCAAAATTACTCCCGTACCAAACACGGACCATAAAGACAAGCACGTACCACCAACGGACCACTTTACCAACGTACTAAAGTATTGAACGTACCAGGCTGGTACGACGTAACTACTACGGACCAGTTAATAACCGTCACGGACCAAAATAAGAAGATTTCCTTCCGGACCACTTGCCACGTACCAAACTCCCGATGAAGATTGCTGTACGGACCAACAACGTACCACTTTGTTCTTGAGTCGGACCAACCGCGTACCAACCAAAAATTGACTGATTTTCGATATTTTTGGTTTTCCGAACGTACACTTGATGCAGAACTCAACGTAGACACTCAAGGATCATTCTGAACGTAAAATTCGTATAGATTGGACATGAAACAGAGAAGACATGACAAATTTTGACCAAAAAAGTTGTTTCTCTCTCTAGAAACACAAAACCGATTACAGATCACAGCAAAAGAGCAAACTAGCTCTGATACGACTTGTAAATCACATATGAGGATCTTACTAATGCATGATTGTAATCGGATTCGGAACACACGAGGTAAATAATGATTCTTTGATTGATCACAAGCTCGATTACAGAGAGAGAGAGAATACAGAGAGTAATAAACCGTAGAAAACACACAGTTAAGCACTCACCCCTCACAAGTGCTCTCTAACACACGAGCTAAACATATTTATACTAGACTACCCAGCGTACCAATTAACCAGCGTACCAGATGGTCCGTTGCTGCGTACCACCTGGTCCGCCACTGGTACGCTGGGGACATAATATACAAAACGATCAATACAATTAGACAAAACACCTAGACCTAGCACTAGACATCATAATATGTTCTAACACTAATAAATAAGATAAAAGTAAATAGGAAAATTATGGTTAAGCCGCTAACTTGGATTTTTCTTGGAATCCTCGTCTGTGTCCTCGGCAACGGTGCCAAATAACTTGGTGTGTGCTGAGGTGTTAATAAAATATGGCAATTTTTTAAAACTTTTTAGCAGCTTAAGATTCTAAATTTATAATACATGATTTACTTGACAACTACCATTTGACCACATTACAATGGCAAGTATACCCATCGTGGGCAGTATAGTAGTGGTAAGTTTAATCAGGGTCGATCAGGACACAATGGAAAATAGGAGCTCCTAATACTCAATCTTTGCTAAAGTTTAACCAAACTTTATATTTGATTTTCAAGGGAAAATATGTTTTGTATATATATATATATATATATATATATATATATATATATATATATATGAGTTTTCGGACTCAAGCAGTCGTAGTCAATGTTAATTGGGATAATCATACCAGTAACTCATAGACAAGTTATTTATTTATAACTTTGGGTTAAGATTGTCTATTGGTTGGCAACTAGACCGCCTCTCAGCCTCAAATCTAGTATCATTACTCTCCCAGGTGATCTTCTATGAGGAGTACGAACCCCGTGGGAACTGTGCTACCAATAGATAAATATAGTGGTATAATGCCACTTACTTACAGGGTCCCTCAAACTGGCCGACTTACCGTACTCGACACACCGTCATGAACCAGCAGGGGAACAACCCTACGTGCCGGATTATATTATTGTGAAAATGATCTTTTTAAGGGAATAAGATCCGTTTCTTCCATGCACCTCTTTCACACATGCACGTCCGGCGTAACCAGAGCCAAGTTCACAAGCATGTACTTTCTCGGCTTCAGTGAAGTGACTAAATATTACCAACCCTCATTCCCAACCAAATACCTTTAGCTCGCACTTACGTGACAGCCGAGTTTGCTTACATAGATATAAGGACCTCGAACGTATCTTGTAGCATGGGGCACAAGTCACCTTTAGGATAATGCATCGTCCCCCGACCGGGTGTCACAGTTCCGGCCTTTGGGATTTCGACTCCCCAAATGGTCTGTGATACTAGAGCACGTTTGGTTCGGAAAATCAATAATACACTTTCAATAAAAAGGGTTTTCACAAAGTCTTTAGACACACCTTAAACCAACTTTATAAAGACAACTTTGAAAACTTGTTAAAGGTTTATTATTTCCAATCAAGTGTAAGAATTTAGCTAATCGTAGCTTAAAGATTTGCCAACAAGTAAAGGAATATTTCATAGACAAAATACTTTCAATTACTAAAACTACTTGAAGTTCTTACAGGCTCTGACATACATAAAGACACGAAAACGCCAAGTGGATTGACTAACAAATCTTAAAGTAGGGGGAGGAGAGAAGAATTAAGCGAGTTGTAAAGTGGGAGAGGGCTGGCTTTAATAGGCAAAGTCTGGCGTTTGGAACGGGTCGTGCCTAGAGTGGCACGGGCCGTACCATGTAAGATGGAGGATTTGAAATCTTTTGTCTTCAGAGGCACGGGCCGTGTTCGTCATTGAAAAACCGAGGTGGTGACCAAATACCTTGTTTGCGGAAGCGGATCGAGACTTTGTGTACTCGTTTTTGTAGAAACAAATGAACACCCGGATATGAACAACGATGGTGTTTGAGATATGATGATGACGATGAGCAAATCTAGTAAAACATGGATAGATGAAGAACAACATAGATAGACAAAACAAGGTGAAGTAGGATAATCAAATATAACCAAATGATTACAATTTACCTACCCCATGCATCCCGGGTATTATGAACTTACTAGGTGAGTTCATGAACCCTTAAAAGCTTCAAAGAACCATGACTAACTCTCTCTCTATCACTCATACATGTCTTTCACAATGGAAAGACTCACTATATATAGTACAAGACTCCCTAAGGGCATAATAGTAAAATACTAACTAGTGACAGTATTTAAACAGTAAATAATATTCACTAGAGTCTCTTCTTTGTTGAGTCGTGTTGTCTTGAGTTGTCATGTTCTTCACCATGTTGTATGCCGGTATATAATAAGTGGTCGTTGAATATTAATCACATCTATCAAAATCTTGTTGGCTCGGTATCTCGATTCCCAACAATCTCCCCCTATTTGGTAGATGGAATACTCAACACTTGTGACATTGATTCTTGTATTCTTGTAACTTGACTTCAAGGTGATCCTCATTTCTCCTTTATGAAGCTCCCCCTACAATAAACATCTTCTAGCCCGAAACCAAAGACTATAAATGTATAGGGTGTTTACAAAACTCAACACAATGGCTAGCTACTTGAGGATTCAATCATAACTCAAGTGAGCCAATATTGTTGAAATACCAAATCAATGTTTTCCACATAGACAAACCACTTCTTTTGTGCTATTAACCTTGCCTCGATTTTTACAATAATGGCAATGTCGCAACTGTTACGGCTTGAGGACTCTTCGAAGATTAAAAATCACGTTGCTTTCTTTTGCTAAAATCATTGCAAAAAGTCTCATCATATTATCACATCTTCTTCCCCTAGACTTTTGCAATCCATAGCAAAATAAATAAGCATCTTCTATTTTAATTAAGACCCATAGAGCAACCATTTCATCAAAAAATTCTTGAAATCCAACAGTAGCAAATAATCTTCTCATATCAAACTTGTGCACAACTCTTATGATCAAATGTTACCTCATAACACGTCTGCTATATATCGAAGTAATCTGATATAGGAGTATAGTTTTGATGTACCTGATGAGTTTATTACAAAATTATGTATTCAAATTGGTTTTGTGATTGTGGGTTGACAACAGAGATAAATAACCGGACCCGAACCTGTAATCGAAGTCTCGAATTACCTTAACCCGACATAAAATTGAGATCAGGGGCTTCATCATGATAAAAAACCAGCATCAAAATCTCGGACAGAAGCAACACGTAATCTGGATCCAACCCATTATCAAAGTCTCGAACCGATACATTGTAGATCATAACCCACCAACATCGTTTTGAACCGAATTGTAACAAAATAGTAGTTTAACACTTGAGATGAATCTGACCTGAAACATTCCTGGTTGGAAATATGTGTTTCTGGTGACCACAAGTGAAATAGACGTAGATTCCAGCGACTGAGCATAACTTCGGTGGACTAATATCGAGCAGAAACTCAGACAAGCTGTGAGGTATAAGTGACCTGAACAAAGTTCCGGCGACCAGAAGCATATACAGTAGCTTTTCCGGTTGAAGTGGATGTTTTTCGATCACCACCGGTTACCTGCAACTTGAACAGAGATGACTTCCGGTGATTGGACTTCACGTAGTCGTTTTTCCGTTTGAACAGAGATGATTTCCGGTTTAAGTAGGTTGGATCGGAACAACGATTTTTCCGCTTGAATAGAACTTCCGGTCGAACTAGGATTTTCCGGTTGAAGTGTACTTTCCGGTTGAACTTCAAGTTTTTCGGTTGAACATCTAAACTTCCGGTTGATGTCCTCAGTTGGACCGGAGATTCCGGTTGAACCTAAAAGTTCCAGTTCAATACATTTTTTCCAGTTGAAAGTCGGTTTTCCGGCTGGTGGCAACAGACGTGGGTTTTCCGGTTATTGCCTCGAAGTTCCGCCGTAACCTGACATACGTAAAGCAGAAGCAGCAGCCTGGTTCCCTTTCCTTTTCAGACACATGCAACATATACGAAACACTATCGGTCCGTTTCCGTCACCTTCTTCATCAATGTAAAACCCTACAATGAACTTGTGAACCTCGATAGTCTTATCCCGGCCATCGTCAACTTCCAAAAACCCAGATACAAACGTCAACCCAGATCATCGACGTCACCTTCTTCATCCTCGTTACTTTTGATTTCATTTTCGACCCAGACCATGGTTGAACAGATGATTTTGAGCAGCTGTATCGTAAATAATCATCTTTTCTGAGTCCCTCGAACAGTAATAAAAACCTGCAACTCATACTCTCTATTTTTCTGTATTTTGTTCTTGGTTGTGAAGAGAGAGAAAGTGTGTAATTCATGTGACTTTGAAGTGAAAGGGATGGATATGACCGGTGAGTATACGATGGTGAGAGAATGTGATCAAACAAAAGTTAACTTCCTTCTTTGGGTGAACCCACGTGAAGAGAGAAAAGCAAATGCTTTTGCTCGGTTTGAACACCAAGGATAAAAAGGTTTGACAGTGACATAACATATATGAATGGGACAAAAAGGACAAGTTAACTTTTAAATTCACATACTTGAAAAAGTCTCGTGGAGAATTGATATCCACAAGTTTGACTTTCAAAAATAAATAACCAAATCTTATCATCATTGTATCTAAAGGCCGAAAAAATTTATAAAGATAATCAGAGGTCTAGAAACTAGGAATTTGGATATATATTCATGGAATGGTTCGAATATAATCACAAACATAAATAAGATGTTATTTAAAAAGAGAAGGTAGAATCTTAAAATTTTCTTAAAGAAAATACATCGGAAAGAGTAAATATGGGTGGGGTTTTGACATAAATTTTGATAAACCATAAACTCATTTGTGTTTAACATTTGAACACAAGACCCATATAAATTTCAAGAACGCACCAGAAAAATAAGATTTTGAAAGATAATGGAGGGGATATCAAAAATCTTTCAAAAAAACATAAACATCTCCATTTGTTTATACAAAAATAACGAGCATATGAACACAAAGTTAAGATATCAACCGTGAGGCTGCATTATCTCGACCATGGCTCTGATGCCAATTGAAAAACCGAGGTGGTGACCAAATACCTTGGTTGCGAAAGCGGATCGAGACTTTGTGTACTCGTTTTTTTAGACACAAATGAACACCCGGATATGAACAACGATGGTGTTTGAGATGTGATGATGATGATGAGCAAAGCTAGTAAAACATGGATAGATGAAGAACAACATAGATAGATAAACAAGGTGAAGTAGGATAATCAAATATAACCGAACGATTACAATTTACCTACCCCACACATCTCAGGTATTATGACCTTACTAGGTGAGTTCATGAACCCTTACAAGCTTCAAATAACCATGACTAACTCTCTCTCTATCACTCATACATGTCTTTCACAATGGAAAGACTCACTATATATAGTACAAGACTCACTAAGGGCATAATAGTAAAATACTAACTAGTGAAAATATTTAAACAATAAATAATATTATTACTAGAGACTCTTCTTTGTTGAGTCGTGTTGTCTTGAGTTGTCATGTTCTTCACCGTGTTGTAGGACGGTGTATAATAAGTGGTCATTGAATATTAATCACATCTATCCAAATCTTGTTGGCTCAGTATCTCGATTCCCAACAGTCATTGCACGATCAATGCCATGTCAAGAGGCTTCAACATGGGGCGTGTTGGTTCATAGACACAGGGTGTGCTGAGTCAGAGGAATATTTCTGTAGATCCGGGTCAGGCACGGGGCGTGCCAGTTGGGCACGGGCCGTGCTAAAGTCAATTTTCCCAAAACAAGCATTTTTCTTTATTTTTTTTATATGGATTATGCTCCTTTTGGTATTTTGGCTTTAGAAAACCTGAAAACTAAAAAGAAGACAAAATCTCTTTGTTATGATGTTATGGGAATATTTTAGTATTAAAATATATATAGTTATGTGTACATCAAGGAGTGTACGAAGCACTGAACTGACGAGTAATGCCTTTCAAATCACAAAAAAGAATAAAAAACTCTATTCTTAAATTCGGAACCATTATCACACTTGATGATTCGAACCCGCTCCACTTTTGCATTTTCAATGCGATTGATAAAAGACTTTATTAGCTCCGGAGTCTCAGATTTCTACTACAGTAAGAACACCCAAGAATAGCGAGAAAAGTCATCGGTTATGACGAGACAGTAAGATGCTCCCCCCCCCTAAATTTGTGACGTTCATTGATCCAACGAGATCAAGATGAAGTTGTTGAAGAATAGTATCATTTCTGCTCGACGGTTTTGGAGAGTGAGAAGCTTTGTGTTGTTTTCCCTTCGGACATGCTACACATTTGTCAATTTGAATGAATTCCTTCTCAGGTAGTCCACGAGCGTGTTTCCGTCTGACTAACCGATGTATGTTTTGAAAGTTGTGAAAAAGCGTGAGTGGTAGATCATCTACTTAGTCGTAACGAAATCAATGTAAAACGAGATGAAAACAAGATGTAAATACAATGAAGCTTGTATTAGACCATTGAGAGTTTACACAGAAAGACACATAGAAGATTTGACCAGCAGTCCTTAAACATACATAAGACAAGTTATTTATGAGGCTGAAACCTCGATGGTCTGAACCTCAAGTTCGGACCTGTCCGAACTCAGAGTTCACTAAGGGTTCGGCCAGCAGCAATCATGTATGACTCGTCTTGTATTCGATACTTCACATGACGATCAGGAACCAAGTATTAACAAGTTGAAATGTCCCATCCTCCTATTCCACAGAGTAGAGTCCGCTTTAGAAGCCTTAGCCAGAAAACATGAGATAGTGCCAGTGGGCTTAGCTGTGTTCATGTCTAGAGCATACATATCCCCCCTTCGTTTGGCTGGAAAAAATTTGATCTTCAAGAATAGTAATAGCCATGCTTCTAAATAAGACACACCTTGTCATTGAAAAACACCGGCATGCTGTTGTCACAAATTGCTACATGCTAAGCAGGTTGAACTTCAAATTTAACACAAGGTTCACTTATTCAAACATAACATCTCCATTTGAAAGGAGTACATTTCCCTAGTTAAACCCAAACCAAATTTTAGTCTTGCAAAAATCTCTCTCCCGACCACATTATCCAACTTAGGTTTGTTCAAATTCATCAGATCAATTGTTTCCTTCACTTGAATATAACTGACTCTAAGTTTGTTTAATTTTTTAACAAGATCAGATGATTGAGCTTTGAGCCTAGTCTTAGTGCATTTCATCAACTCAATATCGTCTTTCAACAATTTGATTGTGAACAGAAAATCTTTTTCCTTAACCTACATAGACTCAATCAATTGCTTGTTCTTTATCGCTTCATCAACCAAAAATTAGTTGTGGTCTCGATAATTAGAAACTGCCTCGATGTACTCTGGAGAACATAAGTTAGATTTTACCTCAGGTAGAATTTTCTCAGCCTAGAGTGCAAGTTTCTTTTTCTCCAAATGAAGATTCAGATTCAGCAATGGATTTGGAAGGTTCTGACTCAGTGATGTCTCGAATATCAGCCATGAGACAGAAGTTGGTTAGGAACAAAGGATCAAAAGCGGCGGTTTCTTTATCAACTTGATCGACTTGTGAGTTCACCATTAAAGCGTAGTTAGTTGGATTTTATTAAACCGATGATTGACTTTGAGAAGTCCAACTGTAGTTACCCTCCTTGAGTGACACTAAGGCTTTTGGGGTTTCAGGTTTTGAGGTTCCAGCTGAGGGATTCACTTTTGGAGTTGGTGCAATCCGGGCTTTCTGAGTTTAATAAGATGAAGTTGCTTCTTTTCGGGTTCCAAGTGCATTGCTAGTTCTAGGCTTCTTAGACTCACGAGAAAAGTGGCCCAAACCTTCACACTTGTAGCACTGAACCTTGGTCTTGTCAAAGCCAACAGCAGTACATAGATGACTCTTGAGCGCGTCTCTATCAGTTCGTTTGAAAAACTTCCTGGTCCTTGCTGCTAACATACCTAATTGCCATTTAATACCGACTCCTCAAGGTCATCATCAGCTATCTGATCAAGATCTTCTTGACTCAAATTCATTTTTTGGATGTTACCCGAAAGTTATTGTTGGAACTAAAATCTATGTGACTGACGCCATAAATCTGTTTACCGAAGCATTCGAATGAAGAATCCATGTGAATTAATTCAAAGACTGGGTTGCGATGCTCGAGGCTTGCAGACTGGACCGAAGACCGTTTTCTGGAAAAGTTAACCGTTCGGGTCAACGGTCAATGTAAAAGTCAACGGAAGATCGGTTCGAGCAAGTCAAGCTTCAGATTAATTAAATCAACTTTGATTTAATTAATATTTATGTTTATTTCATTTAATTGTATTTTGTTCAGTTATTATATTTTTCACTTGTTAGTCACCCTCACTATATATATAGTGAGGGTGCCCATAACAAGGAAAAAGTGTCTCTAAATGTAGAGATGATGATTTTATTGTAGAGTGAGTCATGGATTTCTATAGAGAGTGTTGTCATGATTTCGTTGTTGTAACCAACAAGATGACTTTTGAGGCACTCCGCAACTATTGTAGATTCAAGAATATTGATAAGAAGGCTTACAACAGAAAGAAACTTAAAGGTCTACGAGAGTTTAGGGAAGAGTATCGAAAGACAGAATGTCTGGCAAAGCTTAAACAGATCAGAATCAGAGAGCAAGAACGGACTGAGGCACTAAAAGGAAAGACAATCCTCCCATCTATGATCAATGGGAAAAGATGGCACCAAACCTAAAGGCTATGCAACAATTTGCTGCCAAAACTCTAAGGAAGATGCCAAGCAACCCAAAGGTCAATCATGGGATGAAAATCTTAGGATGGAAATATGATGAGGCTTTTGATGCATTCCTGGTAAAAAGGCGGAATGGATATGTTCAAATCTTCGGAGATTTCAAAGCTCTTCTCAGCTTGTTCTCTTGGGAGCTCAAACAGCTGAAGTACCTGGATTTGGTAAATCACTCTAACCATCAAAAGGGCATACGAGCTGCTGTTTTAATCAAATCTGCTTATGAGGACAAGAAATTCAATCAAAATCATGAAGAAGAGAGAAAAGCTCAGATAGATGAAGAGAAAAGACGTCTCCGTGCCCCTCACTGAGGAATGTTCAAAGATATTGGGAAGGAGGTGAAGACAAAGACTATCCCTGGGAATCAGAAACATGCTCCAATGATCAGCTGGTACTATAATGGAAAGACACATGAATTAGTGATTGAAAGAGTCGGTGCTGAGTCAATCAGAATCTTTGCAGCGATAGAACTCAGACTGCTCTCAAGATCCTATTTGAAGCTGATGTACTATGAGAAGATGCGGACCATCCCTGATCAACTGAGACCCTATGAATGCTATGACGCCAACTACTTTTTAATGTTTTTAAATTGGTGGTGTACAAGGCTTGCAGATATGGGTAAACTCACACTTGACGCAGAACTCCTAAGAACAGCAAACTGCTGGTTGATAGAAGAGCATGGATTAAGTGTTATCCTAGATAAGGCAAGAAGACTAGTCGAGCTGAACAACTATAATGATCTGAAAAAGCTTGTCTGGCAAGATCCATACGATATGGGAATTAAAGTATTTTCTGACAAAGACAAAGAGGCAGCTAGAGAGAACTGGAGATTCCTGCTCAAGCTGCTCGGTCAAGTTGCTTAAGTTCAAAGGTTTGCATTGCCAACAAGGGTGGAAATTGTTGGAACCTATTTTGTTGGCAACACAAACTATTCACCGTTGAGTATTGCTAGTGAAGACCTTTTTGATATCCTATCTGGATTTGATACTTTGTTTTGTAATTGACTTTGAATTTGTACTTTGAAACATTTTGATTATGAATCTAGCTTACTTGTTTTTCTTCTTAGCGGAATTCTGACTAATTGAACTTAGCAGACTTGTTTAACACTTAGCGTACTTGTTCAATGTTTGTCTTAGCGTACTTATTTTGTTCCTAGTGGACTTGTTTACTTAGCAGACTTGTTCCTGATCTTAGCGAACTTGTTAGCGGACTTGTCTATGTTTAGCGAACTTGTTAGCGAACTTGTTAATGCTTAGCGGACTTGTTAGCGAACTTGTTAATGCTTAGCGGACTTGTTAGCGAACTTGTTAAAGCTTAGCGGACTTGTTAGCGAACTTGTTTATGCTTAGCGGACTTGTCTACTGCTTAGCGAACTTGTTTGTGCTGATGGAATATTTTGCTGAATTTTAGGTAATGATTGTGTGTGTCAAACATTCTTTTTGTCCTATGCTCTCTTGTAATATATATATAGTTGAGAAAACCCTATTCAGGGATGGCACTCTTGGATTATTCTTCAAGAGAGCATTTGTGTGTATGTTCTTGGTGTTAGTGTGTGTTCTTGAGCTTTAGGAATCATCAATGGGTGAGCATTGATGCAGATTCATCCAGAATCGACCATCACACATGATTTCCGCACTTGTGTGATGAATCATATGAGAACATGTTGCTCAAATCTGATCCTGACAATTGGTATCAGAGCGTTGTTCTTCATTTTTGAAGTTTTTCTCAAAATGGAGAAAGTCTCATATGAGTTGTCAATTTTGGATGGATTTTCTTGTTGTTTGAGTTGATTCTTGGTAGAAATCACTCAAGAAACACAATGCTTCACTCATATTTTAGTGAATCTCAAGCAATATAGTCGAATTTTTTGAATCTGCCATGAACAGTTCGTAACTTTTCTTAAGTCTGTTCTTGAGAAAAATTTTCAAATTTGCTTTTCTGTTGATTTACACATGTAAAACCGAACCTATTGATGAATGGCGAGATTTACACATTTAAAACCGAACCTATTGGCACTAATTTCTCTAAAAAACATCATGTATTGAAGATTTTAGAAGCTAAAAGTGATGGTTTTTGGTGTTCTTCACATAATCTTACTATTCCATCAAATTAGGTCATTTAGAGTGGTTTTTTGGAGTTTGTGTTAGTTGAGTAAAGTGTTCCTACATGAATTTCAAACCTATTAATGATCTTAAACATTGTTTTTGTCAACATTGATTTTTGAAGTTTGAAATTACTCAAGAACAAGCTGTTCAAATTTTGGCTAAGTCTGAAAATTTGATATTTCAATTTTTTTTTAGAAATCTCACTTGCTTATGACTAATTATGTTTGTTAATATTTGTGAATGTTGGATTTGTGTGAATTCAAGCATTCTACAAGCATTTGAGTATTATTGAACCAAGGGTTCAATCCGTCCGAACCGTTAGTCAATTTAGCAAGTTTGAGCTAAATTTTTGTGTTTCTCACTTCAAATGGCTGAAGGAAATTAGTTTGTTCCTGTCATGCAAGGTCACAATCGTCCACCAAAACTAATGGGTGCAAGTGACTTCGATGATTGGAAAGGGAAGTTTGTGATGTTTCTAGAGTATGTTGATTATGATCTATTGACTTCAATCGTTGAAGGTCCGGCTGTGTTTGAAATTGAAGAAGCTACCGCTACTGGCACTGCTACTGTTACTGTTGCTGATCCTCCTCATCCGAAGAAGAAGAAGATTCCAAAACCTTTGGATACGCTGCTCCTGCTGAAAGGGCACAAAGGAAACTTGACATGCGTGCATTGGGTTGTATAAAGATGGCATTGAATGATGACTTTCTACATCAATTTCGTGAGGCTACTTTAGGCCATGAGATTTGGGTTGATTTGGAGAAAAAGTATGAAGGCAATCCGGCTACAAAGGAGAGAAGACTTGAGAAATTGAAGTTGGCTTTTAACACTTTCGCTCACAGAAGTGGAGAGTCGTTTGAAACACATGTCAACCGCTTCTGCAGAATCATTACCGAAATGACTACCAAAAAAATTCGTCCTGATTCAGGAGATATTATAAGGAAAATCTTGCATTCTTTCCCTCAGGAATTTGCCTCGTACGTCACTTACCTGATAGAAAGTACCGATCTAACTCAGGCTGACTATCTGGATATGATAGACAAGGTTAGAGACTATGAAGTAAGAGCAGTTGAACGTAGTGGCAAGTCACTTATGGAAATGTGACTTCAAGGGGCTCATCTTCCTCAGCTCCTAATGCTGCATTTGCTGCTTCAGCTTGTGAGGAGAATTATCAGTTTTCCAACTCGTTTGGCTCAACACTGCCTGCAATCGCTTCATCTCGTGTACCAGCTGCTATTCAAACTGAAGTATTTGCATCACATGCCACTCATCAACCTTCAAATGTTACATATGTTCAACAGCCACCTTCTGGGTTCATGGTTCAGCAGTCAGCACCAATTTCATTTAACAACACCAGTTTTGACCAAGATTTGTGCAATGCTTTCCTAGCTTGCATGAACTCTCAAATGTCCGGGAACATTGAGACAATGACTGTTTGTCAAGAAGATCTTGACCAAATTTATGCTGATGATCTGGAAGAGATCGACATCAAGTGCCAGATGGGTATGATTGCTGCTAGAACGAGGAAGTTCTTTAGAAAGACTGGGAGGAAGTTGTTTCAACCTCCTTCAAATGCCAATATCCGGTTTGATAAGTCCAAAGCTCAATGCTTCAACTGTCAAGAGCTCGGACATTTCGCACGTGAATGCCCAAAACCAAGAACGTGGAATGCTCCTGCAAGCTCGGGTGGAGGTAATCAGGCTTTTCAGAAACAAGCTGGAAATGGAAACCAGTCATATCAGAAGCAAAGCAGCTCATCCTATCGGAAACCTCAGAATGCCAATTCTAATGTCTCTCATTCTGGCTCGTCTAACTCTCAAGCTGCTCAAGGAGTCAACAACGGTGGCAAGGCATTAGTCTCACTCGAAGATGGTATCTATAATTGGACATCGTCTTCATCATCTCAACCTTCAAGCCAGTCAGACTATGCACTAATGGTCAATTCTGATGGTGAGGAGCTTTATGAGTCAGTTGAATTTGACCCTCTCTTCCCAACTGGTTTCTGTCTGATGGCTGGAGTTGATGAGATCCTTGAAGAGTTTTCTCCTACTGTTGGAAACGTTATGTTGTGAATCCATCTGAGATAGAGACGGAAGCAAGCAAGCGTCTTCTCAAACTTCAGAAGGAAACAATTCCAGATGAGGTAAGATCATCTTTGTGTACTGAGAAATGTCGTGAAACTGTCGCTCGCTATCGCGTGTACAACCTAGAGTTGCATGCTAAGGCAAAAGAGAGCGAGAGTAATGTTGAGCTTCTTCAAGCTAATGAAAAAGATTTTTTGGTCAAAATCAAGTCACTTCAGGTTGACATTGAGTTCATGAAGCACACAGAATCAAACTTAAAAATCCAAATTGCTGATCTGTTGAAATCTTTGAATTCTTTGAGAAACAGCTACGCTGAAGCTCGAGAAACAATTGATTTGATGAAACTTAACCCTGAAACTTTGGGAAGTGTGGTCGCTAAGGACATAATGTCGCGTCTTAGGACAGGTTTGGGTTTAACACGGGAGATACTAGAGAGTGCGGCTGAGCATCCACTCAATCACAACTATCTTTGTTTCCCCGAATTGACCAAAATCAATCCTAAGAGCCGTATTAAGTTCATCGACCCCAGTTTGATTCCGTGTACTTCTGAAATTAATGCGATGGAAGAACAGCTGGCTAAATCCAAAACTGCCTCTGGTCTCCCACCGATTGATGAAACATTAAAATTTGGAGATTTTGATGTTATTTCTTTGAATTCTGTCAATACTAGTTTGTCTGAAACATATGTGCAAAAATCTGCTGAAACCGAGTTTCTCAATTTGTGTACATAAAATACATCAAAGGCTCAATCTTTTTTATTAATTGAAAACTATGATGTTTTTAACATAAATGAAATTGCTAAAAGAACTAAAACCACTCGAAGGCGCAAGCCCAAGAAGAAGGTTGCAAATGAGAAACTCGTGATTCAGCAGGACATCGATGATGATGAGTTTACTCGTGCTTTTGCCGAAATGGCCTTAAAACACGGTAAGACTGTTATGCACACACAAGCTGGTCTTATAATCACCGATGGTAAGGTGATCACTGTTCTTGATGCACAACCAAACGCTCCAACGATGCCTGCTCATGCAACTTCTGCATCCGTGTTTGTTGAGCCAACTGATACATCTGTTTGCACTGCTCCCAATGTGGCTGGTAAATCCGCGATGGTTCTTTTCAAGACAAGTGATCCTAAGAAGAAGAGACCTTAAAATGAACCTGTTGTGACTGGTCAGTCAAGTGTTGAAGATCAGCCCACTGTGGTCGAGCTAGATGCCATAACCGTTGATGCTACTGAAACTGAGAACAACCCTAAGAAAAGGAAACAAACCAGAAGGAGGAAGAAGAAGACTGTGGTCACTGAAACAGAAAAGGATGAATGTGCAACATCCAATGAGCCACAACCAACGGCTCCCCAAGTTGCTGAACTACCTATTGTGGTTGACCCTAGTGGAACGGTTGAGACCTTGGGTTGTACAGTTTGCGGGAATCCACACTGTTGGTCCAGAAACAACAACCGTTCACGATATCTAACTAATCTAAGCGTGCGGAATTCGATTAGATTAGTGATTCAAGAAAGAGAAGAGAAGAAATCAAAGAACACGATGAATAAACGTTAAAAACCTGATCTTTGCACACAAGATGAACTTGTCGGGTACAAATAAGAAATCGTAAAATATCTTCTCTCTCAATTTTAGGGTATGGTTTCAACTCTATCCCAGCATCATTAGACTTAGAGTTATGACACCTGTTGTATTTCTGGCACTCAGTATCATTGTCTGATATATCCTCTACTCTCCCTTCACCTTAAGTCATGTTTGCCTCATTATCAATTTCTTCTTGAGTCAATGGTGTAGTTCCAACCAAGACACTATCAATAGGAGGAGCAGCTTCTTTATAATCAGACTTGGTTCGTTCAACTTGATCCTCACTAAGAAGTATTCCTATAATGTCTCTGGGAACTGGTGGAGGAATGATATTGTTTGCAGACAGAGACTTATCAGACTTTTCTGACCAAAACCCAGTTTTATCTTTCCCAACTTGACCAGTTACAACAGCATGTGATAATTCCTTTCCAGCATCTAGCATTCGCTGATTTCTACCCTGGTTGCAATCATACTTGTCCTGCAACTCATTATATTTTTGTTGCAGTTTATCCAGTTGCTTCTTTAGCTCACGAATCTCAATCTTAGCCCGATCATATGAGAAAGTCGTCTCGGTGGCTAATCCACGATATTTCTCAATGTCTAATTTTTGAGCTTTCACCTTCTCTCCACTCTTCTCCCATCTACCCTTGAATGAACTTCTGGCACATTGGACATCATACAATTCGATTTCTAAATTTGGTAATTTGCTGAAGTCCAGGAATTAATAGCGCACATGTTGGATTCGAATATCCAACACCAGCACTTTCTGTAATGAGGATACGTTTCTCATTTTCTTTTTCTTCTTCGTCCTCATTTCTATAGTAAGCTTTGTGCAAAGCGTGCCAGAGTTCTTGAGCATATTTGCAGTTTTCAAATCTTTGGGCTATTTCTGGAGATAAAGCCATGAATATAATTTCATGTGCCCTTTTGTCAATGTTAACTCTTCGTTGGCCATCTTCAGAGAATTCAGCTTGAGCTTTAGGCACTCCTTCTTTAGGCCAATTTTGATGTCTCGGTATGAACGGACCATCAATAATCGATTTCATCATATTTTGATCTTCATTGTTCAAATACTTTACAACCCCGTTCTTCCATTCATCAAATTCGTTTGAATTGATCAACCGTGGACAAGTGGAGTAAGAACTTTCTTGTATTGAGGATGTTTCCGAACTCATTTTCTTTCTTTAGGTATGCAGCTTCTGAAAATTGGTGAAATCGGCAAAATCGGCAAAAGTACTATTCAAGGAATAGTGTCAAAAACTTAAAACGCGAAAACGGAGGCCTTCGGAGTGGAATTTGGGGGTCAAAAGTTATGTCCGTTTCCGTGAAAGTGTGAAATAGTGACTTTTTGCCGCAAACTAGTTTCTGATCGTAAACCCTGTTCCCGATCGTAAACACCACTTCTGGTCGTAAACTAGATTCCGATCATAAACAGTGATCGTAAACACCCCCGAGTTGTAAACCCAATCGTAAACTCCAATTGTAAACTCAGTTTATGATTGTAACCTCCTCCTGATAGTAAACTCAATTTATGATCGTAAACACCATGGATCTTAAACCTTCAAATCTTGATCATAAACCTTCAAATCTTCAAGCCTTGATCATAAACCTTCAAATCTTCAAGCCTTGATCATAAACCTTCAAATCTTCAAGCCTTGATCATAAACCTTCAAATCTTCAAGCCTTGATCATAAACCTTCAAATCTTCAAGCCTTGATCATAAACCTTCAAATCTTCAAGCCTTGATCATAAACCTTCAAATCTTCAAGCCTTGATCATAAACCTTCAAATCTTCAAGCCTTGATCATAAACCTTCAAATCTTCAAGCCTTGATCATAAACCTTCAAATCTTCAAGCCTTGATCATAAACCTTCAAATCTTCAAGCCTTGATCATAAACCTTCAAATCTTCAAGCCTTGATCATAAACCTTCAAAAACTCTTGAATCAATATCGTGAGAACCGCGAAACACTCGTTTCTTGGCTCTGATACCAATTGTTGGTCCAGAAACAACAACCGTTCACGATATCTAACTAATCTAAGCGTGTGGAATTCGATTAGATTAGTGATTCAAGAAAGAGGTGAGAAGAAATCAAAGAATACGATGAATAAACGTTAAAAACCTGATCTTTGCACACAAGATGAACTTTTCGGGTACAAATAAGAAATCGTAAACTATCTTCTCTCTCTAGTTTACGATTACAATCGTAAACTCCCTTGAACTCTCTCTAAAATCGTAATCTCCAAGGGTTCCAAATGAGGAGGTCTAGTGGGGTATATATAGTCCCCCATTGGGTTTACTATTGGGCCCCTTGTGGATCATAAACCCAATAGTAAACCCAACCCCAACCATAAACTAGCCTAAATACAATAACCAAACTAGCCTATGATTCTAATGAAACCTACTAAGCCCAGCCCAACTTATTTAATATTGCAAGCCTCATAATCTAGCCTCTACACACACCATGATGCAAGGGTGTGTGTATACAACACGGGTTATCCTGCCTTTGACAATACCCCATTACCTCATGTTCATCACTACACGCAAGGAAATCAAGTGGCCCCAATGTATTATGGGAATTATGGTGAGGACTACATGGTTCAACAACCTGACACCATGTTTCAGCAGTCTTACCCAAATCAACTCTACATTCCTAACCAAGCTCAATACGTCCCTCATGGTTTGGGAAGGAAGGTAAAAGCTTTGAGGCCACCATTTCAACAACCAGTGAGAATGTCTGCACCAAATCCTGTTCCTATAAGATCTTGGACACCTCGACCAAGGCCTGCTTCTATGCTTAGGTCTATGATGGTTTAACAACCTGCAGGGGCTCCTCGACCAAGTGTTACATCTTCACCAACTCCACCTGTTGTAGTTCAAAAAACAAATGCTCTGCCAGCGAAAAAGGCACCCAAGAAGAAGGTCCCAGGTCAATCTGGCTCGGGTCCATCTCAAAACTAATCACTTTCTTTTTAATGTGCAGGAAATGGCCCAGAGAGCTGCCAACACGTGGTACTTAGATAGTGGCTGTTCCAGGCACATGACAGGGAACAAGGACCTGCTATATGATTTCAAAACAATATTGCACGGTGGTCCTGTTGCCTTTGGAGGTGATGTTCAGGGTGGAAGAATAAAAGGAAACGGTCTCTTAACTAATGGAGAAATTTCATTTGACAAAGTGAATTTAGTGTCTAATCTGAAGTTCAACCTACTCAGTGTCTCACAAATCTGCGTCAATAAAATGCCAATGTTCTTCGATGATCGTGAATGTTATATTCTGAAACCTGGCTTCAAGATTCCCGAAGATCAGATTCTATTTCGAACAAAACGGAAAGGGAACATGTATGCTCTGGATATGTCTGCTGGAAGGCCGAATGGCTCCATAGTATGCTTCTTGGCTAAGGCATCAGAAGATGACTCTACATTATGGCATAGGCAAAAGGGGAATGTGAACTTTCGGAACATGAACCGCCTTGTTAGGGTGAAACACGTTGACGGTGTGCCGGAGAAGGAATTCATCCACATCGACAATTGTGTGGCATGTCTGAAGGGTAAACAACACAAGACGTCTCACAAGCCAAAGCCACCGGGTAGAACGACAACAATACTTCAACAACTCCATCTAGACCTCTTCGGGCCTGTAAGCATCAAGAGTTTAGGGGGAAAGTCATACTGCTTGGTTATCACTGACGACTACTCCAGATACTCATGGGTGTTTTTCCTGAAAGAGAAGTCTGAAACTGCTGAGATCTTGAAGGATTTTGTCACAGGTATCGAGAACAGATGCAGAGAGCGGGTTAGAATCATCAGATCAGACAATGGGTCTGAATTCAAGAAGCATACATTTGACGCATTTTGTATTGAAAAAGGCATAACTCGACAGTTCAGTTCACCGTATACACCGCAACAAAATGGAGTAGCTGAACGGAAGAACAGAACTATCATCGAAGCTGCCAGAACAATGCTTGCTGATTCGAACTTGAAATTATCTTTTTGGGCAGAAGCTGTCAACACAGCCTGCTATGTTCTGAACAGAACACTCCTGGTCAAACATGCTAACAAGACGCCATTTGAACTGTTTTCCAAAGTGAAACCAAATCTAAAACGATTAAAACCGTTCGGATGCGCTTATACTGTATTAATTCAGACGAATCAGTTAACCAAATTTGCCCCTAGGGTAGATGATGGTTATTTTGTTGGATACTCGATGACCTCAGCGGCCTATCGAGTGTTCAACAGAAGAACTCAAGTTGTTATTGAGTCGTGCTGTTGTTGATAAAGGAAATGAAGCTACCAATCCTATCTTTGATATGCTTGCACCTATTACTTCTTCGATCCTGGATACCATTTATTTAGTTGATCCTACGGAGTTATCAAGAGAAAATCAATCAACACCTTCAAGTGATGTTAATGGCACTTCATCTTCTACTTCAGCACCTGAAATGCCCACCATTCAGATTAATGAACATGTAATTGTGGAAGCAGAACCTGCACAAGCAACAACCGAGGCAGACAACACTGTTGAAATTGATACTGTTGCGCATGATTCTGACTCAGATGACGTAACGGAGATTGATACCGGAGAGACTCCTGGCGATGACCTACAAATTGGGAATCTAGACTTGTCTATTCCAGCCCCTGCTGTTGAAGAGACACGAATTCACAAGATACATCCTACGAATCAGATCATCGGGCCGGTTGACAAACGTCTCACTAGGAGTCAGTCTAAGAAATTGAACACATGTTTGTATTCCTGTTTCATTTCACAAGAAGAGCCTCCCACTGTTGCTGCTGCTCTTTTAGATGATAACTGGATTGAAGCCATGCAACCAGAGTTACTACAATTTAAATTGCTCAATGTCTGGCATTTGGTAGATCCTCCTCTGGGTATAAAGCCTATTCCTCTCAAATGGATTTTCAAAAACAAGAGAGACGACTGTGGAATTATTATCAGAAATAAAGCCCACTTAGTCATGAACGAGTACATGCAGGTTGACAGCACTGATTACGAAGACGTCTACGCGTCTGTCGCTCTTTTAGATGATAACTGGATTGAAGCCATGCAACCAGAGTTACTACAATTTAAATTGCTCAATGTCTGGCATTTGGTAGATCCTCCTCTGGGTATAAAGCCTATTCCTCTCAAATAGATTTTCAAAAACAAGAGAGACGACTGTGGAATTATTATCAGAAATAAAGCCCACTTAGTCATGAACGAGTACATGCAGGTTGACAGCACTGATTACGAAGACGTCTACGCGTCTGTCGCTCGTCTGGAGGAAATACGAATCTTCCTAGATTATGTCGCATCAATGAACATCACTGTTTATCAACTTGATGTGAAGACTGCGTTCCTCTATGAAGAGCTTGATGAAGACGTGTTTATAGAACAACCTCCGGGGTTTGTTGACAAATATTTCCCTAAGAAATGTTACAAACTGGATAAGGCCATCTATGGTCTACACCAAGCCCCAAGGAAGTGGTATGAGACGTTATCGACATATCTGCTGTCAAATGGTTACAAGCAAGGGGTAATTGATCAAACACTATTCATTCGATATTTTGGTGAAATATGCTGTTAGTGCTAGTGTATGTCGATGACATCATCTTTGGTTCAACCAACGTCGGCCTATGCCGTGCATTTGAGGAGTTAATGAAGAAGAAATTTGAGATGAGTGCAATGGGAGAGTTGACATTCTTTCTTGGAATTCAAGTGAAACAGAAACCGGGTGGCATTCTTATCAGCCAAGGTAAATATGTGAAAGAGATCCTGAAGAAGTTTGGGTTTCAAGATTCTAAAGGCTTCTCTACGCCCGTCGTCACTCGCCACAAGTTAAATCAAGATTCGGAGGGTGTTTGTGTAGATGAGCACCTATACAGGTCTATGATTGGATCTCTCATGTATCTGACAACAAGTCGTCCCGACATCATGTTTGGAGTCTGCCTATGTTCCCTTTTCCAGAGTAAGCCAAAGAATCACACTTAATGGCCGTGAAGAGGATTTTCCGGTACTTGAAGTCCAACCCAAACAAAGGACTTTGGTATCCTAAAGATCCGCTCCTTGACCTTCGAGCCTGCTCAGTCAGTGGCTACGCCGGTTGTGAACTCAATCGTAAGTCTACGATGGGAGGAGCTCAACTTTTAGGGAATCGTTTGGTCTCGTGGCAATGCAAGAAGCAGACAACAGTGTCAGTCTCAACGGATAAAGCAGAGTACATTGTTGCTGCCTCCTGCTGCTCTCAAGTGTTATGGATTCAGAATCAGCTGCTGGATTACGGTTTGAATTTCATGGGTACCCCTATTCATATAGATAATACTACTGCTATTTCAATTGTTAAGAATCCCATTCAGCATTCTAAGACTAAGCATATTGAGATTAGGTACCATTTCATTAGGGACTGTGCTGAGAAGAAACTAGTCACTTTAGTCCATGTTAATACAGATGATCTGTTAGCAGACCTTTTCACTAAGCCATTTGATATGTCTAGGTTTAACTTTCTGATTAGTGTTGTAGGCATGATTAATTATGATTGAACCTTCT
This sequence comes from Deinandra increscens subsp. villosa, assembly GCA_039602395.1. Taxonomy (NCBI): domain Eukaryota; kingdom Viridiplantae; phylum Streptophyta; class Magnoliopsida; order Asterales; family Asteraceae; genus Deinandra; species Deinandra increscens. The sequence goes on from JBCNJP010000025.1 coordinate 33,631,489, forward strand.
CCATTCCCTAGTATGTTAGTATCTTGACTTCATAGGTTTAGTAACTTAGGAGTGTTATCTGTTTTCTCTTTATGCTTGTTTGATTTTATTTTCTATTCTTACCTTTAAATCTTTCCTGGTCTTTTATTCTGTTAACTCTTTGAGTCATTTTTTCGGTTAGTCTGACCTTGATTTGACCTAAACACTCTTTGTCACACCCCCAAATAACCACCAACGGAGTTTATACCGTTAAGGGGTGCGGCTAGACCAGGATCCACAACCATTAGTCACAAATACTAAACGAATCAGAGTTAGTTCAAAAACCAGTTATAAAGTAAAGTCTCAAGTACAAACGCAGCGGAATAAGTATTGTCTTTAGCACTAACCACGTGCTTTACAAATCAGTGTATTAAATCCCAATTTAGTTTAATTAAAATAAAAGTCTTCATGTGCCATGCCAACCTGCTCCGGAATAATCCTTAGCGATCTGCAAAAGTTTAAACCACGCAAGTGTCAACCTAACGGTTGGTGAGTTCACAGTGGGCTTGTCATGCATTGGCCCGGTCTCATAATCATAATTTGTATCAAGGTATACTTACATAGTATTCGTTTGTGAAAAGCAATGCTAAATGTTATGTCTTAGTTTATAAAGGAATTGTCCGTGACCTACGTCATCGGGTATGAACTAGTTTTGTAAAGTTAAAGTGCTCAACCGATATCGCGGGTAGCTAATCCGTTGTTCCATGCACTAAGGAAGTTTGCACCAAAGCTGACTATAAATTATTATAGTGGCCGTGCCATCTAGTACTGCGGACCTACGTCATCGCGGTTTTGCCTCCCCCGTGTCCTCTCGGGATCACGGTCAAATAGGCTGATATTGTACCTCCGTGCACTCCCCGTGCCACGGGGCGAAGTTTGTCAAACTCCAGTAGATCTACCCAACATCCCCTCGCTTTACAATTAATGGTACAATTTAGTTGAGGACTTTTAAATTTTCAAGGCATCCTTAGAAATCATGTGATATCATGTGGTTTAGACTTTAACCTACACTAGCCATATTAAAAAGGTTTACCAGATTCTCATGAATCTCAAAAGTGTTTTCAGTTTCATTTTAGAAATAGTTGTATAAGTAATTCACAAGTGCTTCCCATAAAGCACTTCAAGTTCATCAAGTGGGTGCCGAGCACTCCAAGTTTTCAAGTTCATCAGGGAGGTGCCTAGCACTCTCGAGTTTGTCAGCATTGTTTTACTTTTAGTTATTCGGTGTGACCCAAACGGGTTCACGGTAATCGGGTTAGTGACACTCACCTTTGGTTGCACTGCTACACTTGCTTAATAATCCAAGTTCGCTTAACGAAGACCTATGAACACGTTTAGATCTTAAGTATTAGTTTTGTGTCTAATCTTTACTTAACGTCACTATGGCCCATAACATAGCACGTTGGAACTATGACTCGACATACAGACACACGACACCGATGGTTGATCATAAATAAGGGTTCACATATATCAGAAATCAAAGCATGTATCATCATGGCATAATCATGTAAGTCATGGCATAACATTCAAACAAATTGTACAAGTTTGGATTCTGGTCTCAGTTTCGCTAGCAGTTTCGCTAGTCAGTTTCGCTGTGTGCACGGGCAGCACTTTCGCTAGGCAATACCCGATGACACAGTTCCGATGGGCTAGTTTCGCTCGAAATTGTTGGCCAAGTTTCGCTAGCCTAGTTTCGCCCGAAACTGGTTTGAACTTTCGTTCAAGGAATTTCGCTCGGTAGATTCGCTCGAGCTGGTCTGGTTGGTTTACCCGGTGACACTGCAGTTTCGCTGCATAGTGTCGCTGGTTGAAGATATACATAGTTTCGCTGGACAGTTTCGCCCAGAGAACAAGACAGTTTCGCTGGTCGCGAAAAACATACGGATCAGCCTAAAAATCAACCTAACAGCTTCCATTTTACATGCAATTCATTGTTTAGCATACATAGGCATTTACCAACATAAATCAGTAAGCTTTAACACCTTAAACATGCATTTTTATCATCAAATCACCAAAATACATTTAAAACCCTAAAATGACTAAAATGGCACAAATCTTTATCATGGATCAGTTTTACACGTAAAGTTATCAACTTTATGGTAGATCTAGCATTCCTAAGCATTCCTACAGAAGATCTAATGATATCATGAAGGTTTAAGCATGCTTTATGAAGAAATACATAGAAAACACATAAAAATGGCATAAAGGAAGGTTTTGGGACTCACGATTCGATCAGGGAATCGAATGGATGTTGTCTTGGGGCTGAGATCTTGGTTTCTCTTGATGGTTTTCGGCTGACCAGATTTCCAGAGGTGTGTGTGTGTGTTTTGGAGAGAATGGTGCAACAAAATGAGGTAACTAGGGTTTTATGTTATTATATATCAGGGCCTAGTTTCGCTGGCAGTTTCGCTGGCCAAGCGAAACTGGCTCTGGTAGTCAGAGGGTAGACTAGCCGGGCGACACTATAGTTTCGCCCGGTAGTTTCGCTGGGAACCCAAAAGTGACTAGTTTACATTTTAAGCAAGATAAGTGCAGTTCATGGGTTGTCAAGCTATTCACAATACTAAATCATGTATTTAAATCACGTTGCATATAATGACAATAAATAAACAAACACATAACACATATGGACGGGTTCGGTGATCAACCAAAGGTCGTGGACGTATTCGGCCTAGTTATGCATTAGTTACTAAGTTAACACTTATAACGTAACTAACGGAGTTTGTCTAACGGAAGATAACCTTGAAATTCTCGGATGTCACATCATCCCCTTGTAATTGGAATTTTCGTCCCGAAAATTATTCTTGCGTCGTAGCATTCACAGCATCAGTTGTCGTCGCTGGGGAAAGAAAGCAAAAGTTTTAGGGTTGTCACATCTGCTGGGGAAAGGAAGCAAAAGTTTTAGGGTTGTCACATCCTCCTCCTGTTACAGGAATTTTGGTCCCCAAAATTAAATCATACCTTGAGTTTCCGTGGACGTTTGTTCGAACAGGTGAGGATACTTTTTCTTCATCTGATCTTCTCGTTCCCAAGTATATTCAGGTCCACGCTTTGAGTTCCATCGCACCTTGACGATCGGAATATTGCTGCGTTTGAGGGCTTTCTCCTCGCGTCCCATGATTTCTACCGGTTGCTCGATAAATCTCAGATGTTCGTCAATTTCCAATTCCTCCAAAGGAATTATTTCGATGTCTTCAGCCAGACATTTCTTTAGGTTCGAAACGTGAAACACGTTGTGAACTCCATCGAGTTCTGCAGGGAGTTGTAATCGGTAGGCCACCGGGCCTACTTCCCCGATAATTTCAAAAGGACCGATGTAGCGAGGATTCAACTTTCCACGCTTTCCGAATCGTATCACACCTTTCCAGGGAGATACCTTCAATAGCACCTTGTCGCCTACCTCGAACTTCAAAGGTTTGCGGCGTTTGTCGGCATAGCTCTTTTGTCTGTCACGTGCTGCGGCTATCCGTTTTCTGATTTGTATAATTCGTTCTGTCGTATCATGAATGATTTCTGGTCCAGTGAGTCCTTTCTCACCCGTTTCGGCTCAACACACGGGCGATCTACATTTTATGCCGTAAAGAGCTTCAAAAGGTGCAGCACCGATACTTGAATGATAACTGTTGTTGTAGGAGAACTCCACCAACGGAAGATGAGCCTCCCAGTCTTTACCAAAGTCGAGAACGCAAGCTCGGAGCATGTCTTCTAGAGTCTGAATAGTGCGTTCCGTCTGACCGTCGGTCTGCGGGTGATAGGCTGTACTCATATCCGGCCTGGTTCCCAGTGCTTCTTGCATAGATTGCCATAGTCGGGAAGTAAATCGAGGATCTCGATCGGAGATAATAGTCTTAGGCACTCCATGACGTGCCACAATTCGGTCAATGTACAGCTTAGTTAACTTATCCATGTTATCACTTTCTTTCATCGGGATAAAATGTGCAGATTTGGTTAATCGATCAATGATAACCCAAATCGCATCTGGTCGATTCGATCGATGAGGTAATCCCGTTACAAAATCCATTGAAATATCCTCCCATTTCCATTCAGGGATCTTTGGTTGCTGTAACAGCCCAGAAGGCTTTTGGTACTCGATCTTGACCCTTGCACAGCAATGTCGGCTTTCATGTTCTGCCACCAATACAAACTCTTCAGATCTTGGTACATTTTATCCGATCCAGGGTGCACCGAATATCTTGACTTGTGAGCCTCGTCCATTACGAGCTCACGAAGATTTCCAAGTAAAGGAACCCAAATTCTGTCATTATAATACCTGAGTCCGTCGGACTTAACCTCAGAGTTACCATCTACACCACGCAGTGCTTCAGCTGCGAAGTTTTCTTCTTTCAAGGCTTCTTGTTGGGCATTGCGGATCCGATCCGGCAATCCCGTGTGGATGGTAAGTTGCAGCGCTCGTACCCGTCGAGGCTTTTCATACTCTTTCCGACTTAAGGCATCAGCCACAACATTGGCTTTTCCCGGGTGATATTTAATCGCTAAGTCATAATCATTCAATAGCTCGACCCACCGTCATTGTCGCATGTTGAGATCCTTTTGATTAAAGATGTGCTGTAAGCTTTTGTGATCGGTAAATATTGTGCACTTTGTTCCGTAGAGGTAGTGTCTCCAAATCTTGAGTGCATGAATAACGGCTCCCAATTCCAGATCATGCATTGTATAATTCTTTTCAGTATCCTTCAATTGCCTGGACCCATAGGCAATCACTTTGTCTCGTTGCATCAACACGCAACCGAGTCCTTGGATGGATGCATCACAGTAGACTACAAAGTCGTCAATCCCATCGGGTAGTGCGAGAACTGGAGCTGAACACAACATGTCTTTAAGCTTTTGAAACGCGCGTTCTTCTTTTTCACCCCATCTATATTGCACTCCTTTTTGCGTTAATGCTGTTAAGGGCTGAGCCAATTGCGAGAAACCCTTAATAAATCTTCGGTAATATCCGGCAAGTCCCAAAAATTGTCGGATTTCGGTCGGCGCTCTTGGGGTAGGCCAATTCTTGATAGCTTCCACTTTAGCTGGGTCGACGTGAATTCCATTCTGATCGACAATGTGTCCAAGAAACTGGACTTCGCGAATCCAAAAATCGCACTTAGAAAACTTAGCATAAAGCTGTTCCTTGCGGAGCAATTCCAGGGTAAGTCGTAGGTGCTCCTCGTGTTCCTCCTTTGTCTTGGAGTAGATCAAAATATCGTCGATGAAAACTATCACAAACTTGTCGAGGTACGGCTTGCACACTCGATTCATCAGATCCATAAATACGGCCGGTGCATTGGTTAGCCCAAACGGCATAACCAGGAATTCGTAGTGACCATACCGAGTTCTGAAAGCAGTCTTGGGGACATCCTCATCTCGAACGCGAAGTTGGTGATATCCAGACCGTAGATCAATTTTTGAGAAGTAGCTCGAACCTTGCAGTTGGTCGAAGAAGTCGTCGATTCGAGGAAGCGGATATCGATTCTTGATAGTAACCTTGTTAAGCTCTCGGTAGTCAATACACATTCGGAACGTTCCATCCTTCTTCTTAACAAATAATATTGGTGCTCCCCATGGAGATGAACTTGGACGAATAAACCCTTTGTCGAGTAGCTCTTGTAGTTGTGAGGAGAGTTCGTTGAGTTCACTTACTGCCAAACGGTAGGGTGCGCGTGCTATCGGAGACGCTCCAGGAACTAAGTCGATTCCAAACTCTACTTGTCGAAATGGAGGCAAACCAGGCAGATCCTCAGGAAATACATCTTGGAAGTCGCGGACTATCGGGTAGTCGTCTATTCTGCGCTTGGGAAGTGTCGAATCGGTGAAGTTAGCAAGGATCGCGAAGTGACCTTTACGAAGGCACTTTTGAGCTTTGAGAAACGAAATAATACCGGTTACTGTTCCACCTTTTTCACCCTGAACCGTTAACACTTCACCGTTCTTGAGTGGAATACGAACCACTTTTTCTTTACATAAGATTTCAGCTCGATTCTCTGATAACCAATCCATTCCTACTATTACATCAAAACTACCAATCGGGAAAGGCATAAGGTTGATTCCTAATGTATGGCCGGCTAGTTCTAGCTTACAGTCCTTAACTATCTGAGTCGTATCATGAAGTTTACCATTAGCTAGCTCTACCACATATTTAGCATCTAAGGCAATCGGTTTAGCATTAATTAACTTAGCAAACTTAGTGGAAATAAAGCTTCTCTCAGCACCAGAATCAAATAATACAGTAGCAAAGAAACCATTAAGGATGAATTTACCGTTAATCACGTTGGCATCATTGCGAGCTTCACCCTGACCCATGACGAAAGCTCGACCTCTACCATTTCCACCATTCCCGTTGCCATTCCCATTACCATTACCTCCACCGTTACCATTCCCACCGTTATTTCCTTGATTTCCATTACCCTGTCTTCTCAGTTGCGGGCAGTCTCTCTTAATGTGACCTTGAGCACCACACTCAAAGCAGCCACGGGCTCCCCCATTGTTGTTGTTCTGGTTCTGACCGTTGTTGTTCCCATTGCCCCGATTGTTCCCATAGTTGTTGTTTCCATGATTGTTGTTGTTCCTCCTGGGGCGGTTTTGTTGTTCGGGCAAAATTGCCCAACAGTCTTTTGCTTCGTGGCTTCCCTTGCCACACCTTTCGCAGCTCAGATTCTTCCTACAATTACCAGCATGATGCTTTCCGCACTTGTTGCACAGAGGCAGGTTACCCCTGTAGTTGCTTTGGCCATTGCCACCCTGGCGGTAGTTACCACTGTTGTTCCCAGACCTTTTGCTTTGACTTTGGGAGTTATAGGACCTCCCAGTGCTGTTTCCAACACTCTGATTGTTCAGTGAGTTCTCAGGAGCTTCATCATCAGCTTTTCTTTTGCCACTTAAGGCAGTCTTCTCAGTGGCCTTTGCAGGAAGTGTACCCTTCTCAACCTCCTGATCAGTAAGTTTGTGAGCCAAACGGATGGCTTGCTGCACGGTTGCGGGGTTGCTGGCAGTCACTAGTCCTTTGATTTGAGGCGCGAGGCCTTCCAGATAACGCTCAATGCGTTTGAACTCAACATCAACCATTGTGGGGCACAGGACCGCGTACTCATGGTAACGCGCAGTATATTGCTCAACTTCAGACCCAACCATCTTCAGATTCAAGAACTCGCCTTCTAGCTTCTTCACTTGGTCACGGGGACAGTACTCATCCATGATCAGTTCCTTAAATGCTTCCCACTGCATGTTGTTAGCCGCGTCGATCCCAATCATCTGAATCTCAGCGTTCCACCAGGAGAGAGCAGCTCCCTCAAAGGTACCAGTAGCAAACTTCACCTTGCTTTCAGCCGGGAAATTACACATAGAGAAGACCTTCTCAGATTTCTCGATCCACCGGAGGAGTCCTACCGCTCCTTCTTCGCCGGAGAATGTTAGTGGCTTGCAGTCCATGAAAGACTTAAACGTGCAGTGGTGGTTTCCTGATGCATAAATAGTTCGGGTTTCAAATTTAAACAGGTCAAATATAATTCGCTTTGTGCCTTAACAGGCATAATAGTTACCCTGAGCGGCATATGCAGCTTGGACGGCTGCCACCGCGGCTTGCACGTGTTCGTTGATCATCGCTTGCAGTTGTGCAGGCGTCATGTCGATGTTGTTCCTTCCGTGTCCTCTACCAGACATCTTGCTGAATAGTTAAAGTAGCCAATGTTCAGTCACAATTATACTTTATACATATCCCATAGTATGTATATTAACCATCTTCCCGTTATCCCACTATTAGTCCTGAAAATTTTGTGCAAAGTCGAGGCGTCGTCGAGGAACGTCGTAAGTCGTAAGTAGCTATCGTCGAAAGTCGGCTTTCCCATAAAAGTCACCGTCGGCGTAGTCATCGTAGTAGAAATCAGGACGTAGCGTGTAGCATCGTTTCGTTGTCGCTTTCCCCCGGAATAGTGCGCGCATTAGCGTTCGCGTTTCGTATTCATGTGTGAAAATTTTCCTAAGGTTTTCCGTTAGACTTCCTAGACACGGTCTATATATATATTTATATCCAATATATATATATGCATACGTACTAAGCTTTTACTTACACAGCAGAGCGAGTATCCCAGGTTGGCACGTAAAAATTTTGTTTTGGGAATTTGTTTATTCGTTTGTAACTAAGGTTTCAAGTTGCAGTTTCCAAATCGTTTTTCAAAAATGTTTTCAGTTCTCTGCAACTTATGGCTCTGATACCAATCTGTCACACCCCCAAATAACCACCAACGGAGTTTATACCGTCAAGGGGTGCGGCTAGACCAGGATCCACAACCATTAGTCACAAATACTAAACGAATCAGAGTTAGTTCAAAAACCAGTTATAAAGTAAAGTCTCAAGTACAAACGCAGCGGAATAAGTATTGTCTTTAGCACTAACCACGTGCTTTACAAATCAGTGTATTAAATCCCAATTTAGTTTAATTAAAATAAAAGTCTTCATGTGCCATGCCAACCTGCTCCGGAATACTCCTTAGCGATCTGCAAAAGTTTAAACCACGCAAGTGTCAACCTAACGGTTGGTGAGTTCACAGTGGGCTTGTCATGCATTGGCCCGGTCTCATAATCATAATTTGTATCAAGGTATACTTACATAGTATTCGTTTGTGAAAAGCAATGCTAAATGTTATGTCTTAGTTTATAAAGGAATTGTCCGTGACCTACGTCATCGGGTATGAACTAGTTTTGTAAAGTTAAAGTGCTCAACCGATATCGCGGGTAGCTAATCCGTTGTTCCATGCACTAAGGAAGTTTGCACCAAAGCTGACTATAAATTATTATAGTGGCCGTGCCATCTAGTACTGCGGACCTACGTCATCGCGGTTTTGCCTCCCCCGTGTCCTCTCGGGATCACGGTCAAATAGGCTGATATTGTACCTCCGTGCACTCCCCGTGCCACGGGGCGGAGTTTGTCAAACTCCAGTAGATCTACCCAACATCCCCTCGCTTTACAATTAATGGTACAATTTGTTGAGGACTTTTAAGTTTTCAAGGCATCCTTAGAAATCATGTGATATCATGTGGTTTAGACTTTAACCTACACTAGCCATATTAAAAAGGTTTACCAGATTCTCATGAATCTCAAAAGTGTTTTCAGTTTCATTTTAGAAATAGTTGTATAAGTAATTCACAAGTGCTTCCCATAAAGCACTTCAAGTTCATCAAGTGGGTGGCGAGCACTCCAAGTTTTCAAGTTCATCAGGGAGGTGCCTAGCACTCTCGAGTTTGTCAGCATTGTTTTACTTTTAGTTATTCGGTGTGACCCAAACAGGTTCACGGTAATCGGGTTAGTGACACTCACCTTTGGTTGCACTGCTACACTTGCTTAATAATCCAAGTTCGCTTAACGAAGACCTATGAACACGTTTAGGTCTTAAGTATTAGTTTTGTGTCTAATCTTTACTTAACGTCACTATGGCCCATAACATAGCACGTTGGAACTATGACTCGACATACAGACACACGACACCGATGGTTGATCATAAATAAGGGTTCACATATATCAGAAATCAAAGCATGTATCATCATGGCATAATCAAGTAAGTCATGGCATAACATTCAAAAAAATTGTACAAGTTTGGATTTTGGTCTCAGTTTCGCTAGCAGTTTCGCTAGTCAGTTTCGCTGTGTGCACGGGCAGCACTTTCGCTAGGCAATACCCGATGACACAGTTTCGCTGGGCTAGTTTCGCTCGAAACTGTTGGCACAGTTTCGCTAGCCTAGTTTCGCCCGAAACTGGTTTGAACTTTCGTTCAGGGAATTTCGCTCGGTAGATTCGCTCGAGCTGGTCTGGTTGGTTTACCCGGCGACACTGCAGTTTCGCTGCATAGTGTCGCTGGTTGAAGATATACATAGTTTCGCTGGACAGTTTCGCCCAGAGAACAAGACAGTTTCGCTGGTCGCGAAAAACATACGGATCAGCCTACAAATCAACCTAACAGCTTCCATTTTACATGCAATTCATTGTTTAGCATACATAGGCATTTACCAACATAAATCAGTAAGCTTTAACACCTTAAACATGCATTTTTATCATCAAATCACCAAAATACAATTAAAACCCTAAAATGACTAAAATGGCACAAATCTTTATCATGGATCAGTTTTACACGTAAAGTTATCAACTTTATGGTAGATCTAGCATTCCTAAGCATTCCTACAGAAGATCTAATGATATCATGAAGGTTTAAGCATGCTTTATGAAGAAATACATAGAAAACACATAAAAATGGCATAAAGGAAGGTTTTGGGACTCACGATTCGATCAGGGAATCAAATGGATGTTGTCTTGGGGCTGAGATCTTGGTTTCTCTTGATGGTTTTCAGCTGACCAGATTTCCAGAGGTGTGTGTGTGTGTGTGTGTGTTTTGGAGAGAATGGTGCAACAAAATGAGGTAACTAGGGTTTTATGTTATTATATATCAGGGCCTAGATTCGCTGGCAGTTTCGCTGGCCAAGCGAAACTGGCTCTGGTAGTCAGAGGGTAGACTAGCCGGGCGACACTATAGTTTCGCCCGGTAGTTTCGCTGGGAACCCAAAAGTGACTAGTTTACATTTTAAGCAAGATAAGTGCAGTTCATGGGTTGTCAAGCTATTCACAATACTAAATCACGTTGCACATAATGACAATAAATAAACAAACACAGAACACATATGGACGGGTTCGGTGATCAACCAAAGGTCGTGGACGTATTCGGCCTAGTTATGCATTAGTTACTAAGTTAACACTAATAACGTAACTAACGGAGTTTGTCTAACGGAAGTTAACCTTGAAATTCTCGGATGTCACACTCTTGTTTGTGGTTATCTTGTGTCATGTCTCTTTTAAAAGTTCAAAAAGATTTTTCTTGTTTATTTATGTTTTTGTGTTAGTCTGTCGTGCCTGCAATGTGGAAGATAAACCAAAATCATTGAAAATTTGACAAAAACAACAAAAATAGAGTTTATTTTTATAATTCATTAAGTGTTTTTAAACACATGTCAAATACAAAAAAAAAATTCAAAATCCTTGGTCTGTGGTCGGACAAAATGTAAGGAACATGATATGATTCTGGTCTTGTAGATCTAACCATAGGATATGATCCAATCGACCGGTAACTCAATCATTTGATGTGTCGGTAGGCTCAACATACTGAGAAGTAAACAAGTTTCTGTGATTACACACTAATTTCATTGAGAAATGTGGATCTTGGGAGTTTAAACAGTGGCATATTCTTTAATGTTGCCCTTCTCAATAGTACTAGTAAGAAAACTCTAATCACACATCCTCTGTTTCTTCAGTATTAAGTTGACTTATTTTAATACCAACACTTGAGACACATCTGTTGTGAGAAATCACTGACCTTGTGTTCTTACGCTCCATCATTCCATAAAATAAAGTGAGAGGTCATCTGCTGAGGAGACTCTGACCTTGACGCTCTCACCCCGCCAAAATTCACTCATCTATAGTCATGAAAGATGGGTTATCATGATTTCATGACTATATACATAAAATAAGTCACTTAACACTAAAGAAAAGGGGGAAAGATTACTTTCAAAAGTGTGATTGAATCTGAAAAGCTATTTGATGATTGGTAGAATACTGTTAACTTCCAACCTAATAAGGACCCCACAAAATATTTCTCTGAACTGGACAGAAAACATGATAAATACAACACATGAGACAAGTTGAAAATTACCTTGTATGAGCTTAAGTGGATAAACAATACCGACAATCTGACTTAGGGTACCGGACCTGAAAGGTGATTTGAATTATAATTGTTATTGATCACGTAATTGATCGGTTTGATTCTAAACATGTCTAACCACAACCATACATAAATTGGTGAATTTTTTAAGTCAATGTGCTTAAATTTGCAAGTTTAGTGAAAAATTGACCAACTTGTGCTGATTTCAATCTTGGTATTGGTTTGAAGTTAACCAACTTAAAGAATATGGATTCTTGAGTTCGGGTGGAAAATTGACCCAACTCGGATGAAATTGAAAATTTTGAGTTCGGGTGGAAAATTGACCCAACTCGGATGAAATTGAAAACTTTTAGTTCGGGTGGAAAATTGACCCAACTCGGATGAAATTCAAAATTTTGAGTTCGGGTGGAAAATTGACCCAACTCGGATGAAATTGAAAATTTTGAGTTCGGATGGAAAATTGACCCAACTCGGATGAAATTGAAAATTTTGAGTTCGGGTGGAAAATTGACTCAACTTGGATGAAATTGAAAATTTTGAGTTCGGGTGGCATTTCTTGACCAATCAAGTCAAATTTAGGTACTAGGTGTGTCATGGTCAAATTTGTTGAAATTAACAGGTACTTGACTTATTAATACAAAAATTTATTTTCCTGGTAGGTTACTGGTAGCAGACATGCTTTACTTTACAATTTCAGTTATGTTGTAACTTTTTAAGAATTACAATTTTACCCTTTTGTTACAATTCTGCTCTTAGCGGACTTGTTTATTGCCTTGGCAAACTTCTGTCTGAGGCAAGTCCGCTAAGAATTTTTAACAGGTTTGCCTTTAGCGAACTTGTTTAAAAGACTTGTAATTTTTTCTTAAAGTCCGCTAAGAACAAATTGTTCTTAGCGATCTTGATAGTTTTTGTGTCTTTTAAATGGTGAGAAGTACGCTAGGTTGAAGTTGTCCTTAGCGAACTTCTCCCATGTTTTATTTTTTGTTTAAGTGTTTGAGAAGTTCGGTAAGAAGGATTCTTGCCTTAGCGAAATTCTCCACTTGCATTATAAGTCTACTGAGGTTAAACTGTTCTTAGCGAACTTGTTTATACCTTAGCGGACTTCTTTTTTACTTAGAAAATTTTTGCTGTCACAAGTTCCATTTGGCCTTAACGTACTTGTTTTTAGCCTTAACGAACTTCTTTTAGGCTTAGCGAACTTCTTTTAGGCTTAGCGTACTTCTTTTAGGCCTTAGCGAACTTGTTTAAAAATTTCTCCTTTTTAGCGAACTTGTCTCAGTCCGTGTACTCTTAGCGGACTTGGAGACAGTTCTTAGCGAACTTGTTTAAAAACTTAGATATTTCAAAGTTCGCTAAACCTAACACTATAAAAGGGGAACTTAGCAACTTTTTCTTATTCACCTGTTCAAAATCAAGCAACCGCTCCTCATACTCTCGAACCGTCGACTAGAAATCCTCACTGTTCGATCGAAATCCCTCCTTTCTCACTCGAATCTGTCACTTTCATTGCATTTAGGAATGATTCACTCACTCTTCTTGCATCCACAGGTTCGATTTCCCTCAACATTTAGGTTAATTTTGGTTTCGGTGATGTTCTTAAGTCGTATGAAGCGATTGTGTATGGGTTAGGGTTCTGATGTGATTATTTATTGATTCAACATATTCGAATTACTTCTTTCTTGTCCCTAATTCACTTGTAATCAAGATTAAGTTATGTGAATCTATTCTCACAAATCTCACACATTGAATCCAAAAAATTTATATACAGGGGTTCGGTTGAATGTGGTTGAACATGAAATTCCTTTGAGTGTTCCATAACAGTTGGTTACCTTGTGTTCTTGTTGATCAGTTTGAACCATAGAGATTGTTTGTATTGATAAACTTAGAAGATGTGACCACTGTTATTTGGATACTTAGGAATTTCTTTGTTTAACTGTCAAAATTTTGGAACTTTGGATGATTTAGTAGAACTCATTGTGGCTATTACCATCCCTGTTAGGTTGCCCAAAACAGATTGTGCATTCATGCCTATGAGTCTAAATTTGACAACTTAGAAGTTTCAATTTGTTTTCTCTAAATGATTGGATTGACTTAATGAATTCACATTGTGTAGAGGTTATCTAGTCTCCAATCAGAATTATCTTTTGTTACTGATTTGATGAGTTTTGAACTTAAGTGACTGTTAATAAATTTTGATTGACCAAATTACTAATCATATTGACAGTTTAAGTTCAATTTATCTCAATTATGCCTTTAACTAAATTTGTTTAAATGTTTGCCCATAACTTCTGAGTTTGTCTATTTTCTAAGTCTAACTTGGCTTGTATGATCCCGTAACAGAAACTGTTATTGTTGTGATTTGATCAAGACCATTGCATCTCTTATTGTGAATCTTAACTCAAATTAGATCCTCAAAGAGGTATGTTGTTTTAATCTAATGGCAAATTGAGTCAAACTCAAACTTGGCTACATAGGGGCAAATCCTTATTTTATTTTGGTTATTTGAAGCCTACTTGATGTCTAATATAAATTGCTTGATCCCATCAGATTATTCTTACTGAGTTAATTGAGAACTCACTGCATCTTAGATTAGATCTTAGTCACCCATAGATCTTCACAAAGGTATGTGTTTCTCAATACAAGCATTCATGTTGTTAATCAGGTAGTGCATCACCTTGTTTCATTCTCGTGTGCATATAAGTCTTCCTTTGTGTAAGTAGACATCCAATTGAGCCTAACACTGATGGTTTAGACTGGCTATGATCCACCAGGGTCCGAAAACAGTCTATGACTTAGGTGAAAGGATCTTTGACTCATTTAACACAAAGTTAGATTTATTTTGTCAATCTTGACCTATCTAAGTTAATTTGACCATCTTGGTGATTTATTGAGAGCATATCTACAAAGGATGTGATATGTGACACCTCTAAGGTTCATATGAACCATCTTAGGTATTTAAGCTCTGATTGAACACTTATTTGGTCATTTTGACTTTAATAAGTCATAATTGGCTTTGAATTGTTTTTATGAGACTTTTGTGACTATCTTTGCTTGAATGTGAATTTGGTGACTTGGTTATGTTTTGTTTAATCCATATGTGCTTATACTTGTATGTTAGGATTGAATTTGACATGTAAAGACACCATCTCATCTGTTAAAGAATAAATTGTCATTTTTGTTCTTTAAATGATCAAATTGGAACACTTAACCCATTAGGACCTCTTGCATGTTTATTGGTGTTAATTTGACTCTGTTGCTTCTAGACAATCCTTGTTGATGTTAATATGAGATTTATACACTTTGTAGTCAACTCTAAGTGTTGTGAGTCTGCATATGAGATCCTGCTGGTCTTAGCGGACTTGATTCGGTCCTTAGCGTATTTCATGCCTGCTTAGCGAACTTGTTTTAGTTCCTAGCGTACTTGTTCTCTCTTTAGCGAACTTAATAACTTCTAGGGGACTTGTTCTTCTGCTTAGAGGACTTTGGGTTAATTCATCATAACTATAGATCAGTATTTGAATTTCTGACATACTAGGATTGTTTTGATGGTTTGACAAGTTAGTGTTACACTCATTACATGCATAAAATTGGCATTTTAGATAGGATAGACCTGTTATATCATAACTTCCTTTTCTTGCACCTAAAAGTGCTGATTTTAACTTAGTTGTTCAATCCTAACATACAATTGGCATTTTAGATAGGATAGACCTGTTAGATAGGATAGACATCAGATCAAGGAGTTCACAAGCTCGGGTGGAACCAAGTCACAATGTGACTTTCCCTGAACTAACTTGACAAATTGGGATCTCAAAACCTCACAATATGCTATTTAAACTTAAAGTCAATTGGTTTTTGATCCCAGATTGCCAAAACCTCCTATATTTGATGACTCTGACTGTTGTTGAGTCTCAGTAGTAGAATTTTCAATAATTCCTCTCTGACCCAATAACAAGTTAAAATTTGGATGGTTCAATCTAAGTTTTGGGTCATTTACAGTTTTTATACAATACATTCATTTAAGTCAAAATTAATGGAGATTTAGATCTGGCTCCTTATTTTCCAGATTTTAAATGTTACACACACAAATTATTTACTTCCTATGATACTTACCTTTGTTAATCATGATATTCCGGTTGCATGTGATCATTTTTGGAGTATATGCACTATGTGAGTTGGTTTATGTCATTGATTCTAATATGAAAAGCTCTGTCACTATCACGAGTCTAGTAAGACATCGTTTGCACAACGGAAGGTGCGTGTTTAACAAGAACTGGGAAAGTGCTGATGAGCAGGCAATTGCCTTACTGCAACAATCAACATGGGAAACAGCTATGCAGATCAACCCTGTCATCTATAAGGGTATTATTGAAGCATTCTGGATCAATGCTCAATCTACAGAGCTTGATGATGGTTCAGATATTATAAGGTCCAGGATCCAGAACATTGATGTTGAGATCACTGAAGAAAAGATCAGAACGGTCCTGAACTTACAAGATACTGACAAGCCTAAGATTTTCACAAAGACTCAATGGCAGTCAACAATCACAAGAATGGGATATTCTGGTTTCTTTCTCCCAGATGTCAGCAACAAAATTCACAAGACCTTATTCCCGATCAACTGGAGGTTCATAATCATCTTCTTCATTTCTAGCTTCGGACACAGAAAGGCAGCTCCTGATGATTTTGTTGAAGAAACTGCATGTGCTCTACATGGGTTTGTCACTGGTGAGGGGTTCAATCTTTTACACCAACTGCTCAAATGGATGATTGCTAATCTGCATCCCACTGGAAGAGCAAAGAAGTTCCTGATGTACCCACGGTTCATCCAGGCTATCTTGGATCATTATTACCCAACCTTGATCAAGCAAGGAGAAACCATCTCTACAAGTTCAATGAACACTGGCTCATACAGCAAGTACCATAAAGGTAAATATCAAGGGAATGCTGTACCTTTCTTTCCCGAGATGATTGCTCAGATTGCTCCTGCGGATGCCGAAGGAGATATCCAAATGGGTGAAGCAGCTGTTGAAGCTCAAGTAGAACATAATGAGGCTGATCAAGTCCACACTGAGTTGGATTTAAATGCACCTGCTACTGCTGCTTCTGATGTTGTTGATGACCCTGGGAATCTCCAGGGTACAAGTGCTGAAGCTTCTGAGCCTGCTGACTGCTCCTCAAGTCCTATGCTGGTGGATCTGTCTGAAGAAGGAGAAGGAGACGACAATGATGATGATGAAGGGTCCGACACGTTAGATTTTGATGACAGTCCCACACAACCTGAGGGCATTCATCCTCGGAAAAGACAAAGGACTGGAGACTATTCCAGGGCCTCTACAGCTATGACACCATAATTATCCTCTGATAAAAGCTATAATCCATCACAGGATGAACAGGATGATGAGGAGGATTCAGTGTCTCTCGATGAGGATGATCTTAAATATTACCTTGAGGATGAGACTGATAGTCCTCCCGAGCATCCTCCTAAAACTACTTTACAAACCCTGACAAAAACTGGTGGGAGTAGTTATAAATCCGCTGAGTTCTTCATCAGAGCTGAGAGAACTAAATCATGTACTGAAAAACTCAAAGTTAGAGTGAAGCCCGGCACACACGATGATTATGAATTGGTGAGTTCATCTGGCACTCCATCGGACACAGCCTTAGCTGCAGCAACTATCTCTCCATCTCCTGCTGAACAATTTGAAGGAATAGACATGGATATGAGATCACTGGAGCAGCTAGCTGAAGCTATTGTCACCACCACTGACATTACTGGAATTGTGGCTACCAGCCCATCAGCTTTAGAATCTGAAAAGGTGAGGGAACTTCAGGCTGAAATTATAAACCTTCAGGGTCAGAATGACCATCTAAACTGTTTACTGCAAGTGGCAAATCAAAAGATTAATGATCAGTCACAAGTCACCGTTGAACAAGCTGCTCTGTCAAGTTGCTTAAGTTCAAAGGTTTGCATTGCTAACAAGGGTGGAAATTGTTGGAACCTATTTTGTTGGCAACACAAACTATTCACTGTTGAGTATTGCTGGTGAAGACCTTTTTGATGTCCTATCTAGATTTGATACTTTGTTTTGTAAATGACTTTGAATTTGTACTTAGAAACATTTTGATTATGAATCTAGCGTACTTGTTTTTCTTCTTAGCGGACTTCTGATTTCATTGAACTTAGCGGACTTGTTTAACACTTAGCGTACTTGTTCAATGTTTGTCTTAGCGTACTTATTTTTTTCCTAGCGGACTTATTTACTTAGCAGACTTGTTCCTGATCTTAGCGAACTTGATTTTCTCTTAGCGAACTTGTTAGCGGACTTGTCTATGTTTAGCGAACTTGTTAGCGAACTTGTTAATGCTTAGCGGACTTCTCTGCTGCTTAGCGAACTTGTCAGTGCAAATGGAATATTTTGCTAAATTCCAGGTAATGATTGTGTGTGTCAAACATTCTTTATGTCCTATGCTCTCTTGTAGTATATATATATAGTTGAGAAAACCCTATTGAGGGACGGCATTCCTGGATTATTCTTCAAGAGAGCATTTGTGTGTGTGTTCTTTGTGTTAGTGTGTGTTCTTGAGCTTTAGGAATCATCAATGGGTGAGCATTGATGCAGATTCATCCAGAATCGACCATCACACATGATTTCCGCACTTGTGTGATGAATCATATGAGAACATGTTGCTCAAATCTGGTCCTGACAGAATTAAAACTGAAGGAAAAGATAGATGATAAGGAAAGGCAACAGAAGATAAAAAGGGAAGAAGAGATACAGAAAATCCTAGAAAACCCTATGACAGAGGAAGAAGAACTCAAGCTTCTCAAATGCTATTTCATTAAGATGAGGGGGGGGGGGGGACCCAAAAAGATCAATCCTTCTGGTATTAATATCTTGAGAATCAGATATTCAAATACCATACATGAACAGAACAAAATCTCAAAGGTTACAGGTGAACCAATACCACCAAGTGCATTTTCTGATCTGAACAGAACCCTAGCCTCACAGCAACCCAGAAGAAACCCTCCTAGAACTAGTAGACCAGAAAAAAGCCTAAACCTGTAAAGCCTCCTAAACCTGGAATATTAAAGCCTCTTCCACCAAAGATTAGAACAGAGAACTTCACACCCATTGTAGCACAACCTAGAATTGATCATACTCTTCCATCTCCATATCCTCACCTAAACAAACCCCGAAAACCCTCATCTCCACCCAAGTCACCAGAAAAACCACCCACCAAGAGAATGAAGTCAGTGGCTAAGAAGGGAAAAGGAGAAGTGATCAATGGGGAGGATGAATACAGAGATATCCATGCTGAAGGAGAAGAATCATCTCCTGGAGGTATGATGATCAATCGAAAGTATATATGTTCACAACCAGTTCAGATGAGGTACTAAAGTTTACAGCTGAAGAAGCTATGTACAACCTCACTGACGAGTTGGGTGATGGTAGACAGTTACGTGGTGATATGAAGGGTACGTGGTCACAAGAGGACTTCTTAATGCTAAGGATAAAGATGTATTTGAATGACTTATACAAGGAAGTAGATGAAGCCACACAACGTAGCATTGGCAATCCTGTTTTGATGCTTGAAGTTGATAAGGATGGAAAGTTGGTAGTCTATAGAGCTGATAGGTCATTCACAAGGCATAGTACAGTTCTAGATCCAGAATGGAGCCAGACTGACAAAGACCGAATCCATTTAATAATGACAACTAACAGGCTTCATGTGGTTAAGAGAAAGCAGGTGACCAACTGGGAGTATAAGAAAGAAACACACATGTGTCACATTTTTACCAGTGAACATGGTGAGACATTTAGAAGCTTAGAAGATGCTCTAAATGGGCTTTCTGAAGATGAGATACGAGATATTATCAGGATTGGTGATACTGAGAGCAGAATAGTGACCCGGACCTATCATGAAAGTCTCTTATTTCACAGGGCCAAATTTCGGTTACAAGCTATTGAAGAGGAGAACAAGATGGGAACCATATGAACTTCGCTGGAAGAAGAGTTGATCCATGTATTTGTGTACAATTGAATAAGTTGTTCCATTTTCTATGTTAACATAAGTTGTTACAGTTTTATTCATACACTTTTCATCTATAATAACATACACATTTTCAATGAATCATAACAGACCTCCATTTCACTCATAACTGTGATCTTACATGAAGTATATATTCATATGCTATGTTAGTATATGTTGGCATTTTGATGTGGTGGGATGAGATGATTTATAAACAGGATAAATTTTACTTCTTCAGTAAATTGGAAGAAGACAAAACCGGATGAACTACAATTCCTCAGGAAGAAGAGTTCATGAGGAATGAGAGAAGATGAACTAGAGTTCTTCAGGATGAACCGGATAAACTAGTGTTCTAAAGTTCTTCAGGATGGTTAACCAGTTTTCATCTATAATAACATACACATTTTGAATGAATCATAGCAGACTCCATTATACTCATAACTGTGATCTTACATGAAGTATATATTGTAAGGGAATAATTTATGGCTTGTGTATTAAATCATCACATGGCAGACTATTTTGAAGGCCTATGTGATAGAATAGGTGTAAAATAGTTGGGTTTTCATTGTATTGGGTCATTGGGCCATTTTGGAAATGTTAGGGCCCAATTAAAAAGAGTTTAAGGGGAGTTTAATGGGCCTGTTTAGTCAAATCCGAAAATTAGGTTTAGGATTTGTTTATCTATATAAACAAATCCTAATACTCATATTAGGGGTCAGACAGTTAAGAGAGATACAAGGGGGCTTTTCGATTTCTATCAAGTTTGTGTACCAGACGATATTTAATCGTGTGCACACATCAAAGGTGATTAATATAGTTTGTTTGTTTAATCGTGTTCTTTATCATTTACTATTTTCATCTTTATTTTTGAATCAATCAATCGTCAGGATTCCGCACCTTCGATTGTATGTTGATATCGTGTAAGGATCGTTTTGGGACTTACAATTGGTATCAGAGCCAAGAAACCTAGTTTCGTGGCTCGCATGATATCAAGATTCAATCGTTTTTTAGGTTTACATGATTCTTCGTGTTGCTATTGATAGCAGTCTTGTGTGACGGCTGCTAAAATCGTTTTAGGGTTCTGAAATATTGTTGTTTTGATCGTACTTGTTGGTTTGTTTGTGTGGGATTGTGTTTCCGAATTCATTGGGTGTGTTTGTTTTAATATTTCTTTTGTTGCTTTCGTAAGCTGCATGCTAATTCGGTTTGGTGGTCAACGAACATTTAGTGAATTCATTATTTGGTCAAAAGTTTTATGCTACCGTTTTTGTTTTTAATCATCGAGTCATCAAGATTTTGTGCCCAATTAAATCAATTTTTTTTAAAGTCTTATCCATCTCCACATATTACGGTGATTTCAAACTTGGTAAATCTCAATTTGGTTATCGGTATTAAGGAATTTCAAGCTACCGTCATCTCGAATTTATTTTCAGTGGAGATTTTTAGCATTAAAGGAAAGGATTGGAATCTGGTTTTTTCAAAGGAGGTTCTCGGTCAACTAGAGGTTTTCGTCCTAAGGCTTTTCGATCGAATCTCGAAATAAAAATTAAAAGGGACGAATTTCGTCTCTAACCTAAATTGAAGTTGATTTTAATTACCATGATGCCATTGCTATTTATTTGAAATAAGTGGTCTAGATTGACCGGTTTTTGAAGCAGGAAATGGCCACTCATTTCAAGTTGGTGCAAATTTATTTTGACGGGGTTTTGCTCGTTGAATTTTTCTGCACCTTGTGGAGTAATTCGTTCTTTTTATTTTCATATTTTTTTGCTCCAAGTGTTTCAAAGGTGTTACTAACGTTTTTTGTGAGCTTCTTGTGATTGTGTTTAAAGGTTTCGTTCGTGGTATAGAAGCAAGACTGTTCAAATACTCAAGCTTACTGGTTGAATTTGTGGCCTCGACCGACTTTCAACCGGATTCATAAGCTTTTCGATCGTGTTTGTGACTTTTCGATTGACTTTTCGATCCGGTGATCACTTCTCGATCCATACTTTTCGATCAGCACGTGGCCTTGTCCCGAGGAGCCTGATCGAAAAGTAGCTTTTCGATCCACTGATCTTTTCGATCGGGCCGAACCTCTGCCCGACCGAAAAGCCTCTTTTCGATCGATCCTTGGCTTTTCAATCCGGATACTCTTCGATCGGTTCCTCATACTTTTCGATCCGTTCCTTCGATCGTAAACACCTTTCCGATCCTTCACCCTTTCCGACCGAGAAGCTCTTTCCGACCCATTTCTTGTCCTCTCGAAAACCTTCTTTCCGATCAACCTTCTCGATCTATACCCTGTCCGATCGAAAAAAAAAACTCTTTTCGACCTACCTTTCCGATCAAAAACCCTTTTCTATCCGGTTAAGTCTTTCAGTTTGAATTTTCTCTAGAAGTTCATTCAAAGTCAATGGCAAGTACTCAAGTTACTTCTCCTCTTGTGAGTGATCAAACTCAGATATGTTCGAACTCGGCATGTTCCGAAACAATCGAACAATATAAGCAACTGTTTCGAACTGAAGAAAGAGACCGTATGAATGCAGATTACAAACTAAAGACTCATCTAAAACAAGTCGAACCCTAAAAAAAGAGGATAGAGTCTTTAGGTGAAGAACTCAGTCTGCAGAAGTATCTTTTCCGGACATTCCGTGAAAAAGAGGAGGAAAAGCAAAAGATCAATCATGCTGATGGGGCTTGGATCTGTAACTGCGAGGAATGCTCAAACCCCATTTGTCGTGCCTTGACTAAGGAATGGGAACAAAAATTCATAAATGAAACCGCAAATCATGCACTCACTGCTAGAGACCTTAGGGAGTCCAAAAGTAAGACCAAAACATTCAGAGAAAAACTTGAGGCCATTCAGGTAGATGTTAAGAGTCTTCAACGTCAGGTGAGTGATAAAAGCACCTATCTTAGGCTTGCTAATGCTAAGGTAGAAGAGCTAACTAAGGAGGTGGAGGAACCAAGAACCAAACTTGACACTTCCCAATCTGCCCTTGAGAAACATCAAGTTATTCAAAAGAAAATGATGGACTCTCATCATGCTTTATTCAAATCAGAGGAGCGATTCGAGCATGTAAAAGAAACATCTGGCCTCGGGGATGGAAATTTTCCTCCCCCATTACAACATGAATACATTAGAGTGCCCCAAAATGCCGATGAATTGTTGAAAGAGTCCCTGAATGAAGCAACCATGGTATATGGGCCTCAACCAGCACATAAAGATGAAAAGACAACCACTGACGCAACTCAGTCTAATAAAACTACTGAGTGTGCAAGCTCAAGCTCCAGTGAGGTGAAGAGAGCTGATGAAGAAACATTGGTTCCTTATCCAAAGATCGAGACTCCTTATTGCAAAGTTGTGGATGAGGTAAAGCGGGAACGAGTGGTGATGACTATAAGGCCCAATGGTAAGATATTCATGACAACAGGGTCTATGTTCATTCCGATTGAAGGAGAAGAACGACCCTCATTCACCACTAAGTTCAAAGGCTTGGGTCATGATGGTGGTTTATCATCTCACATTAAGAGTATAAGGCCCAAGATCACCATCAAGCCTCTAAATTCCGTTCAAATCAAGATTGAAAGGCCCAAGATGACAAACAAGTCTCCAAACTCATCAGTGGGCTCATGCAGTGGCAAAACAACTTTCTCAAAGAAACCAGTGGGCCCAAAAGGTGAAATGTCTGGTTCAACTTAGTTTTCAACAAACCAGAAAAGATTCAACGGAAATGGATCAAGGTCAGAAAGATCGAACAACTGGAGATCTGGAGTCTTTCTGAACATGCAACCGAATCTCAATGCCTCTCCATCAAAGCCATACAGCTCAAACGGGCACACTTCTGACTTCTACCTGAAGAAGCAAACTTGCTTTAATTGTGGCAATGCTGGTCACATTGCCCGAAATTGTCTCTATCGCCCCTATGAGCCATATTATCCGCAAAGTCGGAGTGTTTCGTCTCAGGATTCAATAAAGTCTAAGCCAATGAAGGTGCAACCACCTAAGGCGATGAAGACTGTTTCTCCTTTGATAAAACCCTCTGATCAACATTGGGGCGCTGCCAAAGAGCAAAGAAAATTTTCAAATCAAAAATATGTTTTTCCAAAGTTTGAAAATTTTCATAAAAAGGTGAAGAAACCGATTTCAAAACAACACAAAGTTGACAAACCTAATGTTACCCCTCCAAAGGTAACTAAAATTGTTTTAAAAAAAGAAACCTGAAATGAAGAAGGTTGAAATACCTAAAGTCACTACTCCAAAGGTGACTAAAACAACTTTCAAATCACCTGGAATTTGGAAACCAAAATCAAAGGCAGCTGCAACTCAAATTCCTGATTTTTCAAAGGGCATGTGTTTAAAAGAAGTAACTTTCATTGATTCATCGGGTTTACCCAGAACCACAATGGCCTGGATTTTAATGGCTAACTAATCTCTCACAGTGTGCAGGAACCATCAAGGAGGACTTTCATTAACCTTGTTTGTTTGTGATTTTAATGGCTAACTAATCTCTCACAGTGTGCAGAAAAGGTAACATTGTCTGAATTGTTTGTTTCTTGGCTAGTTTGATGTGAAGTATGGTTGTGCATGAAACAAAACCCATTTCTGAAAATTTTCAAAAGATAAACTTTGAAGGTTAGCTTGGCCAGTTTTAGTACATATTTAGTATTGTGTCAGTGTGTTAAAAAAAAAAGGAAAAAAAGGTGTGTGTTGTTATTAAAAAATCAAAAAGCAAGGGGAAGAATAGAAAAGATGAAATAGTAGCCCCTCAAAAGAAAAATTTTGCTTTTTCATTTTTAATTTTTTGTTTGTGCGCTTGAGAAGGTGGGAAGTAAATATTTCCGTTCTCAGAATGACTGACACGCGTAAGGAAAAAGTGAAAGACATGATCTAAGGTGATCTGCTCGGTAGGCTCAGTTCCAAAAACAAAGGTATGGGTCACAACACTTAAAGATAAAGTATGTCATTTGACGGGAAACACACACTTAGGTTAAGTGCTTGTTCTATTTGACTGCGAAATTGTTCCCGATACACACGCCGGACTCCAAAGTGTTGAATCAAAAATCTCAAAAAGTCGGCGTCCCCTCTGTTTTGTGTGAGCAAAGATCTGGGGATGTCAAAGCCGTCAGTCAAGTCTTGCCTTTGCTTTGAGTGAGCAATGACCTAGTGTAGAATGGTTGACGTGTTAATCAGACTTTCCTCTGTTTTGCATGAGCAAAGACCTGGTTAGTCTGTATTAACGTGCTTGCAGATCGCTGTATATAATTTACACCCCAAAAGATGCCAATGTGCACAACAAAAGAGACCCTCTAGCGTCCAAAACCCTTCATCCCTGACTTTGTGACTAGGCTTATGTGTTTGATGAAAGGTTACCACCTGACTGATAAATGCCTCTGAGTTGAAATCATACAAGTCTTTGTATATTATCCCTATCTCTTTTATGACCTGTTATTTCTCTTCTCAACCAAGTCTCGAGAAAAGATTCAAAACTCTGGATATGGAAATGTGAAAATATGTGGTAGGGAATGATCAAACTTGATAGACTACACATATTAATTACCTAGGATTTGTGTGTGACTGTCGGATGTTCATAATTAATGCACCTAAAAGATAAATAAGTGACAAACAGCCGGGAAAAATGAAGAACATGGGTTTAAGAAGGACCAATATACTGGCAATCGCCTGGACGTGTTCGAGTAACAGATGCTGAAAAGGGTTCCTCAGTCAGATTCATACGGTTTGATCCCAAATAAAACCTTCTCGTTTAGAAATTTGGTATGTTTGTTTTATTTTTATTTTTCTTTTGAGTCATCTTAAGTTTTTATTATTTATTTTTCAACCATGGCCAGGTTAATTAAAGGTTTTAATAAGTTTTATGGGTTTTATGCAAGAATGTTTCACTCCTCCAAAATCTCAAGGGGAGATAATGCGAAGAGTCATCGGGTTCAGGGGAAGTATCTAAAGGAAACTCTTAATCAATGTTAGGGTTTGTGGTTAAGAATGTTGTTCTCCTGCTAACCTAGTAACCAGGTATCATATGCTGGTTAGTGTTTGTGTTTGTTCCATGTTGTGCTTGACAGGTTTACAGAAAAAGATAACTCATGGACAAGAAGGTCAAGGACTCAGTTGTCCAAAGCAAGAACTATGCTGACTGATCAAGTTGAAGAACCAGCCGGAAAAGGACTTACCCTATGCTTAGGGGAAGTTTGTTGGTTGTTCAAGTAAAGCTTTCAAAGACTCAAAAGACACTGTTCGCTTGTTGAGAGGAAGCTAAATGAAGAAAAGATGCAGTCACAACAAGAAATTCAAGAATGCCAAGACAGAGGTTTTCAAAATTTATCCTCTGAAGTTAAGTCAAGACAGTTACTGATGATTCAGCAAGGACTCAACAGTTTTTAAAAAGGAGCAAGTATTTGAGAATCCTCCTCTCATTACTTGGTCTTCATTGTAGTTCAAGCTGATGCTGATAAAGAGAGAGAGGGCCATCAAACATCCCACATGCTGTCCAATGAGGATTGCTAAAGAAAAGAATCTTCATCAATCCATGATTAAGCCAAGGAGAAGACTGCAAGTCTGAAGATTGAAAGTAGAAGACATTTAATATCACAAGCCAAGAGGAAGATTGTAAGGGAATAATTTGTGGCTTGTGTATTAAATCATCACATGGCGGACTATTTTGAAGGCCTATGTGATAGAATAGGTGTAAAATAGTTGGGTTTTCATTGTATTGGGTCATTGGGCCATTTTGGACATGTTAGGGCCCAATTAGAAAGAGTTTAAGGGGAGTTTAATGGGTCTGTTTAGTCAAATCGGAAAATTAGGTTTAGGATTTGTTTATCTATATAAACAAATCCTAATACTCATATTAGGGGTCAGACAGTTAAGAGAGATACAAGGGGGCTTTTCGATTTCTATCAAGTTTGTGTACCAGACGATATTTAATCGTGTGCACGCATCAAAGGTGATTTATATAGTTTGTTTGTTTAATCGTGTTCTTTATCATTTACTATTTTCATCTTTATTTTTGAATCAATCAATCGTCGGGATTCCGCACCTTCGATTGTATGTTGATATCGTGTAAGGATCGTTTTGGGACTTACATATATTCATATGTTATGTTAATATATGTTGGCATTTTGATATGGTGGGATGAGATGATTAATAAACAGGATAAATTTTACTTCTAAATTGGAAGTATAAGAAACCGGATGAACTACAATTCCTCAGGAAGAAGAGTTCATGAGTATTGAGAGAAGATTAACTAGAGTTCTTCAGGATGAACCAGGAAAAATCGAGTTCTAAAGTTCTTCAGGATGGTTAACCAGTTTATAATAAAATAAAAATCACATCAGTTCACAATAAAATCTATTTGCAACAATCAAATTTAGAATAAAATCAACTTTAATGATTGAGATAAAATCTATCTATATAATTAATGAGGTTAACCAAAACAAAACAGGAGGAAGAGTTAACAGAAACTTTAATATATATATATATATATATATATATATATATATATATATATATATATATTGATCTATATACAAAGATTTTTGTCAGATCCTATACAAAGATCTATCTAACTAGCTAAGACCTAGCATCCGACATATAGTCTTCATCATCAAAGAAACTGCTACTGCTGCTGTCATCCGGAAACAGCTTTTGACCAGGCGGCAATCTCAGTCCCAACTCGGAGGTGTAGGTCGAATCCTTGTTCCGGATTAAATACACATCCAGCTCTCTCTCCCCGTCTGGTCCTCGGAGATGAAGTTTCATATCCCATATAACTTCGGCAGTGATGAAATCAGCGTACTCAAGCTCATTTGTGATGGACAGAGGTGGGATCCTCCAGTAAATGAGGAAATAGCCAATCGATGTGTGGTTTAGGTATTGTAACATTTGATTCAGATCAGGAAAATCAAATGTGCGAATGTTGACATAGTCGAAATAATCAACCTTTCCCTTCCACACATCTTCGCCGGTGGCATTCCGGTGGAAATCGCCGCACTGATGGATCTTGAGGGTGAACTTCCGACCACCTGTAAAAACCCAAATGCAGAGTAGAGAGTAAGTAATTAAAAAACATAAAATCCTAAAAATAAAAACCTGCAGCCATTTTTGAGTGAAAATACACTTACGGGGAAGTCTTGCCGTAGTAGGGCGCTTGTTCATTAACACCCCTAATCCTCCATTGTTTACCATAGGCAGTTATTGATCGATCGAAGTTTTTTTCTTGATGATCAAGAAATACGTTCGTACAGAAGATTTTGGTGGTAAGAAAGTGGAAAGAAAATGGAAATTTAAAGGCACTCAGGCCACGCTACCAGCTATGGTGGGAAGAAGTGGAAAGTTCAGGCCACGATAACCGTGTATATTTTTTACCTTTACCACGCAAATCCTATTTTTACCATGTCTATTTATTACCTTTAGCAACGCAAATTTTGTTGATCATTTATTGTTTATGTGATGGGAGTAATTAAATAAGTTATGGTTAAAATATAACCAATTGACACTGTTGTCTCAATGGTTCTTCTTAATCTTGTCGTGTGTTCCTTTCTTTTGAGTGACCCAAGTTCAAGCGTTGTTTTTTGACTGACCCAGGTTCAAGCCTTGTTTGCTACAATTTATAATTTTTTGATTGTCTAATAGTGGATGACATGATTTATAAACTGGATAGATTTTACTTCTTCAGTAATTGGAACAAGAACAAAATCGTATGAACTAACAAGAAGAAAACCGTATGAACTAGAATTCCTCGGGAAGAAGAGTTCATCTGGAATGAGAGCAGATGAACAGAACCGGATGACACTTTTAGACAACTGTTTCACTTCCTTGGCGGACTGAGATGATTTATAATTAAATAGGATCAATTTTAGTTATTCATAAAGAAGAAGAAGAATAGAACCTGATGAACTAGAGTTCTTCAGGATGATTTATAATAAAAAAAACCTATTTGCAACGGGAAAATTAAGATTCATGTATTTTTCGGGAAGAACATTCATTCCGGATGAATGTTTATAACCTTCCGAAACATAACCTTTCGCCACGCATATAATTTCATACTGTGACCATTCGTCATCTACTATTTAGTCACACAACCTAATAATAGTGGCCATATGTACTAACTTTTGGCCACGTAACTAAGTAAAAACAGTGGCCATTGCTCACATTTAACCACGCATAATATATACTTAATAGTTTTTTTTTTATTTACTAAGTAATAAAATCTACTCTTCTGTCACACAACATTATATAAGCGTGGCCATACATTCCTTTTTGGTCACACGAATAAAAAATCATAAAAATTCTGTGGCCGCTTGGTGAATTTCGCCACTCTTTTTTAAGTGTGACAAATAAGTGCCACTGCACCTGATTGTTGTTGTCACATAAACAAAAAAATACGTGGCTAAAAGGTCCAAAGGATATATATTTAGCCACGGGTACAAGATGTGTGGCTAAAACTAGTGTTTCTTACCTTTAGCCACGTCTTTTTAAAACCGTGGCTAGGCGTTTCAAAAAAAACCGTGGCTAAAGCCACTTTTTGACGTAGTGAGTGGTGACGAGCAACCGACCACTCTTTTTGACCCGCTTAGAACTTAAAGCATATGGACTTACAAGAATTCTCAGGAAGGATTGTCTAGATGCCAAGGATCAGAAATGCTAAGGAAGCTCGAGGTGGAGCATTTGTCAGCAACATAGGAGGTTTCCTGACAATACCCCGACTTTGTCACGGGTACGTATCTCCTTTATCAATCGACATGCTTAGAAATTATTGAAGCTGCTAGAATCTTTGTACCTATTGATTTTAGTCCCTTAGCTAAAATTTTCCCTCCTACCATAGACACTAAGTACTTCGTACGACTAGTTGTTGATAAGCTTACTTACACCGAGGACACGCGAACCTAATTCACTAGGACTATTAGCCCATTTGTTCGACATCGGCTTACTGCCTATAAAACTAGAAGTTTTGGCCTCATCATAATACAATGATCATCAACAACCCGCGAATAGATTATTTACCTTAGGAAGGAACACAAGATACTACTGGTAAATGGTGGAACTCTAAATGAGAAGAGTGGGACCAAGCTAAACGTTATTTCGAGCATAAAGTCCCAAAAGGATGTCATTAAAGAAGAGGCTACTTTAATATGTACCATCTGTTTGGGAAATTCTTAGAATCTTCCCTAAGGATTTTTCGTCGTCTAACCTGCTTAGACAAGTGGAACCCCATATCAACTTGGTGCCTAGAGTCACACCAGTTTTCCCGATCACCATACGTAGTCATACCGACCGAGATGCAAGAGTTGTCTAACTAGTTTTAGGAGCTACCAGACATAGGATTCATTAGGTAGAACCTTTCTTAGTGCAAATCCACTGTTCTGTTTTCCAAAAAGAAAGATGGACCTTTTTTTGGAAGTATTTTGATTGTCATGAGTGGAACAAGCTAGCAGTGAAGGACTGTTATCCACTCCCTAGAATTGGCAATCAACTCGACCAGTTGCAAAGGTCAAGTTTCTACTCATAAAGCTAATAAGAATCAGGCTATCACCTACTAAGAGGTTGTGAAGAAGACATTTCCAATGTGACATTTGGGACTTGTTATAGTCGCTAATAGTTTCTAGTATGCCTTCCGATTGTACGAACGTACCTACCATGTCCATAGACTAGTAACCTCGAGGGAAACCCATATACGAATGAAAATTGTTATCACCTAAGATATCCCAACCTACTCCTGTAGCAAGTATATTCATAAGCAACATCTAGGAATTTTCCCAATGTTGCTTGGAATTAGTAAATGTACAGGAAATTCTCCAAATGTGATGTTTTCGATTCCCGAGGTACATTTCTTAGGAGATGAGATCGATGAGCATGGTATCTAAGTCGATCCGGATAAGAGTCAAAGACATGAAGAATCAAAGCACTCACTCGACCCTGTTAAAAATCCAAAACACTTAGGTCTCGCTAGCTACTACCGTAGAACCATGAAGAATCCCTTCAAAATTGCCAAAAACCATTTTGACTTAGAAAGAAATTCATCGCCTATGCCCCTCGACAACTGAAGATTCACGAGAAGAATCATACAACCCATAAATTAGAGCATGGAGCCGTAGTGCTTACCCTAAAGGTTAAAGGCACTAGCTGTAGGCAACAAAGGGTATCATATACACTGACCATAAGAGCCTTATGTACATTCTTAGAGTTAAGCGTAGGACGAAGACGATGGTGTGAGCCACTCAATGGCTACGATTACGAGGTCCGGTAGGGCTACCATCGTCTACGATGCCCCAAATGGGAGAAACATATTAAGCCACCTCGAGTCTAAGTGTTCAGTACGACCATTCGTAATGACCTCAGCTCATAGAATTGTGTTAGACTCACACCAGTTACGCTACACTTAATACCAAGCTTTCAAGGACGAGAATCTGAGGAAGAGTTACTGCATGGTATGGAGAGTCGAACTATAGAAAAAAAAATTTGTTGGAGTTTGTTACTTCCCGAATGAACTTTGGGGTTCCTAGCAATAAAAGCGTGAAGAGCGTAGTTTTAGATATGGCACATAAATTTAGATACTTTCTCCATCTCATATATGACAAAACGTATCATGGTTTACAAGAAAGTTAATGGTGATCTAACGTGAGGACTGAAATCTCTACCCATGTCAACAAGCACCTAACGTATTCAATACCGGAAAATTCCGATGCGCTATGTAACCCTAGATATCCAATGGAAATGGGAACTCGAAGGAATTTATCGCAAAACATCCAAAGGACTCATTCCAGTTGAGATACTATTTGGATAAAAGTGATCAACTAACGAAATCCGCTCATTCCTATGGATAATGGTATGACTTACCAAAACCTACCCGAAGGTGGTTGTCAAGTAACACGACGTCCCATTTCCCAATCATCACTTATGAGTATTGCCTACCATCCCTAGGATGATGGCCAAACTGATAGGACAAATCAAACAATGGAAAATATGTTTCTTTTCTGGATGTTGACTTTGGAAATGACTAGGAGAATCATTTTTCGCCAGCTAAATCTCTTACAGTGGTAGTTATCACATAAGGCATTTGGCTGCACCTCTCAAAGCACTTCATGGAAGGAAGCGTCAATCTCCTGCTTTAAAGACTAAGGTTGACCAACCTACAAATCTCAAGTACCCTCCTGAAATTACGTAGAAGTCACCATAGACTAACGGACGCGCAAGAACGTCAGAAGGGCTACACCAATGCGAGACGCAAACCCTTGGAACCAACAAGGTGGTTCAAAACCTTATAATGAATTTTGCCTCATAAAAGAAATAGCTAAGCCTGATTGGTCCTTTGGAATCCTAGAATGGGTCGAATTAGCGTGTTGGAAATCTCAATATCGAACCAACAAGATTTGGATAAATGTGATTATTACTCAACGACCACTTATTATATACCGTCCATATAACACGGTGAAGACCATGACGAATCAAGACGCACGACTTAACTAAAGAAGAGTCTCTAGTGATTATTATTTATTGTTGTAATATTGTCACTAGTTAGTATTTACTATTATTCCCTTAGTGAGTCTTGTACTATATATAGAGACGTATCCCATATAGGAATGCATGAGTGTAGAGAGAGAGAGAGTTAGTCATGGTTCTTTGAAGCTTGTAAGGGTTCATGAACTCACCTAGTAAGTTCATGATACCCGGGATGCGTGGGGTAGGTAAATTGTAATCATTCGATTATATTTGATTATCCTACTTCACCTTGTTTATCTATCTATGTTGTTCTTCATCTATCCATGTTTTACTAGCTTTGTTTATCATCATCATCACATCTCAAAGATCATCGTTGTTCATATCCGGGTGTTCATTTGTTTCTACATAAACGAGTTACACAAAGGCTCAATCCGCTTCCGTAACCAAGGTATTTGGTAACCACCTCAGTTTTTCAATTTGTATCATGAGGCTTGTAATATTAAATTAGTTGGGCTGGGCTTAGAGGGTTTCATTAGAATCATAGGCTAGTTTGCTATTGTATTTAGGCTAGTTTATGATTGGGTTTGGGTTTACTATTGGGTTTATGATCCATAAGGGGCCCAATAGTAAACCCATTAGGGATCCTATATAAACCCCATGTGGTTCTCCATTGGGGGGGGGGGGGAGGGGCTGATTACGATTCTGAGAGGGCAGCCAAGGTGTTTACGATCAAAAGTGATTACGATCGTAAACCCAAGAGAAGTGTGTTTACGATTTGTGAGTTGTACCCGACAAGTTCATCTTGTGTGCAAGTTCAAGTTTTTAACGTTTATATCATCGTATTTTCGTGTTTCTTCTCTTCTCTCATCTTGAATCAATCAATCACTTGGATTCCGCACTCGTGATTGATAGAATATCGTGTTTCGAGAGTTTTTCTGGACTTACAATTGGTATCAGAGCCAAGAAACGAGTGTTTCGAGGTTTTCACGATATTGGATTCAAGCTTTTTCTGGAAAAAGCTCGAGTATTTGAAGATTTGAAGGCTGTTTGAGGGTTTACGAGTGCTGCTGCTGCTGTTCATCGTGATTACGATCTGGTTTCTGGGTTATTTTGGGTGTTTACGACTGCCTGATTTGAAGATCTTAATCAGATTCAGGTTTACGACATCAAGATCCTGTTTTTATCGTGTTTACGACTCGGAAACAAGAGTTTACGACTGTACCTTCATCGTATACGGTGTTTACGATTTTGCAGGATCGGATTCATTGGTTACGACTTTGTTTTATCGGGAACGTGTGTTTACGATTGAGGGATCGTAATCGTGGGATCGTAATCTCAGTTTACGACATTTTAAGGCGGTTAAGGTAAACAGTGTTCAGGATCGTAAACAGTGATTACGATCGGAAACTCTTCTTTTGCGGCAAAAAGTCAGTTTTTCACACTTTCACGGAAGCGGACGTAACTTTTGACTCGTTTGGAGTTAGAAGCTCAAATTTGAACACGACGTTCGTGACTCTGAGCCCCAGAATTACCCAAGACTAACATCCAAGGGAGCTCGTTTGGACCCCCAAATTCCACTCCGAAGGCCTCCATTTTTGCGTTTTAAGTTTCTGACACTATTCTTTGAATAGTGATTTTGCCAATTTTGCCGTTTTTTGCCGATTTTTCAAAAATTTTCAGAAGCTGCATAATGAGTTCAGTGGTTGAAGAAAAGAATATAGTTGAGGACAAAGATGATTTCACAGCTGAAGTTGACAATACTGAGATATGCCCCAATCCTACTTGTGCTCGTATAATTCCTGGACTTAGGCAAATCTGTAAAAATTTTCAGTCAGAGCTGTTTGAGGTAAAATGCGAAAGGAGTTCCTTTAAGGGTAGATGGCAAAAGAATGAAGAGAAGGTTAAAGCTCAGAAATTAGACATAGTGAAATATAAGAAACTTGCAACTGAGAACGCTTATCTGTATGACAACGCTAAGTTAGAAATAGCTGAGCTTAGTAAGCAGATAGATGACCTTAAGCATAAAAACAATGAGTTGCAGGTTAAACTTGATATGAATCAAATGAGAAGCAAAATAATGCTTGATGCTGGAAAGGAATTGTCATATGCTGTTGTGACTGGTCAAGTTGGGAAACACACACCTGGATTTGGGTCAGAAAAGACTGATAAGGCCTTGGCTGCAAACAACATTATTCCTCCACTAGTTCCCAGAGACATTATAGGAATACTTCTTAGTGAGGATCAAGTTGAACGAACCAAATCTGATTATAAAGAAGCTGCTCCTCCTATTGACAGTGTCTTGGTTGGAACTACACCAATGACTCAAGAAGAAATTGACAATGAGACAAAAATGACTTATGGTGAAGGGAGAGTATAGGATATATCAGACAATGATGCTGAGTGCCAGAAATATGACAGGTGTCACAACTCTAAGTCTGATGAAGCTGGGATAGAGTTGAAACCATACCCTAAAATTGAAACCCCATGCTTCAAAGTAATTGACGAAGTCAAAAGGGAAAAGGTGATCTTGACGACACGGCCTGAGGGGAAGATCTTTATGACATCTGGATCAATGTTTGACCAAGAACCAGATGTAGGATATGAACTACCATCCTTCTCCTCCAAGTTCAAGGGAATAACTGATGGCATGATAAGTGAACCTAAAGTTGAGAGGCCAAAGATCACCATCAAGCATCCGAGTGTGAAGCAAACAATTGTGGTGAAGAATGATAAGATGAAAAGTGTAGCTGTGTCTCCCATTTCTTCAGTTGGTTCATGCAGTTGTAAGTGCAGTTGCAAGAATGGTGCTTCTTCATCAGGAAATCCAGAGAGCACAAAGACGATGAGGACAGGTTCTACTCAAGCTTCAAGGAACCAGCAGAAAGTCAAATCTGGAGCTGCAGACAAGGCAAGGATGCAATCACAAGGCAAACCAGCTCCATATCAGCCACCAAAAACAAATGGGTACACGTCTGACTTCTATCTAAAGAAGCATACTTGCTTTAATTGTGGCATTGCTAGTCATATTGCTAGAAACTGTCTGTATCGCCCCTATGAACCCTATTATCCGAAAACTCAAAGGGTTTCATCTCAGGAGTCTGTGAAGTCTAAGCCGATGATGGTGCAAAAACCTAAGGCAATGAAGACTGTTACTCCTAAAGTTAAACCCTCTGATCAACATTGGGGTGCTGCCAAAGCTGAAAGAAAATCTTTAAATCAAAACAACAGCTTTCCAAGTTATCAAAATTATCAAAAACAGGTGAAGAAACCATTTTCAAAACAACCTAAGCTTGAGAAACCCAAAGTTACCCCTCCCAAGGTAACTAAAACTGTTTTGAAAAATGAATCTAAAACGAAGAAGGTTGAAATACCTAAAGTCACAACTCCAAAAGTGACTAAAACAAATGTTAGATCACCTGGAACTTGGAAACCAAAAATCAAGGCAGCTCCATCCAAACTTCCTGATTTCTCAAAGGGGATGTTCTTACAAGAAGTATCTTTTATTGATTCCTCAGGTGTACCCAGAAAAACAATGGCCTGGGTACCAATGGCTAACTAATCTCTCACTCTGTGCAGGAACGATCAAGGAGGATTATCACTAACGTTTTTATTACTAATTTGTTTGTTGATAAGTGATTGTTCCAGGCACAGTTTAGGAGACGTATCTTCATGTCATGTCAAGTTATCTATACAATGGAAGGTATGTCTCTTTGAGAGGTAAAATGTCAAAATCAGCATGAAAGGTACTGTTCTTAACTTGGTTGTTTGAATGATGAGGTAACAAAGGGTCTTTTGAGTCAAACCTATTTCATTAAAGTGTGCATGTCATGAAACCCAATTTTCTAAAATTTTCAAATCAATACTTTGAAAGTTAGCTTGGCCAGATGTCTGCAAAATTTTTTGTTCTTTTAAGTGTGTTTGTGTGTTTTATTTAAAAAAAAAAGAAAAAAAAAGAAAAGAAAACTGAAAAATGATGTTCACAAGATTGTGACATTAAAAATCAAAAAGCAAGGGGAAGAAATGTAAAGATGAAGAAAAAGTTGACCCCTAAAAAATAGTGTGCTTTTCAATTTTTAATTGTTTGTGCCTTGTTTCTGAGAAGTTTAGGGGAAGTAAATTGAATGCACGGATTGGAGATGGCTGACACGCGTAAGGCGGAAGTGAAAGGCAAGCTCCACGGTGATATGCTCGGTAGGCTCGACCTAATCGTATGACCACCAATGAAAGTGCAGTGAATTTAAAAGATATATATGTTTAGTTTCCCATCCTAGGTTGCATGGTTTAAAAGATTGAGTCCCGACAAAAATGGGTTGAGAGTGGTAATTACCTAGTATTCACTCTCTCACACGCCATGTCTCTCCTGTCATGACTACATCACATAATAAAAAGAAAAGAAAAAGAAATGAAAAAGAAATGAAAAAGAAATTGAAAAAATGAAAAATAAATGAAAAAGAAAAGAAAAAGAAAAGAAAATGAAAAATAATCACTCAGTTGGTCTTCTTTGCGTGCTTAGCGGCCGACCTGATCACCAACTGATGGTTAATGAAATAAGTGGTAGTCATAACGGTGTTGCATGGTTCCTCAAGCTGGGGGTTTGTGAATCCTCAATAAACTCTGAGGTCGGGTAGGTTTTGCTGTGTACGCTTGGGTGTGGGGACAATTAAACATGATGGTAATATTGTACTATATTAAGCATGACGCATTCGGTTGGGATTAAACGGGTTTGAGTTTAAAGTGGACAAACATACCGGCAATCACCTGGACCAGTTGAGTAACTGAAGCTGAAAAGGGTTCCTCAGTCAGATTCATACGGTTTGATCCCTTGTAAACTTTCTCATGTTTGGTTTGGTAAGTATTTGTTTAGTTTTTATCTTTCGTGTGTGAGTCGTTAAGTTCTTTTTGGTGTGTTTTCGTTTTGGCCAGGTTGATTTAAGAAGTCAAAATATGTTTTTCATGGGTTTTAATGCATGACAATATGCCCCCGACAGATCTTGCCAAATTTTTAGGGGAAGGAGTATGGGATAATAAGTATTATCCGAAGGGAACTCGAGGATGATACTTATTATCTAAAGGAAAAGACTTCCTCCGACAGATCTTGCCAAATTTTTAGGGGAAGGAGAGGGGATAATAAGTTTTATCCGAAGGGAACTCGAGGATGATACTTATTATCTAATGAAAAGACTTCCATAATACATAGTATCTGAAGGGAACTCGAAGATAATATGTATTATCTCAGGGGAAGTCCTTAGCTGAGGGGAAGTAATCAGCTAAGGGGAAGTCTTTAGAGGTCTTGGGTTCAGGGGAAGTTTTATAGAAAACCCGTAATCTATATTAGGGTTTTTGGTTAAAATAATATTAATTTGAATCAACTGAACAGATGATAATTACCTTCTAACCCAAAGACCGGTCATCAAATGTCTGGTGGAGTATATTTTTTTGTCAAATGTGTGTCAGACAGGTTGATGAGAGAAAGATGCTGCTGCTG
The DNA here is from genome assembly GCA_039602395.1 of Deinandra increscens subsp. villosa. NCBI lineage: Eukaryota > Viridiplantae > Streptophyta > Magnoliopsida > Asterales > Asteraceae > Deinandra > Deinandra increscens. The sequence continues at coordinate 33,669,161 of JBCNJP010000025.1, forward strand.
CTCAAAGTTAAAGAACCAGTCGGACAAGACTTCCATCTAGAAAATCAACTATTCAGGGGAAGTTGTTGGTTTCTTTACAAGCTTCTAAAAGATTATCAAAGAAGATGTTCACAAGCTTAGGGGAAGCAGAAGACTTCAAGTCTCGTTGAAGAAAGTGATGCAGAGAGCAGTCAGAGATCATGAAGATCCAAGTTCAACAATCAAATTCTTCAAAGTTAGGGGTTTTCGAAATTTCAACCCTCCAATTTTTGAAGATTCAAGACAGTTACCGAAGATTTAGCAAGAACCTGTTCTTTCAAGAGAAGCAAGTCAATGAGAGTCCTCCATTTCATTGATTGTTCATTTAAAGAAGTTCGAGCTGATGCTGATCAAGAGAAAGTCCCAAGTGCCCGTCAAGAAACCCAATGAAGATCTCTGCGGAAAGAATCCTCATCAGTATCTATGCCAGCCAGTCAAGAAGAAGAATTTCAAAGATTGAAGACATTTAATATCACAAGCCTAGGGGAAGATTGTCAGAGGCTAGATTATGAGGCTTGTAATATTAAATAAGTTGGGCTGGGCTTAGAGGGTTTCATTAGAATCATAGGCTAGTTTGCTATTGTATTTAGGCTAGTTTATGATTGGGTTTGGGTTTACTATTGGGTTTATGATCCATAAGGGGCCCAATAGTAAACCCATTAGGGATCCTATATAAACCCCATGTGGTTCTCCATTGGGGGGGGGGGGGGCTGATTACGATTCTGAGAGGGCAGCCAAGGTGTTTACGATCCAAAGTGATTACGATCATAAACCCAAGAGAAGTGTGTTTACGATTTGTGAGTTGTACCCGACAAGTTCATCTTGTGTGCAAGTTCAAGTTTTTAACGTTTATATCATCGTATTTTCGTGTTTCTTCTCTTCTCTCATCTTGAATCAATCAATCACTTGGATTCCGCACTCGTGATTGATAGAATATCGTGTTTCGAGAGTTTTTCTGGACTTACAATATCTCAACTTTGTGTTCATATGCTTGTTTTTGTAAACAAATGGAGATGTTTATATTTTTGTGAAAGATTTTTGAAATCCCCTCCATATCTTTTAATGTTTTTTGAAAAGGTTTTTGAATTTCTTGTCAAAACCTATTTGTTCATACATTCTTGCTTTCTTGAAAACAAATCTCTTTGAGTCCTTGTGTTTAGATTTGGTAAACACAAGTGGGTTTATGATATTTCCCAATTTAGTCTAAACCTAACTCAAAGTTTGAACTGTCATGATATTCTAAGTAAGTTTGTTTTTTTTTTACTCAAAATTCATGTTCTTTTGTGTATCTCAAGGTTTCTTGGAAAACTAGTTTATTCCTTGTCCCGTCTTACTTTTCTGATGGAGTGTTGCTTTATGCATTGACTTTCTTCTTAAGTCCCTCAATCAACTTAAAATAACCTTTATTCACATTCCCAACCAAGTTTCTCTCTCTCTATTTCAGAGAAAGCTGCAAAAATAAAAAATAAAATTTGTCTCTTTCTTCGTACATCCGTATGTACCCACCCATGACTCCTCACATCAATTGACACCATGTACTACACTTTTCCTCTCATTGAATTATGAGAGCAAATATCAAAATACAGAGAGTTGCAAGGTTATTGATGAAAAGGGATGGAGCTCGCTGTTTATGTTACACAGAAAAGATAATATCTATGAAGACCACAACTCGAAATCTTGTTTATGTGTATGTGCATGACGATTGACCACAGGTCGACGATGGTCGGTGACGGATTTGATGTTGGAAGTCAAGTGTACGACTGAGTTATCATCGAGACACTGGTTTATCATCAAAGGTTGATGATGATGTGGGAAACAGTTGGTTCGATGTAGGGTTTGGGAAGGACGATGATAATGAAGATGGTACGTGTGTATCGTTCGTATCCAAGTTATGAAGCTTCAATCATTCTGGGTTAACGATTCTCGATATAGGGGTTAAAGATGACGATGGTTAAGGGGTGATGGAGGAAGGTCGAGATCAGGGTAACAAATCCAACTGTAACGATCTTCGACGGTGACAATAAATGAAGGTGACGGTGATGATGATCTTGTATGTTCATAGCCGCTTCATGTTTCTAGGGTTTACATGAAGAAGAGGCTTTCAGCGAAAGGTTTAATCTAGGGTTACTATAGAAGATGAAGTGTTGCAGAGATCTACTATCTGCTGTGAGTTATCGGAGAAAGTAGAAGAGCGTGGCAGAGATTATGTTTCTCGCTTATGTTCTGAATCAATCTCCAACCAGACAACACTCAATCGGAAAACCTAATTCAAGTGGAAAACCCACATCAACCGGAAGTTCAACCCAGTTCCGGCCGAACTCGTTTTGAAACGGAAAACTGGTTCCATTCGAACATCAGCCGATATCTACTTCGGATCGGAAAAGCTTACATGTTCCGGTTCAACTCAACACACTTCAACCGGAAAATTTCAACTTGAACCGGAAAGGCTCCTGACCTAGATTAAGCTTTTGTTCGGAAGTTAGGTCACCGGAATTCATTTTTATTCGAGTTATACGTGACCGGAAAACCCAACATGATCGAGTTTAGGTCGCCGATGATGCTCAGATTGCCGGAAGGTGCCTCAGGCCACCGGAGATCACTTCTGATCCGATTCGACTTGCCAGAATTTGCTTAAGGTCGCCGGCAAAACGTATCCATCCTGGTTAGATGAAGTTGTTTCCATTCAATGATTCTCATGTTCCATATCCAATTCGGTTTGACGACGGGTTTGCTCTATGGTGCTACTATTTGGATTTATTGCATCACGGGTTAAATTCGACATTGCCGCCATTTCATAATTAGGTAGAAGGGGTTACACCTTTTATTGGAATATACACGGCGAACTTGATTGATATATTTGCTATTGGTTGAAAAAGTCTAGGGGAAGAAGATGTGATGAATATGATGAGATTTTTCGCAACGGTTTTAGCAAAAGAAAGCAACGTGAATTTTAATCTTTGAAGAGTCCTCAAGCCGTAACAGATGCGACATTGCAATTATGGTAAAAATCGAGGCAATGTTAATAGCACAAAAGAAGTGGTTTGTCTATGTGGAAAACATTGATTTGCTATTCGGCCAAGCATTTCAAGATGATTGAATCGTGGAATTAGGTCTCCAATTTTTCAAAGATCCTTTATCTTTCTTACTTCTAACAATATTGGCAAACTTGAGTTATGATTGAATCCTCAAGTAGCTAGCAATTGTGTTGAGTTTTGTAAACTCCCTATACATTTATAGCCTTTGGTTTTCGGGCTAGAAGAACATTAATTGTAGGGGGAGCTTCATAAAGGAGAAATGAAGAATTAAAGACTTGAAACTACATGAAGATTACCTTGAAGTCAAGTTACAAGAATACAAGAATCAATGTCACAAGTGTTGAGTATGCCATCTAACAAATAGGGGGAGGTTTTTGGGAATCTCAAGATCAAGCCAATAAGATTTGGATAGATGTGATTATTACTCAACGACCACTTATTATATACCGTCCATACAACACGGTGAAGACCATGACGACTCAAGACGCATGACGCAACTAAAGAAAAGGCTCTAGTGATTATTATTTATTCTTGTAATATAGTCACTAGTTAGTATTTACTATTATGCCCTTAGTGAGTCTTGTACTAAAGGGTTCATGAACTCACCTAGTAAATTCATGATACCCGTATGCGTGGGGTAGGTAAATTGTAATCATTCGGTTATATTTTATTATCCTACTTGACCTTGTTTATCTATCTATGTTGCTCTAACACCAATTGAAAAACTGATGTGGTGACCAAATACCTTGGTTGCGGAAGCAGAATAAGTCTTTGGATAACTCTTTTTGTAGAAACAAATGAACACCCGGATATGAACAACGATGGTGTTTGAGATGTGATGATGATGATGAGCAAAGCAAGTAAAACATGGATAGATGAAGAACAACATGGATAGATAAACAAGGTGAAGTAGGATAATCAAATATAACCGGATGATTACAATTTACCTACCCCACGCATCCTAGGTACATGAACTTACTAGTTGAGTTCATGAACCCTTACAAGCTTCAAAGAACGATGACTAACTCTCTCTCACTAAACATACATCATCAAGACATTTCCTCCATGGAATATGTCTGTGTATATAGTACAAGACTCACTAAGGGCATAATAGTAAATACTAACTAGTGACAATATTACAACAATAAATAATAATCACTAGAGCCTCTTCTTTAGTTGAGTCGTGCATCTTTAGTCATCATGGTCTCCACCGTATTGTATGGACGGTATATAAAAAGTGGCCGTTGAGTAATAATCACATCTATCCAAATCTTGTTGGCTTGATCTCGATATTCCCAACAATCTCCCCCTATTTAGTAGATGGCATACTCAACACTTGTGACATTGATTTTTGTATTCTTGCAACTTGAATTCAAGGTAATCTTCATGTACTTTCAAGTCTTTCATTCTTCATTTCTCCTTTGTGAAGCTCCCCCTACAATTAACATTCTTCTAGCCCGAAACCAAAGGCTATAAATGTATAGGGAGTTCACAAAACTCAACACAATGGCTAGCTACTTAAGGATTCAATCATAACTTAAGTGTGCTAATATTGTTGAAAGTAAACAAGATAAAGGATCTTTGAAAAATTAGAGACTTAATTCTATGATTAAAACATCATGAAATTCTTCGCCGAATACCAAATCAATGTTTTCCATATAGACAAACCACTTCTTTTGTGCTATTAACCTTGCCTCGATTCTTACCATAATGGCAATGTCGCATCTGTTACGGCTGCAATTGGTTGCTACTATATGTTGATAATAAGAACAATATAACAGCAGCCCAGTCTGTTAATTTCCTCTAGCCCATAGAGGAATGCATGAGTGTAGTTGAGTAGATGGTGAGGGTAACAATGATTCCGGTCCAACCCTAGTTCAAGCAGAAAACGGTTCGAACCAGAGAACATCGTTCAACCGGAAGTATGGAGTCCAACCGGAAAAACAATTGTTCCGCTCCTACTTTTAACCGGAATATGTTCCAGTTCAAGTTTGTTCAGACGGAAAAACATGGTTTCAAACGGAATTCTCTTCCGTTTCAACTTGAAGCGGAAAATCCTAGTTCCACCGGAAATTCAAAACTTGAACTGGAAATGCGTCTTCAACCGGAAATGGGTTTTCACGCGGAAATCTCAATAGGAACCAGTTAGTATATTGGTTTAATGAAGCTTCTGATATCATTCAGATAGTCGGCGATGTCTCAGACCGCCGAAGCTTTTCGCCTTTCAACCACAGTTTGCCGTTCATCATATACTAGTTTCTGTTCTCCTCAGCCCGCCCGAAATCCCTTCTAACACCGGATGTTCACTCCTGTTTGCGATCAACTCGTAGGAATAAGCCACTTTGCTGTCGGCTGTTTGTTTCTCGTCGACAGAGATGCATAGTGAAGAAGAAAAGTTTTCTGGTATGTACGTGTGTTTATGTTTCCAGCTTTCAAATTAGGGTTTCCTTTCTTTTTAAAGGAAATGGCTGATGATTACATAACCACGTATTGGGCTTGCCTATCTTTATTTGATTGGGGTCTTTCAAGTAAAAGAAAATGAATCTGTTTGGGCTAGAGGAAATTAACACACTGGGCTGCTGTAATATTATTCTTGTTGTCAACATATAGTAGCAACCATTTGCATCCATGAGGATCCACATCAACCACTACATTTTTCTAATATTATTAGTTCTCTCGAGAACCTTATGCTTCTTAAACATTTCAGGTATACTTAAAACTATGCTTTTATATCAAATTAATTCTTTATGACAGACGTGTTATGAAGTAAAAGGATTATAAAAGTTGTGCACAAGTTTGGGTTAATATGTTAAAGACGAACGGGGTTTGCTATTGGTTGGATTATGAAGATTAATTGGTTGATATTGCAAGGCTGATTATTTGTGATATGCTACTTGGAGGTGTTTGATTACAACAAAAACATGCTTATTTATTTTGCTACGGGTTGCAAAAGTATAGGGGGGAAGATGTGATGAATATGATGAGATTTTTCACAACGGTTTTAGCAAAAGAAAGCAACGTGAATGCTAATATTTGAAGAGTCCTCAAGCTGTAACAGTTGCTACATTGCCATTATGGTAAAAATCGAGGCAAGGTTAATAGCACAAAAAAGTGGCTTTTCTATGTGGAAAACATTTACTTGGTATTCGGCCAAGTATTTCAAGATGGTTGAATTGTGGAATTAAGTCTCCAATTTTTCAAAGATCCTTTATCTTGTTTACTTTCAACAATATTGGCACACTTGAGTTATGATTGAATCCTCAAGTAATTAGCCATTGTCTTGAGTTTTGTAAACACCTTATACACTTAAAGACTTTTGTTTGGTTTCGGGCTAGAAGAATGATAATTGTAGGGGGAGCTTCACAAAGCAGAAATGAATAATGAAAGACTTGAACCTACATGAAGATTATCTTGAAGTTAAGTTACAAGAATACAAAAATCAATGTCACAAGTGTTGAGTATGCCATCTACCAAATTGGGAGAGATTGTTGGGAATCTCGAGATTTGGATAGATGTGATTATTACTCAACGGCCACTTATTATATACCGTCCATACAACCCGGTGAAGACCATGACGACTCAAGACACACAACTCAACTAAAGAAGACGCTCTAGTGAGTGTTATTTATTTTTGTAATATTGTCACTAGTTAGTATTTACTATTATGCCCTTGGTGAGTCTTGTACTATATATAGAGATATATTCAATGGAGGAAATGTCTTGATGATGTATGTTTAGTGAGAGAGAGTTAGTCATGGTTCTTTGAAGCTTGTAAGGGTTGATGAACTCACCTAGTAAGTTCATGATATCTGGGATGCGTGGAGTAGGTAAATTGTAATCATTCGGTTATATTTGATTATCCTACTTCACCTTGTGTTATCTATCCATGTTGTTCTTCATCTATCCATGTTTTACTAGCTTTTTATCATCATCATCATCACATCTCAAACACCATCATTGTTTATATACGGGTGTTTATTTGTTTCTACAAAAAGGGTTTACACAAAGACTCGATCCGCTTCCGCAACCAAGGTATTTGGTCACCACCTTGGTTTTTCACAGCGGCATACAAACCCCATCCTGCCCAGAGCCTAGTGAGAACTTAGACTATAATACCAATAAACTAGAGCCAACCAGCATTTCTATCACTATTATCTTTATAACAAGTCAGAAAGTTCCCAAGTTGTTTCGGAAAGAGTTCAGGCGAGTCCGGAGTAGGTTCGGACGGAGTTTGCTTATAGTTCGACACAGTAAGGCTGTTTGAAGTTCAGGTGAAGTTCGGCCTAAGTTCGGAGAAGGTTTGGATCACAGTTTTAGGTTTGGACAAACATAATTTTAAATTTTACAACGTGTCGGAATTTCAAGCTTTCGTCGCGATGTAAAATGCGATGCAGACTATGATGATTTTTGATAACAAAATTGGAACAAGTCAGAAAGTTCCCAAGTTGTTGAAGTTGGAAGATTATCAAAATTGGAAGCAACGATTTTCGGCTTACATAAGTACGAATGATATCGATTTATGGATCAAATAAAGAGGCTTTATCAACACCTGACTGATCAAGGGGATTTCAAGGAGGTTCATACATTTGACATTGCTGAAAGAAAATCATACGAGCTTGAACTAAAAGATTTTGGTTATCTTACAATGGCATTACCCACTGAGTTGCTACATCAATTTAGTACTTGCAAGAAATCTAAGAAATTGTGGGATGCTCTATCAGCAAGATGTGAGGGTAATGATGACTACAAGAAGAGTCGGAAGAAAGTGTTGAATAAAGAATTTGATAATTTTCAACATTACGACAATGAGAACATTACTGCTCTTGTTTCACGGTTTTCACATCTAATTAGTGAATTGAAGGTAGTTGGAATTGAGAAGACTGATGCTGATTTGAAGGAAAAGATTATGGAAGCTTTGCCTGAAAAGTGGGAGAACTATGTTTTGTTACTCACCCATGATAAGGAATATTCTACAATGACATTTCATGAGCTTACTGGGAAACTTCATGCTCGAGAAATGGAAATGTTAAATTCAAAGAAGTCAACTGCTACTTTACAAAATCATGAGTTATATCATGGTGAGAATACTGCTAACATGAATGCTAAAGCAAAGCCAAATCTGAGTTCTACACCAAGTGTTGCTTTTATGGCTGGAGCTTCTGGAAATTCTGATTCTTCAAAAGGTTGTACTTTTACAATTCCTGATTCATCATGTCAAAGTGCATTTTCTGTTTAATCGGTGAATGAATGTGCCAAATTGATTGCTGCTCTCATTTCTTCATCTTTTGGAATGATTATAAATGATGTTGGGAAGGCACAATTGGTTAAAGAAGATTTGAATGAGCTTGATGATGATCAACTAAATGAGTTAGATATGGCATGGAAACTTGTTATGTTAACTCAAAGGTCACAACGATATTATAAGAAAACTGGAAAACAAGCTTTTAGTGGCAAATTAGGTTTTTATAAGTCAGATATCAAGTGCTACAAGTGCTCAAAGCTTGGACATTTTGCTAGAGAATATCAACAGGCTCATGGTAGCAAATCCGGTTTTACTCAACCATCGCCCAGTAATTCAACCAAAACAACAGCTTTAACAGTTCAAGATGATGGTGTTTATGATTGGGGTAGAAACTTTGATTCATCTGCTTTGATTGTCACGCATGATCAACAAATAGATTATAGTTCCGATACAAGTTCATATACAAGTTCAACACCTAGTTCCTAAGAATCAGCTGAAAACTTGGAAAGTTTGTTGAAAGAAAATGCTTTGTTGTTAAATAATATTCAAAAGCTGTCTGAGGAAATCAAGTTGGTTAGTTCAGATTTGGAGACTTCTAAGGAACATGAGAAGGAATTGTTTTTGAAGAATGAATGTTTGATTACAGAGGTCAAGTTGCTGAATGAAGCCTTAGAGATATTGAAACATATTGAAACAAGATAAAAAGAATGTTGAAGCTATAAATGTAAAGATTTGTGAAGAAAAGGATGAATTGATTATTAAAGTCATGAAATGGAAGGATGAAGCAGAGGATGCTGCGAATGATTTTTCAGAATCTTTTTGAAAAGTCCACAATCAAGCTTGATCTTCTTACAAAGGATGCTGAAGAATCTGCTGCTAAAATTGCAAATTATCAAGCTGTGATGGAGAAATATTTGGATGAGAAGCGTGAATTGGTAAGTGTGAACAAAGTTCAAAATGCAAATTTGGAGATCCAAAAGAGGAATGAAGATAAATTAAAGAAAGAATTGTGTGAAGGGCTAGAAAATCTTCGCATGCAGAAATTTGAGATGCATAAGGTTGCAAAGCGTTTGATTGCTACTGAGAAAGAGTTGTCTGAAGCTCAACAGCAAATTTCAGAGCTCAAAATTCAAGTCATCGATGCAAATAGATTGCTGAATAATGTGTCCAATTCTCAATTGTTGACAAGCTTTTTAGCTAAAGATGAAAATTTTAGAAAGATGTTTGATAAAACCACATCATCTCCTGCTCATATCAAAGAAGCTTTCAAAGAAGTGAAGGAAACGGTTGAAGAGTTTAATTATTCAAAGGTTTCATCATCCACTTTAGAAGAAGAGAAGATTGTGAAGAAGAAGAAGTCCAAGAAGGCTAAGAAGAAGAAAGAAAAAAATCTAAGTTGCCTCCAGCGCCAAAGTTTGTTTCTGGTTCATCTTCTGATGATAATGAGAAATCAGCTATCTCAAGCGAGAAAATTAGGTCTCAACGTGAATTTGATGAGACAATTTTCTATGAGCAGAAAAATATTCAAGAAATCAAACTGAATTTCAAAATTAGCGAAGGATGGACATCAGGCTTCAAATGCTGAGGAAAAAGTTGTTGGAAAAACAGTTGGTTTGGGTTTTAAAGCACAAAATGTCAAAGCTGAGGAAGTTCCAGCATCATCAACATCACAGAATTTGAAGAAACTAAAGATAAAACAAGTGAAAAAGGAGGTCTTTAAAGCAAACAAAGTTCAACCTGAGAGATTCTACAAACTCAAGGGTTCGGAACATATTTTCTCTGACAAAGAGTGTTCTCTTTATTGTGTCGATTCTCAGAAGATTTTTTAGAGTATATTCCTATGCCACGATGTGTCTCGTGTATTGTATCTATGTAATGTGCGTAAGAGTGGGTCTTGCTGGCAGTGTACCAGCTCCATACCAGTTGGTACAGACCAGCGTACCAGATGGTACACTGGGTGGTACGCCAGCCAGAGTGAGCTTCCTATAAATAGGTAGCTTGTGTAGAGAGCATTAGAACAGCTAGTCATATCTCTCTATTAACTGTGTGGTTCTGTGTGTAATCCTCTCAAGTATATCAATACAAATTCCATTTGTATTTACTCGTTTGATCTCATCTCTATCCCGTAATCACTAGATTAGCAAACGATCTGTCGTTCTATGCATTTACAAGTGGTATCAGAGCTATCTGGTTCCATTTGCTGATCGAATTCTGTGATTTCGAGTGTTTTTAGAGAGAGAAAGTTTGGGTTTTCTTCATTTTTCATCAAATTTTAGCAATTCAGAGAGTTTCAATGATGAAAAATGATTTCTGAGTGTTCCTAGAGTGTTTTCGAAGCTTACTGCTACAATTCATAGCCAAATTCGTCCAAATTATGAAAAATCAGTCGATTTTCATTTGGTATGCTTCTGGTCCGCCTCAAGAACATCTGGTCCGCTTCAAGAGCATCTGGTACGCCGTTGGTCTGCTGCTGGTCTGCAAGGCAATCTTCATCGAGATTCTAGTACGCTGAATTTGGTCCGCTAGGAAATCTTCAAGTCTGGTCCGTGGCAGTTAATTTTTGGTCCGCAGGTAGTTTCTCTGTACCATTTTGGTCCGCCGTACCATTTTGGTCCGCCATACCATTTTGGTCCGCCGTACCAATTCTGGTCCGCTGCTGGTCCGCAGGTTCATTTGGTCCGCTGACAGTTTCTTAAAAGTGTCATAACTTTTGCATCGTAAATCGCTACGAGAGCCATAAGTACTCAAATCGATCGTCTTGACGAGCTCTACATTGTCCGTTCAAAGTTGATTTTCAATATCAAATTCTAACATCTTCGTTTTCGAGTTTGAAGTTTTTGTGTTAGGTATCGTAATTGCAAAATGAGCGATTATCAAGCATTTTCCGCAATTCAAAACACGATGCAAGCTATCATTAACTATGATAATGAAATAGGAACAAGTCAGAAAGTTCCGAAGTTGCTCAGATTGGAAGATTATCATAGTTGGGTGAAACGATTTAGTGCATATGTTGGTGCTAATGATATTGATTTTTGGTTATCTTATAATAATCAATATGAATATCCAACGGTTACAAATGGATGGCCAATTTTGCAACAAGGTCTCACTGGTGAACAAAAGAAGGCATATCTGCCGAACAAAAAGCTTACGGAACTTTAACGATAGCATTACCTTTAGACTTATTACATCCATTTTCTGCTTATACTTCAGCAAAAAAAATTATGGGATGCAATTCAGAAATGGTGTGAGGGCAATGATTAATCCAAGAAAAGTAAACAAAAGGTTCTAAAGAAAGAGTTCGATAATTTCAAACATTATCCAAATGAAAATATTTCAAAGCTTATTACTAGGTTTTCACATCTACTAAGTGAAATGTCTTTAGTTTGCATCAAAAAGGAAGAAGCTGATTTGAAAGAGAAGTTACCAGAGGCATTACCTGAAAAATGGGAAAACTATGTAATGATGATTACTCATGATAAAGAATATTCAGGACTATCATTCAACAATTTGATTGAGCAGATACAAGCAAGAGATATGGAGTTAAATGTGAACAAATCCATGCCTGCACAAGTACAGAATCCAGCTGCATATCGTGGTGAGAATGATTTTACCATAAATGCTAAAAAGTCAAACATTTTCAGTGAAGGTCCTACTACTGCATTTCTTGCTGGAAAATCTGAGACTTATGGTTATTCTCCAGGTTGTACTTTTACAAGTCCAAATCAATCACCAAAGCCTACATTTTCTGACAAGGCATCTGATGATTTAGCTTCATTGCTATCTGCATTTATTTCATCATCTAGTGGTATAATTTTTGGGAATATTGGAGAAGATGATCTATTTACAAATGACTTAGGTCATTTGGATGATGATCATCTGAATGAGTTAGACTTACATTGGCAGTTTGCTATGACTGTTGAAAGAGGTAAGAGATTCGTCAAGAAGCATGGTAAACAATCTTTTCTTCCAGGAGGAAAACTTGGAATGGATAAATCCAAAGTTAAATGTTTCAAATGTTCCAAGATTGGTCATTTTGCTCGTGAATGTCAAAATTCAAAAGCATATGCATCCTCATCTTCAACAAACAATTCAAATTCACAAGCTTTGATTTCACAAAAGGTTGAAGGATATGACTGGGAAAAGGATATCGCAATTATGGACAAAAGACATAATCAGAGGGCATTAACTGCAGTTTGCAATTCAGATAGTTCCATTTCTAGATCTGGTCCTGCTACAGATCCTGTTTACAAAGCTATGGTTTATAATGCTGATCGAAAACAATATGTTCCATTGTATCCTGATGAATCTGCATTTCTAGTCGAAGTTGTATGTCAAGATGTAACTGATTCAGATTCAGAAACAATTTCAGAAACAAGTTCATGTGAAACAGTAGTGGAAGATGTTACTACAGAATTTACAAAAGAGCTAAAAGAAAAATGTGAAGCTTGTGTTGTTGCCAATGATAAATTTGAATCTTTGTTAAAAGATAATGATTTGATAACTGAAGAACTCAAAGTTGTGAAAGTTTATTTAGAATGTTCAAAACAAAGATGTGCTGATTTAGAAAACGTCAATTCAGAGTTGGTGAAGGAAAAAGATAAATGGGTTGCTGAATATGAGAAAGAAAAGGCTGCTCATCTTAATGCAGTTCAAGAATTTGAAAACCTATTTGAAAAATGTTATCCTGTCCAACAGAAGTATGAGAAGCAAATGCAATGGCCATTGAAGCTGCAGATAGGATTTTAGAGCTTCAAGCAGAACTTTGAAAGCTTCGAGATACAAATGTTCAGGTTCGTGAGAAGAATGAAATTTTAACAAAAGATGTTGCTTATTTCACGAAGAAGTGGGAGAAGGTTCATGTTGAGTTAATGGAGTTATGTTATACAAAAAGGTAAATGAAGTCTGAATACAATGATTTGTCAGATCAATTTATTGGTACTCAGCAAGAATTGTTGGATGCTCAAGTCAAGATATCTGAGTTGAAAATTGAGATTCTTGCTCTTCAGAAGCAAGTAAAGAATTCAGTTCTATCTCGTACTTTACTGAATTACATTTACAATCAGGAGAAGAGTGACAAAAGTGTGAAAGAAGAAGAATTACATTCTGTTCCAGCTCCGGTACTTATATTAAATCCTCCATCTGTGTCACTTGATCCAAGAGCTGAATTGCAAGATTATTCTAAATTTGCAACTCCGGCAAAGAAGAAGAACAACAAATCTGAGAAAAAGGAGAAGAAATTGGGTGAAGCTCCAAAGTTTGTTTCATCTTCAAAAGTTTGGAAGACCAAAAGATTTGTGAGAAAGTTGCTTCTGGTTCTTCATCTTCCCATGAAGAAGAAAAAACTTTGATTCAGAGTAACAAATTGAGAGCTATTAAAGCTAAATTTACCAGCGAAGCTAAAGGAAGAAAAGCTCTAGCATCTTCGTCAAATTCTTCAAAAGTTTAGGGGTACAAGCATAAAGGTCTTGGTTATGACGTTAAGGAAGACTCAGTTCCTCGAACACAACAAGCAAAGAAAGTTGCTGGTTCAAATCTACAGAACAAATCCAAACAACA
>JBCNJP010000025.1:33683511-33715237 GCA_039602395.1 Deinandra increscens subsp. villosa
TGCCAGTTCAAATCCATTTCTTCCTAATGATTATAATCTATCTGATCGTAATCTTCATTTGTCAGCTCAGCATTACTAACAGCACCCGTAATAACCTCAAAATATGAAGATACTAACGCAGACATTAAAGCAATATAATCATCGGCAGTTTGAGCAGACAAAGCATTCTGAGTTGAAGAACTAGGAACAGAAACATTACAGCCAGCAAAAAAACTAGGAGTTTCAGATTTACCTGCAATAAATGATGTAGGAGGTGCAGAACTAAAAGTACTAGATTTCCCAGCATTCATGGTAGAATCATTTTCACTAAAATACACAGCAGGATTTTGAACTTGTGCAGGAAGTGATTTGTTAACCATTAACTCCATATCCCTTGCTTGAATTCTTTGAATCAGATCATTGAAAGATAATCCTGGATATTCTTTATCATGAGTGATCATCATCACATAATTCTCCCACTTCTCAGGTAATGCTTCCAAAATCTTTTCTTTCATATTAGCTTCTTCCTTTGTAAGACTTACCAAACGCATTTCACTCATTAAATGAGCAAATCTTGCAATAAAAAATTTGGAATTGATTCGTTTTGATAATGCTTGAAACTATCAAATTCCTTCTTCAAAACCTTTTGACGACTTTTCTTATATTGGTCATTGCCTTCACATCGTTTTTCCAAAGCATCCCCCAAACTCTTTGATGTGTAATTACCCGAAAATTGATGCAGTAACTCTTTAGGCAAAGCCATCGTCAAAGTACCATATGCTTTGTTTTCAGCTTGATGTGCTTTCTTTTGTTCAGATGACATCTTTCTTTAAATGACTGGTTCCCCAGGTTTCATCACTAGGATAAACATATTGATCAATAAACGCCAACCACATATCAATGTCCTTTGTGTCCACATATGCTTCAAACCATTTAACCCAACTATGATAATCTTCCAATTTGAGCAATTTAGGAACTTTCTGACTTGTTCCAATTTCGTTATCATAGTTCATCATAGTTTGCATCGTTGCTTGAAGCGAATTTTGAATAGCTGCAAACGCTTGAAAATCGGACTTTTTGAAAACTTCTGGTTACTGTTCACCCCGAACTTGTCCCAAAACTACACTGTGTCGCCGAACTTCGTCTGAACCGTGAACGAACTGAAATGAAAACATCAAACCCTTTCCGAACTTGAGCTTTGGAGATCAACAAACCCTCGCCGAACCTTCGCCGAACTATGGACGAACCCTAACTTCGGAACCAACGAACGGTGACCGAACCTTATCCTAACTTCAACTTCGTACTAAAGCTGTCCGAACCCAATCCAAACCTGGAGTTCGGAGCGGTTACAAATCAGTTACGCCGAACTTCAGACGAACTCGAACACTCTCGACACCATTTTCACGATTTTCAGTGTTTTTGGACGAATTTTTGAACAGGAACTCAGATAAATCCATAGAATTGATTTAGAAGAAGATTTTTCAGGAAAAATACACTCGAGATGATCAAATGAGCTAAAAAACTTGAAGAATTTTTAAAACCCCACTTTTTGACTCAAAACTCCAAAAAACAATGATTTCCGATCAGTAGAATGAACCAAATGCTCGGATACCACTTGAAAATGCGTGAGCGTATGATCGTCTACTCAATCGTATTGAAATCAATGTAAAACGAGAGTGAACACAAGAGTAAATACAATGAACCTTGTATTAGACCACAGAGAGTTTACACAGAATGACACATAGAAGATTTTTCAAGAAGTCTTACTGAATACAACACAAGACATCTATTTATACTAGCTAAACCATTACTGTCCGAACCTCAAGTTCGGACAAGGTTCGTTCGGTCCGAACCTAGAGTTCGCCTAGGGTTCGGCCATAACCAATCTTGCACATCTGGTCTTGTACTCGATACTTCACATGACGATCAGGAACTAGGTACTAATAGATTGTTTTATCAAATCTTGTTACCAACCCATTTTAGACTCAACCCAGCAACCCTTTGTTCCAATCATAACCTAACCTATTGCACCAACGCCTAATAGACACACGTATGTGGTGATTCACGTAACCCCACAATGTGTGTCCTAGGATGGCCATTGCAGACTATGTTTAGGTCAAACTAGCCAAACGAGTGCGCATAGTCATGTTTTGAACTTAAGTCTAATTTACCGTTTAAATCCAGTCCATTGGTTTTTAAGCTTATGATTTTTTTAAAAAGAATTCATTTGTGCTTTCATTATTCGATGTACAATTAAAAAAATTACATTCATCATTTCAAAGCCTATTTATAGCACGTATTTTTCTTTTTAACTCATTTATAGGTGAGCGAGTGCTTGTCGATGGGTTCACGAGTTTACAAGTTTGCATGGTTACGGGATTACATGCTTATGAGTTAATGCGTTTACCCATAAACGTGTCTACGAACTCACACGTACATGATATCCCATTTTAGAAAATATTAAATTATTCGTTTTTGAACCCCTCCAAAATATCACGTTTTGCACTTTTAGGTATACATGTTTAGGAATTTACTCGTTTTGGAAATTATGAGTTTACGAGTACACATGCTTACGGGATTGCATGTGTACGATTTTAGGACTTTACAACTTTACGAGTAGATAACTATACATGTTTATTAAGTTAAAAAAAACTCATCATTTATATTGAAGGTTATATCCCAATCGCAATTACGTGATGTTCCAACTGTTTCGCCTTAACATACATTTTTATCCAAACTCATTTTTATCCTAGCTAACGTCAAATTTATGTGTATTGCGAAGATCGTTTCGTTTTTCCTGCTTGGCAATCCAGTCCAGGCAATCTCGATAAACCATTACATGGGTTCTAGCTCATGTCTGACGTTAAAGCCTATAAGTACTTGCATAAGGAGTACATGCCCTGTCTGGTCAGAATTATAGACATTCGTAATCAGGAATAGGGAGTCTAAGACATCCTAGTCGTTCGCGACTACCCTGAAGTGTTTCTGAAGACATATTGGGTCTTCCTTCCGTTCGCCACGACAACTTCCACATTAACTTACCCGGTACTACTCCAGTTGGCAAGTCACCCTATCGCCTCATATTGTTTTGTGACAGCCGCCTACCTCTAATTCTCTTGCTTCCGCAATTACGGCTCCCATTTAGACTCTTATTGCATTCATGATGACGATATCTTCGTATCTATGCTAATCATATAGTATGGATACTTCTCAGTTATGATCAACGTCAGCTTTCGAATCCTTGGTTGTGCCTAGCCATAAGATTCTTTTGGCTAACCAAGCATTCTTGTGAAACTCCTGGATTCTTTTGCAGCTCTGACCTGGACAAATTCGTTATCGCCTTCATTGGTGATGTTCGAATATACTCGAATCCTATTTTCAAATTTCCCTGAATTTTTGAGCCAAACAATAATCTTTCGGAAGACTCGCGTTATTCCGCATTTTGATACAAATTGTATTTTTTTTTCATATTCGTGCTATCCAATGTTTCAAATTTAAACTATGGTTTTCCATGCTTAGTGTATGAGTTCCAACATCTCTTTATTCGATACTCGATGTGTTGACTCAATTCGCATTTTCTAATGTTGATCTATGGATTAAAACTCGATATATCAACACATGATGTGTTTATTCAAATGTTTGTAACTCACATTATTCAAAAATTTAGTGCTGAGTTCGGTTTGCGATTTTATACCCACAGATGGTGAATTTGATTGTGATTTTCAACGATTGGCTTTGAGTTTTTTTACTCTCAGTTTGACGATTTCTATATTCGGTGTGTAGATTCTAAAATCCGGTTCAATTCGTGTATTTCAAAATTCAGACTTGCGTGTTTCGACATTCAATTCACGTTTTCAAACTTACATGCTTATGTTCAATTGACATTCAACTTTCAAATTCATGTCATTCGATTTAAGTTAATCCATTCATTTAAATCATGCCATTTAATATACCACTTGGCACTTGTAAACCATTCGCTTATTGCGATTAGCCTTTGTGCTATCCTTATCCCATGTTTTCATGATCAAATGTTTTCACTATCTCATGCTTTTGTGTTTTTACTACCTCAAGTTTTCATTACCAAATGTTTCCATTATTTCATGCCATCATTGTTACAACTTACACACTTTCATTATCATATGACCACCTTATCACATGTTTTCAATATTGCATGTTTTCATTATCACGTGTTTTCACTATCACATGTTTTACCAATCTTGCTAACCAAGACTCATACGAACTATAACCGTCAATTGTATGTAATACTAGTTAACTATGCGATTGATTTTGGGTCGTAGCCATGAGGTCTTGTTGTATTATCAAGGAATTTGTTTTTTGGATTTCATCTAGACCTCGCGCCTCGAGAAAGGTGGACTGGGTGTGAGTCGCGACACATCTAGTTCGCCAGAATTTAACGCATTCTCTTGTTTGAAATCCGAGATTGTTTTGTCAGTTACATTTATTTCAATTTTGATGGATACATTCACTTACACTGATTTTAATTAGTCAAGTTATCACTTTCAAATGGATACATGTTAACCCCTCGACGTCTTCTTCTATCCTCTGCCTCTCCTTGTTTGGATATCCTAATGTAGGGGGGACTGTGGCTTTCACTTTACTGATCAAGTTGCTTGGTCAAATCATGCATTTTCGTCTTCGAATCATCTATGACCTTTGATTCTTGGCATGGTACTCATTCCATGCGTGTATGACATTTACCATGTCATTGTCAAATGTATCACTTGTTATATATTTCACGTCTAGATCTTGCGGTGTCAAGTATTCCCTTATCAAACCTTTTCGAGATTTTTGTGTTGTGTGAGGGAGTCTCTCCCTAGGCAACTAGAATGATTTTAAAGTAGCAAAGATGTGGTGGGTTAGCTGCGTTACACCCTATATATAAGCATCGGTGGTGCTTTAAAAGTGGGATAGGTGTCGGACCGAGAGTTGGCCCTGGTCATGTGTCAAAATTTGTGTCACAAGTTTATTTCACTATTTCAAAGCAAACCTTCACAACTTTTTTATAAGTGTACTCTTCGTTATAACATTTAATTATCCTCATTCATTTTTCCTACTGTCTCTACTAATTATGTTTTGGGACGAAATTTCCTAAAGTAGGGGAGACTGTAACATCCGTATGTTTAAAAAACTTGAAAACTCGACCAACATTAAGATCCAAGGTTCAAGCCCAATTCTCAACACCATGAATGTTGGATTACTCTATTCCATACTCTGAAAATGGTGCACGTGGGCGAAAACCACGCATAAAACCGAGTTATAACGAAGCGGGAATCGCGAAAACACGTTTGGTGTTAGATGTTCATTGCATAGTCGCGACCTCCTCTTTTAAACCCATCCGACATCGCCCCAAAAACATATTTTCACTCCATTTCTCATCTATAAATACCCTCCATTGATCCCTAATAGCTTGCAACTCCTAGTTTAAGTATAAACAAGTGGAATAACCAATTTTTGGCGGTTCCACAACTACAATACCCCTTCGGGTGTCGTGCTTAGTAGTTTTTATACTCTCGGCGAATAGGTGCTGCCTTTCAAGCTCGTCTTGTTTGAAAAGCTTCTTTGAAGGTAATTCTTCTTCTTTTTCTTTCTTAGTTTCCTTTCTTCCTTTTGTTATTTGTTTATATATGGCTTTACTAGTTTAATTAGTTTGGTTTAGGTTCTTAGTTAGGTGCTTTAAGCTCGTTTAGATAGCCTTGCTAATTCTCGTTCTTAGAACGTCTAGCATTACTAAGGCTTTTCCTTTAGACGGCCTAGCTTTGCAAATGCACGTCATTAGGACGTGTTTCCTTGCTTAGGCCGATTTAGGCTTACTGTATCCTTGTAGAGGCTCGTTAGAACCAACGAGTCTAAACTATCATGTCCAATTTCATCTATATTCTTCTAATCCAAAATAAATGTTTTATGCATGAACAGTTTGGGGATTATGGCTTGTTTTTCACATATCAACAATTAAACTAATTCTTAATCATTATAACATGTAATTCACGTTGTGAACATAAACTCATTTTTAAGAATTTCAAATAACTTAGAAATCGATCTCTGTTTAACATAATATTTAGTGATGGTACTTGAGACGCGAATGACATGTAGTAACTGGAAGGGAGAAAACACCGATAGTTGGGGTCTCTGTCAAAGGATAAGTGTTCGCATAAATCTCAAAGTCGCACTTGGATACTTACCTGGGATGCCATGATTAGAGTGTCATTACCTATTAGGCCAAAGCATGTCTAGTAACGTTTAAGGTATTATTACTCTTAAAAGTTAACATGTTTTCAAACTTCAATTTATAACATTAAAACCCATTCCCAAATGAATAAAAGCTTAGAATCCCATATTCCAGTATTCATGTTGTCCCCTTCTGTTATTTTAGGATGAATCTTCGGGACTAATCCTTTCACCTTCACTTTTCGTTTCGTGGACTTAACTTCTAATCCAAGTGAGTAATCCTTGCCCCTTTTCTCATTTTCACATTTTTAGGGTTGCAACATGTATCCTATTTCAAAGTGTTGTCTTTCAAGGTTATCATTTACCATGCGTATGTGATCTATGTGTGAATTATGTGTTATGTGACTTCTAGCATGATTTGTCAATATGTGATTTTCAAAGGCTTTCATGTTTATCAAAGGTTTTCATGTTTATCATCGGATGTCAAGTATGTCATGGTTGTCATGTCTGTCATGTCTTTCATTTGGCATAAACATTAACCTAAGGCCTGGGGTAACAATGGTAGATCTATCAGTTAACAACCCACTCAACTTGACCGGTTTGGCGTTGGGTGTTTGGAGCCTATTTCATTATTTCATTTAGTCTAACCTGCGCGTTAGGGAATCTATCATATGTCATTGAGGTTTGTTTATGCCTAGTCTTTTATGTTATCATTTTATACCAGCAATTTTGGTTATGTCTAGTCTTTCATGTTGTCAATATCTTCTAGCATGTTATTAAAAAGTCGTGAGCGTTGGATCGTCTACACAATCTAGCTATTCGGAATACAAAACGAGTAATTAAGAGTTGTTTTATTGATCAACGAACAATTACAACTCAGAACACTTAGAACAGGGACACAGAGAATTACACCTTAGAAACACACACTTAAGATTCGCTCAGCTGAACACTCGTACAAACTCGTACTGAAAACAATGACCAAGCTCTCTATTTATAAGCTGGTGTCCGAACTCCTAGTGATCGAACCTAGAGTTCGGCTTGTCCGAACCTCAGGTTCGGACTAGGTTCGGCAACAGCAACTTTGTCTTGAACTTGAACTTGTCTTGAATCAATTCGATCCTTCACACGACGCACATATCAGGTATCAACAAACTATCCCTCGTCGTGTGCAGTATCTCTTCAACATCTTCAAATATGTATCTTTAATCAAGCTCCCCCTCATGTGTAGAATCTGTTCGTCCAATGAAATGACTCTTCGATCAAACTCCTCCTCAACTTGATCGAAACTTGATCTTGAATACTTGATGATGTCTGATGATTCTCTGGTCTTTATCAACAGCTTCAGAAGACTTAAATTTGTGATTTCCTTCACTTTAGCAACCTGCTCAATCATTTAAATAATTTTGGCGCAAAACGTCTCTTTGACACTCCAAGATATGATTTTGAAAATTTAATTTTGTATCACGTGTTGATCAGATCGAAAATAAAACAGAGGCAAAATCTTTTTGGCTTTTAGAAAATTTATATCAAAACAAACCTAAAATCTTTTTGATTTTTCAAACTTATGCTAAAACACACCAAAAATCTTTTTGTACTTTTGTTGAAATGAAATATAAATGCAATATAGAAACATACACTATTTTTGGTATGAGAAAGATCACTATATGGGATCATACTGGACATGACGCACTGAACTGCACTTCAATTTCAACTAATCGAAGCACATAAGTCATGTTGATTGCCGGTTGATCGGTGTCGAAGCCCCAACCAAAGATAGAGTTTTTCCTTACCTTTCTACTTTAAAATAGATAGGGCAAGTACGAGTATCGAATCCACAAGGAGTGTACGTGGTTAACTACTAATTTTAATTAATCAAAAGTGAAAATGTAAAAGTTGATTGATTGGTTTGTTTAAGAAAATAATTGCATAAGTAATGAACTAATTAAAAGAGTTGTTACGATTATGAGAGAATATAGTCACAAACGGTGTCAGGATTTATGATAAAGTTGTTAAACTCAAAGTCAATTTCAATATTGATTTGGCTACATAGACATAGCCTAGTTCAATTCCACCACTAATCTAGAGCACAATTCATATACGTGCACACCAAACGTCCGTTCCTTAACTATTCTAACTACGGTTGTACAGGGCACGATTGGGTGGTGTATCATAAATTGTATGTCGAGTTAACATGAAATGAAACACACATAAAGAGCTATAACACAATCACAGATCAATGTATATATGCTAATAATATGATCAACATTAGAAATCAACAAAGTGTTCAAACAACTAAATTAAAAACCCCTCATACCATTGTGACTACATAGAGATTAGTCGAGCATAATGGAAGGATTTGAATACACGAAACTTAAGGTCACCGACTCCATTGAAGATGATGAGTTAAAACCTTAGAATATTCGAGTCTTCAAACCTGATTTCGATGCTATAAAACGGTCTTCTCGTCCCTAAACATCCTGAGTTCTAACACCACCGAGAGCTGTTGGATTGAACCTCAAAAATCGCCTCAAACTTCTGTCCAAAACGCACGAACTTCTGCCCGTTTTCCTCGCCGAATTGTTTCTCTTCGTTGTGTATTTTTCTCCCAGAAGCGTGACCTAGCTTTCCTTCCCTCTCTTCTTCCCAGTTTTTGTTCAAAGTCCCCCCTGGGAATCTAATGACCGACCTCCAAATAAACCCCCTGGGCCCTCTTTCTTTCCAAACCCAACACTTAATTCCTTTTAGTTTTGAGCCCAGGTAACAAAAATTGAAAAGTCCAAATTGTTGATTTATTTTCTCGTGACATCATCCAGCTTAATCTTCATCATTTTTCATTTCTTTTCAATTCACATTTTGACCTTTAATATTATTTCTTATCACTTCAAGTTAGAAGTTGATAATAATAATATACATTAGCCAATAAAGCTTCACTCGTCGGTCTTGAGTTGTAGATTTGTTGCACAGCTTAGGCCGTTTTGTCATAATCTACAAAATACAAAACAAACAATTGTAGTACACTTTGTAATAATAGCGGTATATTTAACTAAGAAATAATAGACAATAAAGTGTATATAAAATGTACCGATCACTGGTATAATTTGTCCATCTTAAACTTAGGCAGAATCATACTCATAACATCTGGATATGTTAAGGTATTGATTAGATTTTGCTTTGACCAGAGTATCCCACACTATCAGACATATTCAAACATTTTCTTTTTCTTTTTCTTTTTCTTTTTCTTTTTCTTTTTGTGTGATTACACTTGTGAATTTTAACAAAGTATAATATTTTCATGATATCGTCCACACTGTTCCATGCAAAAAGAAATAAGAACGTTAAATCGTCTACCTTAAGGTCGATCTTTCGATACACAGATAAGGCCTCGGATTTAACAAAATAAAGAAAATAAAACAAGTTGAACTTGTATAACCCAACAATAATCAGGTCGGTACTCCCGTACACGCAGAGAAAGTCCGATGAGTTATATGAAACACCAAAGAAAATAAAGCATAATATCAAACGAACAACGATCAGATCGGTTTTGTGGACACGCAAAGAAAGTCCGATCGTTTAACAAAATAAAGAAAATCAAACAAGTTTAAATCTTTGCAAAATGAACACATGTATACACAGTGACTTCTCATTTATTTTCATACTTACTTTTCTTTTTGTCATTAAATACGCATCATGATGTTATCCACATGGTCAAGTAATAGTATTTAGTTTATATCACATCTGAATACTTTCTGATTTGTCGAGCCTACCAAACATATCAAACAATTATCTTATGGCCCTTTCATCTACTCTATCCATGAGTCGGATACGTAAGCCAATGTACCATCATTTCCTAATGATCAATTTCTCAAAATTTTATATATTTTGCATGTATTCACTTTCATTACATATTGTGCATGTATTCACCTTCCTTATATATTTGACATGTATTCACCATCTTCTCATAGCATGCATTTTCACAATTTCTCCCCCATACATGCATTTCTCCCCCTTAAAATGAAAACTCTATTTTTGGATTTTCATTTTACAAAAACATGACGCTATTTTTTGGGTTTTATCAATTGAAAATGCATAAAGAAAGAAAAATTGATCAATCAACACGAATATCTTGTAGTTTTTAGACTTTCAGAAAATTTGCAGGTTAGAAAGATATATCATGAAATTTAAGTTAACAGAATACTCCTCCATCAACAACTTTTCAATCATCGATAGGTCTTCTAGAAGTACCTGCACACTGGTCAAACTGATTAGTTCATAAATAACCCGAAGCGGATCGCTTCCGGTCGACCAGTATCCTTGTTTTGCTTCGAAACCACCTTTAGTTTCCAAAATTGTGATTGTTTTGGTAAGTCACTTTTTGATGAATCAATCACAGGTGAGTGCGATGAAGAACCTACATTTTGAACCTTTTAAAACATAAGAACAAAACGTTTTTGTTTTAGAAAGAATGTAGGTTCACATTTATCAAAAAACTCTGCCTTGTTCATTAACAAACTTTGGTTTGGTAGGTTTACCAAAAACTGATTTCTGTTGAAACCTTTGTGTCGATTCAACAGAAAGTGGACAATCATTTGCCATATGCCTTTTTTGGCAGCAAACATAACATATACGTTCAGACTTATCCCACCTTTTAGGTGCCTGCACAGAATCACAAATGTGAATATCTTGAACATGATCAAAAGAATTATATACCTGTCGGCGATGATCATGAACCCATTTAGATGTTAGGATTCGAGAATGAGAACCATCAGAAGAACATTTGGCTGTTTGATTGTTCAAGGTTCTTGAAACTTCCTTTTTCACAAAAACTTTGGAAATCTTGTAAATCCATAGAGCGATGGATCGTTTGCTAATCTAGTGATTACGAGATAGAGACGAGATCAAACGAGTAAATACAAATGGAATTTGTATTAATATACTTGAGAGGATTATACACAGAAACACACAGTTAATAGAGAGATATGACTAGCTGTTCTAATGCTCTCTACACAAGCTACCTATTTATAGGAAGCTCACTCTGGCTAGCGTACCACCCAGCGTACCATCTGGTACGCTGGTCTGTACCAACTGGTATGGAGCTGGTACACTGCCAGCAAGACCCACTCTTACGCTCATTACATAGATACAATACACGAGACACATCGTGGCATAGGAATTTGTTCTAACAAACTCCCCCTTAACGTGTAGTGTATCTATTCTAACTAAATCTCTAGTCTTCAATCTTTAGCATTGCAGCATCAGATCTTCAAGTTGAAATCTTGTCAGAAACAGAGCTTACATGGCTGGATCCAAACTTGAATAATCTTTGAACTTCAAAATCCACTTGTGAAAACCAAACTTCAAACTCTCACTTTCACCATGCATATGAGCCTTGACACACAGAACCTGCAACTTTAGAAGACAAAAGTGCGGCTCTCCTTTGATTTATCAAAATTTAATTTAATCATGGTGCAAAACTTCTCTTTTAAGAAACCAAGATAATGTTTTTTGACATTTTGTTTCTGTATCAAGTGTCGACCGATCGAAAACAAATAAGAAATAAAATCTTTTTGGCTTTTTGAAACTTTACATCAAAACTCACTGAAAATCTTTTTGATTTTTCTAAGTTTATGCTAAAACACACCTAAAATCTTTTTGGAACTTTCAGATATGAAGCATAGATGTAATACTGAATTACACACTATTTTTTATTTGAGAAAGATCGCTAACTGGGATCATATTGGTCACAATGTGCTGAACTACACTTCATTTTCGATTATTGTAGCTCATAAGTCATGTCGATTGCAGATATAATTTGTCGAACTTTAAACTCTGGTAGAATCATACTCAAAACATATGCATAGGTTATTGTATTGATTATATTTGCTTTGACCACTACTAGCAACACACACATGATAGGTCTTCTTGAAGAAACCTGCAGACACCAGATAAAACATTAGTGGTTTTGGGATCGGCCCGAGTCAACAGCCTCGGGTCGCCCGGTGTCTTCAACATGGTCTTTGTTTGCCATGGAAACAACTCGTGGTTTCCAGATCATGGGTGATGAAAAACTTTTCAATGAACCTACAAAATGATTAACTTGTGCCTTTGCCCAAGATGGCTTACTGGTTAATTTAAACATGGATGGTTGTGGTTCATAAAAAATATGAACATTTAAATCCACATATTTAGCAGTTTTGTTCACATAGGAATGAGTGCTTGCATTCGTAGGACACTGAGCAGCGAGATGTCCTGGTTTACGACATGCGTAACATTTCCTGTGAAACACATTAAGGGAACTGCTACCCAAATTCATTTCTAAAATTTGTTTAGAAGCATAAAAATTCTTTGTTTTTCTATTTCCCTGTTGACTGAACACATCATGATAACCAGAAGAAGTTTCTGAACCAAAAGAATAGAAACCATCAGAAGAATCATACCTTGGAGGTGAACTTCGTGGAGAATAACAAGAACCATTTGAAGAACCTCCAGAATAGTAATAATCATTCTTTGATGTGAAGACATTTTGTTTCTGTTGTTTGGATTTGTTCTTTAGATTTGAACCAGCAACTTTCTTTGCTTGTTGTGTTCGAGGAACTGAGTCTTCCTTAACGTCATAACCAAGACCTTTATGCTTGTACCCCTAAACTTTTGAAGAATTTGACGAAGATGCTAGAGCTTTTCTTCCTTTAGCTTCGCTGGTAAATTTAGCTTTAATAGCTCTCAATTTGTTACTCTGAATCAAAGTTTTTTCTTCTTCATGGGAAGATGAAGAACCAGAAGCAACTTTCTCACAAATCTTTTGGTCTTCCAAACTTTTGAAGATGAAACAAACTTTGGAGCTTCACCCAATTTCTTCTCCTTTTTCTCAGATTTGTTGTTCTTCTTCTTTGCCGGAGTTGCAAATTTAGAATAATCTTGCAATTCAGCTCTTGGATCAAGTGACACAGATGGAGGATTTAATATAAGTACCGGAGCTGGAACAGAATGTAATTCTTCTTCTTTCACACTTTTGTCACTCTTCTCCTGATTGTAAATGTAATTCAGTAAAGTACGAGATAGAACTGAATTCTTTACTTGCTTCTGAAGAGCAAGAATCTCAATTTTCAACTCAGATATCTTGACTTGAGCATCCAACAATTCTTGCTGAGTACCAATAAATTGATCTGACAAATCATTGTATTCAGACTTCATTTACCTTTTTGTATAACATAACTCCATTAACTCAACATGAACCTTCTCCCACTTCTTCGTGAAATAAGCAACATCTTTTGTTAAAATTTCATTCTTCTCACGAACCTGAACATTTGTATCTCGAAGCTTTCAAAGTTCTGCTTGAAGCTCTAAAATCCTATCTGCAGCTTCAATGGCCATTGCATTTGCTTCTCATACTTCTGTTGGACAGGATAACATTTTTCAAATAGGTTTTCAAATTCTTGAACTGCATTAAGATGAGCAGCCTTTTCTTTCTCATATTCAGCAACCCATTTATCTTTTTCCTTCACCAACTCTGAATTGACGTTTTCTAAATCAGCACATCTTTGTTTTGAACATTCTAAATAAACTTTCACAACTTTGAGTTCTTCAGTTATCAAATCATTATCTTTTAACAAAGATTCAAATTTATCATTGGCAACAACACAAGCTTCACATTTTTCTTTTAGCTCTTTTGTAAATTCTGTAGTAACATCTTCCACTACTGTTTCACATGAACTTGTTTCTGAAATTGTTTCTGAATCTGAATCAGTTACATCTTGACATACAACTTCGACTAGAAATGCAGATTCATCAGGATACAATGGAACATATTGTTTTCGATCAGCATTATAAACCATAGCTTTGTAAACAGGATCTGTAGCAGGACCAGATCTAGAAATGGAACTATCTGAATTGCAAACTGCAGTTAATGCCCTCTGATTATGTCTTTTGTCCATAATTGCGATATCCTTTTCCCAGTCATATCCTTCAACCTTTTGTGAAATCAAAGCTTGTGAATTTGAATTGTTTGTTGAAGATGAGGATGCATATGCTTTTGAATTTTGACATTCACGAGCAAAATGACCAATCTTGGAACATTTGAAACATTTAACTTTGGATTTATCCATTCCAAGTTTTCCTCCTGGAAGAAAAGATTGTTTACCATGCTTCTTGACGAATCTCTTACCTCTTTCAACAGTCATAGCAAACTGCCAATGTAAGTCTAACTCATTCAGATGATCATCATCCAAATGACCTAAGTCATTTGTAAATAGATCATCTTCTCCAATATTCCCAAAAATTATACCACTAGATGATGAAATAAATGCAGATAGCAATGAAGCTAAATCATCAGATGCCTTGTCAGAAAATGTAGGCTTTGGTGATTGATTTGGACTTGTAAAAGTACAACCTGGAGAATAACCATAAGTCTCAGATTTTCCAGCAAGAAATGCAGTAGTAGGACCTTCACTGAAAATGTTTGACTTTTTAGCATTTATGGTAAAATCATTCTCACCACGATATGCAGCTGGATTCTGTACTTGTGCAGGCATGGATTTGTTCACATTTAACTCCATATCTCTTGCTTGTATCTGCTCAATCAAATTGTTGAATGATAGTCCTGAATATTCTTTATCATGAGTAATCATCATTACATAGTTTTCCCATTTTTCAGGTAATGCCTCTGGTAACTTCTCTTTCAAATCAGCTTCTTCCTTTTTGATGCAAACTAAAGACATTTCACTTAGTAGATGTGAAAACCTAGTAATAAGCTTTGAAATATTTTCATTTGGATAATGTTTGAAATTATCGAACTCTTTCTTTAGAACCTTTTGTTTACTTTTCTTGGATTAATCATTGCCCTCACACCATTTCTGAATTGCATCCCATAATTTTTTTTGCTGAAGTA
This sequence comes from Deinandra increscens subsp. villosa, assembly GCA_039602395.1. Taxonomy (NCBI): domain Eukaryota; kingdom Viridiplantae; phylum Streptophyta; class Magnoliopsida; order Asterales; family Asteraceae; genus Deinandra; species Deinandra increscens. Next base: position 33,698,558 of record JBCNJP010000025.1, read on the forward strand.
TAAGCAGAAAATGGATGTAATAAGTCTAAAGGTAATGCTATCGTTAAAGTTCCGTAAGCTTTTTGTTCGGCAGATATGCCTTCTTTTGTTCACCAGTGAGACCTTGTTGCAAAATTGGCCATCCATTTGTAACCGTTGGATATTCATATTGATTATTATAAGATAACCAAAAATCAATATCATTAGCACCAACATATGCACTAAATCGTTTCACCCAACTATGATAATCTTCCAATCTGAGCAACTTCGGAACTTTCTGACTTGTTCCTATTTCATTATCATAGTTAATGATAGCTTGCATCGTGTTTTGAATTGCGGAAAATGCTTGATAATCGCTCATTTTGCAATTACGATACCTAACACAAAAACTTCAAACTCGAAAACGAAGATGTTAGAATTTGATATTGAAAATCAACTTTGAACGGACAATGTAGAGCTCGTCAAGACGATCGATTTGAGTACTTATGGCTCTCGTAGCGATTTACGATGCAAAAGTTATGACACTTCTAAGAAACTGTCAGCGGACCAAATGAACCTGCGGACCAGCAGCGGACCAGAATTGGTACGGCGGACCAAAATGGTATGGCGGACCAAAATGGTACGGCGGACCAAAATGGTACAGAGAAACTACCTGCGGACCAAAAATTAACTGCCACGGACCAGACTTGAAGATTTCCTAGCGGACCAGATTCAGCGTACTAGAATCTCGATGAAGATTGCCTTGCAGACCAGCAGCAGACCAACGGCGTACCAGATACTCTTGAAGCGGACCAGATGTTCTTGAGGCGGACCAGAAGCATACCAAATGAAAATCGACTGATTTTTCATAATTTGGACGAATTTGGCTATGAATTGTAGCAGTAAGCTTCGAAAACACTCTAGGAACACTCAGAAATCATTTTTCATCATTGAAACTCTCTGAATTGCGAAAATTTGATGAAAAATGAAGAAAACCCAAACTTTCTCTCTCTAAAAACACTCGAAATCACAGAATTCGATCAGCAAATGGAACCAGATAGCTCTGATACCACTTGTAAATGCATAGAACGACAGATCGTTTGCTAATCTAGTGATTACGGGATAGAGATGAGATCAAACGAGTAAATACAAATGGAATTTGTATTGATATACTTGAGAGGATTACACACAGAACCACACAGTTAATAGAGAGATATGACTAGCTGTTCTAATGCTCTCTACACAAGCTACCTATTTATAGGAAGCTCACTCTGGCTGGCGTACCACCCAGTGTACCATCTGGTACGCTGGTCTGTACCAACTGGTATGGAGCTGGTACACTGCCAGCAAGACCCACTCTTACGCACATTACATAGATACAATACACGAGACACATCGTGGCATAGGAATATACTCTAAAAAATCTTCTGAGAATCGACACAATAAAGAGAACACTCTTTGTCAGAGAAAATATGTTCCGAACCCTTGAGTTTGTAGAATCTCTCAGGTTGAACTTTGTTTGCTTTAAAGACCTCCTTTTTCACTTGTTTTATCTTTAGTTTCTTCAAATTCTGTGATGTTGATGATGCTGGAACTTCCTCAGCTTTGACATTTTGTGCTTTAAAACCCAAACCAACTGTTTTTCCAACAACTTTTTCCTCAGCATTTGAAGCCTGATGTCCATCCTTCGCTAATTTTGAAATTCAGTTTGATTTCTTGAATATTTTTCTTCTCATAGAAAATTGTCTCATCAAATTCACGTTGAGACCTAATTTTCTCGCTTGAGATAGCTGATTTCTCATTATCATCAGAAGATGAACCAGAAACAAACTTTGGCGCTGGAGGCAACTTAGATTTTTTTCTTTCTTCTTCTTAGCCTTCTTGGACTTCTTCTTCTTCACAATCTTCTCTTCTTCTAAAGTGGATGATGAAACCTTTGAATAATTAAACTCTTCAACCGTTTCCTTCACTTCTTTGAAAGCTTCTTTGATATGAGCAGGAGGTGATGTGGTTTTATCAAACATCTTTCCAAAATTTTCATCTTTAGCTAAAAAGCTTGTCAACAATTGAGAATTGGACACATTATTCAGCAATCTATTTGCATCGATGACTTGAATTTTGAGCTCTGAAATTTGCTGTTGAGCTTCAGACAACTCTTTCTCAGTAGCAATCAAACGCTTTGCAACCTTATGCATCTCAAATTTCTGCATGCGAAGATTTTCTAGCCCTTCACACAATTCTTTCTTTAATTTATCTTCATTCCTCTTTTGGATCTCCAAATTTGCATTTTGAACTTTGTTCACACTTACCAATTCACGCTTCTCATCCAAATATTTCTCCATCACAGCTTGATAATTTGCAATTTTAGCAGCAGATTCTTCAGCATCCTTTGTAAGAAGATCAAGCTTGATTGTGGACTTTTCAAAAAGATTCTGAAAAATCATTCGCAGCATCCTCTGCTTCATCCTTCCATTTCATGACTTTAATAATCAATTCATCCTTTTCTTCACAAATCTTTACATTTATAGCTTCAACATTCTTTTTATCTTGTTTCAATATGTTTCAATATCTCTAAGGCTTCATTCAGCAACTTGACCTCTGTAATCAAACATTCATTCTTCAAAAACAATTCCTTCTCATGTTCCTTAGAAGTCTCCAAATCTAAACTAACCAACTTGATTTCCTCAGACAGCTTTTGAATATTATTTAACAACAAAGCATTTTCTTTCAACAAACTTTCCAAGTTTTCAGCTGATTCTTAGGAACTAGGTGTTGAACTTGTATATGAACTTGTAACGGAACTATAATCTATTTGTTGATCATGCGTGACAATCAAAGCAGATGAATCAAAGTTTCTACCCCAATCATAAACACCATCATCTTGAACTGTTAAAGCTGTTGTTTTGGTTGAATTACTGGGCGATGGTTGAGTAAAACCGGATTTGCTACCATGAGCCTGTTGACATTCTCTAGCAAAATGTCCAAGCTTTGAGCACTTGTAGCACTTGATATCTGACTTATAAAAACCTAATTTGCCACTAAAAGCTTGTTTTCCAGTTTTCTTATAATATCGTTGTGACCTTTGAGTTAACATAACAAGTTGCCATGCCATATCTAACTCATTTAGTTGATCATCATCAAGCTCATTCAAATCTTCTTTAACCAATTGTGCCTTCCCAACATCATTTATAATCATTCCAAAAGATGAAGAAATGAGAGCAGCAATCAATTTGGCACATTCATTCACCGATTAAACAGAAAATGCACTTTGACATGATGAATCAGGAATTGTAAAAGTACAACCTTTTGAAGAATCAGAATTTCCAGAAGCTCCAGCCATAAAAGCAACACTTGGTGCAGAACTCAGATTTGGCTTTGCTTTAGCAGCCATAAAAGCAACACTTGGTGCAGAACCCAAACTTGTGCACAACTTTTATAATCCTTTTACTTCATAACACGTCTGTCATAAAGAATTAATTTGATATAAAATCATAGTTTTAAGTATACCTGAAATGTTTAAGAAGCATAAGGTTCTCGAGAGAACTAATAATATTAGAAAAATGTAGTGGTTGATGTGGATCCTCATGGATGCAAATGGTTGCTACTATATGTTGACAACAAGAATAATATTACAGCAGCCCAGTGTGTTAATTTCCTCTAGCCCAAACAGATTAATTTTCTTTTACTTGAAAGACCCCAATCAAATAAAGATAGGCAAGCCCAATACGTGGTTATGTAATCATCAGCCATTTCCTTTAAAAAGAAAGGAAACCCTAATTTGAAAGCTGGAAACATAAACACACGTACATACCAGAAAACTTTTCTTCTTCACTATGCATCTCTGTCGACGAGAAACAAACAGCCGACAGCAAAGTGGCTTATTCCTACAAGTTGATCGCAAACAGGAGTGAACATCCGGTGTTAGAAGGGATTTCGGGCGGGCTGAGGAGAACAGAAACTAGTATATGATGAACGGCAAACTGTGGTTGAAAGGCGAAAAGCTTCGGCGGTCTGAGACATCGCCGACTATCTGAATGATATCAGAAGCTTCATTAAACCAATATACTAACTGGTTCCTATTGAGATTTCCGCGTGAAAACCCATTTCCGGTTGAAGACGCATTTCCGGTTCAAGTTTTGAATTTCCGGTGGAACTAGGATTTTCCGCTTCAAGTTGAAACGGAAGAGAATTCCATTTGAAACCATGTTTTTCCGTCTGAACAAACTTGAACTGGAACATATTCCGGTTAAAAGTAGGAGCGGAACAATTGTTTTTCCGGTTGGACTCCATACTTCCGGTTGAACGATGTTCTCTGGTTCGAACCGTTTTCCGCTTGAACTAGGGTTGGACCGGAATCATTGTTACCCTCACCATCTACTCAACTAACTCTCTCTCTACACTCATGCATTCCTCTATGGGCTAGAGGAAATTAACAGACTGGGCTGCTGTTATATTGTTCTTATTATCAACATATAGTAGCAACCAATTGCAGCCGTAACAGATGCAACATTGCCATTATGGTAAGAATCGAGGCAAGGTTAATAGCACAAAAGAAGTGGTTTGTCTAAATGGAAAACATTGATTTGGTATTCGGCGAAGAATTTCATGATGTTTTAATCATAGAATTAAGTCTCTAATTTTTCAAAGATCCTTTATCTTGTTTACTTTCAACAATATTAGCACACTTGAGTTATGATTGAATCCTTAAGTAGCTAGCCATTGTGTTGAGTTTTGTGAACTCCCTATACATTTATAGCCTTTGGTTTCGGGCTAGAAGAATGTTAATTGTAGGGGGAGCTTCACAAAGGAGAAATGAAGAATGAAAGACTTGAAAGTACATGAAGATTACCTTGAATTCAAGTTGCAAGAATACAAAAATCAATGTCACAAGTGTTGAGTATGCCATCTACTAAATAGGGGGAGATTGTTGGGAATATCGAGATCAAGCCAACAAGATTTGGATAGATGTGATTATTACTCAACGGCCACTTTTTATATACCGTCCATACAATACGGTGGAGACCATGATGACTAAAGATGCACGACTCAACTAAAGAAGAGGCTCTAGTGATTATTATTTATTGTTGTAATATTGTCACTAGTTAGTATTTACTATTATGCCCTTAGTGAGTCTTGTACTATATACACAGACATATTCCATGGAGGAAATGTCTTGATGATGTATGTTTAGTGAGAGAGAGTTAGTCATCGTTCTTTGAAGCTTGTAAGGGTTCATGAACTCAACTAGTAAGTTCATGTACCTAGGATGCGTGGGGTAGGTAAATTGTAATCATCCGGTTATATTTGATTATCCTACTTCACCTTGTTTATCTATCCATGTTGTTCTTCATCTATCCATGTTTTACTTGCTTTGCTCATCATCATCATCACATCTCAAACACCATCGTTGTTCATATCCGGGTGTTCATTTGTTTCTACAAAAAGAGTTATCCAAAGACTTATTCTGCTTCCGCAACCAAGGTATTTGGTCACCACATCAGTTTTTCAATTGGTGTTAGAGCAACATAGATAGATAAACAAGGTCAAGTAGGATAATAAAATATAACCGAATGATTACAATTTACCTACCCCACGCATACGGGTATCATGAATTTACTAGGTGAGTTCATGAACCCTTTAGTACAAGACTCACTAAGGGCATAATAGTAAATACTAACTAGTGACTATATTACAAGAATAAATAATAATCACTAGAGCCTTTTCTTTAGTTGCGTCATGCGTCTTGAGTCGTCATGGTCTTCACCGTGTTGTATGGACGGTATATAATAAGTGGTCGTTGAGTAATAATCACATCTATCCAAATCTTATTGGCTTGATCTTGAGATTCCCAAAAACCTCCCCCTATTTGTTAGATGGCATACTCAACACTTGTGACATTGATTCTTGTATTCTTGTAACTTGACTTCAAGGTAATCTTCATGTAGTTTCAAGTCTTTAATTCTTCATTTCTCCTTTGTGAAGCTCCCCCTACAATTAATGTTCTTCTAGCCCGAAACCAAAGGCTATAAATGTATAGGGAGTTTACAAAACTCAACACAATTGCTAGCTACTTGAGGATTCAATCATAACTCAAGTTTGCCAATATTGTTAAAAGTAAGAAAGATAAAGGATCTTTGAAAAATTGGAGACCTAATTCCACGATTCAATCATCTTGAAATGCTTGGCCGAATAGCAAATCAATGTTTTCCACATAGACAAACCACTTCTTTTGTGCTATTAACATTGCCTCGATTTTTACCATAATTGCAATGTCGCATCTGTTACGGCTTGAGGACTCTTCAAAGATTAAAATTCACGTTGCTTTCTTTTGCTAAAACCGTTGCGAAAAATCTCATCATATTCATCACATCTTCTTCCCCTAGACTTTTTCAACCAATAGCAAATATATCAATCAAGTTCGCCGTGTATATTCCAATAAAAGGTGTAACCCCTTCTACCTAATTATGAAATGGCGGCAATGTCGAATTTAACCCGTGATGCAATAAATCCAAATAGTAGCACCATAGAGCAAACCCGTCGTCAAACCGAATTGGATATGGAACATGAGAATCATTGAATGGAAACAACTTCATCTAACCAGGATGGATACGTTTTGCCGGCGACCTTAAGCAAATTCTGGCAAGTCGAATCGGATCAGAAGTGATCTCCGGTGGCCTGAGGCACCTTCCGGCAATCTGAGCATCATCGGCGACCTAAACTCGATCATGTTGGGTTTTCCGGTCACCTATAACTCGAATAAAAGTGAATTCCGGTGACCTAACTTCCGAACAAAAGCTTAATCTAGGTCAGGAGCCTTTCCGGTTCAAGTTGAAATTTTCCGGTTGAAGTGTGTTGAGTTGAACCGGAACATGTAAGCTTTTCCGATCCGAAGTAGATATCGGCTGATGTTCGAATGGAACCAGTTTTCCGTTTCAAAACGAGTTCGGCCGGAACTGGGTTGAACTTCCGGTTGATGTGGGTTTTCCACTTGAATTAGGTTTTCCGATTGAGTGTTGTCTGGTTGGAGATTGATTCAGAACATAAGCGAGAAACATAATCTCTGCCACGCTCTTCTACTTTCTCCGATAACTCACAGCAGATAGTAGATCTCTGCAACACTTCATCTTCTATAGTAACCCTAGATTAAACCTTTCGCTGAAAGCCTCTTCTTCATGTAAACCCTAGAAACATGAAGCGGCTATGAACATACAAGATCATCATCACCGTCACCTTCATTTATTGTCACCGTCGAAGATCGTTACAGTTGGATTTGTTACCCTGATCTCGACCTTCCTCCATCACCCCTTAACCATCGTCATCTTTAACCCCTATATCGAGAATCGTTAACCCAGAATGATTGAAGCTTCATAACTTGGATACGAACGATACACACGTACCATCTTCATTATCATCGTCCTTCCCAAACCCTACATCGAACCAACTGTTTCCCACATCATCATCAACCTTTGATGATAAACCAGTGTCTCGATGATAACTCAGTCGTACACTTGACTTCCAACATCAAATCCGTCACCGACCATCGTCGACCTGTGGTCAATCGTCATGCACATACACATAAACAAGATTTCGAGTTGTGGTCTTCATAGATATTATCTTTTCTGTGTAACATAAACAGCGAGCTCCATCCCTTTTCATCAATAACCTTGCAACTCTCTGTATTTTGATATTTGCTCTCATAATTCAATGAGAGGAAAAGTGTAGTACATGGTGTCAATTGATGTGAGGAGTCATGTGTGACACCCGAGAATTTCAAGGTTAACTTCCGTTAGACAAACCCGTTAGTTACGTTATAAGTGTTAACTTAGTAGCTAATGCATAACTAGGCCGAATACGTCCACGACCTTTGGTTGATCACCGAACCCGTCCATATGTGTTATGTGTTCATCATTGATTGTCTTTATGTGCAATGTAATTTAAATGCATGATTTAATATTGTGAATAGCATGACAAATTGTAAATACTTGATTATGTGAAAAACTTGCCTTTTTGGTCGCCAGCGAAACTACCGGGCGAAACTATAGTGTCGCCCGGTAGCCAGCTAAGATAATCCAATGACACGAGACCAGAGCTAGTTTCGCCTGGCCAGCGAAACTGCCAGCGAAACTGGCTCCTGATATAAATAATCTTGATAAACCCTAGTTTCTCCATTTGCCTCATTTCATCACAAACACACACACACAATTCTCTGGAAACTGGTCAGCCGAGAAAACCATCAAGAAACCGAGACCTCAGCCTCAAGACCATCACCTCATCTCATCTATCGATCCTAGAACCAACCGTGAGTCCCAAAAACTATGTTTTCTTGCTTCTTCTATGTGTTTCTTTATAAAGTATGCTCAAACCTTCATGAAAACTTGTATGCTTCTGAGATAGTGCTTAGGGATGCTAGATCTACCATAAAGTCAGCAACTTTACGTTTAAAAACAAACCATGATGATGATTTATGCAATTTTGGCCATTTTAGGGTTTAGAAGTGTTTTTAGAGATTTGATGATTAAAATGCATGTTAAACGTGTTAAAGCTGCTTGATTTATGTTGGTAAATGCCTATGTATGCTAGATAATGAATTGCATGTAAGATCAGAAGCCGTTAGGTTGATTTTTAGGCAAATCCGTATGTTTTTCGCGACCAGCGAAACTGTCTGTTCTCTGGGCGAAACTAAGTAGCGAAATTATATCTCCTTCCAGCGACACTGACCCAGCGAAACTATAGTGTCGCCGGGTAACCTGACCAGACCAGCTCGAACGAAACTACCGAGCGAAATACCTGAACGAAAGTTCAAACCAGTTTCCCTGCGAAACTAGGCTAGCGAAACTGCGTCAGCAGTTTCGGGCGAAACTAGCCTAGCGAAACTGTGTTACCGGGCATTGCCTAGCGAAAGTGCTGCCCGTGCACCTAGCGAAACTGCCTAGCGAAACTGTGCTAGCGAAACTAAGACCTGACCTAAAAACCAAACTTGTGAAATTTGCTTAAGTGTTATGCCATGACTTACATGATTATACCATGATGAAACATGCTTGATATCTGATTTATATGAACCCTTGTTTATGATCAACCATTGGTGTCGTGTGTCGGTATGTCGAGTCATAGTTGCAACGTGCTATGTTATGGGCCATAGTGACGTTAAGTAAAGATTAGACACGAAACTAATACTTAAGACCTAAACGTGTTCATAGGTCTTCGTTAAACAAACAATATTTGGATTACTTGAAGTGTAGCAGTGCAACCCAAGGTGAGTGTCACTAAACCGATTACCGTGAACCCGTTTGGGTCACACAGATCAACTAAAAGAAAAACAATGCTGACAAACTCGAGAGTGCTAGGCACCTCCCTGATGAACATGAAAACTCGGAGTGCTCGGCACCCATTGAATGAACTTGAAGTGTTTTATGGGAAACACTGGTGAAACTTAACAAACTATTTCTGAAACGAAAACTGTTTTAATATGGCTAGTGTAGGTTAAAGTCTAAACCACATGATATCACATGTTTTCTAAGGATGCCCTATAACTTAAAAGTCCTCAACTAAAATTGTGCCATTAATTGTAAAGCGAGGGGATGTTGGGTAGATCTACTGGAGTTTGACAAACTCCGCCCCGTGGCACGGGGAGTGCACGGAGGTACAATATCAGCCTATCTGACCGTGATCCCGAGAGGACACGGGGGAGGCAAAAACCGCGATGACGTAGGTCCGCACCGTACGGGATGGCTCGGCCCCCACAAAATAAGTCAGCTTTGGTACAAACTTCCTTAGAGCATGGAACAACGGATTAGCTACCCGCGATATCGGTTGAGTCCTTTAACTTTACGGAACTAGTACATACCCGATGACGTAGGTCACGGACAAACCATTTATAAACTGAGATTTAATTACGAGCATTGCTTTTCACAAATAAATAACTTGTAAGTATACCTTGACACGAATTATGATTATGAGACCGGGCCAATGCATGACAAGCCCACTGTGAACTCACCAACCGTTAGGTTGACACTTGCGTGGTTTAAACTTTTGCAGATCGCTAAGGAGTATCCACCGGAGGTTGGCATGGCACGTGAAGACTCTTATTTTTGATTTAACTTAAATTGGGGATTTATAAAACAATGAATTTGTAAGGCACGTGGTTAGTGCCAGGATAATTATTTTTCCGCTGCGTATGTAATTTAAGACTCTGATTTATAACTTGTGTTTGAGCTAACCCTGATTCGTTTAGTATTTGTAACTATGGTTGTGGATCCTGGTCTAGTCGCGCCCCTTAACGGTATAAACTCCGTTAGTGGTATTTTGGGGGTGTGACATCATGGGTGGGTACATACGGATGTACGAAGAAAGAGACAAATTTTATTTTTTATTTTTGCAGCTTTCTCTGAAATAGAGAGAGAGAAACTTGGTTGGGAATGTGAATAAAGGTTATTTTAAGTTGATTGAGGGACTTAAGAAGAAAGTCAATGCATAAAGCAACACTCCATCAGAAAAGTAAGACGGGACAAGGAATAAACTAGTTTTCCAAGAAACCTTGAGATACACAAAAGAACATGAATTTTGAGTAAAAAAAAACAAACTTACTTAGAATATCATGACAGTTCAAACTTTGAGTTAGGTTTAGACTAAATTGGGAAATATCATAAACCCACTTGTGTTTACCAAATCTAAACACAAGGACTCAAAGAGATTTGTTTTCAAGAAAGCAAGAATGTATGAACAAATAGGTTTTGACAAGAAATTCAAAAACCTTTTCAAAAAACATTAAAAGATATGGAGGGGATTTCAAAAATCTTTCACAAAAATATAAACATCTCCATTTGTTTACAAAAACAAGCATATGAACACAAAGTTGAGATATTGTAAGTCCAGAAAAACTCTCGAAACACGATATTCTAATCAATCACGAGTGCGGAATCCAAGTGATTGATTGATTCAAGATGAGAGAAGAGAAGAAACACGAAAATACGATGATATAAACGTTAAAAACTTGAACTTGCACACAAGATGAACTTGTCGGGTACAACTCACAAATCGTAAACACACTTCTCTTGGGTTTATGATCGTAATCACTTTGGATCGTAAACACCTTGGCTGCCCTCTCAGAATCGTAATCAGCCCCCCCCCCCCCCCAATGGAGAACCACATGGGGTTTATATAGGATCCCTAATGGGTTTACTATTGGGCCCCTTATGGATCATAAACCCAATAGTAAACCCAAACCCAATCATAAACTAGCCTAAATACAATAGCAAACTAGCCTATGATTCTAATGAAACCCTCTAAGCCCAGCCCAACTTATTTAATATTACAAGCCTCATGATACAAATCTGAAAAACTTCCCCGAGGCTTGTGATATTAAATGTCTTCAATCTTTGAAATTCTTCTTCTTGACTGGCTGGCATAGATACTGATGAGGATTCTTTCCGCAGAGATCTTCATTGGGTTTCTTGACGGGCACTTGGGACTTTCTCTTGATCAGCATCAGCTCGAACTTCTTTAAATGAACAATCAATGAAATGGAGGACTCTCATTGACTTGCTTCTCTTGAAAGAACAGGTTCTTGCTAAATCTTCGGTAACTGTCTTGAATCTTCAAAAATTGGAGGGTTGAAATTTCGAAAACCCCTAACTTTGAAGAATTTGATTGTTGAACTTGGATCTTCATGATCTCTGACTGCTCTCTGCATCACTTTCTTCAACGAGACTTGAAGTCTTCTGCTTCCCCTAAGCTTGTGAACATCTTCTTTGATAATCTTTTAGAAGCTTGTAAAGAAACCAACAACTTCCCCTGAATAGTTGATTTTCTAGATGGAAGTCTTGTCCGACTGGTTCTTTAACTTTGAGCAGCAGCAGCATCTTTCTCTCATCAACCTGTCTGACACACATTTGACAAAAAAATATACTCCACCAGACATTTGATGACCGGTCTTTGGGTTAGAAGGTAATTATCATCTGTTCAGTTGATTCAAATTAATATTATTTTAACCAAAAACCCTAATATAGATTACGGGTTTTCTATAAAACTTCCCCTGAACCCAAGACCTCTAAAGACTTCCCCTTAGCTGATTACTTCCCCTCAGCTAAGGACTTCCCCTGAGATAATACATATTATCTTCGAGTTCCCTTCAGATACTATGTATTATGGAAGTCTTTTCATTAGATAATAAGTATCATCCTCGAGTTCCCTTCGGATAAAACTTATTATCCCCTCTCCTTCCCCTAAAAATTTGGCAAGATCTGTCGGAGGAAGTCTTTTCCTTTAGATAATAAGTATCATCCTCGAGTTCCCTTCGGATAATACTTATTATCCCATACTCCTTCCCCTAAAAATTTGGCAAGATCTGTCGGGGGCATATTGTCATGCATTAAAACCCATGAAAAACATATTTTGACTTCTTAAATCAACCTGGCCAAAACGAAAACACACCAAAAAGAACTTAACGACTCACACACGAAAGATAAAAACTAAACAAATACTTACCAAACCAAACATGAGAAAGTTTACAAGGGATCAAACCGTATGAATCTGACTGAGGAACCCTTTTCAGCTTCAGTTACTCAACTGGTCCAGGTGATTGCCGGTATGTTTGTCCACTTTAAACTCAAACCCGTTTAATCCCAACCGAATGCGTCATGCTTAATATAGTACAATATTACCATCATGTTTAATTGTCCCCACACCCAAGCGTACACAGCAAAACCTACCCGACCTCAGAGTTTATTGAGGATTCACAAACCCCCAGCTTGAGGAACCATGCAACACCGTTATGACTACCACTTATTTCATTAACCATCAGTTGGTGATCAGGTCGGCCGCTAAGCACGCAAAGAAGACCAACTGAGTGATTATTTTTCATTTTCTTTTCTTTTTCTTTTCTTTTTCATTTATTTTTCATTTTTTCAATTTCTTTTTCATTTCTTTTTATTTCTTTTCTTTTTTATTATGTGATGTAGTCATGACAGGAGAGACATGGCGTGTGAGAGAGTGAATACTAGGTAATTACCACTCTCAACCCATTTTTGTCGGGACTCAATCTTTTAAACCATGCAACCTAGGATGGGAAACTAAACATATATATCTTTTAAATTCACTGCACTTTCATTGGTGGTCATACGATTAGGTCGAGCCTACCGAGCATATCACCGTGGAGCTTGCCTTTCACTTCCGCCTTACGCGTGTCAGCCATCTCCAATCCGTGCATTCAATTTACTTCCCCTAAACTTCTCAGAAACAAGGCACAAACAATTAAAAATTGAAAAGCACACTATTTTTTAGGGGTCAACTTTTTCTTCATCTTTACATTTCTTCCCCTTGCTTTTTGATTTTTAATGTCACAATCTTGTGAACATCATTTTTCAGTTTTCTTTTCTTTTTTTTTCTTTTTTTTTTAAATAAAACACACAAACACACTTAAAAGAACAAAAAATTTTGCAGACATCTGGCCAAGCTAACTTTCAAAGTATTGATTTGAAAATTTTAGAAAATTGGGTTTCATGACATGCACACTTTAATGAAATAGGTTTGACTCAAAAGACCCTTTGTTACCTCATCATTCAAACAACCAAGTTAAGAACAGTACCTTTCATGCTGATTTTGACATTTTACCTCTCAAAGAGACATACCTTCCATTGTATAGATAACTTGACATGACATGAAGATATGTCTCCTAAACTGTGCCTGGAACAATCACTTATCAACAAACAAATTAGTAATAAAAACGTTAGTGATAATCCTCCTTGATCGTTCCTGCACAGAGTGAGAGATTAGTTAGCCATTGGTACCCAGGCCATTGTTTTTCTGGGTACACCTGAGGAATCAATAAAAGATACTTCTTGTAAGAACATCCCCTTTGAGAAATCAGGAAGTTTGGATGGAGCTGCCTTGATTTTTGGTTTCCAAGTTCCAGGTGATCTAACATTTGTTTTAGTCACTTTTGGAGTTGTGACTTTAGGTATTTCAACCTTCTTCGTTTTAGATTCATTTTTCAAAACAGTTTTAGTTACCTTGGGAGGGGTAACTTTGGGTTTCTCAAGCTTAGGTTGTTTTGAAAATGGTTTCTTCACCTGTTTTTGATAATTTTGATAACTTGGAAAGCTGTTGTTTTGATTTAAAGATTTTCTTTCAGCTTTGGCAGCACCCCAATGTTGATCAGAGGGTTTAACTTTAGGAGTAACAGTCTTCATTGCCTTAGGTTTTTGCACCATCATCGGCTTAGACTTCACAGACTCCTGAGATGAAACCCTTTGAGTTTTCGGATAATAGGGTTCATAGGGGCGATACAGACAGTTTCTAGCAATATGACTAGCAATGCCACAATTAAAGCAAGTATGCTTCTTTAGATAGAAGTCAGACGTGTACCCATTTGTTTTTGGTGGCTGATATGGAGCTGGTTTGCCTTGTGATTGCATCCTTGCCTTGTCTGCAGCTCCAGATTTGACTTTCTGCTGGTTCCTTGAAGCTTGAGTAGAACCTGTCCTCATCGTCTTTGTGCTCTCTGGATTTCCTGATGAAGAAGCACCATTCTTGCAACTGCACTTACAACTGCATGAACCAACTGAAGAAATGGGAGACACAGCTACACTTTTCATCTTATCATTCTTCACCACAATTGTTTGCTTCACACTCGGATGCTTGATGGTGATCTTTGGCCTCTCAACTTTAGGTTCACTTATCATGCCATCAGTTATTCCCTTGAACTTGGAGGAGAAGGATGGTAGTTCATATCCTACATCTGGTTCTTGGTCAAACATTGATCCAGATGTCATAAAGATCTTCCCCTCAGGCCGTGTCGTCAAGATCACCTTTTCCCTTTTGACTTCGTCAATTACTTTGAAGCATGGGGTTTCAATTTTAGGGTATGGTTTCAACTCTATCCCAGCTTCATCAGACTTAGAGTTGTGACACCTGTCATATTTCTGGCACTCAGCATCATTGTCTGATATATCCTATACTCTCCCTTCACCATAAGTCATTTTTGTCTCATTGTCAATTTCTTCTTGAGTCATTGGTGTAGTTCCAACCAAGACACTGTCAATAGGAGGAGCAGCTTCTTTATAATCAGATTTGGTTCGTTCAACTTGATCCTCACTAAGAAGTATTCCTATAATGTCTCTGGGAACTAGTGGAGGAATAATGTTGTTTGCAGCCAAGGCCTTATCAGTCTTTTCTGACCCAAATCCAGGTGTGTGTTTCCCAACTTGACCAGTCACAACAGCATATGACAATTCCTTTCCAGCATCAAGCATTATTTTGCTTCTCATTTGATTCATATCAAGTTTAACCTGCAACTCATTGTTTTTATGCTTAAGGTCATCTATCTGCTTACTAAGCTCAGCTATTTCTAACTTAGCGTTGTCATACAGATAAGCGTTCTCAGTTGCAAGTTTCTTATATTTCACTATGTCTAATTTCTGAGCTTTAACCTTCTCTTCATTCTTTTGCCATCTACCCTTAAAGGAACTCCTTTCGCATTTTACCTCAAACAGCTCTGACTGAAAATTTTTACAGATTTGCCTAAGTCCAGGAATTATACGAGCACAAGTAGGATTGGGGCATATCTCAGTATTGTCAACTTCAGCTGTGAAATCATCTTTGTCCTCAACTATATTCTTTTCTTCAACCACTGAACTCATTATGCAGCTTCTGAAAATTTTTGAAAAATCGGCAAAAACGGCAAAATTGGCAAAATCACTATTCAAAGAATAGTGTCAGAAACTTAAAACGCAAAAACGGAGGCCTTCGGAGTGGAATTTGGGGGTCCAAACGAGCTCCCTTGGATGTTAGTCTTGGGTAATTCTGGGGCTCAGAGTCACGAACGTCGTGTTCAAATTTGAGCTTCTAACTCCAAACGAGTCAAAAGTTACGTCCGCTTCCGTGAAAGTGTGAAAAACTGACTTTTTGCCGCAAAAGAAGAGTTTCCGATCGTAATCACTGTTTACGATCCTGAACACTGTTTCCGATCAAACTCCAAATCGTAAACACCTTAACCGCCTTAAAATGTCGTAAACTGAGATTACGATCCCACGATTACGATCCCTCAATCGTAAACACACGTTCCCGATAAAACAAAGTCGTAACCAATGAATCCGATCCTGCAAAATCGTAAACACCGTATACGATGAAGGTACAGTCGTAAACTCTTGTTTCCGAGTCGTAAACACGATAAAAACAGGATCTTGATGTCGTAAACCTGAATCTGATTAAGATCTTCAACATCAGGCAGTCGTAAACACCCAAAATAACCCAGAAAACCAGATCGTAATCACGATGAACAGCAGCAGCAGCACTCGTAAACCCTCAGAACAGCCTTCAAATCTTCAAATACTCGAGCTTTTTCCAGAAAAAGCTTGAATCCAATATCGTGAAAACCTCGAAACACTCGTTTCTTGGCTCTGATACCAATTGTAAGTCCAGAAAAACTCTCGAAACACGATATTCTATCAATCACGAGTGCGGAATCCAAGTGATTGATTGATTCAAGATGAGAGAAGAGAAGAAACACGAAAATACGATGATATAAACGTTAAAAACTTGAACTTGCACACAAGATGAACTTGTCGGGTACAACTCACAAATCGTAAACACACTTCTCTTGGGTTTACGATCGTAATCACTTTTGATCGTAAACACCTTGGCTGCCCTCTCAGAATCGTAATCAGCCCCTCCCCCCCCCCCCCCAATGGAGAACCACATGGGGTTTATATAGGATCCCTAATGGGT
>JBCNJP010000025.1:33715737-34013867 GCA_039602395.1 Deinandra increscens subsp. villosa
TATTAATAATTTATTTGACCAGCTTAAGTAAGCTTAAATAGGTAGGCCTTTGATGTATTTCCTATTGCACTTTTCTGTTACAAAACAAAAAATTAAACCATCTAAACATCTTGACCAAATTATTTACCAACATTTACATGAACTACTTAAAATGAAAATAGCTATTACATGAATTACTTAAAATAAGAATAGTTATTACATGAACTGATGATTATCCTTTGATAATGCTGCCAAAGATACATGTAGAAGTCAAAAAACCAACCTAAAACGCAAAAAAGAAAGGTAACAGCATAAGTAAGAAATGCAAGCCCATAATGCTGCAAAAGAACTCTCCAAGACCTACAGCTCTATCAATAAGGCATCACACCTCTGTTAAGCCTCCTGTAACACTGATTTAAGGTTAATCATATGTCATTTCACATACTAACATAAATCAACAAAGGAATCCACACACTACTATGTATATAAATAAACAAGTCGGATTTTGCTAACTCGTTTTAATCCCAACAACACACGTGTAATGGGTCATGCTTTATTTCTAACGTGTTTGTTGAATGTGTTAAACTAACATATCTAATCAAATAGTAAACTTTAATGCTGGTCATCATATTCAAAACGTAAAACTAAAGGTGTATACAAAAATATGTTTAACTACTAAAATGAATCAGCAATGTTGAAGTACCTTAACAATGAGTTATCTCTCACCTTCCTCATGTTCCAAGCATCTGAAACAATTAAAAAAAACAAACAAACAAAGATCATCTATTTTTGCAGAATGCTTTGTGAATTTCTTCATATAGACTTTCAGCAATAAGATCATCTAGTGCAATCTAAAGTCACCATCTTGCACCCACAGAAAAGTTGATTTCATTAACCTTTGAAACATAACATTATATAAAGGTAAATGGATCATTAAATTGGTTAAATAAAAGTATACCTTGTCGTAAAATTTGGCTTCAAATTTTTCAGCACGATGATCAGTCATGGTAACTAATGATGCATCTTGGCCACCTCCAAGCACCACCTATATTGTACCAAACGGTTCTGATCAAACTAATTGTATTTTCATTGGTGGGATGACAATTATCAAATATTCAAATGGATGATCTTGGTTCAAACTTACATGATTAAGAAGTGGAGACTTTTGACTCATAATACCAAAATCAGGTCTCTTTGGCAAGTGTGATGCACAAATCTGCATAAGGATACAACACAAATATTAATTAAAAAGTTATACTCAAAAACCTTATAGTGCAGAAGCATGGGTCATAGTAGGTGGTTAGTTTGTTGTTTTCGTATGTGGTTATTTTGTTGTTGAAGGTAATATGTTTGATCCATAAGTTAATAACAACACTTGTATGGGAGTTTGACAAAAAACCAAAATTCAGAATGTTTTTTAAGAACTGAATTACCACCTAAGATAGTGCAAAGATAACATAATCATGGGTTTGAGGGTGATTAACATTCAATTATACAAAAGGAACTTACAAAAAACATAAAGAAAACAAAAACTTTAAACTGGGGAAATTCAAAACTATCAAAGCCACAACCTGTTGACTTTCAGAAAGTCAAACTGCAAAATTCAAATGTCAAATCTGCATAAGGATTCAACACAATTAGGAAGTATTTTAAAAACTATCAAAGCCACAACCTGTATACATTTAACAGGTTGAGTATTTAACAAGGGCTGTTGTATTGGTTTTATTATTTTTAAAAGATGGATTTTGTATTACACAACAAAGTTCCATAAGCAAGTGATTTCAATAAGGATACAAACACATTATAAGGCTACAAAAACATAAAGCATATAGTTGCCACATTAAAGCCAAGATTATGTTTTAAAAGAAGTATGAGCATGGTAATAGAGGCTACTGGTCTAATGATGTTGATCCTAAAAGAGATTGTGATTAGTCCAACAATAAATGTGGGTTGGGTTTAACCCATCCAAAAAACTCACCCATTTGACCCATTAGAACTTAAGGAAAGTCATGTCATATTTTCTATGGGTTGGGTAAACCATATTTTATGTGGGTTATAGTGAGAGTTTTATTAACCAACAATACTCTTGTCTGATGTGGTCATTTTAATGGGAGTTTTATTAACCCTGCAGTTCTATTGTACCTATAGTGAGGCATGCATCCCTAATTATGCAACTGTTTTAAATAAAAAAGTCAATAAAAGTACAAGCACAATAAACAAACAGATTCAAATATATTTGAGTAACTGGGACACACACACATGAAGCTCTTCTTCACATGAAGCTTACTGGGAAACAAACCGAAACTCACATTGGCATCTTCAAACCATCACACAACGCCATTTCCATCAATACCCTTTTGTTTGATTCTTTACCTCTCATATACATATTTTAATATAGAGTTCATATATTTTCTTGCATGTACCTTATTGCTAATTAGTGGGTGTATTATTGTCTAAATATTATCATGTATCGATTGTGAAAAATCAAATCTCACACTAATCAAGCATAAAATTGAATGCCCTTGGTAGTCCTTTTTATAGAATCTGAAATGTTCTTACCAATCTAAAGACTTCACTATTGACTCATTTTACTCTTAAAAGTCAGAAGTGGTCGTATACATACAAAAATCTGCAGAGTCAAAGCTTTGACACAATGATCTTCAATGATGTAAGTTTTTTAAGAAGTTCAGAACAGCAAGTATTAACCATAAAACTTTTTTTTAAAGAAGATAAAGAATCCACCAACATAACAGTTTCATTGAATGTATCAGAAAATATACCCACTCTCTGCATCAAAATGAGGATCAAACTAATCATTAGCTCATGTATGCTTCCTTTGAGTGTTTTCTTAATTCTTGAATTTCATTTTATAACCCTACCCATTTTATAATCAAGATCAAACAAATCACATATTTTCCACAGAAAGTTTTGTTTTGTTGAAATGTACAACTGAAGAACAACTGAAAGCATAATGAAAGCATAATGAAAGTGCATCCAAAGTCTCATCACAGGAAAGAACATTTGGTTAAAGTGCATCCAAAGTCTCATCACATGTAAGAATAAGCATAGGTATTATGTAAGTTAAACAAGGGCTCTAGAATTGGAAGGTGAGAACCAGATGTCCATAAGAGGTCAGAACTTATGCAGAATTCAAAGTTTGACCCTCAAGTTTTATTATTAACAACAGCCCATATAAAATTAGTTATCCAAAAAGCAAACAACAACCATCTTGTCACTTATGTATACATTTGTATAATCTCTAAATTAAAGTTAAGTAGATATACATAAGAAGACTAAAACTTGATATACACTATTTAAGTGCCTTAGGATGTATTCGTTCATACATAATCTCTAATAAGTTCTTGAGCTCACATTAATCAAGTCATCAATATCAAGAAAGGATCATCAGTTCAAAATCAGTGAGTTTTACATGCATTTTTATCAGTTCAAGAACAGGGTCAGGCATCAAAATGATAAGAACATGGATTTTTTATGAGTGTGGCTTTTGGCTCTTCTCTGATGGTACATAAAACTTTATATATCTATATGTTGCTGAACATGTAAATATTACCAAAAACCGGTTACAATTCCATGTCATATCTCAGATTCTACCAAAACCGGTTACATTAGATAAAGGTAAAAAAGCTAAAACACTAACATCAAGCCAACAATGAGGGATAACCAAAGGATGAAAACTGAGTTAGAGACTTAAGCAAATCATTGTTTCTTTGTATGTTATTCACAGCCAAATATAAACCTCTTCATATGTATATGAGTGTTTAAACAGATATATGCCAGCCAAATATATGAATCTCCAAATCAGGTTAATGATAAAATCAATAACTACAATAATAAGCCCTACAGGACAGCACCTGGAGACATATTTACATAATTATAAATGAGAAGAATCAAAGAACGGACCTTCAATTGTAGAGATAAAATCTGCAATCTGAGTAAAGAACTTGAAGAACTTCAATTGCACCAGAAACTTGAGAGCATAAAGAGCATAATTAGAATGTAAAATCAGACAAATAAAAATCATAAAAAACATAAAGAACATAAAATGAAAGAACTGAAATTTGTACCTCTTGTTTGAATTGCGATTTCAATCAGCTACAAGGTGTGTCTTTATAATGAAGGTTGTATCCCCAATTTGCAATGAAATTTTGAATTGAACCGCCATTTTTCTATTACCATTCAAGAATGTTGCATCGATTACACAAAGTAGAAATTCAAATGATTCAGAAGCCTAAATTGGAGATGCGTTGAAGATTACCTGTTTTGTGACTGTGTTCCTCTGAAAAAACCTCATCGCCGGTTGTTTCTTCATCCAATAAAAGGGTTTTCTTGGGTTTTGTTTGAGATAAGAAAGAAAAGGGGATGTTGACTTCAGGCTTGCAACGGAAATCTACTGATTCGTAAGCCTAAATAGGAGATTCGGTTCTGCAGGTTGCAAGAAAAGGACATTGTTGTCGCCGGTTCTCAAAGGTACGGGAAAGAATTGAAATTGAAGTCCGATGGTATGTTGGACCGATATATGAAAGTAGAAAGCGTCTTAAAATTAAGACGCCCCTAATTACCAAAATGCCCTTTTGATCAATACTCATTATATAGTAGTATATATATATATATATATATATATATACTAGCCGTGTGCCAGCGCGTTGCGGCGGCGATAGTGTATAGCGTGTTATTCGTCGTTTGTTCGCTTGTTATGGCAGCACGACAATTTACATCGAGTTATTCGTTTTTTAGAACTCAAACAAATAACAACAAACACTCGAATTGAAATATATAAATGGACGGTCTTGGTTACCCGCACGGTCAGCGTATCGCAAGTGACATGTGTAACATGTTTGCCAGATGTAACCCCGAATAATCGGGCGTTAATGTTTACTGTTAAAAAAAATTTAGAAGTCACATCTCATTCAAGGAGATCAAAACCAGTGAAAACCCAATCATGTCACTAAAACCAAACCAATTTGCAACCACAACCACTTTTTACAACAAAAGACACTGTTCGAACCTCTAATTACAATTCTTACTTGTGCTTAGCAAAGTGCAATAAATCTTATCAATCATAACTAATATACTCCATCTAATATATATTAGGAAACAAAATATTGGTAAAAATGTCATGGTTCCTTTATGCGCTATACACGCAAGCAAACAAATTTTACATCCTGGTAAAAAAAAAAAAACTTTGTTTAACAAAGCTTCGCCCCTGAAAGTAATTTAAAGATAAAGTATCCTAAAATTCATATATGTAAAACAAGGTTGAATAACTATCACTTTAGCACCAAATTATCATTTAGATAACCGATAAAATCCTATATCTATTCCTACCCAATGTTGTTTCTCAAATATTTTTGGTCCTTTGGAATTTAATAGTTCTAAACTGTCGATAAAATATTAACATACATTGAAATTCCCATAAGTTCATAATAAATCCTTAGTAATTGATATTATACAAGTTATGCAATTAGCGCGTTGTCGCTAGATATACGTGGTGTCGTGCGGTGGGATGAAGGAAGTGACGGTCGGACGAAAATAGTTTGAATAAAGATAGGCAATCACATATACGCACATCTACAACATGAAGCAACAACCATAACTACATAAACATAAGAAAGCGCATATAAGGCTCCATTCTAATGTAGCCGAAGCCTGTAAACAACATAAAAGTACGCCAAAGCAACCTACAACGACATATCCAACAAAGCGACATCCAAAATGATATACTTAGTTTCGGCTATCCATATACTATATAGCCTATATATCCCCTATTGGGCAACCATTTTCCACCAAAATGGTTGTTAGCATGTAGTCATAACAAAGTTTAACAAAAAAGGGCTTCCCAATAGGTTATTGTTATTACACCCCGGTGCACGCTTCTTTCTTAAGGTCAGTCTTCAGTTTCAACCTCTTCTCGCCGCCATCCTCTATTCCAGATGAAGACATTTTTCCTGCGCATATCGGGAAAGAAAAAAAAAGTTAAACATAATCGACTCTGCCAAGCATGGCTGTTTAGTCCTCACCGGGTGTATATAAGTTGTGAAGTATCTTTATTGTAATGTAAATATAGATATAAAGTTATAAACCAAAGAGACAGTGAACAATAGGTGGTAATCAATCAAAGAAACTACGAACACAAATAAGTGTGCAGTAACATGTTATACCCAAAGAAAGCAAAAACTGCTTCTTTCCTTATCTTCGATGTACACCAGTAAGGTTTATTGTTTTCATCATCTATATTTTTGTTTCACAATGTAGTGGTTCAATAAATCCATAGAGTTGTTTATCTCACATTGCCAGTGGTAGTCTTGCATACCAAATCTCTAAACTATATTCTAAATTTCAATCAAAATTCTATTTGAGGTGAGTTTAAAAAATAAACAGAAACTAAAAAAAAACTTGTCTAATGAGCATATTTAACTAAGTGATATATATCATCAAGAAGTCTTATGATGAGATAACCTACTACGCATTACCAGCCATTTGATACTACAAATTGGTAGTCAGAATCGAATGTCTAATGACACTTTGTAAAACCTGCAGCAATAGAACAGAAGACGATGCAAAACTTGTTACACTATATATGACTGTAGTTAATTAATTAGATCATGTAGTAGGTTATCTCATCTAATAGCTACTAAAGTTTATTTGATACGTAATAACACATCCTTCTAAACAGTCTATGAACAACTTAAAAAAAATACATGTATCAGTTAAGAAACATGTTTATCGTTATGCATGAAGTTTGTTTAGGCCTCATCAGGTTCAAAAAGTACATGTTGCATAGATTTTGCAAGAGGATGAAAACAAAGCTATTGAGATTGTTTGGATTTTTTTAGGTTCAGCTGTAGTTAAAACTTATCATTGCAGCAAGGTTTAAAAATGGTAACTTGAAGCTTCTGTTTGTAATTCTGATAATGACAATACTATTTATACATGTTGGATCAATTTATTGAACAACATTATAAAATGAATTCAAATCTTCACATAATATAAGAGGATTACCGTATTATAACGCCAATGTTTGACCCGCAAACACTTTCTTCTTTGATTTAAACACTTCGTCGAGAAAACACGGAAATCATTATAAAAATCTGGTTCAGTGGCAAGATGACTATAATATTGAAGAAGATAACACTTCAAATAAGAAACATCAAAGTAATCTTCTTTAAGCTTTCATTCTTGCTTCCCTCTTTCTGGCATGTGGCTTGTAGGGTTGCTATTTGCTGCATCACAATAGGAACTATGTTGTCTCATCCTTTTTTAGTTCAACCAAAATCTACAAAAGGAACTAAATTTCCTACAGTCACATTTTAATTTTAAATATTTAGGGCTGTTTAGTTCCTTAGCGATAGCATAACTTGAGCTAAGAAACTCAAGTTTAAAATATCACTCTTAACGACGTAAATAACCATATCAAATATCTGTTTTAATTAAAACTTGATTTCCCATTATAAATAGAGGGCTTAAAGACCAAGAACAATCAATCAATTTGAATGCGAAAAACACTGAAGAAGATGAGAAAGAACTTCGAAATCTGATTCATAAATTAAAGCGTATTTCAGAAACCTGAGATAGAAAAAAAATGAAAAAAAAACCTAAAATCAGTAGACAAACTTGGGATTGAGAATTTAACATGCTATTAAAGAATGAAAGAATTTGAAATTAGAAATTAGTCTCATATACATAAAAGTACAGTGTTGGGTATCTACTGAGAATTGATTATTTTTTATGATGATGAAGAGAACATATGGTGCATCAGATTTCAGAGAGAGAGAGAGAGCTAAGCGAAAGGAAACAAACCTCAGAGGAAAGCGATGGGTTGAAACACAAAGACGGCGAGAGGATGCGGAGAAGAACACTTCGATATCTTCTTTAATCTCTTGTATGGATAGCCGTCGTCGTCTTCCATACCTAACCCTAAACGGGAATAAGAAAAAAAGAAATTGAGAAAGAACCAGATGCGTTAAGGAAGACAAAAACTCAGATTTCAAATTTTAAATTTCAAATGAGTTGGGATTCAACTTCAAATGAGCTGAAAGACAAAGATGCTTTATTATACATGATGCTTCTGGTTTCTCTGGGCCATCAAAAGAAAACAAAAATATCTCAAAATGGATATCGTGAATTTTGAAGATGAAAAGAAAGAGAAGAATCTCTCTCAAAGAGGAGATTCTCTGTTTCTTAAGATAAAAAATGAAGGAGCTGCAACTCTGTGTTTCAGATGTATTTTAAAATAGGGCTTTTTTAAGGTAGGCTAAACAATCAAAAGGTTGAACGACGAAAAGGTAGGTCTTTCCAAAATCTGGTACCTCATATTCTCTAAATGCTTTGGTTACTTGTACATGGTGCTAAAACAGTTGTAAGCGTCTTAAAAATTAAGACACCATACCAATATGTATTATAAGGTATATAGATATATATATTGATCTTTATACAAAGATTTTCATCAGATCCTATACAAAAAATCTATCTAACTAGCTAAGACCTAGCATCCGACATATAGTCTTCATCATCAAAGAAGCTGCTGCTGCTACTGCTGTCATCAGGAAACAACTTTTGACCAGACAGCAATCTCGGTCCCAACTCGGAGGTGTAGGTGGAATCCCTATTCCGGATTAAATACACATCCAGCTATCTCTCCCCCTCTGGTCCCTGGAGATGAAGTTTCATATCCCCTACAACTTCGGAAGTAATGAAATCAGCGTACTCAAGCCCGTATTTGATGGACAGAGGTGGGATCCTCCAGTAAATGAGGAAATAGCCAATCGATGTGTGGCTTAGGTATTGCACCATTTGATCCAGATCATGACAATCAAATGTGCGAACGTTGACATAGTTGACATAATCTACCATTCCCTTCCACACATCCTGGCCGGCGGCATTCCGGTGGAAATCGCCACAGTGATGGACCTTGAGGGTGAACCTCCGACCACCTGTAAAAAACCCAAATTCAGAGTAGAGAGTAAGTAACTAAAAAACATAAAACCCTAAAAAAAACGTACAACCATTGTTGAGTGAAAATACACTTACGGGGAGTCTTGCCATAGTAGGGTGCTAGTTCATTAACACCCCTAATCCTCCATTGTTTACCAAAGGCAGCCATTGATCAATTGAATTTTTTTTCTTGATGATCAGGAAATACGTTCGTACAGAAGATTTTGGTGGCGAAAAAGTGGAAATTTAGAGGCAATCAGGGCACGCTACCAGCTATGGTGGGAAGAAGTGGAAAGGTCAGGCCAAGATAACCGTGTATATTTTGTTACCTTTACCACGCAAATCCTGTTTTTACTGTGTCTATTTATTACCTTTAGCAACACAAATTTTGTTTATCAATTATTTCTTATGTGATGGGAGTAATTAAATAAGTACTGGCAAAAATATAACCAATTAACACTTTTGTCTCATTGGTTCTTCTTAATCTTGTAGTTTGTTCCTTTCTTTTGACTGACCCAGGTTCAAGCCTTGTTTGCTACAATTTATAATTTTTTGATTGTCTAATAGTGGATGACAGGATTTATAAACTGGATAGATTTTAATTTTTCAGTAAATTGGAACAAGAACAAAACCGTATGAACTAACAAGAACAAAACCATATGAACTAGAATTCCTCAAAAACAAGAGTTCATCTGGAATGAGAGCAGATGAACAGAACCGGATGACATTTTTAGACAACTGTTTCACTGCCTTGGCGGACTGAGATGATTTATAATAAACAGGATCAATATTAGTTATTCATTAGAGAAGAAGAAGAATAGAACCGGATGAACTAGAGTTCTTCAGGATCAAGACTAATTATTCAGTGATAGAACAGGATGAACTAGAGTTCTTCAGGATGAACCGAATAAACTAGATTTCTTCAGGATGAACTATATATACTATAAATAACCAAAGTTGTTATTTCTGTTCGTAATCTATAGGATATTCCCATGTATTTAAACCCATTATCTAGTGAATTAGAAGACAACCAGATGAACTAGAATTCTTCAGGAAGAAGAGTCAAAAGACACATCGGATGCATAACACATAAACAATTAATTACATATATAATCCAAAAGATGTGATATAAGTTAATTAATTACAAATATATATAATAAAAAAAAACAACATAAACTTAAAACATGCTCCCACTAGAAAAAATGTCTGAATCGTCATATCGGCCTGTTCTCCATAGGTAGCTACCTTCAGAGGGGGGGGGGGTGGGGGAGGATGAGGAGGAGGAAGACACCTTCACATCTCCATCGAGGTAGATGGATATGACCTCCTCGTCCATGACGTGCAGGGCCAAGGCCCTAACATCCCTCGGATCATCAGTGAATGGAACCAGTCCAAAATCCAGAGACAACCCTGGGATCCTCAGGTAGGGGTCGAAATCGTTCAAGTCATAACCTAGGTCAGACACCATTTGACCTAGTTCATCGAACGAGAAGGAGTTAATGTCCACCTCGTCGAAGTAGCGAACCCTCCCATCGATGTATTGTATCCGACCATTGAGGCTCGCAAAATACCCTAGGTGATAGATCACCAAAGTAAACAGACTAAAATCTTCTTCCCCTGTTCAAGAAAAATAACCAAATCAGAGACGCGAATTCCACATTAAAGCATTTGAATTTAAGTCATTTAGATGATTACACACCGTATTCGGGGCTATCTTCCACATTCAGAGGACGCAAATGCCATATTTTCAGAGAGTGGCATGATAAACCAAAAAATAGAGAGCTGAGAGAGCTAACGGCGTATATGGTGATAATCAACAATTAATTAATTAATGATATGATTTATATCTGAAACTCGAGGTGGTAGATATAGATTTGACCTCTAGTAATGATGTATATCCGACGTCGCCACATATAATTAACTAATTAAAATTGGCTACTATTTAGTCATGGTTAATATGTGTGGCCATATGTAATAGATTTTTGTCACTCACAACCTACTATTTAGTCACACAACCTAATAACAGTGACCATATCTACTAGTTTTTAGCCACATAACTAAGTAAAAAGCGTGGCCATTGCTCACATTTCGCCACGCATAATATATAATTAATAGTTTTGTTTTTTTAATTTACTAAGTAATAAAATCTACTCTTCCGTCACACAACAATATTTAAACGTGGTCATACATTCTTTTTTGGTCACACGAATTAAAAATCATAAAAATTCCGTGGCCGTTTGGTGCATTTCGCCACTCTTTATTAAGCGTGACAAATAAGGGCCACATGTTTTTGTAAAATAGTGACTAAAGCCACTGCACCTGATTGTTGTTGTCACATAAACAAAAAAATATGTGGCTAAAAGGGTCTAGAGGCTATATATTTGGCCACGGGTACAAAATATGTGTGGCTAAAACTAGTATTTCTAACCTTTGGCCACGGTTTTTACAAAACAGTGGCTATGCGTTAAAAAACCGTGGCCAAAGCCACTTTTTGACATAGTGTAGTTACTACATGTCCGTTACTAAGGAACCTAACCCGGACAAGCATTAAAAAAAAATCAAATAAAATCAAGTTCCTAAAATAGCACGTAAGGCACCATTACTAAGGAAAAGGCTAGGAAGCCTGAAATTGAGTGCATGAGTATGTGATAAATGTTAGACTCGAGATACATCCTAACTGAGGCAACATAATACATAAAAAGAGCAATCCCTAAACAAAGCATGCAATACATGAGGCAATAGTCTAGGTCATTCCAATTCTAATAACCTAGTTCCCTATAGCCATGGCTCTGATACCAATCTGTCACACCCCAACCGACGGCGGAAACGCCGGGTCATGATTAGATTACCCATAAGCTCATGACAACTAATTTAGTGACAATAGTTAAATAATGAATTTTATTGATAACATTGAAAAATAAGACAATACCCCACATAATGATAACAAATAGAATTTCTTTATTAAACTAGGTCTAGAAGCCCTATGTGATAGCATCTTGAAACATCAACATCATAGCCTGCAACGTGTATAAAATAAAGGGGGTCAACTATAAATAGTTGGTGAGTAACCACAAGTTTGATACATAAAATATATTTGAAAAACAAGCGTTACGTGTCATATGATAGAATAAGTGAAATATAACATGCTAGAAGATATTGACAACATGAAAGACTAGGCATTACCAAAATTGCTGGTATGAAATGATAACATGAAAGGATTACTCACTTGGGATTCATCCTAAAAGAATAGAAGGGGACGACATGAATATTGGAATATGGGATTCTAAGTTTTTATGCATTTGGGGAATGGGTTTTAATATTATAAATTGAAGTTTTAAAACATGTTAACCTTTGATAGAGACCCCAACTACCGGTGTTTTCACCCTTCCAGTTACTACATGTCATTCGCGTCTCAAGTACCATCACTAAATATGTTGTTAAACAGAGATCAATTTCTAAGTTATTTGAAATTCTAAAAAATGAGTTTATGTTCACAACCTGAATAACATATTATAATGATTAAGAATTAGTGTAATTGTTGATATGTGAAAAACAAGCCTTAATCCCCAAACTGTTCATGCATAAAACATTGACTTTTGGATTAGAAGAATATAGATGAAATTGGACATGATAGGTTAGACTCGTTGGGCCTAAGGAGCCTCTACAAGGCTACAGTAAACCTAAATCGGCCTAAGCAAGGAAACACGTCCTAGTGACGTGCCTTTGCAAAGCTAGGCCGTCCAAAGGACAAGCCTTAGTAATGCTAGGCGTTCTAAGAACGAGCCATAGCAATGCTACCTAAACGAGCCTAAAGCACCTAACTAAGAACCTAAACTAAACTAATTAAACTAATAAAGCGATAAATAAACGAATAACGAAAGGAAGAAAGGAAATAAAGAAAGCAAAAGAAGAAGAATTACCTTCAAAGAAGCTTTTCAAACGAGACGAAAATATGTTTTTGGGGCGATGTGAGATGGGTTTAAAAGAGGAGGTCGCGACTATGCAATCAACATCTAACACCAAACTTGTATTAACATTTCCGCTTCGTTATAACTCGGTTTTACGCGCGGTTTTCGCTCACGTTCACCATTTTCAGAGTACTATCACATGGAATAGAGTAATCCAACATTTATGGTGTTGAGAATTGGCCTTAAACCATGGATCTTGATGTGGGTCTAGTTTTCAAGTTTTTGAAACATACGGATGTTACACAACCCCAAACCTAATTAATTGGGCCAACTTTTATAAACAAATCCCAAGCCACCATTGTTTATATTTTATAAAATCCAAGCCCATCACCCTTGAAATTTATATAAGTGTTGATCACCATTAAATTTTGATTACTTGGAATATTTTATAAAAACTAACTAACTTGTGGTCCCCTACTCCATGGAACTTTTATAAAATCTTCATCTTTTATAAAAAGCCACCCACACACAAAATATGTAGATTTTTTTTATTAAAACCCACAAGCCTATTAATCTTAGGCTTAGTTGTCACCCATTATTTTTACAAACCTCAAGACAACACCAAAATCTCTTGGACATTAACCTCCAAATCCACCTATAAATACACCCCCTCAATTCCCATTTTCACCATACCTCATTCTCCCTTTCCACTCCCTCTCTAAACTTTGGCCAAGAAAGGAGTCGCCCCTCCCTTCCTCCGCCAGCCGCCACCCTTCGGCCACCGCGAGACTGCCATCGGACCACCCCAACCACCGCCAGCGCCACCTTCCTCCCTCCTCTTGGCTCACTCCTCACAACCCTTGTGAGTCCTCTTTTCTCCTACGTTTATTCTAACACCGAAAAATACCTCAAGTCTTGATAAATCATATTTTTCTACATTTCCTAACAATAAATTTCATGAATGCACAAGTATTCTTCATAGCTTGAATTCTTATGATCAAAACATATTGTGGTGCTCTTGGTAGGTTAATGTTGCCACAATATGGGTTAACACATTCAAGAAACCCAAGTGGAAGTATTATGTGTGAAACCATTATCTTTTACTTAATGTGTTATTTAATTACTTGTTCATTTAATTTGGTCCCAACACTCTAATTGTTGGTTAATTTTACTTGTTCTAATACACTAGTATTAGTGGATTTGTTCAAGTTTTTGAACATAAAGGTCCTAGCCTATGATAGTAGCTATATATGAAAATGACTAAGTTATATTTATACAAGTCCTAGTATTTTTACTAGTGATGAATTTCCTATAGCAAATTCTAACACATTAGTGTTAGTGAAACTTAAATATAGTCATGGATATGTATAAAGAATACATATTGGACATATCTTATAATGACCAAGTGTTATGAACTTTAAATAAATAAACCTTGACTTATTTAAAATAACTAGTGTTATTAACAAATAAAAAGGATTGTATCATGAAAATATATATATCTTTGGACATGGAGACATCCATAAAAGGCTTGAAAATTGTTTAATAGTTTTAGTCAACTAATTATAAAAACATGCCTATTTTACTTGTCATCCAAAGACCTAACACATAAATGTGTTAGTGCATTTAATTCTGAAAAACCTCAAAAGGGACTTATATATGTTTTTACTAGAACTAGTGAAAATGCATTTATAACAAACATATTTATGGCAAAAACCATTGGGCTTTAATATAGATTTTTAAACCTTGGAACAATCCATAAAAAGCTAGATCCAAGATATTGGTTTTTTATAAGTCTAAGGCATAATTTAAATGACAAAATTTTAAAAAATAAAAGGGAGACCAGATCTGAGTTTGACACTTTCTTTGTAAATATTTTTAGTATTTTTGATAAACCAAAGTGACCAAAATGGAGAAGCGTGTTGATACATGAATCTTGTGTGGCCGCTACTGTTCGAATTGTCAAACAGACTGATTTGTCGGAGACATGAACTGGGTTTCCGAAACCCAGCCGAACTCTAGGTTCGGAGTTGTCCGAACCTTAGACGAACTTCAAGTTCGGAGGGAGTTTGGACAGAGTTCGGATGACACCCAGTTCAGACAGAATGAAGAAGTATAAATAGTTTCGTCTTTGTATTTCTTTGTAGTTTCTGTCCTGAGTCTATGTGGTTCAATGTGTTGAGAGGGGAGGTTATGTCCAACCTCCCCCGGAGCTTAAACGTTTGTATACTCCTTCGGTTTATGTAATCATTCAAAACGATATATGACAAAACTTTCGTCTCGATATTATCTACCATAGAATCGATCATTATATGCTTTTTCAACTGGTATCAGAGCTATCTGGCATTGCTCAGTTCGATTTGGTTAATTGTGTGGTTTAAAAAAACTCGTTTTCATCTCTAAAAACCTTGTTTCTGGAAAATGACCTGTATACATCATGTTTTACATCCAAAACCTTTGTTTCGAGTGTTTCTTGTCAGTTTGATCGTCTGGTTTTCGAGGGTTTCAGTGTTTTCCAGAGTTTAAAATTTTTATAAATCCTGTTTGTCCGAACCTAGAGTTCGTTCCAATAACTGCTCCAAACTTGAAGTTCGGAGAGGGTTCGGTCATTTTTTCGTGTTTCAGTGAGAGTTCGTTTCACTTTCGGAGGGAGTTCGGACTGAGTTCGGAACTGGTTCGGAGGAAGTTCGGTGATTGTTTGCTGTAAGAGTTCGGATACCTAGTGTTCAGAGGGAGTTCGGACATATCTCGGAAAGACTAGGTTCGTGGAGAGTTCGGACTAAGTTCGGGAAGTGTTATCAAGTTCGGACTAAGATCGGAACAAGTTCGGACAGTCTTTTGAGTTCGTGAAGAGTTCTGACCAATCACAAAATTCAAATTTTCAAAATGTCGGATTTCCAAGCATTCGCTGCTATTCAGTCTCAAATGCAGACGTTGTTGAACTACGATAATGAGATTGGGACTACTCAAAAAGTACCCAAGTTGCTCAAGGTTGAAGACTACTATAACTGGAAGAAGCGGTTCGAGGCGTATATTGGAACTACCGATCCTGATCTATGGATTGCTATGGACGCGCCGTCTGTTTATCCGGTTGGTGTCAACAACGTACCCATAATGCAAAGAATTCTGGATCTACAGCAGAAAACTGATTACACGAGAGAACAAAAGGCCTACGGTCTTCTAACTCAAGCATTACCGAAAGAGTTGTTGCATCAGTTTAAAAGTTGTAAAGATTCTCATGAATTATAGACAACTTTGAAGGAACGATGTGAAGGCAATGATCAATACAAAAAGAGTAAGAAGAAGGTCTTGAACAAGGAGTTTGATAACTTTAAACATTTTGATGGTGAAGGCGTTCCTAAATTGATCTCGAGATATTGTCATCTGTTATCAAAGATGGATATCGTTCAGATTAAGAAGGACAGTGAGGAACTTAAAGAAAAATTACTCGAGGGTTTGCCATCAAAATGGGAACCGTATGTCTTGATGATTACAAATGACAAAGGTTACTCGTCGTTAACATTGGTGAAGCTATTGGGCAAGTTGGAAGCGAGAGATTTAGAAATGAAAAATGTGAATAAAAAACCTGCCGAGGTCCAGAATCCTGAAGTTTACTATGGTTCGAATGCTGCAACGATTTCGGGCAAATCTGGTAAAGTGACAAGTTCTGCACCAGCAACTGCGTTTGTAGATGGAAATTTGCCTGGAAATGTCTCAAGTTCAGGAAATGGAATGATTTCAAACTATTATGAATACAATTATGGATCTGGAGGGTGTAATATCTCAATTCCGGCAAGTAACTTGATGAACACAAGCAAGATGGCCATGTCGGTTACAACGACGGAAGATTATATGGCTCTTGTGTCTGGTTTGGTGTCATCGTACTATGGGGTTATTACTGGGAAGGTGAGCAATGCAGAATTAACAGAAGAGGATTATGATCAAGTTGATCCAGATGATCTGGAGCTTATGGATATTAGCTGGCAGTTTGCCATGCTTGCTAGACGGGTCAAGAGATTTCTGAAGAAAACTGGAAGGAAAGATGTTAATTCGGGAGGTCGAATTGGTTTTGATAAGTGTAAAGTGAGATGTTATAATTGTTCCAATTTTGGACACTTTGCCCGAGAATGCTCTCAGCCCAAGAAGCAGGAATATAAAAAGTTTGCTCCAAAGACAAATGCTTCTGGAACCAACATTGCTTCGAATTCAGGGAGTTCTTCAAACTCAAATCCTAAATCTGAAAATACTAAAGCCCTAGTATCTCAAGAAGATAAAACTTATAACTGGGGTAACCAATTTGCTGATTCATCTGCTTTGATTGTTCAACATGTGCAGGATGAAGATACCATGACTGAGTCTGGTGATGAAGTGCATGGAGAAGCAGTTGGTAAAGTTAGTGTTGGAAACTGTGATGAAACAAATGTGTCAAACTCAACGGATGATAATCACTCTCTTCTTAAAGAAAAATTTGCTTTCATGGCAAATTCAATGTCTGAGAAAGTTGAATCTGATGTTATTCTCTTGTTGGAAAAGCAAATTGAAGTTCTAACTGAAGAGAAGGAAGCATTGATCAAGGAATGCGAAGCTGCGAAAGCTGAGGCAATAAACACAACAAATGATTTTGAAAATCTGTATCAAATGAGACTTCCATTGAAACAGCAATATGAGAAGGCTCGGAAAAATGCTGTGAAAATTGCTGATAAGATGATAGCATTACAGAAAGAAATGCAAAAGTTGTCTGATGAAAACAATAACTTGAAGCAGGAGGTTGGTACTTTGAAAAGAAACAACATCAAGGAATCGGTTGCTTTAATGGCCGATACATCAAACGTAGTTTCTTATCCTCCTATGTGTAAATCATGTGATTAGTTTGCTACTACTAAGAGTACGCTCTTAGATGAAGGAATTGTTGTCTGTTCACGAGCAGTTGCGTCTTCAAAAATATGAATTTTCAAATCAATCTAAACTGCTCGTGTCCACACAGAAGGACTTGGCAAACAGTCAAAAACTTGTGTCAGATCTTAAAATTGATTTTTTTTGAATTAAAACAAAAGATTGACACTTTTCAAGTTCCGTCATCATTTACCAATTTTCTTTACAATGTTCAAAAAGAAAATGAATCTGGTAAGTTTAGCCAAGTTCATCCTCCTGTAATCATTACCAATGGTTCTTCATCTAATGCCAAAGTGGATGTTACATCTGAATCCACAAAGAGTTTGGTTTCATCTCATGAAAAGAAAAGTGATCATCAATCAATTGATTCAAAGTCTTATAAAACTTCAACAGGAAAATCTTTCTTGGATTCTATGGTTGATGAATTGTTTTATAATGTTTTGGACTTTGATAAAATTGACGATCTCGTGTCTGAAACTGAAACTGAAAGTTCAAAACCCACTCGTCCAACTGTTTCTAAGCCAGATCATCATGATTTGATTTCAAAGCATGATTTTCCAACTATCAAATCTAAGCTTAAGAAATTGAGTGAGTATGAACAAAAACAGATTGCAAGAAGCAGATCTGTGGAGGGTAAAAAGGTTAAAAATGGTGGAGTTGGATTTGTGCCTGCGTCTAAACCAAAAGTTTTTGATAAAGGTTCATCGTCTAAAGTCACAACTTCTGAAAAGACAAAGGTTGGCAATCCAACTCAGAATGCCAAGATTGATAAGTCTGAAAAATGGGTAACCTATCGTTTGAAAGGTTCTAATGTGATGTATAGCGATAAGGATTTCCCATTAGATATGGTCAATCCAAATTTGATTGATAAAATCTTTTCGGGAGGTTATGATCCCAAGTATGATCCCAATGCGAGGAGTGTGCCCATTAGGATGGGGGTTGGTTAATAGGGTTCAAAAATCTGTCAACAAGAAACCAATTAAACCAACTACTTTTCAGTCATCAAGGGTTTTTCAAAACCAAAACTTTCATGGATCTAATAAACCAAATTTCAGAAAACCAAATCCATATGTTA
Organism: Deinandra increscens subsp. villosa; assembly: GCA_039602395.1. Lineage (NCBI taxonomy): Eukaryota > Viridiplantae > Streptophyta > Magnoliopsida > Asterales > Asteraceae > Deinandra > Deinandra increscens. Next base: position 33,734,542 of record JBCNJP010000025.1, read on the forward strand.
AAAGATCACAATTTTATAACGATGATGGTATTTATGATGAGTTTGGGAATGGACCAAATCAACCTATTCTTGGAAGGGGTCCAAGGTGGGTTGGGCATGGATTTAGAAATGATTTTGGTCCAAGGCATGATGGTAGGAGGGGCAGATATCAGGATTATGATGATCATTACTATTCTGGAAATCCACACTTTAGGGGTCAATTTATTTATCGTGGAGATGTTCCAGATAGTGTTTCAGGTTATGATTCTTGATGTTATGATGATGTTAGTAATCATCGTGTTTCTAACCGGAAGGGTTTAAAAACAAAGAAACAAAAACCTGTTTTTGAGTCTGATATGGATGATGACACGGTTAAGGAAGTTGTGATTGAAAAACGAAATTGTTTTAAATGTAAAAACCGTGGTCATACATATCGAAACTGTCCGTTGAAGAAGCAAAAATCTGATAAATCAGATGATGAAAAGTCTGATGAAATTTCTGAGGGCTATCAGATTGAAACACCTGTTTCTGGTGGTTCTAAGAAAAAAGTCAGATTTATGGACTATAAGGGCAGAGTTCACTTTTATGATGAATCATCAGATTTACAAAAACATAAAAATGATAAGAAATCAGAAAGTGATTTTGAAAATGTTAAATCAATTTTGAAAAACCCTGCTTCTGGGTCCGCATGCTCTTCAAACGATAAGTGGAAACCAAAGGGTTCTTCCACTGCGGGCATTGATTTTGTTGAAGATGACGGTCGACCCAAAGCTTCTAGCTTGGGTTCGTCCTGACACTATCATCTTTGTTAATTTATGCAGGGATCTTCGTGAAAACTCATGAACAACATTTGGGTTGTTAATAGCAGAGCATCCAGGCACATGACTGGTGACATCTCCCTATTGCATGATGTGAAATATTTCGATGGAGGAAAAGTCACATTTGCTGGTAACAAAGGAGGTCACGTTACTGGTATTGGTAAATTGTCAAATGGAGCGGTCACATTCGATAAAGTGGAATACGTCAAGGAATTGGAGTACAATCTTCTCAGCGTCTCCCAGATATGAGATAAGAAATACATGACTGCTTTCACAGGGAGTGAATGTCTGATTCTGAAGCCTGGTTACAAGATTCCTGATGATTTTGTTGTGATGCGAGCACCGCGTTTCTCGAATCTGTACGTGCTTGATATGAATTCAGCCAAAACGAATGTTGTGGGTCAATGTTTTCTATCAAAAGCTTCAGAGAAAGAATCCGTTCTATGGCGTCGTCGCATGGGTCACATTCATTATCATTATATGAACGAATTAGTGCGTAGGGATCTTCTAGAAGGGGTTCTGAAACATCAGTTTGTTTTTAATGATGTGTGTGTGAGCTGCAAGAAAGGAAAACAGAAGAGAAAATCACATCCACTGGAGAAGTACCACTCTATTGATGTTCCGTTGGAACTACTTCACATGGATCTATTCGGTCCTGTGAATCGTCAAAGCATTTTCCGGAGACTAGTACTGTCTTGTGGTGACCGACGAATTCTCAAGATTTTCATGGGTCGATCTTCTGGTCTCAAAAGATGAAGCTTCGAGGATCCTTATCAACCTAATCACTACACTTGAGTCATTATATAAGTTGAAAGTAAGAAGGATTCGTAGCGACAATGGCATGGAGTTTAAAAACACCGCCGTGAGGACGTTTTGTTTAGAAAAAGGAATCATACATGAATTTAGTACGCCATATACACCTCAGCAAAACGGCGTTGCGGAGAGGAAAAATCACACAATTATTGAGACAACACGAACGATGTTGGCCGATGCTCAACTGCCGGAAAATTTTTGGACAGAAGCGGTCAACACAGCATGTTATGTGCTAAACCAAGTGCTTACGGTTAAACGACTTCGGAAGACTTGTTATGAACTTCTCAAGAATCATAAGCCAAATCTCAAATATTTGGAGCCTTTTGGGTGTCCATGTACCGTGTTGAAGTCTGCAGGCAAGTTTGACGACAAGGTCTTTGAAGGATTGTTTGTCGGTTACTAGAATCAGAAGAAACGGGTATTCAACAAGCAGACAGGTACTGTGGCAGAGTATTTACATGTTGAATTTCAATCCTACACTCTACCACCCAAAGGTGTTGGACCAGACTGGAAGTTCGATTACAAATCAATTTTTGAACAACTTGAATCAACACCAGAAATGTATGATGATCATCTTACTCGAGTCTATATTAATCTACAAGACGATACTCCGGTGATGAATATTGAAACTCTGTCTACTCCGGATGTGCCTGTTTCTAATGATTACTTGACTGAAACAACAAATGATTCTACAATCATGGCTGATGATATGTCTTCTGATGATGATAATGAATTTCATGAAGCCGTGTCAGATCAGGTTGAGATTCATGTTCAACAAGTCGATCCACAAGTTGAAGCTACTTCAAGTGATATTGCGGTTAATTCAACTGAGAATGTGGTTGTTGAGGAAGATTATGTTCCTGATATGGCTGAAACGGTTGTTGTTTTGATTCATCATACGCTCCGGATAAACACCATTCATCCGCAAGATAACATCATTGGTGATTTAAATGAAGGAGTGTGTACAAGACATCAAATTAAGTGCAGTGCTTTGCTAACAATTCTGGTATCCGGTATTCAGGAAGAAGCTTTTCATTCATGCTTTTTATCCCAGATCGAGCCAAAGGATGTTGATGAAGCTTTACAAGATGGCTCGTGGGTGGAAGCGATGCAAGACGAGTTGTTACAATTCCAAAAGCTTGGTGTGTGGCACCTAGTTGATCTACCGGTGAATAGTAAAGAACCGTGTGGAACGCGGTGGGTTTACAAGTGTAAAAGAGATGATCGTAGTGTGATAGTCCGTAACGAAGCCCGTTTGGTTGTGCAAGGGTTTTCTCAGCAAAAAGGAATCGATTTTAACGAATTGTACGCACCGGTTGCCAGAATTGAAGCGATACGTATCTTTTTGGCATATGCGACACATCGTGGATTCAAGGTCTTCCAGATGGATGTCAAGAGTGCGTTTTTATACGGCAAAGTAAAAGAAGAAGTGTATGTCAAACAACCTCCGGGATTCTACGATCCTGATTATCCGGAGAAGGTATATAAGTTGGACAGGGCACTTTATGGTCTCCATCAGGCTCCTCGAGCTTGGTATGAGACTTTGTCCACTTATCTACTAGACAATGGATTCCACTGTGGGTTGGTTGATTCTACTTTGTTTTGTTGAAAAACGTGGGAGGATTTGCTCTTAGTACATATTTATGTTGATGATATCATATTTGGCAGCTCAAACGAAAAATTATCAAAAGATTATGAAAAATTGATGCAAACCAGGTTTGAAATGAGTTCGATGGGGGAAAATGTCATTCTTATTGGGGTTACAAGTTCAACAATCTATCAAAGGGATCTTCATACATCAGACGAAGTATGTGAAATATGTTCTGAATCGATTCAAAGTTGAAGATGCTCGTATACCCAGAACTCCGATACAGCTGTCGCATGGCCTTTGTCCTGACGAAGAGGGTGAAACAATTGACGCCACTCGGTATTGGGAAATGATAGGTTCATTGATGTATCTTACAGCTAGTAGACCTGCCTATCGGACTACGGCGGTTGCAAGATCAATTTCAAGTTAGGTCGGATGTCAATTTTTAGGCGATCGGTTGGTATCATGGCAGTGTCAGAAGCAGGCGTCTGTTGCTACATCCACGGCAGAAGCTGAATACATAGCAGCTGCGAGTTGCTGCTCCCAGGTTTTATGAATACAACAACAGATGCGAGATTACGGGTTGTAGTTTCTTACTACTCCCATATACATAGATAACTCTGCTGCAATATGCATTACCAAAAACCCCGTTCACCACTCTAAAACTAAACATATCGACATCCGTTATCATTTCATTCGTGATTGTTTTGAGAAACACTTGATTGATCTGCAAAAGATCCATACTGATTTTCAAAAGGAGGATCTTTTTACAAAATCGTTTGACAAAACCCGCTTTCGTTATCTTTTGCAGATCAACGGCATACAAAAATTACCTATTTAGTAGCTTTTGGTTGATCAATTTTTGCTTTTGTTTTATTTTTCGTTGCATGTTTTTCTATTCTTTTTACAAAATCCAAAAATAGAGTTTTGTGTTTTAGGGGGAGAAAATCAGAAAATATAAAAAAAAAATGAAAAATGCAAAAAGTATAAAAAAAAACTGAAAAATCAAAAATTGAGAAATTGATCTGACCAAGCGAGAAATGATATTACATCAGTGTGTGTTATCAACCATGGAGAAAGTAAAAATAAAGGTTGTAGGTACTTGTTTGGTTAGTTGAATGCGTGAAGGCAAATCTGATATATGCTAGTGATATAAACTTAAAATTTCTGCTTGATTATTGTGAGGCACATCATGATGATTGTTGTGTAATTTTGGGAAATAAAAAATGAAAATAGCAAAAACAGAATAAGAGATGTTCTGGTGTATGTATGCTTTCATTTTGCAAAAGTTTCAACTTGTTTGATTTTCTTTATTTTGTCAAACGATCAGTCTTTCTCTGGGTATCGAAAGATCGACCTGATTGGTGTTCGTTTGACGTTCTGCTTTATTTGCTTTGGTGTTTCGTATAACTCATCGGACTTTCTCTGCGTGTTTGGGAGCACCGACCTGATTGTTGTTGGGTTATACAATTTCTGCTTTATTTTCTATTTCTTATTTTCCTAAACAATCGGACTTTCTCTGCGTGCCTACCAGTCGACCTGATTGTTGTTTGTTTAGGGTTCTGCTTTATTTTTGCATGAAACACCATGGACAATAAATCTCTGTGGAAATCAAAATTCTGTGAAAAATACAAAAAGAGAATAAGCCAGATTACCAGTATTTCGGATTGTGTGGGTTTTCATACGTTTCAATGCATGTTAAATCATACCTTAACATATCAGAAAGCTATAAAAATTGATCTGCCTGAGCTGAAATAAATTGAAAAATTGTATTTGCTGCCAACTTGACTTGCATGCTGATTAAAATTGAAATTGAAATGTGTCTGATGCACATTGGCTGATATGATCTCGCGTCTGGATCTTTCTCGCAAAAATTTAAGTTAATTTAGTTTACAATTCTGTTATTTCATTTCCGTTTGGTTTTTAGTTTTAAATATCTTAAAATCCCAATAGGATGTTAGGTGTGTTTTAGTATAATCTTTTAAAAATCCAAAAAGATTTTCGGTGTGTTTGAAAATTTTATAAAAATCAAAAAGATTTTGTTTCTGTTTTATTTTCGATCAACCGATAGTGAAAAATCAAAATTATGCCGGATACAACCAAACATATTTGAATTCAGAAAATTCATCATTGAATTGAACGAAGTTTGAGGCAAATTGTCATATCTTAAAACTTTTGGGTTCAAATTGAATATTCATCAAATTTCAAGGGGTTAAATTATAAAATTTGGGAATGTCCAAACCTGGAGTTCGGAGGGTCCGAAGTCCAAGATCGGATAGGTTTCGGATGGGCCGAAGATGGAGTTCGGACAGAATTCGGAGAGTTTGTTAATCCGAACGTTGAGTTCAGAGGGAGTTCGGACATCCGAACTCCTCAGGTTATAAATAGCCGAACTAAGAGTTTGGAATTCACTTTTTCCTGTTATCTCCGAACTCCTACCAAACCTCTGCACAAATTTCTAAAACTTGATTAATCGCTTATTTGAACGATCTGAGACCGAATTTGGGTAGGATTCGTTTTTTTATCACTTTTAGTGGGTGTTCTGTTCAAAAAAATGATCCGACTGTGTCAAACGCATAGATCTAAAAATAGACCGATTAAAACATATTTTTAGAAGGTAGATAAATGTCTATGAGTTTGTAATCGAAAACCGATCTGCTTGATTTGGTCTAATTCGTTGATTTTGAAATTAAAACTTTTCGGATCCGACTGTGTCAGGCTCCGAACCTGAAGTTCGGACTCCGAACTTGGAGTTCGGACAAGGTTCAGACTGTCATCAGAGTTCGGACGTTGACTGTGAGGTTCGGACGTTGACCAAGGTCAATGTTGACCACAGAGTTCGGACCAGGTTTGGACTTTCATCAGAGTTCGTACCAAGTTCAGACAAGGTTCGGACCAGGTTCGCTAATGTCAATTTGTTTATCAAAAAAAAGTTGATTGTTTATGCGAACGACAACGAACTGACGAAATTGGTGAATATATTTGTTAATAACATGGAATTTAATGAACTTTGTATTTTATGTATTTTCAGATATGGCAAATGAATTAAAAGTCGGTGACAAGCATAACGTATTTATCTTGGCGTTGCACGATCAAAACTCGCTAAATTTGGAGGATCTGGAATCTTTGACTTTCTACGTCGATCGAGGATTCATTATGCAATCACACAATTGTGTGATGTGTATCGTGATATTTTGCTGGAGTTCGGAGTACTGCAAGAACGATCACAGATGATCCTATCAGAATATCAGCAAGAGTTCAGAATCGAACTATGGAATTCACTGAAGCTGATATCAGAAGGGTATTGAAGCTGACTGCTGACACAACAACAGAACCATTCGAATTTCTACAAGCTGATAATGGGACACAGAATCTCAGGGCATGATGAAGTCAACCAGATGATGCTTTCATTGCTGAATGCCTTGGTGATGAACCGCCCTTACAATGTTGCTGGATTAATCTTTCATTACATGAGAGATAATCTAACTCAGATTCACAAGAAAACAGCAATATATCCAAGGTTTCTGCAGCTGATTCTGAATGATCTGTATCCAGATTTGGTGAAGCTTGATAATCAAAAGATGGAGCTGAAACATATGAACGAAGCCAGTGTGGGTGCTTTGCCGTCTTATCAGAAAAAGTCACCAGAAGAACAACCAAAGCTGAAACGCCTAATTGGTCACTTGGCTAATGCTGATTATGTGGCACCAGTTCAGGGTGCAATTCGTCATTCTGAGGGAAGCGATTCAGAAAAATTAGACTATAGTTGGATTAAGGAACAAAATCAGATACCACAACAATGAAGGGTAAAAAGACCAAAGCGACGAATACCAGTTGTACAGGAACATGTGAATCAAGAATCGGTTGTCTCACAACCGCCTGTCTCTGAACCAGTGGTCTCAGCACAAGAAGTTCCTGTAACTGTCGATGTGACTGCGATACCAGCTGTCAATACCTTGATTAATGAAGATGAATTGAATGATGATGATGAATTTTTGAATGTTAGGGTTAACTCTGAAGATGTGTCTGATACAAACAATTCGTTTGTGCGCATTAAGATCAATTCAAAGTATGTGAAGGTGAGAAAGGGTAGCGATACATATTTGGCGTATCGAACCAGCTTGAACAAAAGCAACGATCGTTACAAAGATCGTGTGTATGATGATGTAGCCTCATCCGAGTCAGAAGAAGATTACAATCCTGAAGCCGATGTTGTACATGGCAAAGGAAAACAACAAGTTACTGGTACTTTTTCAACTCCGTCAAAGAAGAGGAGGAAGTCAGTTGCTATTGGTTGCTGAGGAAAGAAACAGAAAGCTCTACAATTTATTTTGAAGCCCCGTGCCGGTGTAATTGTTCATACTTCAGTTTCTGATGTTCAGTCTGATTTTCTGCAAGTCTTAATGAATGCAGATCGGTCTACAACTGTTGGCACAACACCTTCAGCAAGTGCTAGTGCACAGTTTGTCAATCAGCCAATGGGTTCTACACCCACAACTCCTGTGTTCTCAACAGACATAGCAGCCACAACTTCTACTCATTCAACACCAGATATCAATTTCAATTTCGATGAAGTTCTGTGTCGTTCTCTCATGCTAGTATTCTTCAGAGTGCTTTAACCGATCAGCAATCACAGATTGATGTTTTGAAGGCTAAGACTAAAGAGCAATCGAAGATGATTACTGAGCTAAGAACAAGTAATGATGAATTGAGGGCATAGAATCAATCTCTAGGTCAATTGATTACTACATTGCAGAGTCGGGATTTAGCTAAACATCGGGAGATTGTACGTTTGAATAGAGCTATTCAGACCCAGATTGCCATGCTTCTTGAGATGAATGAGCAAATAAAGCTCTTAATGCAGAAATGCTACAAACACTAGAAGAAGGAGAGTTTGTTGGTGATCTTACAGCTGGACAACTACAAGCAGTGTTTGATTTGAATGATGAGGAAATGAAGAAGGCTTCTGAAACTGAACCGAGGAAATATGAATCGTCTAATCCAGAGTCTGATGAAGATGAGGAAGATATCTTTGATGAAGAAGTTGAGGTCGAAGACATTTAATTCGAGGAAGAATATCCTGGTATGTACTCAAATTTCAAGGATCAGGCTGGTGATGATTTTGAATTCTTTCCTAAGGAAAAGGGTGATGAAGCTGAGGAAAGGTTGAAGAAGAAAGAAGCTGGGATACCTGAAGATCCTATTGCTAAGTAGGCTAAGGAACATAAACAACGTTGGGTATTTGATGAATACATGAAGACATTTCATGCCAACTACGTTCCTCCTCCGAAGCCAATTAAACAAAGATCATATGTCAAATTCAAGGGTCAAGCTTCGGGTGATATTATCAGCTGGATGTATGCTGAAAGTTTGAAGTGCTATGGGATTAAACGTCAACATGGTATCCAGTATTTCAAATGTGCAAGAGATTTCAGTAGCTTACCAGTTTGGGATGTTCGAGAGCTAACATGAAAACCTTTGTGCAACTATGGCACTGACTGGAAGGGTTTTCACTTCAAAAAGCTTATTGAGAAATAATGCAGAGAAGGATTTCAATTTTTGAATCCTCAAAAACCAAAAAGGCGTTGACATACAACAAAGATTCGTAAGAAGACTGGGAAGAAGCTGATAATATTGATTTTCAAGAAGAAGCCTATTGTGATGAAAAAGATTCCATTGATGAAGATGGGTTTAGATTTTATCAAAGATTTGAGATGGTGGTATTACAATGAGAAGACTGGTGAAGCTGTTATTGTGTTGAAAGATGAGAGCAGGGTTGTGAAAGTATATGATCTGATGTGGCTGATAAATCTGTCCAAGGCTGATATTGATATGCTGTATCATAATCAGATCCTGTTTCATCTTGATTATATGGAGCAGGCGTTGCAGTTTCAAAGGGTGATAAGGATTTGTTTTGCATTCAATATCTATGTTGGGCACAATCATGAGTGGACATGGACTGGGATGGAGGCTACTGATTAATAATGATGAAGAATGGTCCAGCATTTGCCAAGGGGGAGTTTGTTGATACATCGTGTGGCAACATGCTAGATCAGACAAAGCTTTTAAATATTTTAAGAAATCAACCAAGTGCTGCTGGCCGAACTCTGGCCGAACCCAGGCCGAACATAGGCCGATCCTCGGGTTCGGACCAGCGGAGGAGTTCGGACGGCAGTGGTCTATAAATAGGTTGATAGTTTCATTTTATGTACGAGTTTTGCAATAGTGTGTGTTTTATAAGGTGTAAACAGTTCTGATTCTCTCTGTATTTTGTACTTGCTATTGAATGAGAAATTGAGCTTTATATTTACACGTATTGTTGTCGTTTAGCTATCACATTGATGTCGAACTGAACACGATCCGTACACTCTGGCATTTTTAAGATCTTGAAAAAGCATATACGGATCGATTCTATGGTAGATAATATCGAGACGGAAGTTTTGTCATATATCGTGTTGAATGATTACATAAACCGAAGGAGTATACAAATGATTAAGCTCTGGGAAAGGTTGGATAGAACCTCCCCTCTCAACACTTGAACTAGACAGACTCTGGACAAAAACTTACAAAGAAATACAAAGATGAAACTATTTATACTATTCATTATGTCCGAACTGGGCACCTCCGAACCCTCTCCGAACTCCATCCGAACTTGGAGTTCGTCCAAGGTTCGGACGACTCCAAACCTTGAGTTTGGCTAGGGTTCGGACCTCAGTTAATGTCTCAGTCAACTCAGCCTATTTGACAATCCGAACAGTAACGGCCACACAAGGTTCATGTATTAACAAATTCCCCCTTGGACGTTACTGTCGAATCCAGACTTTGATCTTCTAGCAATCTTCAGTCAGCTTGCTGCAGACGCCTCTATCTTTAGCAAACTCCCTTTTGATTGAACTTCAGGCATGCAGGAAACAGTTCACCATTCTATATAATCTCCACAACCAATAAAGTTCCCTCTTGCTTCAAGCACAACCATCCAACTGGAACCGGCATATATGATAATGGTTCACTTCATCAGCTGTATCCGGAATTTGTAAAGACACCCGAACATCACTGCATATTGATAACAATCTTTAATCTTTACCAAATTGTAATACATTCTGATCTTTATAAACACAGACACGAGCAGCATCTTTAATCACGAAAATTCCCCCTAAACATGAAATCCATCCCAATATATTACTCCGGTAAACGTATATCTCGTTGAAGACTGGAATCTGACCAAGTCTTCACAACTCAACAAAATATCGGGCATATGACAAAGAGTTCCAAACGATAACTAAAAACTTTGACATATCGGTTTGCACGAACATCAGAATACACCACCTTTACATGAAGATCAAAAATCACCATAAACCCTAAATTGATTGCTTTTGAATATTCAACTTTTTCAATCATGAAACTTGAATACTTTAGGGTCCCCAATTTCCCCCTAAATAAGTGACATATTCAAACCTTCAATTTCTTACGATTCCAACCCCGCATGTCTCGTTTGAGGTTCGGACAAGCTCGGCATAACCGCTCCGAACTTGAGGTTCGGACGAAACTCGGTCTTTATATTGGTTCGGTGAAAGTTCGGTGAGGGATCGGTCAGTGTTCGGACTAAGTTCGGTGATAGTTCGGAGTAGTTTGGTTTTTGTTCGTCCGAAGGTCTGGTTCGGAGAGAGTTCGGCGTTGTCAAGTTCGGACTAAGTTCGGAGGCAGCTCGGAGGAGGTTCGGACGAGGTTCAGAGTGAACAGTAACCAATTTTTCGAAAATGTCTGATTTTCAAGCGTTCGCAGCTATTCAAAATTCGGTTCAGGCAACGATGCAAACAATGAATAACTATGATAATGAAATTGGAACAAGTCAGAAAGTTCCCAAATTACTCAAATTGGAAGATTATCATAGTTGGGTGACACGATTTGAAGCGTTTGTTTCCGCAAATGAAATCGATATGTGGTTATCGTATTCTGAACAATATACATATCCTAAAGGTGAGGATGGGGAACCAATTCTTCAAAGGAAGCTTTCTGGTGAACAAAAGAAAGCATATCAAGCTGAGAAAAAGGCTTATGGCACTTTAACAATGGCTTTGCCTACTGATTTACTACATCAATTTTCAAGCAACTATACTGCAAAGAGTTTGTGGGATGCTCTAGAAAAGAGATGTGAAGGCAATGACCAGTATAAGAAAAGTCGACAAAAGGTGTTGAAGAAGGATTTGATAGTTTCAAACATTATCAAAATGAATCGATTCCAAATCTGATTGCAAGGTTTGCACATTTAATGAGTGAAATGAAGTTGGTGAATCTTACAAAAGATGAAGCAGATAGGAAAGAAAAGATTATGGAAGCTCTAGCAGAGAAGTGGGAAAAATGTAATGATGATTACTAATGATAAGGATTATCCAAAGTTGTCTTTTAACGGTCTGATTCAAAGAATCCAAGCTAGGGATATGGAGTTAAAAGTAAACAAGTAACTTCCTGAGCAAATTCAGAATCCTGCAGTGTATTATGGCAACAATGATTCAACCATAAATGCTGGGAAATCTAATATTCTTAGTTTTGCTGCTCCTACAACATTCCTGGCAGGTAAATCTGAAACTCCAAGTTATTCATCTGCTGGTTGTACTGTGTCAATTCCTAGTTCTTCAACTCAAAGTGCATTGTCTGTTCAAACTGTCGATGATTATAATGCGTTGATGTCTGCATTGGTATCTTCATACTTTGGTGTTATCATTGGTGCTGTGAGTAATGCTGAGTTAGCAAATGAAGATTACGATCAGATTGATTATGATCATTTAGAGGAAATGGATCTAAATTGGCAGTATGCTATGTTGGTTCGAAGAACAAAGAAATTCTTTAATAGAACTGGTAAGAAGAGACTGAATCAGGAGGGAAAGGTTCGTTTGGACAAGTCTAAGGTGAAATGTTATAAGTGTTCAGTTTATGGTCACTTTGCTAGAGAATGTCCAAGTTCTACGGAAAGTGAATTGAAGACTGGTCAGCATGCACATTTAGTTTTTCATCCGTCAGATAAAGCTGAAACGATTGAGCAGAAATCTGCTACTCTTGCTCATGATTGGACTGATACATTTGTACATTCAAATGAATTTGCTTGGAATGCAGATTTAGCAATTAAAAAGAATCATACTCCAATCTCAATTGCTTTAACTGTTCAACATGCTGATGATGAAAGCTTTTTAACAGAGTCTGATTCTTCTTCTAGTATATCTTTGGTTCAAGAAGAATTACCTAAGACTTCGGAGAATTCAAAAGATGACGAATTTAAATGTTATAAATGTGAGAAGTTGCTAAAGGAAATTGCAAGTTTTGAACAACATTGTCAAATTTCAACTGAAGAAATTGTGGTGTTAAAGAAAGAGTTGGAGGATTTTCAAAACAAATATTATGAGTTGGTTCATATTCATGAAGATGTTTTGAAGGAAAAGGCTCAATTGGCTGAAGAGTGTGAGAAAGCCAAAGCTGAAGCGTTAGACGTAGCTCAAGATTTTGAGAATCTTTTTGAGAAGAGTTATCCAGTTCAGCAAAAATATGAAGAGGCTACTGCTCTTATTGCTAAAACTGCTGTTACTGTTGAGAAGCTTCAAAATAAGATCTCTATGCTTAAAGATGAAAATGTTCTTTACAGAGAGACAAGAATGAAGTGTTAACAAAAGATGTTGAGATCTACAAGCAAAAGAGAGAAAATGTGCTTGACGAATTATATGCTGAATGTGAGATCCGGAAGTTACAAACTTATGAGTATGACGATCTCAATGCAAAATTCATCAAGTCACAACAAGAGGTGTTTGAAGGTCAACAGAAAATTAATGACCTGAAATTGGAGATTTTAGAATTGAAAAGACAAGTTAAGAATTGCAATTTGTCACCGACATTGCTAAATTTCTTATACAAACAGGATCAGAGTTCAGAGAAGTCTAAGGAAGAAAATATTCACTTGGTACCTCAAGCAGTGGATTTGATTGAAGTTACTTCTGCTCAGATTGATCCAAGCAATGAATTGCATGACTATTCAAAGTTTGCTACTCCACCCAAGAAGAACAAGTCTAAGTCCAAAAAGAAGGAAAAGTCTTTGGGTGAAGCTCCAAAATTTGTTTCAAAGTCTGTTTTGCTAGAAAATGAAAAAGTTTTTGATAAGGTTGCTTCGAGTTCATCTGCAACCGAAGAAGAAAAAGTTTTGATTGAAAAGAACAAGCTGAAGGATATCAAAGCCAAATTTACTAGTGATGCTAAGTCAAGAATTGCTTCAGGTTCTTCGTCCAATTCTTCAAAGACTCAGGGATCTAAACACAAAGGTTTAGGTTACAAAGTGTTGGAAGAACCGGTTCAAGCAAAGAAATCTGTGAAGGCTGAGAAGGTTCCTAAAGCAAAAGTTACAAAGAAATCACCATCTCAGAAGAAATTTTCTTATTATTCTGGAAGATCTTCATCTTCAAGGAGTCCATCTCCTAGGTATGATTCTTCTGATGGTTTCTTTGATAACTTTCAATATGAACATTCATCTGATTCTCATAAATCAAAACAATTTTAAAACAATTTTAAAGAAAGACTTTGTTATGTATGTCGTCAACCAGGACATCTTGCTGCTAATTGTCCGACGACTGCATTTATCCACAAAACTGCCAAATATGTGGATAACAAAGGTTAAATTTTTGATGAACCATGGTCCCCAAAGATTACGTCAACTCGTAAATCGTCTTGGTCTAAATCAAGTACGTCGGTTGAATCTGATTCGGGTTCTGATCAAAAATTAAAACTTTTACAAATCTGGAAACCAAAAGTTTCCAAGGCCAACAAGGACTTTGTGGAAGACACCGGGCGACCCGACGCTGTTGATTCGGGTCGATCCCAACGCGACTAATGTTTTATTTGGTGTTAAGCAGGTGTTTCAGGAAGACCTTTCGGTGATTGGAAAATTGCTGATTGTGAAATATCTGTTTTAATTAAATTGAATTTCAAAATCAATTTTGTTTTTCAAAATGCTAATCTACTAATATTCGTGTTGGTTGATCATTTTTCTTGTTTTTCACTTCGTCTCATTCTGAGGGGGAGTTTGTTTTTGCAAACATACAAAAATAGTGTATTGTTTTTCAATTTGTAATAACGAAAATCTATAAATAGAGTTGTCATTTTTAGGGGGAGAAATTTGAAAAAAAACAAAAGACAAAAACATTTGAAAAATGCAAAAAGCCAAAAACATTGAAATTTGAGAAATTGTATCCGACATGATTGGGAAATGATGGTACATTGGCTGACAATGTCTGACTCATGGATAAAGTAGATGAAAAAGCCATAAGACCATTTGATCGATGTGCAAGGTAGGCTCGGCAAATCAGAAAGTATACAAATGTGATATACACTAAATCTGATGCTTGACCTAGTGGACAACATCTTGATACATATCTCATGATATATCAAGAAAACGATATGTGAAAAATAAAATGTGAAGTCACTGTGTATACATGTGTTCATTTTGCAAAGATTTAAAGTTGTTTGATTTTCTTTATTTTGTCAAACGATCGGACTTTCTCTGCGTGTCGAAAGACCGACCTGATCGTTGTTCGTTTGTCGTTCTGCTTTATTTTCTTTGGTGTTTCGTATAACTCATCGGACTTTCTCTGCGTGTACGGGAGTACCGACCTGATTGTTGTTGAGTTATACAACTTCAACTTGTTTTATTTTCTTATTTTGTTAAATCCGAGGCCTTATCTGCGTATCGAAAGATCGACCTTAAGGTAGACAATTTAACGTTCTTATTTCTTTTTGCATGGAACACAGTTGACTATATCATGGTTACAATCATTATGTGATTAAAATCACAAATGGGATCACAAAATGTGATAAGCAAAAGCATATCTGAGTATGTCTGATAGTACGGGGTACACTGGTCAATGCAAACTTAATCAATACCTTAACATATCCAGATGTTATAAGTATGATTCTGCCAGAGTTTAAAGTTAGACAAATTATATCTGCAATTGGCATGGCTTATGTGCTACAATAATCGAAATTGAAATGTAGTTCAGCATGTTATGACCAATATGATCCCAAGTTGTGATCTTTCTCACAAAAGACAAAAATAGTGTCTGATTCTGTTTTTCATTTACATTTCTTAGAAGAAAATACCAAAAAGATTTTAGGAGTGTTTTAATATAAAGTTTCTAAAAGCCAAAAAGATTTTGTTTCTTATTTTTTTTTCTATTGATCCGCACGAAATACAAAATCAAATTTTCAAAATCAAAATATCTTGGAGTCTCGAAGAGACATTTTGTACCAAGATTATTTATGTTGGCAGGTTTCTAAGAGGGAAGAGAACCTCATAACTTCAAGTCTTCTGAATATTGTTGATAAAGAGATTACACACGATGCAATATCAAGTATTCAAGATTGAACTCATCGTCAAAGAAGAGGCAGAGTTTGATTGAAGATACATGATACAAGTTTGAATAGAGAAGATGATACTGCACATGCCGAGGGGGGGTTTGTTGATACATGGTCCTTGATCGTCATGTGAAGTATCAAATACAAGACAAACTACACAAGGTTGCTGAGGTCCGAACTCAGGCCGAACCTGGAGTTCGGACATGTCCGAACCTTGGGCCGAACCTATAGTTCGGAGTAGCGGGTTTTTTCCATTATAAATATGTGCGTCTTGTGTTGTATTCAGTAACAGTCTAAGCTTTCGTGTCATATTCTCTGAGTGTACTCTGTGGTTAATACAAAGCTCCTTTGTATTTACTCTTTGTGTTTCATCTCGTATTACATTGATTTCATTACGACTAAGTAGAAGATCCACACGCTCACGCACTATCAACAGAACCTCCCCTCTCAACACATTGAACCACATAGACTCATGACAAAAACTTACAAAGAAATACAAAGATGAAACTATTTATACTTCTTCATTCTGTCCGAACTGGGCACCTTCGAACCCTGTCCGAACTCCCTCCGAACTTGGAGTTCGTCTAAGGTTTGGACAACTCTGAACCTGGAGTTCGACTGGGTTTCGGACCCCAGTTCATATCTCCAAAAAATCAGTCTGTTTGACAATTCGAACAGTAATAGCCACACAAGGTTCAGGTATCAACATATTGGCTGGCAACCTACATGTATCAGAAATATAGTCTTATTTTTGATGGGTGATTGCTTCCTTATTGTCTAGGTTTGGTGCACATCTCTTATACTTGTTGATCATGATTACATATAACACTTGACACATGAATTGCTTATTGTTAAACTATATACTCATTTAAAACTATGTTTACTCACCAGCTCTTGTAGTTGACTCGCATGTTATACATGTTGCAGGTGTTGCAGTTTCATTACGCTTTGGAAATCATCACTTTAGGATTGCATGGGCCTAGAGAGACCTGATTAAATAAAGATTTGTTATGAATATGTTGACTTTCCATGTTTAACATGTGTTTGTATTTGACTTGAATCTTGTTTTGCTATCTAATATGAAATGGCCTTAATTAAGTATATCGCAACATAAATTAGTGTTGTATGCATCTGGACAAGCATCGCACCCAGACATATTCTGTCATTGGTTGGGGTGTGACAGATTGGTATCAGAGCCACGACTATAAGGATCTAGGTTATTAGAACTGGCTTGACTTAGACTTATGCCTTAGGGGTCCGCATGAGTGCCTCAAGCATAGCATGCCTAGTTGCTTTAAATGTCCATTTGTATGCTTCTTAATTATGTCTATTTCAACCCTTGGCACAATCTATAATGGTCAATACACACTTGTACACAAATCACGAAGCCTTCCTAGCCTCTTCCCTAGAAAATGGTGCCTTAAGTGCCATTTAGGAAAATTTGATTTTATTAATTTTCAAATCTCATCAGAATTGGGGTTTTAGTGCTAGACATGTAGTAATTGGAAGGGTATAAGCACCGGTAGTCAGCGTCTCTGTCAAGAAAAGTGCTGCCTATAAATCCAATCAACCGTTAGACCCAAACGCTCACTTGGGGCCCCTCGATACGAGTGTTGTACCTATTAGGCAAACTAATGTCTCTACCACTAGGATATTAACCTGATTAGTCTTGATTGTAGCCTTCCAATCGGGAGGTGAGAACACTCCAATGTGTTTTATATCAATCTTCGGTTGTAGCCTTCCAATCGCAATTTTACAGACGGTTATGTTTAAAAAAATGATTTTGATAAACTATGTTGATCCGAGTCTCACCATATCACGATTCACTAACAAACACATATTTTACATTTAAATATCATATTCTCTATACTGTGATTATTGATCACATCTATATTTTTGTCTCATAAATGTTTATCTTCTTCTTAGTATGTTGATTCAGTTTAAGGGGCGCCGAAAAGGCGATAACGACAACAAGATGGCCTCGGTGATCACTAAACAAATAGCCGAGGTCATCCCTAACATCGTGATTCAAATCAGCACGGTCTAAATGCTAACCCTGCCAATGCTAATGCTATTGCTGCTTATACCTTCAAACATTTTAATTCATACAACCCTCCTAAATTCAGGGGTACCGAGGGCCCCATCGGCTTACTTCAATGGTTTGAGGTGATGGAGAACACCTTCATTTACAGTGACTGCCCTAATCAGCTAAAGGTTCCTCGTTCCACCAGCACCCTGATTGAAAAAGCCCTTACCTGGTGGAACGGTGAGAAGAGGATCCATGGGTCTGCTGAAGCCCTAGCCTTATCAAGGGCCGAACTCAAGAAAATTATGAGGGAAACATACTACCCCCATAGTGAATTGAAGAAACTTGAGGATGAATTTGAAGCCTCAGAGCAATATTGTGGGGAAAATCAGGAGTATACTGATCGTTCTATGAATTAAAAATCTTGGTTCCCGAAATCGTTACTCCTGAATTCCAGATTGTTGAGAGGTATATCGGTGGGCTGCCTATGCTTATTCAGGATTCTATGTGGGCCAACAATCCTGTGACACTTGATAGTGTTATTCGCCTAGCTGCACGACTGACTAATAATCATGTGAAAGCTGGTAATCTGAAAAGAAAGGCTTCTAAGAAAGAGTCAGTTTATGATAGGGTCGAGTCTGTGTTGAAACTTGATAGTGTTATTCGCCCAAGGCCGAGACCTTTGTTGCTAAAGCTAACAAAAAGAAGCGAAAGTGTTGAAACTTTGTTGTGACTGCTACTCCTACAACACCTCCTATCCCCGCCCTACGTGTTGCTCAATGGGCTCCTACTACCCCACCTGCCAAAAAACCCTACACTGGCTCCCACACTCTATGCAACACATGCAACTATCATCACCCAGCTAACTATCCTTGTAGGCGTTGTACCTCATGTGGGCGTTTTGGTCATCTCATGGCTAACTGTTTCCAGCCCAACCGAGCCCAGTATCCCACTCAGCCCTTGATAGACCAAGCACCAAATATTTAGGTTCAGGTATGGGTTTGCTATATCTGTGGATCCACCATCCATCTTCGCAATTCGTGTCCTTCTCGTGATCGCTCAGCCTCCTGATGGTAATGCTACTCGTGGTCCCCCAGCTCGTGCCTTTAACATCAACAGTAATGAGGTTTGCAATTGGTTCCTCCTTTACCTTGTTATTGATCTCTTTTTATTGTTTCCATTATCACTAACTTTGTTAGTCAATGCTTATCAGGCTCAGTCGAACCAGGAGGTAGTCAATGGTACGTTTCTCGTAAATAACCGTTATGCATCTATTTTATTTGATTCTGGTGCAAACCATACCTTTGTATCATTAGAGTTTGAGCCTTTAATTGCTATATCTCGCACTCCACTCGATTATCCTCTGTCTATTGAGATCGCAGATGGAAAACTGGTAGCTCTTGATTGTGTGATTCGAGACTGCAAATTGGACTTCAAGGGCCATATCTTCCTTATTGATCTTAATCCAATGTGTCTTGGGAGATTTAATATCATCGTCGGCATGGATATGTTATCTAGTCATCATGCTGAACTCGTTTGCTTCGATAAAATTATTCAAATTTCTCGTTCGGATTGCCAATTTCTAATTATTCATGACGATAAGCCATCTAATGAGCTTAAACTTATATCTTTCATAAAGGCCCAAAAGTACTTACGCAAGGACTATCCGGCATTTCTAACCCATATCATGTAGGTTCGAAAAAAGAAAAGGGAATCGAAGACATCCCAGTCGTGCGAAACTTTCCTGAAGTTTTTCCCGATGATATAACGGGTCTTCGTCCTGTTCGCCAAGTCGACTTACGTATTGATCTTATTCCATGTGCCACTCCTGTTGTGAAGTCCCCATATCACCTAGTGTGCGTGTGGTGTATATAAAAATTTAGCAATTTTAGTGACACCTTTAATGCGTAAGCTTTTACATTTATAAACACGTAATCTTGAAACAGTACTATTTCACCACATTCATGGGAAAGTGCACCCATCGTGGAGTAGTATAGTATGCGTAAGATTCCGAGGTCATCCATGGATACAAGGGAAAGGGAGTCTTTTTGACCAAGATATATTTTTATACTTTGGGAGAAGATAAGTTAGATATAAAACGGATATAAATAGAAATAGAAAAGTGGGGTTATAGCGTATTCAGTCGAAGATAATATTACTTCGGGACTTATTAATGGTGAAGTTAACAACCTTTTTGTTTATAATTTTACCTTAAGATTATTACTCGTCAGATGAGGAAGACCGCCTTTCAGCCTGGAATCCTGTCTCAAGTTCCTCTCGCCTCCCCATAAGGATCATGAGATGACTACTCTGGGAGTAACAAATAAAGAAAGTGTAAACGAAATATAGTTGTAGGGACCGATGGGTCGTTGGCGCCGTTACACTCGAATACGTTGTTATGAACCAGAAAGGGAACAACCCACACATCAGATTAATTTATTATGAAACACATCTTATAAGGGACTAAAAATTACTAACCCTTATCCTAACCAATACCTCAGGCCATAGTTAGCATGAAAGTCGTGTTTGTTCACATGGACATAAAACTCAGCAACGTATTGCTTTGCATAGGGTGCAAGTCACTGTTAGGATCATGCATCGTCCACTAGTCGGTTGTCACAATTCCAAGATGAGCTTTCGACTCCTCAAATGGTCTACAATACGCAAGGCACGTTTGTTTAAAAGAATTAGAAATTACACATCCAATAGAAAGAGTTTTCTCAAAATCAAATGCACCTACCCTAAGGTGAGCTTGTAAACACATCTTTCCTAACCCGCAAAGGACTTGTTTTCCCCAAGTATCTGTAAGATTTTAGCCAAGTGTAAGCATGTCTTTAAGAACTTTCTTAAAAGAAGATGAGAGATTTATAGACAAATGCATATTAAAATTCTATTTTTGATAAGTTCTTAAATCTTGACGAATAGCTACAACACCAAAAATAAAAGCTCAATAGATGATATAAAAGATTGAAAATGAGATTGAAGTTTAAGCTAAATCTTGAGAAATGAGAGGAGAAGTGGGTGCCTTTTATAGGATAAAAATGGAATCTGGCACGGGCAAGGGTGGTGCATTTCAGTCAATCATCTAGAATCTTCATTAATAAGAGACATGGGCCATGTAGGATCAGTGGAACAAGACGTGTGAAACAGTAGTCAAGGGCATGAGCCATGTAGCATTAGTGGCACGGGCCGTGTTGTGTCGGGAGCTAAAGTCAACTCTTATGAGCTTCGTTGGGTGCAGGCACGAGCCATGCCCAATGCCAAAAATCCGGAACTTGCTTGTTTCTTTGTGTTTTCTTCATATTTTCATTCCTTCTATGATTTTGGACATGGACCAGGCTATAAACTAAATAGGAAACATTATTTCATAGTTTCGGTGATGGTTAATTAGTATTTGTCAGTTTTGCGGGGAATATTTGGTATAAAATATGTATATTTGATTGTACATGAAACATCCCCACACTTAGATCTTTGCTTGACCTCAAGCAAAACCCAAATGGTCAAGACTGGAAAATCCAAGGACAAGTATAAATATGCGTTTGTAATCTTGTGTCGAGAAGCTCGTTCTCCACCTACTTCAACGTTTTTTCCCTTTTTGTCATGCTTATTCTATCTTTATCGAAATATTAAAAGCTATAGAAAAAGTTAGTGGAAAGTTTAGATTTATTCAACCAAGTACACCTCACAAGAGATGTAAAGATTTGAGGGGTTCTTACCGCTGGTAGAATCAATCAATCTAGTGAACAAGAAAGTAAATAAGCTTTGTTTTATTGATTCACAAGAAGAAAAAAGGTTACAAATATTTTAGGTTCTCTCTCTCTCTCTAGAACACACAGAAGTGACAAAAATGATAAGAGTTCTCTATTTTACAAAGCAAGTCAACTATTATACTAGTTGACTGCCCAGCGAACCAAGCAGAAACGAACCTACGCTTCGCTGCTCAAGACCCAGTGGTTCTTTGCTTGGTTCGTGGAACCCTCAACTCACTCTCTAGCTCTGATTAGATACACCATACGAGACACTCTGTAGCATACGGATTATGCTCTAACAGACTCCCCCTTAACGTGCGGTGTATCTACACTAACTAAATTTCTAGTAGTTAGTCTTCAACATTGCAGCATCAGATCTTTAACATGAAATTTCTTGTCAGGTGTAGAACTTGCATGGCTAGATCACTCTTGAATTATCTTTTTAATCTTCAAGATCCATTTTGTATATATGACAATCTCTCCTTTAACCATGCTAGAGTCTTGTCATTAGAACCTGCAAATTTAGAAGACAAAAGTGTGGTTTTTCCTTTTCTTAACAAAATTAAGTTAATCTTGGCATAAAAATTATCTTTGAGAATCCAAGGTGTTCTGATTGAATCACTTTGTATCACGTATAAATTGGTCGGAAAGAAATAAGAAACAAAATCTTTTTGACTTTTCGAAACTTTATATCAAAATACACCAAAATTCTTTTTGATTTTTCTAAGTTTATGCTAATACACACTTAAAATCTTTTTGGATTTTTGGAAATTAAAACATATATGCAATATCGAAATGAAATACTGAATCACACACAATTTTTTTCTTTTGCGAGAAAAA
Source organism: Deinandra increscens subsp. villosa (assembly GCA_039602395.1). Classification (NCBI taxonomy): domain Eukaryota; kingdom Viridiplantae; phylum Streptophyta; class Magnoliopsida; order Asterales; family Asteraceae; genus Deinandra; species Deinandra increscens. The sequence continues at coordinate 33,756,742 of JBCNJP010000025.1, forward strand.
TCACGACTTGGGATCATACTGAACATAACATCCTGAACTACACTTAAATTTCATTTAATTCAACACATACGTCATGTTGATTACTGGTATAATTTATCCACTTTAAATCCACTTTAAACTTAGACAGGATCATATTTATAACATCTGGATATGTTAAGGTATTGATTAGATTGCTTTAACTAGTGCACCCCACATTACCAAACATATTCGAACGTTTGTATGTGACGCCCACTCCCAAACTTGGCTCTAGAAGGGGTCACGCATCGGATTTACTCATGAACACAAGGTATCAACAGAGATAACTAAGCAGCGGAAATTTTAAAATTCTATTTATTTGCCAAGTATTACAAAGTAAGTGAGATAATTTACATAAGGAAATACTAACTATCACTACGTTTATTACTCTATCTATGCCAGCTCGCCAAAACCTTCCTTCTCCGGTAGCTTGCCCTTCTAATCCCTTATCATAAGGGCCTTCTCACAACTAGTCGAAGCCTCACCCTGACCTGACATACATATATTTTTGGAAAAGGTCAGCTTACGCTGGTGAGTTCTATATTTTAAAAACTTTACCTCGACGTGAGGTTTAAAACCTTTGGACCTGCAAGATCCCTTTTTACAACCATTTATCAAGTATAACGTATATCATAATTATACAGCATATAATATTCCTTAACAGGAAGTACTCTCTATAAAACCAATCATCCGACTATCCCTTCCTATAACCCCAACATCTATTACTAATCTAAACCCTACTAATGTATAAGCAAGGATACCATTCTTGCTGGCTACCGAGTTTACCCTTCTAGGGCATTCCCTATAACGGACAGTCGCATCGCTTACCTTTTTCTGCTAGCTGCCAAGTTTACCCTTCTAGGGCATCCCTATAATGGACAATATCTTTCTCCCCCTTTCTATTTGTAGTGATCTCTAACCCCATTGAGTAACACTACCTCCTAACTCCCCCTGTACTACTACCCGCCCCTAGTTAAATACCCAATTGACTTAGGGTTATTAGTAAACAGCGATAAGGTCTTCATATACTGCAACAAGTGGATATCCCCCAATTTACCATTGGTGTATGTATATAGGATGTACCAGCGGCATATCCACCACATAATAATAAAGAAAATGTATCACCTATTCTCATATAATTAATCATACACATTCACTATAACGTTTACTAATAATTCCTTTATCACTTGACTATTTAATTTCAAAGCAAGCATAGCACATATCATATCAGAGTCATTATAATTACGTTATAACACATATAAATGATTTAACATCATTTTCATAATATATATATATATATATATATATATATATATATATATATGGCCCAAAAGCCTTTCAACCGATTATCAACTTAAAACATTTCACGTATATGCATTTTAATGCATTTCCATAACAGTTTACGCATATATATTAATCCAACAACAACTTAACAGTTTAATATATAACCATTTAACAATTAACAACTTAACAGTTTAATATATATTCACTCAAAGGCAATATAACAGTATAACACTCTAACAGTTCAGATAAGCAACATTTCAGTTATAAATCATTTAAATGCATTTTATAACATTTGTATGTATATCAGCCTGAAAACATTTAAGAGTGGGCTCATAGAACTCACCTTATCTCTTTAATCGGTTTACTTGGACAGAACTCCCGCAACAATTCCCGGATTTAACCTAATTTGTGTATCGTATGGCATTAACGCAAGGTTTTATACAATAAACACTTCCTATGTTTATTTTAACACCTTATTATCTTAATAATATTCAATTATTAAGTTTATCCCTTTTAAAGGTCAAAATGACCAAAGTGCCCTTTAAGCAGTTATCCTTTTCTTTTAATGATAATATGAAGACGCGCATTCCTATAACTAAACGCTCACCCCGGGATCGCCCAGTGAGGTATGCCAGGTCCCAGTTGGGATTTACACAACACCCCCGCTTTGCCACAAACCCCAGAGTACAGGCGCTTACCCTTCCGGTCCGCATGAACTTCTAAATATCTGATTAACTCGGTAGCTTTAATACTTTGTTATTTATCCATTTTACTCATATATGTTTATTATATATATAAACATGTTACCATACCAAAAATCAAGTCCCCATACCCTCTGGATATTTTATATTAAATAATTATATTTCAAAACCCTAATTTCCCGTTTTTCTCATTTATTTATCAAAACTCATTTTTATTCAAAACGAACTTAGTATATTATCCATTATAATATTTTATAATATGCTTTAATATATCGAAGCTTAGTTCAACACCGTTTACTCAATTTGGGCAGAACAAAGTTATGAAAACCCTAATTTTGACCCGTTAACAAAACCTTTACCAAACCTTTTCCAATTCTGAAATAAACTTAGGGCTTTCCTAAAACACATTATTTTAGGATTACCTACAAAAATGCAGACCCTAATTTCCCACCCGATCACCTAATTTTAGCAAAACAAGCTCAGAAACCCTAATTTTTGCATAGTTTTAAAAATCATACTTAGAGGCAATATTTTCAAAAGCTGAAAGACGTTATTTTAGACCATACCAAAAGAAGGTTGACTGCAGAAACTTTGAGATCCAAAGCCTTCATTGTTTGAGAGAATTGAGCCGAAGAAGATTCTGGGTCCGTTTAGGGTTTTTAGAGGTAGGTCTCTTCGAGATGAGCTTTTGGCTGGTAATGGGTCATGTAACTCAAAATAGAACTCAAGTTACATTTGTTTTAGTAAAACCCAACAATTCTATGCCATGGAACCAAAACAATCCCAACTTCAGTGAAACAAGAATAACTATCACGAACTAGAGGATGAATATTGCCTGGGCCAACGAAAGAGTAAACTCAGCCAACGAACCAAAGAGTGACGAACCGAGGATGATGATACAAAGAAAGAACCATAAAACTCATTCCGAAAACCAAGACATTCAACCAGCGAACCAAAACTGAATGTTTCTGATTTTGATGAAAATGAAAGAATTAGACTGTGATTTGCAACACTAAGCAAGGAAATCACACTAATAACGTTAATTTTTACCAACACTTAGATTTGAAAAATATGAAAGAAAGCCCACTTTTTCTCATTAGAAATTACGAAATTGATCAATTCAAAACTAGCAAAGCAACCTGGAATGCTCTGATACCACTGGTAAAGACCTGTTATAGATCTTACCACTGTATTTGGGTTGAGCTCCTAAACGACTACGACTGTGAGATTCACTCTCACCCGGGAAAAGCAAACGTCATGGCCGATCACTTAGTCGTAAGGAGCATGTCAAGGCTTTTCTATTCCAGAGTTCTCATCATATGTCTAACCTCAAAGCTCGCATCCTTGTTGCTCAACGCGCCTCAGTTAAAGCTGGTAACTTGCATGAGGAACTATCTTTTGGCGTCAAACTTTAGCTTGAAACCAAATATGATGGCCTTACTTATTTTATGGACCGTCTCTGGATTCCTGAATGAGCATTCATCATGAATGAGGCTCACAAGTCTCGTTATTCCATTTCTTGGTTCCCATAAATAACATCTCGATCTCCCTAAGCTTTATTGGTGGCCCGACATGAAGAAAGACATTGCACTCTACGTGGCTAGGTGTCTTACATGTTTGAAAGTCAAGGCCGAGCATCATCGACCCTCTGGTTTACTCAAGCAACCGAGAACCCCTGTATGGAAGTGGGAAAACATTGCGATGGACTTCATCACGTCACTCCCGCGTACTTCCAAGGGTAATGATAGCATATGGGTCATTGTTGATCGTTTAACCAAATCGGCTCACTTCTCCCCATTAGGGAGAAATATAAGGAGGGAGAAATATAAGGCCGATAAGTTGGCACAAATCCATGTCGATGAGATTGTCTACCATCACGGTATTCCTTTGAGTATTATTTCCGACCACGACGGTCGTTTTACCTTTCGGTTTTGGAAATCTCTTCAATCTACCTTGGAAACTCAATTAGATCTCAGCACTGCCTATCACCCTCAAACATATGGTCAGTCTGAGCACACCATTCAGACCCTCAAGGATATGCTCCACTCTTGTGTCTGATTTCAGATCTCGCTTTTGCCTTTGATCAAATTCTCTTATAACCATAGTTATAATTTAAGCATTGGTATGGCGCCTTTTGAAGCTCTTTATAGTCGAATGTCGGTCGCCTATATGTTGGAGCGAGTTCGATGAAGCACAAATCACCAGTCCCGAACTAATTCTGGAAACGACTGACAAAATCTCTCAGATCCGTGATCATCTACTCGCTACTAGGATTTGTCATAAAAGTTATGCTCATAGACGACGAAAGCCCCTTGATTTCGACAAAGGCGACCTTGTCCTCTTAAGAAAGGTGTCGTCCGGTTTGGAAAGAAAGGGAAACTAATACCTCGATATGTCTGGTCGACCCTACATTCCACCCTACATTCCACGTATAGAACCTTCATAAGTGTCTGGTCGACAAGAACTTATATGTTCCGCTAGAGGATGTTCAGATCGACGAATCTATGCATTCCGTCGAGAAACCTATTGAGATCAAGGATCGTCAAATCAAACAACTCAAGCGCAGCTGGATTCTGATTGTCAGGTTTTGCTAGGAGACTAAACGTGGACCAAAGTTCACTTGGGAGCGTGAGGACCAGATGAAAGCCAAATATCCCCATTTGTTCATACAGTCTTCTCGAGTTTAATTTTGGGACGAAATTCTTAAAAGTATGGGAGACTGTAACATTCAGCTTTTTCGGTTATCCGTTTTAACCTAATTTTGTATCCCAAACCAGTGATCGATAATCAAATAAAGAGTTACATTTAAATTATGATGTTCTAATATTAATTTTATGCGTTTGGATCCATTATCATGTATTGATCGATTTAATGTTCAATTTGCCTTTATTTTAGTTTTTACGTAAACATATCGTTAATTAGCGTTTAACCGGGAATTCAAACACATTAAGCATGTATTACACACCCAAGTAAATACAAGTGTAGGCTGATGAGAATTCAGGGTTTAGAACGCAAACAGCAAAAGTTAAGCAAATCCCCCGCGATATTGATTTTAGCTAGGAGATCACGTTTTTGAGTTTTGTATATCAATTTTATCATATTTATGAGTCTTATAATCACAAATCATGTTATGCACACTTGATCAGATAACGAAATGTTAGTTATTTGCTTAAAAGTGATTAAAACGACAAAACCAACCTAAAACATTTTATGTGCAACATTTTAACAACCATTATTCGTTATGCGACATATTTTATATCAATTTGATTGGATTAAATGTGGTCAATATGATGGTAAAATGGAGAAAATAGAACGGGGGTCGAATCAGGCTTAAAACGCGAAAACTGAAACAAAACAACATGCGTGCACCCCTAGGATGCGCCGTGTACCGTGAAGGCCACCCACGGAGGGTGGCGCGTACCACCCACCGACCACATCGAACAAAACCCTAAAAAGACGATTATTTAAGCCCTTGTTCATGCTCTAGCCTCCATGCTCTCCATTCTAATACCCCTAGAAACCCTAGAACGGCTGTAATCATCCAAGATCAAGATCTTTGAGGTTTTGGAGCTCTAATTTTGTAAAATCAAGTGAAGAAAAGTGTCAGTTTTCGTCTTTTAGTGTGTTTTTCTCCATCTATGCTTCTAGCCTCTTGTTTTCTTGCCATGTTATGATCAATATCAGATCTTTCACATGTTTTTAGTTTTGATTTAGGTCATTGATCACATATCTAGTAATTCCATGCAAAAATATATGATTTTTATTGATTTTTAACGATTTTTATGGGTTTTTATGATGAGTACTTTTTAGATCTTGTTAGATCTTGATAGATCTAGGTTAATATTGTTAAAGTTTTTATTTTTATTCATGAATCTTGGTAAATCTTATTAGATCTTGGTAGATCATGGTAACGTTGACCTAGAATATTGGTTTTGCATGAAAATATGATATTGGGCATAGATCTAGAAGTATTCCATGAGATGTTGAAAATCTAATGTATAGATCCATGTTTTGTTAGGAAAAATTTGGTATTATTCATTAGATTTAGGTTTTATTTTTATAAAACGGTTAGATTAATATTTATTTCATGTATATTTTAAAACCATGATTATTAGACATGTTAAGATTATTATGATCATTATTAATTAATATTTGACCTTCATGAAAATAGATAATTATGTTGCGACATCATGAAAAAAAATTAATAAGTTAATTAATATATTTTTTTTTGCAAACATTGACTTAGATTTAGGGTTGACCTATTTAATTAATTAATCTTGTACGTTATGCAGGATCGATTCCGGTTACAGAGTTTAACCAATTACAAGAATTTACTTAAGATTTAACCAGATAGAAACAAGTTAAACTGTTTGCTCTGTTTTAGTTAATAAGACGGAGATCGAATGTAAAGAAAGTAAAACACAAATGTGAATAATATTAGGCACTATATTGTTATAAGTTGATAAAATACATGAACGAACGACAAAATTACAGAGTACAAGTAACTATATATATTGCCTAAAAAATCAAGGAGAGCCCTTGATTTCTCTAACGATCATCTCGACCGTCGAACAGAGATACATGAACTAGAATATAATAAACTAGTCTTGAAGATAAAATGACGGCTTCTGATAGCTTAAGAGCAGAGTAGCTTGCATCTCTGAAGAATAGCAGTAGTGTTAGGACAAGTGGAGAAGTAAAGTTATTTGATATAACTCGCCTTATCAAGGTAACTTGAGTTGTCTCGGACATTTCCATTGTCCAGGGTAAAACATTGCTTCCAAGATAAAGTTGCCTCCCGAGGTAACTTAAGTTACTTTGAAAAGTTTGCTCATCTGAGATAACTAGTTACCTCGGGTCTTCTAAGCCTTCCGAGATATCTTTACTTAGTCGAGAAAACATCATATATAGGAGAAATAATTCCACATAGTCTGCCCCCAAGATGATGCTTCCAAAATCTTCTGTAAACAACTTAATAAATATATGAACGGCTTTAAATCTTCAAAAACTTGCAATCTTCATCAAGAACCATTTCCACTTATTCTTCATCAGAACCACTATCCATATCGAAATTAAACAGTTTGTTAGATATCATAATTTGAAGAATCGTTCTTTTGTCAGCAGAGTTCCACTGATTGGGATCGATTTTTCTATGTCTTGTGAATGATCCATCGGCTCAATGCACAATATAGCGACCATCGACAGGATCAATCTCCACTCCTATAACAAGACAATGTGATTTAATAGGAATAATAGTTGAGGTTCCCCTAGTTGTGTTGTCAACGATTGTTCTTGAGCACACAAGCATTTACCATCACCAGTTAGGCTCCTCACATCAACAAGCTCCACTTCAGATAAGTTTTTGAGAGCTTCGTCAATGTTTAATCTGAGAACTTCATTGGTTCTTGTGGTGAACAGGTAGATGTTTGAGTCTTCATCAAACCTCCGAGACATAATTCTTCTTCTTTCAGAATGAAGATCTTTAAAAGTCCTTCTCATCAAAAGATGATTCAAAAACTACAAGATACAACTTGAGTTCTTTTTCTCTTTGCCTTAGTCTTTCTTCTTCTTGAAGTACCTGTAGGTGCTTCTTCTAGGTTCATAGGGATTGTAGGTTCAGTGGGTGGTGGTTTTGGTGTTGAAGATTGTGGTGAAGGAGGTGGTTGTATGATAGGTTGAGTTGAGGTTTGAGGTGAAGGTTGAGAAGTTGTTATAGTATGAGGTTTGGTTAGAGGTTCGATGGGAGTGAAATTATTAGCTCTATACTTGGGTGGAATAGGTGTGGGAAGTTTTGGCTTTTTGGTGGGTGGCTTTTTGGCTTGTGGTCTAATGGCTCTGGGTGGGTTCCTTTTTTAATGGAGTGATGAAGGAAGAGAAGGTTGCCAAGAAGATAGTCAATTAGACTTATAGGTTTGGGAGGAAGAGATTGTGTACCTGAGAATGCACCAGGAGGTCTAGGAACTCTAGTTCTTGCTGAGATCCTTGATTGCTCCTGTCTGATTTTAGAATACCTATTTCTTAGTGTAGTTAATGTCACACCCCAACCGATGGCAGAATACGTCGGGGCGCGATGATTATCCAGATGCACACAACACTAATTAAATGTTGTGATATTTTTAATCAACCCATTTCATAGTGTTAGAGCATAACCGGTTCGTTGTGTGAAGTATCTGAACAAAGGCGGAGATGCAAAGAAGGCTGTTGACGAAGTGAGCCACGAACTCACGGTTTGTGACCCCCGAACTGAGACTTCGTGTCAGTTCGTGGCCAGCAGCTTTTTTAGTATAAATACATGTTTGCTTTGTATTTTAGAAGTGACTTTTGAGAGAGAAACAGATCTTAAGTGTGTATTTATGTGTGTGTCTCAGTTTGTTCTTCATTGAGTATTTACAATTGAGTCTTGGTGATTTCAATAAAGAAACCGTTATATTTACATCTCATTCTCACTCAAACGATCAAGAAAACCTTTAGTAAGATCCATTCCAGGTCTTTACAAGTGGTATCAGAGCAAATTTAGGTTGCTCTATTGCGTTTGCTTTGATCGTTTTCGTTTTCCTGATAAAAACGAGTGTTTTTCTATAAAAAAACGTGTCAAGTTTGAGCTTTTCGAATCAAATTAATTCCTGAAACATTCCTATTGCTAAAATTTCTTTGACTGCATCAAATCTCGATCAAATTCCTTCAAAATCACAAAAATTAGTCAAAATCAGTTTCAGTTCGCGTCAAGAACACCCAGTTCGTGCAAATAACTGTCGAGATGTGCCAGTTTGTGCAAATAACCATCACGAAGGGACAGTTCGCGTCAGTTCATGTCCACTTCATGAAAGTCAATTCGTGTCACTTCGTAGGTCACTTCGCATGTCACTTCGAGAGTCTGTTCTCAGCTGAGTTCGTACCAGTTCGTGTACCAGTTCATTCCAGTTCATGCACCAGTTCATACCAGATCGTGCATCAGTTCGCAAATCAATTCTAAAATCGAAATTTCTTGATTGTCTCACTAAAACTGACGTAACTTGAGTTCCGTTAAGACTTACGGGAGCTAATACCAGCCAAAATGGCTGTCTTGGATAGATCTACACTTTTACTCGCCTTACGGCTAGTATCATCCGTTTCGATACCCAAATTCCACTTCTAAGACCACCGTTTTTGTGTTTGAAGTTTTTAGGGTGTCAATTCCGGTATTTTAAAAAGTTATTCCAGCTCATCGAACTGATTTTTCATAAATTGTTTGACAATTAGTGTATCACAAGTTAGTCCTGTGATACCTAAACTGATGTAATGGGAAGATTATCATGAATGGAAAGGTGATTTTGAGATTTATATCAACGAACATTTCAAAGAGTTTTGGAGGATAATTGATAAACAATTCAAATGGCCTACTGATAGAAGTGGACATATAAAAGTACATCGACATCTTTCTCAAGAAGAAAGGGCTTATACTGATAATGAACAAAAAGCCATAGACATTCTCAAAACTGCTCTTTCAAGAGAGTTGTTTCTTCAATTCACAGTTTATCACACCGCTAAAGATAAATGGAATGTGTTGAAGGAAAAATGTGAGACAAGTACATTGTCTGATGATATGGCAAATATCCAGAATATTGCTCCAATAATGTGTAAACATTGTAATAATACTTCACAAGTGAATGAGACATTGATGAAAGAAAATGCAGAGTTGGAAAGTAAACATAAAGCAATAAAGTGTGATCGAGATTTGTTCAAACAGAAACATAAGCAGATCACCGAGGCACTTTTGGCGGAATGTGATAGAATGAGACTTCAGAAATATGAAAATAATCAGCTATCACTCAAGAACATTGATTTACAAAAGGAATTGTTAGATGCTCAATCAAAGATTTCTGAGTTGTACATAGAAATTGTTGATTTGAAGCGACAATTTGAAAATTGCAAATTTTCAAACACATTTATCAATTATGTGTATCAGATGACATGTAGTTCTGAAAGTAATAAGAAAGTTGAATTTTATCAAGTTCTTGCTCTTACAATTATAATCAGTTCGATTTCAACTGAGCAGTTTCCTGAAGAAACATTTGACTATTTAAAGTTTGCAATTTCAACTTCAGAAGATAATCAAAAGAAAAAGGCTGATAAAAAGGAGGAAAAGGTTGATGAAATATTTGATCCAAGCAAGGTTCCAAAGTTTGTTTCTAAATCTACATTTTTGGATCAAGAAAAGGTGCTTAATGGAAGTCAAGGAAAAATTCGTTTGAATAAGTTTTCAACAATAATGTTGATGAAACTTTACTGAACAAGGAGAAGGAATTGAAGGCTATCAAATCCGATTTTTCAAGGCTAGCCAAACGAGGCCATAAAGTACCAAATTCTGTGAAAGATAAAATCAAACAGAAACAAGGTAGCTTAGAATTTGAAAACAATGAGATCCCAGTGAAATATGTTAAAAAGAAAGTCAGAAATGTTGAATAGAAGGTGTTGTTGAAAAAGAAGAGATTCCATAACACGCCAACTAAACGTTAGAAAAAGATAGCTTCTCCTTTTGGTAAGACTTCAACAGAAGATTCTTCATGTTTGTCTGATGATGCAATACCCAAAAGCGGTAACAGTACAACTTCATTTGTTTCTTCTAAGTCAGACAAATTTTATCATCAAGATAAATTCTTTGGTTATAGAACAGGGGCCAGCTTTGACCTGTGAATGCTATTGGCGCCTCCTGCTGTGTTTCTGGTTCAAGTTCCGAAAGCAGATTGACCACCGCATCTTGTTTCACCGCATGAAGTTTAATTGTGTTTGCCCTTCCTCGTAACCTCGATTGTGGAAACTGTATTGGTAGAACCTATAGTTTAACAATGTTAAATATTAGGTGCAACATAATTAAACTCCAGGCTTCAATTTTTACTATCAAATTTTATCGTTCATGTTTCATTGATTAAAATTTTAGTGATATTGGTTCTGTATAGACTTATTCTATACTCCACCTCATTTTTAATTTCTTTTTTAGAATGATCTATGCAAAATCTTTTAACTGATTTTTCCAAGCAACTATTAAAGATTCCTATTTTCAGTCATCTAATGTGAGTATATATATCTTTGGCTATTATGGTACTTTTCCTTTTTACATATTTTGTAATCTTTTTATGCTTCATATTGTACGATTCATTTCATTTCTTTTAAAATCGTTAGTTAATGGGTAAATCCTATTCTTCAAATTCAGTGTAATTTGATTTTTCAAGATTGTGTAATTTGATTGTTAAGCATACCGAATTTGTTACATCTTACCAACTGATATGAGGTTAACGCTAATTTTCAGTCTTTGTAGAAGACTTTGTATGTTCTTTATACAATGTTTAAAATTAAATGGTCAGAGCTAAACTTCTTTTTAGTTTATATGGTTTTACTTTGATTACTTTTAAGTTCTTTCGCGATATGTATGCGATTTTAATCCAAATATGTTTTGCTAATTTATATGAGGTGATTAAACTATAGTATATGCATGTGATCATATTAATTCTGGAAACTGGTGAAATGGTAGACACTTCAAGGGCAACTTTGGCATCATATGAATCCAAACCCCAATGCCCTCCAAAATCTTCTACTTTTCGTATTGGTTTTTGTTTTTAAAAACGATGTTCGCTATCAGAATCTTTGAAAAAAATATATGAAAAATAGAGATTAGACTAGTTCCATCCCATTCGACCCTGTAAGGAATATTGCGCTTGGAAGATTTCCGGCTGAATGCCAATTTTACTATGTTCCGGCTGAAGTTGAAGTTGAAGTTGAAGCGGAATTCTCACTTCAAGCGGAACTGGCAGTTCAAGCGGAAAGAAGCAGTTTTGTCTTATGGCGAATATCCCGGGTGAACTCGATTATCCACCAGATAATGAGTTCAACCGGACTTTTCCTGAGATGTCTTTTCAGCAAGTCTAATCCTGCAAAAGCTTCTCGTTTGCTTCTATATCTGATTCAAGCCGCTCTCCTAAAGTAGTATGCTGCTGCAAACACGCAAGATATTCCAATTGCTGATGTTTATTCTTTTAGTAGTTTGTATTTGACTTTTTAGTTTACGGTCTAGATTAGATCGCATGAGATCGATGGCTGTGATTGATCTCATCTGCACTATATATAGCTTGTTAGCTCTCATTTTACACAACAGTTGTCATCACTTGTAATAGTGTAGCTTTGAGTTAATACACATAGTGCCGAGTATTTGATACTTTGTTGTTACTACTATTCTGCAAATCAAGCATTTACATTATACAAGAATTCAACATTGCTTAAGAAAAGTGAAATATAACTTAATTCCGCAAGGTTATATTTGTACGTAAAGGGCTTTGTTTAAGTTTAACTCTGTCTTATATCGATCCTACAATTGGTATCAGAGCTTTGGCTCTTTACTTTGAAGACTTCTAGTGCTTCAAAGTTGATACTTTACTTGCTTACTTGATATCTACAAGCTTTTTTCTGTTTTACAAAACTGTTTTTCACAATGACTGACTTAACTCTTGGTTCACTTAATGGTAGCTCTAACAAACCACCAATTTTCACTCCTGATGACTTTGATACTTGGAAACTCAGGATGAAAGGTTTTGTTAGAAGCCTAGACAGACGCATTTGGAACAGGTTGACTGTAGGTCCTTACAATCCAACTGTTCAATCTGCTGATGATGCCCAAGTGCAAATACCAAAACCACTAGACAAATATGTTGAAGCTGATTATACTGAGCTTGAATATGATCACAAGGCCTACTGGACTCTCCAGGTTGCATTACCCAACTCTGTACTGGTAGGGTTCAAGGGATATAAGACAGCACATGGCTTGTGTAATGCTCTCAGTGAAATGTATGAAGGGTCTAGTGAAGTTAAGGAAAACAAGAAAGATGTTTTGAAACAAAGATATGAAAACTTTACTTACAAAACTGGTGAATCTATGACCAACCAGTACCTTAGATTTGTTTCACTTCTTGATGAATTGCAAAAGGTAGAAGTAAAAACTGAACAGGCTGATACCAACAGGAAGTTCTTGAGATCCTTACCTCCAGCCAGGACTGTCTACACAGTCAGCATCAGGGAGTGCAAGGACCTCAAAAAGCTTAAACTAAGTGAACTCCATGGAGTCCTTAGTGCTTATGAAATGGAGCTTAATTTTAAGCAGAACAACTTTCCTGAAGCATCACCACAGTTGCAAACCACTGCTTTGGTTACAACTGATTTTTCAAAAGATCTCAAATTCACCTCAATATCACTCTCCCTCAGTCAGTTTCATTGAGTCACCTAGAGGCTCAGAGAGTTTTTCAACACTGTTTGACAACTCTCACTCTACCTATGTGGCAACTGACTCATCTCATGGCTTCACACGTGAAGACTTGGAATGCATAGGGGCAGATGATCTAGAAGAGATGGACATTTTAACTCAATTAGCTATGGTTTCTGTAAGGGTCCAAAGATTTTATAAAAGAACTGGAAGAACTTATAAAGGGTCAAAGGGATCATCAATTGGGTTGGATAAATCTAAAGCTAAATGTTTTAATTGTCACCAACTTGGCCAATTTGTCAGGGAATGCAAGCAGCCAAGGAGAGATGGACAGAGCAATAACAACAATGTCCAACAGAGATCAAATCATGGAAGCAACAACAGCAGCAGTCAACACAACAACAACAATAGCAACCAGCAGCCAACTCAACCAAAACCACTTGGAAATCAAAATGTGGTGACAGCTGTAGCTAACCAGACTGAATGCTATGAGTGGGATGACTTTATCACTGAGTTTGAACCAATCAACCATGCTTTAATGGCCAAAGAAGATTCAACTGAACAGGTAAATGAGATTCCTGAAAAAGTTTTGGAAAATCTGTGCAGCCCTTCCTGCATGGAAAACTGAAACTGCATACATCACCAAAATTGAAAATTTAAACAAAGAATTTGATGCTTTAAAGCAAACTAACTCTATTTTGGAAACACAATTAGAGGATTTGTTGAACAAACTAACTATTTCAAGACAAGAAACAAAAGATGCAAAAGCAGAAAATAATGTTCTTGAAATTAAGTTAAAAGATGCCTTGTTCACCTGTGACAAATTCCAAACAGCTAACAAGAAAGTTGAGAAACTTTGGAATGGAGCAATGCATGGGAAAACAGGTATTGGGTACAACAATGTTGAACCACCCAAGGAATACTCACCTGTTATTGCTCCAATCCAAGCACTTCAGAAGGAGTGCAGTGTGAGTCTAATTGTTGACAGCACTGCATCTTCCTCATCTGAATCAAAATCTGTTGAAACATCTTCAAACTGTGAAGTCAAAGATGCTAGCACATCAGCATCTGTTGACCAATCCAAGGTTTTAAAACCAAAAGTTGCTTTTCCACCACCAACTATTTATGAGCCAAAAGACTCAAAAGTTGGAGGTAAACTACCTGAACAGCCAAAACCAAGTGAAACTGAGAAAATGGGTAAGCTTATTTACCACTAGGTCACTAATGAAAAGATAACCAGAAACACAGATACTAATGAAGACCTTATTCCCAACGAACTGGAAATTCATCATCAGCTTCTCCATTTTTGCATTTGGACACCGCAAGGCTGCTCCAGATGATTTCATTGAGGACATTGCGTATGCCATTCATGGATTTGTCTCCGGTGAAGGTTTCAATCTTTCCCACCAACTGATGAAGTGGATGATTTCTAACTTACATCCCACTGGAAGACAAAAGAAGTTCCTGATGTATCCATGTTTCGTTCAAGCAATCTTGAATCATTACTATCCAACCTTGGTAAAGCAAGGAGAGACTTTCTCAACCAGTTCGATGAACACTGGTTCTTACAGGAAGTACCACAAAGGCAAGTATCAAGGAATCGAGGTACCTTTCTTTCCTGAGATGATTGCTCGATTAGCTCCCGTTGATGCCGAAGGAGATGTCCACATGGGTGAAGCTGCAGTTGAAGTACAACCTGAACCTTCTGAAGTGGCTCAAGTTCATTCTACATTGGACTTGAATGCCCCAGTTATACCAGATCCTGCTACTGCTACTGAAGACCTTGGGAATCTCCAGGGTGATAATGTTGATGCATCCGAGCATGCTGAACCGCCTAGTCCAGTGAATGTGTTATCTTCTGAAGCTGAGAAAGGTGATGACACCGATGATGAAGAATCTAGCTCCTCAAGCTCAGATGACACTCCTGACCAAGCTGAAGCAATTCATCCAAGGAAAAGGCAAAGGACTGGAGAATCTTCCAGGGCCTGGACAAAACTGACACGACAATCATCATCTGATGAAAGCTACAAGCCGACAAAGGATGATTTGGATGAAGAAGACTCTTCAGTCTCCCTCGATCAGATGGATCTTTCATATGATCTTGCAGCTGAGATTGAGAGTGCTCCTAAGTCTCCTCCTAAGTTAACTTTAAACAAGCTTACAATTGTTGCTGATGAAGGAAATCAATCGTCTGAGTTACTCACTGTAAGAGCTATGAGAAGCAAGTCTTGCAAAGAGAAACTCCAAGTTAGAAGAAAACCCGGTTCCTCTGATGAATATGAAGTTGTTGGTCCTTCAAGCACTCCTCTAGATACGACTTTGGCTACTACTTCTGTCTCTCCTTCTCCTGCTGATAGGATCGACATGGATATGAGACCTCTTGATGTTATAGCTGAAGATGCTGCTGTCACCACTGACCCCGCAGGTACTGTCACTACAAGCCCTACAGTTTCAGAAGATGAAAAAGTATTGGAACTGCAAGCAGAGATTGTGAATCTTCAGAGTCAAAATGATCATCTCAACTGTTGTCTACAAGTGGCTAACCAGAAGATTGCTGATCAGTCACAAGTAATTGCTGAACAAGCTGTAGAAATCCAAAGACTCAAGGACTTATTAGCCAAATCCAATGAAGATAAACAGCTCAGTGATAAACCAGATGGAGATGAAGCTGGTGATAATCAAGGAAGTGAGTTGCCGAAGGACCTGCCTCAAGCTAATCCAGAGACTGTTGGTGACAATTCTCAAGAACCAAATTCTTCAACAACCATGCCTACTGGCAAAGATGCTATTGGTGCTTATGACTCCTCGAGCCCACTACATGACAGTGATTTTGAGCTTGATGCTGATATGTTCACTGAAGGAGATGGACTGAACTCTTCAGATGATGATGAATCTTTCGTCAACAGTCTCCTTCATGATGAACCTGTAGATGAAGCCTTGGAAGCAATCAAGAAGCTGGCTCCTGTACCTGAAAACCTGAAACTCCCAAGATTTTCTCAGGCAGCTAGTATACTTGATATTGAGGGAACTCCTAATGTTGAGGCTGCTGGTGCATCTAGTTCAGACCTTCAACTCTCTCTGGTGCCCTCTATTCTGACTACTACCGATGCATCCACTGCTCTTGTTCCAGCAACTGAAGGAGTCCGTCACATGCACGTTGACCCGGCCTTCTTAGATTTTGCAATGGCCAACTTCAGGGAATATTACGCAGAGAAAATCTACTCGAGAAGAAATTCTTGTGGAATTCTGATTGAGTCAATTGAAGATGATACCGGTGAAGTCACATATAAGAACATCCATACACTGTAGATTTTGGAGATGAGGACGACATGAATGAGCTACAAGAACGTATGCATGTGCTCATGAATGAGGCCAACCCTCTGAATTACATTGATTTAGATCAGATTGAGAGTGAAGATGATGAAATGGAACCTCTGTTTCCCACTCCAATCCAAGTGAAGAAGGAGGTGGATGACATATATGTACAGGTTTCACTTTCTGAACTAATGGAGTCCTCAGCTAAAGCTTCTGCACTGGATATAGCTCCCCATGTTCCAAGTGCTGTTCCTGCAGATGCAAATATCATCAACTTAGAATCTAGTGCTGCCCAAGATTCTGAGAGTCAAACTGTTCCTAATGTTTCTACTGAGCAAAGCTTCCGCGATCAGATTTTTGAAGCCTCCTTTATACACTTCTCCTCTGAGTCCGAAGCTGAAGATGAACCAACTGTGACTGTGACTCAAGAACCTGCGGTTATAGAACAACCGGGTCCTTCTACTGAGGATAGAGGAAAGAGAAATTTTAACCCCAGAAGAACTTGCTGAAGAGCATAGTAGAAGGGAAGCTGAGAAAGAAAGATCTTGCAGAACACTCATTGATGAAGGTCTTAGTGAACAAAACAGACTTCGTGAAGAAAAGGCTGTTGCACTGAAGCGATATGAATCTAATCATCCTCCTGCTGTTATGTATGCTAAAGGATCAAGCACGTTGCCAGAACGTTCAGAAGCAATCAGAACAGATGAACCATTAATCCGCGTTGTCACAAATCTAGAGGGAACTGATGTTGATGCTGATGACAATTATGTTACAGCCAACATGGTCAGAACTCTGATGAAAAACAACTTCTCTTTGAAATATATGTTGAGTTTAACTGAAGCTGAGTTGACCATGTTATACACCGACGAGGAGAGGTTGAATTCTCATCTGCCTCAAAATCAAACAGTTGAAGCACATTCTGAAATCCTTGTTGATATCTTTGCCGACACGAACAAAACTGTGGATTTCCATCCTATCCGTGATCATCTCTCGGACCTCACCCTTGACATCGGCAATACTTTCATTCCTCCTCCAGAGAGCTCGTCTATTGATCCTCCCGACTCTGAAGCTTACATTATTTCCACTACCAACAGTATGAACTCTGAGGCACTCCGTAACTTCTGTAAGTTCAAAAACATTAACAAAAAGGCTTACTACAAGAAGAGACTACCTGGTCTCCGGAAGTTTGTGTGCGAGTATCGGAAGACAGAGAGGTTGGCGAAGTTGGAACAAATCAGAATTATTGAAGAGGAACGGGCTAAAGCTCTTAAGAGAAAAGATACTCCCCAAATCTATAACGAATGGGATAAGCTAACTCCTAACTTGAAGGCTATGCAATTATTTGCTGCCAAAAACTTGAGGAAGATGCCTAGCAACCCTAACGTCAATCATGGGATGAAGATCTTAGGATGGAAATATGATGAAGCCTTTGATGCATTCATGGTGAAGACGAGAAACGGCTTTGTCCAAATATTTGGAGACTTCAAAGCTCTCACTAGCTTATTCTCCTGGGAACTAAAACAGCTCAAGTACCTGGACCTGGTGAATCATACTAACCATCCAAAAGGTGTAAGGGCTGCTGCATTGATCCAATATGCTTATGATGATAAAAGATTCAATCAAAATCCAGAAGCAGAGAGAAAAGCTCAGTTGGCAGAGGAGAAGAGAAGGCTCCGTGCTCCTCACCGTGGAATGTTCAAGGATGTTGGAAAGGAAGTGAAGGCAAAGACTATCCCGGGAAACCAGAAGAATGCTCCTATGATAAGTTGGTATTATAACGGGATGACTCATGAGTTAGTGATTGAGAGAAGTGGTGCTGAAGCTATCAGATTATTTGCTGCTATAGAACTCCGTCTTCTCTCTCGATCATACTTGAAGCTAATGTATTATGAGAAGATGCGGACAATACCTGTTCAGTTGAGACCCTATGAATGCTATGATGCCAACTACTTCTTAATATTCTTAAACTGGTGGTGTGAAAGGCTAGCTGGATTAGGTCGACTCACTCTTAATTCTGAACTTCTAAGAAATGCAACTTGTTGGTTGATTGAAGAGCATGGCTCAAGTGTCATTCTTGATGGGGGCAAGAAGATTGGTTGAGCTAAACAACTTTAATGACTTGAAGAAGCTCGTATGGCAAGATCTCTTTAGGCTGTATGACATGGGTATTCACGTACTCTCTGACAAAGACAGACCTACAGCCAGAGAAAACTGGAGATTCCTGCTGAAGCTAACAGGTCAAGATGCTTGAAGCTCCCAAGTTTGCATTGCTAACAAGGGTGGAATTGTTGGAACCTTTTTGTTAGCAACACAAACTTATTTTTGTCTTATCATTGTAATTGATACTTTGTTTTGTAATTTTCTTTTGTTATGTACTTGGAGATCTTTGTGAAATTGTTAACGAACTTGTTTTGCCTCTTAGCGTACTTGTTACTCATGTTCTTAACGGACTTGATTGATTACTCTTAGCGTACTTGTTTAAGTGTTATCTTAGCGGACTTGTTTATTCCTAACGTACTTGTTTGCTTAGAGTATTTATTAATGTTCCTAGCGTACTTCATTTGTTAGTAACGAACTTGTTAGCGTATTTGTTTATGTTAGCGGACTTGTTAATGCTTAGCGTACTAGTTAGCGGACTAGATAATACCTAGCGTACTTGTTAGCGGACTTATTGATATCTAGCGAACTTGATATAATGCTTAGCGAACTTCTTTTACTGTTAGGATATTTTGTTGAATTCTAGGCAATGATTGTGTCGTGTCAAACATTCTCTTTGTCTCCATCACACTAGTAGTATAAATACTACTTGGAAAAACCCTATTGAGCACGCATCAAGGTTTGCCTACTGAAGAGAGCCTCCCGTGTGTGTGTTCTTGGTGTTTTGTGTGTGTTTTTGAGTTTTAGAGATCACCCATGGGTGATCGTTGAGGCGAATCCAACCCAAATCGACCATCACACATGATTTTCGCACTTGTGTGATGAATCGTATGAGAACAAGATACTCAAATTTGGTCCTGACACTCTAACCAAGTCTCATTCGCCATTGTTGAGTCCAAGAACTCAAAAAATAGATCATCGCAGAAGCAAGGTTTGCAATTTATATGGTTATAGTTCTCGGAGTTGTGCTTGTATGTGTTTTCAAGTCCATCACAGTCGGAAAAACATTTTTAATGGTGATTTAGGGTTTTCCGGTGATCGCCGCTGTAAAGATCGAATAAGAAAGAAGGTCTTTAGTCTTGGGTCCTCGTTTCCAGGTCTTTAGTTCGGCCACTGAGGTTTTCGGACCGGCTTGTTTCTTGGTCTTCTAAGGTTTTCGATCAAAGCCTCCGACTGATCGAAGCTGATCAAAAACGTAGTGGAATACCCTTAGGAGACCGAATACATGTCTACAACCGAATCCCCTCTCATAGCTGAATACCTGGACCGACTATCCTTTGTTAAATAAAAAATGATAATTGAACCGAATACATATGAATGCTTTGACTGATCTAAACTTTGTTAATGTGTTTGTGTTCAGTCATGTTTGTTTTTCTGATTTGTTTGAGGTATGTGTGGTGAAATGGATTTTACTTTGGATCATAACATTGTTGCTTTCCTGATTTGAAAATGCGTGAACATAGGATCGTCTACTCGATCTAGCTAATCGGACATCGAAACGTAATTAACCAATTGTTTTATTGATCAACGAAGAACAATTACAATCAGTAAACACTTAGAAACAGATTCAGATAAACACACTCAGAAACACACACTTAACAGAAATCTCACATACTCAGAACCACCTATTACAAAGACCAA
Organism: Deinandra increscens subsp. villosa; assembly: GCA_039602395.1. Taxonomy (NCBI): domain Eukaryota; kingdom Viridiplantae; phylum Streptophyta; class Magnoliopsida; order Asterales; family Asteraceae; genus Deinandra; species Deinandra increscens. Next base: position 33,777,082 of record JBCNJP010000025.1, read on the forward strand.
ACAACTATTTATACCCAACTGGCCGATCCCTGTTCGAACCTTAGGTTCGGCCAGTCCGAACTCCTGGTTCGGACCAGGCTCGGCCAAGTGACATTTGGTTTGATCTTGTACATAGCTTGATACTTCACACAACGCACATTTCAGGTATCAACATGATTTACCCTCCCGCTGATCATAGAGAGTTATTCAGATCCTTGATTGTTGGCTTGAACAAGTGTTGTCTTAGTGTTTCCTTAATAGCTACCCCAGTGGCTTGTAAGAAGACGACAAGAGATTTTCGGTCAACAGTTAAAATTAGTGATGAAAAGAAACAAGTTATTGCTGAGATACATAATTAACAAATTATGACTACAGAAGAAGTAATTCGACAAGCACTGGGATTTGCCGATAAACCAGAAGATTCTACAGAGTATCCCAAAGAAAAAGTTTTGGAAGTGTTGAGAGAAATGGGATTTCGTGGAAGCACACCACCGACCATGAAGAAGTTAGTACCTATATACTGGAAAATGCTTGCACACTACATGTAGAAGTTTTTGTTTGCTAAGAAGAGTAGTACTAATGAGCTCAACAAAACCCATACATCTGCATCTGTGGCACTTACAAAAGGATGGAATTACAAATTTTCAAAGATTATGCTCAATGATTTACAAAAGGATGGAATTACAAATTTTCCGAGATTTATCCAGATGATCCTTGATAGTCGATACTCCATGCTCAGAAAGACTGCTGATGATCTTGATCTGAAACCTATGGGATATGATGTGTTTGCTTTAGTTCATCCTTCAAATGGTGGAAAGAAGAAACTTGAAGGTGTTAATTTGGGAATTAAGTTTAGAGTACTTGCTGAAGTTGCAGACGATATTCCCGCTCCAGTTCCACTTAATGTTGTAGTTGCTGAAGAACATGATGTTGAGATTTTGAGACAACCCTCACCTGAATCCGATGAATTCAACGTCATTGCATCAGATGATGAAGAAGAGGGTGACCCTGATGTAGAGCATGATCTTACATGAAAACGAAAGGTACCTGAGGATCCTCCTCTCAGTTCTCTTTTAGCTAAAGATGTAGCTCTTTCTGCTGATGATACTGATCATAATATTGAACACCAAATAATCCCAAGACCTAGTCAATAAAGAAGGCAATTAGTCCCAAGGATCCCCACTCAAAGTAGTTCTGAAATGGGGACATCCTTGCCCCAATCAGTGTTGATTTGATGAATTAAACCCAACAAAGCACTAGTGTACAAGGTGTTGCAGTCACTCCTTACTTTAGTGAATCAAGCAAAGGAATAGAAAAGGAGACATCTGAGTCTATTGCTATCCGTGATTTGAAACTGTGTGTTGTTGTTCTCAGAATAAGGTATTCATAACTCAAATTGGTTATCTAACCACTATGCTTACGTCTTGGGTGAAAAGTCTCCGATAAAGGATCCAAGAACTAATGAAGATCAAGGTGAGCTTTGGGAAAGCATGCTGAACATAGTCCTAGTTCTCATCAAAATGATCCATCAAATATGTCTAAAGACGATGACAAACAAAATGATCCAAAGTTTGTTTTGGAGGAATCAAGTATTGGTGTTTAGGAACCATTTAATGTGGGTGCATTCTTTGCTACTGAAGATCCAAATCAAGATGACCATCCCTTTATGGACCCCAAATGATGGGATTATATGATTGTGGCTGGTCCATCAATTCACATTGATGAGTGGTTTAAGGAGAATACTGGCCCTCCTCCTGAAAGATACTTATTCAACTTGGCAAGCATTTACACGATAAGCGAGGCATTCGGTTTGCAGTGAAATCACAGGAATATGATTCTGATAAGAGAATAATTTTTTATTAATCGAAAGGGTGCAACTCCTCTTGAGTACTATGAGAAATGGCCTCAATTTCACTCATGGACGAAGATTGATCTCACTAGCTTTGCAAGTCCTCCATTCTTTAATTATGGCAGAAATGGTCCAGCTTCATTCTTTTTCAATAAACTACAGAATGTTATAAAGAATCAATTCAAATATTTCATCACTGCTTAATCTTCATTGAAGACTTATAAAGGCATATTCGACAGTCATACTGGGAGAGAGTTTATTGTAGTATGGTGGCCAGCGACTGATAAATCTAAGATGATTCCTTTGCCACCCAGGCATCCTGAGAATTTCCTCTATGATATCAAGACATGGCTGTCACACCCCCAAATTAACCACTAACGGGGTTTATACCGTTAAGGGGTGCGACCAGACCAGGACCACAACCATTAGTTACAAATACTAAACGAATCAGAGTTAGTCCAAAGATATATCATAAAAACAATCTCAAGTTACGCAGCGGAACAAAATATCATTCTAGCACTAACCACGTGCTTTACAAATCAGTGTATTAAATTCCCAATTAGTTTAATTAAAATAAAGGTCTTCATGTGCCATGCCAACCCGCTCCGGATACTCCTTAGCGATCTGCAAAGGTTTAAACCACGCAAGTGTCAACCTAACGGTTGGTGAGTTCACAGTGGGCATGTCATGCATTGGCCCGGTCTCATAATCATAATCGTGTCAACATATGTATTCGTAATATTTGTTTGTGAAAAGCAATGCTCAGTTATATACGCCAATTCATAAACATTTGTTATTTAGTAGAGTTATTCTCCGTAACAGAGTTATCGGGTATGTACTAGTCTTGTATAATTAAAGTGCTCAACCGATATCGCGGGTAGCTAATCCGTTGTTTCCATGCACTAAGGAAGTTTGTACCAAAGCTGACCATTTAGTATCGTAGAGGCAGAGCCTTCAGCCATTTTGTTTTGCGGACATTCGTCATCGCGGCTTTGCCTCCCCCGTGTCCTCTCGGGATCACGGTCAAATAGGCTGATATTGTACCTCCGTGCACCTCCAGTGTCACGAGGCGGAGTTTGTCAAACTCCAGTAGATCTACCCAACATCCCCTCGCTTTACAATTAATGGCACAATTAAGTTGAGGACTTTTTCAGTTAAGAAGGCAATCCTTAGAAATCATGTGATATCATGTGGTTTAGACTTTAACCTACACTAGCCATATTAAAACGGTTTTCGTTTCAGAAATAGTTTGTTAAGTTTCACAAGTGCTTCCCATAAAACACTTCAAGTTCATCAAGTAGATGCATAGCATTCTAAGTTTTCAGTTTTATCAAGTGGTGCATAGCACTCGTAAAGTTGTCAGCATTGTTTTCCATTAAGTTATCCAGTGTGTCCCAAACGGGCTCACAGTAAACGGGTTAGTGACACTCACCTTTGGTTGCACTGCTACACTTGTTATATAATCCAAGTTTTGCTTAACGAAGACCTATGAACACGTTTAGGTCTTAAGTATTAGTTTGGTGTCTAATCTTTACTTAACGTCACTATGGCCCATAACATAGTACGTTGAAACTATGACTCGACATACGACACACGACACCGATGGTTGATCATAAACAAGGGTTCATATACATCAGAAATCAAAGCATGTATCATCATGGCATAATCATGTAAGTCATGGCATAACATTCAAGCAAATTGCACAAGTTTGGTTTTAGGTCTAGTCACAGTTTCGCTAGCATAGATTCGCTAGGCAGTTTCGCTATGTGCACGGGCAGCACTTTCGCTAGGCAATACCCGATGACACAGTTTCGCTAGACTAGTTTCGCTCGAAACTGTTGACACAGTTTCGCTAGCCTAGTTTCGCCCGAAACTGGTTTGAACTTTCGTTCAGGGAATTTCGCTCGGTAGATTCGCTCGAGCTGGTCTGGTTGGTTTACCCGGCGACACTACAGTTTCGCTACATAGTGTCGCTGGATGAAGATACACATAGTTTCGCTACATAGTTTCGCCCAGAGAACAGTACAGTTTCGCTGGTCGCGAAAAACACCTTAATCAGCCTAAAAATCAATCTAACAGCTTCCATATTACATGCAATTCATTATCTAGCATTCATAACCATTTACCAACATAAATCAGTAAGCTTTAACACCTTAAACATGCATTTTCATTATCAAATCACCAAAAACACATTTTAACCTAAAATGACCTAATCTAGCATAAATCTTCAACATGGATGGATTTCACACGTAAAGTTACTGACTTTATAACAGATCTAGCAATCCTAAGCAACATATCAGAAGATCAAGTGATTTCATGGAGGTTTGGTCATGCTTTATGAAGAAACACATAGAAAACACATAGAAATGGCATAAAGGAAGGTTTTGGGACTCACGATTCGATCAAGGAATCGAATGGATGTTGTCTTGAGGCTGAGATCTTGGTTTTTCTTGATGGTTTTCAGCTGACCAGATCTCCAGAGAAGAGTGTGTGTGTTTTTGTGTAAATGAGGCAAATATGAGAACTAGGGTTTATTAAGATTATTTATATCAGAGGCTAGTTTCGCTGGCAGTTTCGCTGGCCAGGCGAAACTAGCTCTGATCACGTTTTAACTGATTAACTTAGCTGGCTACCGGGCGACACTTCAGTTTCGCCCGGTAGTTTCGCTGGCTGCACAACTTAGGCAATTTTCACATAATCAAGGAATTACAATTTGTCATGCTATTCATAATATTAAATCATGCGTTTAAATCACATTGCACATAATGACATTAATAAATGAACACATAGCACATATGGGCGGGTTCGGTGATCAACCAAAGGTCGTGGACGTATTCGGCCTAGTTAAGTATTAGTCACTAAGTTAACACTTATAACGTAACTAACGGAGTTGTCTAACGGAAGTAAACCTTGAAATTCTCGGATGTCACAATGGCCCTATAACAACTACTCTGGTGAAGCAACAATTATCTATGAATGCAAGACTATGTGTGTCAAGGAAGTCCATGATTTGTTGAGGTTTCGTGAAACTAATATAAGAACCCTCAGTCGCCATCAGATTGAGCATGCTTCAGAGGATGCAGAGGAAGCTAAAGTGTACACTCGAGCGCTTGCCCTCGTCGGGAATCAAAGAAGTTTTCAATATAGAAGACATCTAATGACATAAGCCTAGGGGAAGATTGTAAGGTCAGGTTTTTCTTAGGCTTATGCATTAGATTAGTTTTGGACTTGGTCTATTGCTTTGTAATAGTTAGTTAAGGCTAAACTTATATTTTGATGGGCTTAAATATAAATGGGTTAGGTTTGGTAGAAGGTGGGGGGATCCCAAGGTTATGGGATATGAGTTTGTATATAAACAAACTCATATCTTCATTTAGTGCTTATTGATTTCCTGAGCAAAGGGTCGACCACCTAGGGTTTTACAAGAAGCCATCTTGTAATCATTGAAGGTTTCCATTGCTAATTAAGATTCGGTGATCGGTATAGTTTTACTTTTAGTGTTAATCATTCTTGTTACTTTTCTTTTTTATTGAATCAAACTAGTGAAGTTATTTCGCAACCTCACTAGTTCGTGATATCGTGTTTGGACAATTTTGATCCTTACACTCTTTGGGGTAGGAGTCAAGCTTGATCAAGTGAATATTATGGCCAGAACAATGGCATGTAGCTCAGGTTCATTTCTTTTTCGATATCTAGGTGTTCCGGTTGGTGCTAAAATGACAACGACTAGAGGTTCGGATCCCATTATAGAGAAATTTAAGTTGAAATTGGCAACTTAGAAAGCTAATCTTCTTTCTATTGGTGTAATAGAAACTTTAGTTACCTCGATACTAGGTTCGGTATCAACTTTGTATCTTTCTCTTTTTTCATTGCCTTTGAAGGTTAGTTCCATGCTTAGAAGGCCTTCGTTCAAAATTATTTTGGGGAGGAGGAGACAATATCACTAAAATTCCATGGGTCAAGTGGGAGCTTGCTTTAATGGATAAATCTAGAGGTGGTTTAAGTATTGGAAGCTTAATTTCTCTTAATTTAGCTTTAGTGCTTAAATGAAAGTGGAGATATCACAAATGTAATAATTCTATATGGGTGAACATAATCAACTCCATTCATCGCACTAATAATATTGTTTTCGACAAGAATGTGGTGGCTAAAGGTAACGGTGTTTGGAATCGAATTGTTAAAGCTATATATTTCTTAAATGATAATCACATAATCCCTCTTCATGCGATGAGAAAATTAGTGGGATTGGGAGATTCTACAAAATTTTGGCTTGACAATTGGATTGGTGATGAACCATTGGCTACGAAATTCCCACGTCTTTTTTTCTTTTGAGACTAATAAACTATGTCTCACTAATGTGAAAAAAACATAATGTTACGTGGAATTGGGAGTGGCGACGACCCATACGACGGGGTTGAGGAGTTGCAGTTTCATACTCTTTAAAAAGTCTTCGAGCACTTAAATTGGTCAGATAGTAAAGATACTTGGTGTTGGAACTTTGAAGGTCCAAGTGACTTTGTGGTGAAGTTTGTGAGGAAGTTGATAGCAATTAACTTTGTGGTGTAGTTTGTGGTCAGATAGTAAAGATACTTGGTGTTACTTGGAAAACGATGTGGAATACAAGTGTCCCGAAAAAAGTTAATATTTTTGCTTGGAGAATGTTTCTTGACAGGTAACCTACTAGAGCTAATTTAAGATACATGAGGATCGATGTTCCTTTTATCATGTGCCCCTTTTGCGCTAGAGAGATGGAAACAACTGATCATATTTCTTCCACGTGTCAAGTAGCCACAAAGACTTGGAATGCAGTGTTATCTTTGTTACATTTCATGGGGCCATACATAATGCATCCTAAGGAGTTGTATAATTAGATTGGGAGTATGCGTTTTACCAAAATGAAGAAAGTCATTATAGAAGGAATTATTTTCAGCTTGGTGGGTCATCTGGAAGAAAAGGAATGAAGCTATCTTTAATTCTAACGACTTGAAGACGGAACTTAATTTTTTATACCATTTTACATTTTGTGTTTCTTTGGGTAGTGACAAGAAATTGAAAAGTAATTATGTCTTGGACCGAGTGGCTTCAAAATCCACTTCTTTTCATGTAATTTCTTGTTGTTGATGTTTGGTTAGTTTCTTCTAACCATCATCTTTCTCTATAAATTAATTTTCTTTGTCTTTCAAAAAACGTTAAATACTAATTACCGTAATACAAAACAAATTACTAACAAGAAGGTAATGAAAATTAACATTTCAAGTAATAGATTCTGTAGAAGCATGTATAGTTGTCTAGTGCTAGGTCTTGTATTTATAATGTTTTGTATTATCTGGTTTCAGCGGACCAGGGGCGGACCATATGGTACGCCCGGACCATCTGGTACGCTGGTTAGTTGGTCCGCTGGCCAGATCTAGTCTAAAAAGATTTAGCTCGTTTAGAGGAGTGTAGTTGTGAGGTTTGAGTTTTAAACTGTGTGTTTTTGTAAGGTGAAACCTGTTTACTTTCTCTCTCTAAAGGTTGAGCAATAAAGAAGTGTTATTTACCTTGTTGTTTACCGAATTGAGATCGTTATGCACTAGCAAGACCGTTCCTGTGTTATATACCACTTGTAGAACACAGGAACGGTCTTGCTAGTGCATAACGATCTCAATTCGGTAAACAACAAGGTAAATAACACTTCTTTATTGCTCAACCTTTAGAGAGAAAGTAAACAGGTTTCACCTTACAAAAACACACAGTTTAAAACTCAAACCTCACAACTGCTCTCCTCTAAACGAGCTAAATCTTTGTATACTAGATCTGGCCAGCGGACCAACTAACCAGCGTACCAGATGGTCCGGGCGTACCATCTGGTCCACCCCTGGTCCGCTGATACCAGATTATACAAAACATTATAAATACAAGACCTAGCACTAGACAACTATATATGCTTCTACAAACTCCCCCTTGTCTTGTGCTAGTCTTCAGAAGCTCTTGATCAAGTCTCTTTCCAGTGTTGTCTTCTATTATTCCCCGCATGAATCCCGAACGCGGAACATACTCTGATCACTCGTTGAAATTGTAAGGCTTGTTCAGCATAATCAGCCTTATATAAAATGTTGCTGTGATAGAGTTTGTCTATGTCGTCCTTTGATAAATTGATAAGCCACATCGGATCATACAATCTGACTACTTTGTTCTCTTCTTTCACTACCACCACCGCTTCACCAGTACTTTCATCATAATACCACCATCTCAGTGTTTTGATGAAATCTTGTTCTAGTTTCTTCAATGGAATTTTCTTCATCTGAACTGGCTTCTTATATTTCACAATGATCAGGGCTTTTCCAGTGTTCGGGTTGATTTCAGTTGGATGTTCAACAAATCTTTGTCTCTGAGGAGTTAGAAATTGGAACTTTCCTTGACATTCTTCAATCAATTTTTCTTTGAAAACTTCAGCCAATTTATCATTTTCATAATTAAGAAACTGACATCTGGATAAGTCCCTTACATCACAGACCGGCAATGTGCTGAATCTTGTTGGACATTTCAGATATATGATTCCAAACTCCTTTTTGATAGCATAACACTTAAGTTGAGAATCATACATCCAACTGATTATTCTCCCAGATGCTTGTCTACCCTTTCTTTCAAAGTATCTCTTCTGATCAACCTCTTTTACAGATGATTTTACCGGCATTTTCTTTGCCCTTTGCTCTTTTAACCACGCATCAAATAACATTTCCTTCTCTTGTTCTTCAGTCAAGTTTTCAGACTCAGTTGATGCTGGCTGATCAGATTGCTTTTCAGTTTCTTTCTTCTTTAACTCATCTTCAATTTTGTCTTCATCGTCTTTTCCAAAGAAATTAAACCCACCAGACTGATCATTATCTGCAAAGTTTCCATACATTGTAGGATCATCCGGATATTCTTCAGCCGTCATATCTTCCACGTCTACCTGTTCCTCCTCATAATCTACATGTTCATCTGAATCTTCTTCATTATAAGGATCAGCAAACGGAACATCATCCACATCTTCTACATTCAGAGCAAAGATAGCAGCTAACTGCTCTTTTGTGTACAGATTTAAGAACTCTCCCTCAACCCTGGTCACCGGAATCACATCATAAATTTGAGTATCGGTGGTCTCCCCCTGAGATGTAACAGAAGTACCAGCAGTAGTAGCAGACGTTCCAGCTGCATCAGTACCAGTACCAGATCCTCCAACACCTCCTTCAGGATCAGGATCTTCGTTGAAATATTTCATCACATCATCATCATCTTTGCAACTTTCATCTGGATTAGGCCTTCTCTCCCCCTGAGCAGGTAAAGCTTGAAGCAATTGATTTAGCTGCTCACCCAAGGAGATAGAAAGTTGTTGCAGTTTTGCAATTTCTTTGTCTTTTTCTTGATCTCGAGATCGTAAATTAGCAATTGCACGATCTTTCTCTTGATCTCGAGACACCAATTCTTTCACCAAATTCTTTAACCCTCTGAGTTCATCTGCTTGCTGACGATTTGTTGATTCCAACTCATCGAGCCTGGTTTGATGAAGTACTAGCTTCAGATCAGTAGATGAAATTGTTGATTGAGTAGAAGCACTTGCGGTAGAAGCAGCAGTTGAACCCGAAGCAGCAGATGAAAACCTTTTGATAATCAACTTTTGCCTCGGCGGAACAGATGTACTTTGAACATTAATGCTCTTTGTAGTCGGTTGTACTGGAATAGAAGACTGAGATTGTACTTTTTGCTTCTTAGCCGGCGAACTGTGACCAGATATTCTTGCATCGGCCAGAAATGAACCTTGTTGCACAGAAAATTGCTTAGCCATACGTTTGACTTTTCCAGAATAAATCACCTTAGCTTTGCCTTTGTCAGCTGCTGAAGACATTCTAACAGACTCCACCTCTTCCGGAGTATAAGATGGATCATCTGTGTCTTTAGTCTGCTTAGTCCTCTATTCATATTGTGAAGTATCCAAATTCTGCGACTTGAACAGACACCGAACGGTTTTTGCAAATCGAATCCTCCAAATCAAGTGATTTTGAAAATCGGAAACACAGGTTTCATTCTAGAGTAAAAACCGAGCAAGTCTATGTGTTTTTCATCCATTAACAACTCCTAAATCTTGTTTAACCCCTTGGAGTTAGTATTTTCGAAAAACCCGAATCGTAAATCTCAAATAACTCTCAAATGAGATCATCAATCTGCAAAATAAAACCACCATTAGATGCGCAATGTTAAAACCTACCTTTTGCAACAAGAATTACGAGCTATAGTTCGTTATACACGAAGAAATCAAATGAATAGTCGTGTGAAGGGTTTAGGGTTTCTGTTAGAGAAAAAAGAGATGGTCCGCGGGTTATGAAGAACCCGGACCAGAATGTGATATTTATACCCCAAAGTGGTCCGCCCGGCGTACCATATGGTCCGCCGGATCAGAATTAAGACCATTTTGCCCTTTATCCTTCAAAATCTCATTTTTAATCCAAAACGTTCAATTTCTTTAATTTCAAACACGATGAGCAGATTTAGCACCGATCATTTAATCAAGAATTTTCCATCACCGAATTCAGTTGATCAAAAATAAATCAGAATGAAAATCTTTTTGATTTTTATCAAAATTTTTATCAAAACACACTAAAATCTTTTTGATTTATCAAACTTATGCTAAAACACTCCTAAAATCTTTTTGGTTTATCAAACTTAGTAAAAATACCAACTAACAAAAATTTAAATGCGATAACTTATACTTTTGTGAGAAAGATCACAACGTGAGATCATATCAGACATAACGCATCATACACATTTTAATTTCAAAATACTAAGCATGCAAGCCAAGTTGTCTGAGAATACAACCATTTGGTTTATTTCAGCTAAAGCAAGTCATGTTTATAGCTTTCTGATATGGAATTAAGTGTATTTATCAAGCATTAATAACATGGTACCCACACAATCAGGAATACTGGCAAACTGCTTATTTCATATTTTTTTATTTTCCTTTATTCAAGCCAAGTTACTCGCAGCAGAGTTTTCATACTGATATTGTAAACTTGCTTATACAGAATAAAATGTCACAGAGATATCTTGTTCATGATGTTTCTTGCAAAAAGAAATCAGAACCCTAAACAAACAACAATCAGGTCGGCCGGTAGGCACGCAGAGAAAGTCCGATTGTTTAGGAAAATAAAAAATGTAAAATAACGCAGAAGTTGTATAATCCAACAACAATCAGGTCGGTACTCACGTACACGCAGAGAAAGTCCGATGGATTATACGAAACACCAAGAAAATAAAGCAGAAAGTCAAACGAACAACAAGGTCGATCTTTCGATACGCAGACAAAGTCCGATCGTTTGACAAAATAAAGAAAATCAAACAAGTTTAAATATTTCAAAATAAAGCAAGCATACATCAGAACATCTCTTTATTCTGTTTTTGATATTTTCTCATCTTATTCATGCCAGATTTACACAGTACCCATCACAGTGTGTATCCACAATTATTAAGCAGGCATTATCTTTATATCATACTCACATATATCAGACTACTCAGCACATTCAATCAAAACAAACAAGTACCTACAGCCTTTCTTTCTACTCTATCCATGGCAGATAACGTATGCTGATGTACCATCATTTCTCACAAGGTCGGATCAAAATTTCTCAATTTTAATTTTTCAATTTTTATGTTTTAGCTTTTTCAATTTTTTTATGCTTTTTTCCTTTTTCAATACAGAAAATACACTATTTTTGTATTTTTCAATGATGCTCCCCCTAAAAAGCAGAAAACAAAAAAGAAAAACAAAAACGATCAACTGAACCAGATCAAATAGCAGTTAAGCGAATAACCCCATTGATTTTCAATAAAAATCGAAAGCGAACTTTATTAAACGCTTTTGTAAACAAGTCAGCTCTTTGAAAATCAGTGTGAATTTTCTGCAAATCAATCAATTTATTTTCGTAGCAATCACGAATAAAGTGATAACGGATATCAATGTGATTAGTTTTGGAATGTTGAACGGGGTTTTTCGTGATAGAGATCGCAGCTGAATTATCAATAAAAATGGGAGTAGTTAGAAATTTCAAACCATAGTCGCGCAACTGCTGTTGTATCCACAAAACCTGTGAACAACAACTGGAAGCCGCCACGTACTCTGCCTCCGCAGTCGACGTTGCAACCAAGGTTTGCTTTTTGCACTGCCACGACACTAGTCGTTCTCCTAAAAATTGACACCCGGCGGTTGTAGATTTGAAATTTATCTTGCATCCACCATAATCGGAATCAGAATATGCAGTGAAGTCAAACTTATTATCATTAGGATACCAGATACCCAGATCCTGGTTACCCTTCAAATAAGCAATGATTCTGTCCACTACCATCATGTGAGAAACCTTCGGAGCAGCTTGATATCTAGCACATAAACACACAGCAAACATTATGTCAGGACGAGAAGCAGTTAAATACATTAAAGAACCGATCTTAGCCCTAAATAATGTTGGATCCACTTTGGCACCAGTTTCATCTGGTCCAAGACCATGAGAAACCTGTATTGGAGTGCTTGGAATCCGAACATCACCAATCTTGAACCGGGCCAGAATGTCAGTAACATATTTCGATTGATGTAGAAAGATGCCTTTGGCCGATTGGTGGACTTGAAGACCTAAAAAAAATCCCGTCTCGCCCATTGAACTCATTTCAAATTTCGTTTGCATGACACACTCAAATTCTTTGCACAATGTGTCATTCGTGCTCCCAAAAATGATATCATCCACGTACACCTGAACAAGCAGTAAATCGTTCCTGAACCGCTTCGAAAAGAGTGTGCAATCTACAGTGCCACGACGAAAACCGTTGTCGAGAAAATGTGTAGAAAGCATCTCATACCAGGCTCTCGGGGCCTGATGGAGACCATATAACGCTTTGTCAAGTTTGTACACACGGTCAGGAAAATCGGGATCATAGAATCCAGGTGGCTGCATCACGTAAACCTCTTCACGAATCTTCCCGTTGAGAAAGGCACTTTTAACATCCATTTGATATACTTTAAATCCATGAAATGCTACGAAAGCCAAAAAGATTCGAATAGCTTTAATCCGCGCGACTGGAGCATATACCTCATTGAAATCAATGCCCTCAATTTGAGAAAATCCTTGAACCACTAATCGAGCTTTATTTCGAACAATGATGCCACGATCATCCTTCTTACACTTGAAAACCCATCTAGTGCCACACGCTTTCTTAGCATTTTTGGGAAGATCAACAAGATGCCAAACACCCAACTTCTGGAATTGTTGCAACTCCTCCTGCATAGCCTCAACCCAAGAAGAATCTTCCAACGCTTGTTCAACATTGGTCGGCTCAACTTGAGACAGAAAACAAGAATGAAACATATCATTATGAACACCCGAATCATGAATTTCAGCAATCAAAGCATCCACATTATCAGAAATATCTGATGGCGTGTGCGCACCCCAGAAGTCAAATCTCCAATAATATTCTCTTGAGGATGAATAGAATGAATCCGGAGATTAGTTGAATCAGGAACCTCAACAGTATCAGCAAGAGTATTGAGAGTAGCATCTGCATCCTCTGAGCTTGACAATTCACCAGGCAATAAAGTATTTGGAACGGACGAACTTGTGCTTGGTAAAGTAATCGGATCAACCAAAGGTATGGATTCAGCTTCATGAAATGTATTGCCATCATCATCAGATGAACTCATGGTTTCTAGATCAGAAATACTCTGACTAGATGAAGCAGAACCAGAAGCAGGTGCAAACTTTGGAATGCATGATCCAGAATTAAGCATGGTATGTATAAGAACACCAGTCATATCTTCAGTAAGCTCATCATCAGATTCAGAGTGTGCATCCAAGAAAGAATTAAAGAATGTCTTATAATCAAAAGTAGAACCATCAACCGATTTGGGTTTCAGAAAACTATATCTTCGACAATCCACATGCAAATGACTCTCAATGGTCTTTGAAGACGGAAACTAGACACGTTTCATTGGATACTGATAACCAACAAAGATGCCATCAATAGCCTTAGCTTCAAATTTACCACCACCTTTGAGAACGGTGCATAGACACCCAAATGGTTCGAGAAAATCTAAATTCGGTTTTCTACCTTTGAGCAATTGATAACAAGTCTTGTTGAATCGCTTAACAATAAGAACTCGATTAAGCACATGACAAGCAGTATGAACTGCCTCAGACCAGAACTTGATTGGTAGATTTGCATCAGCTAACATAGTTCGTGCGGTCTCTATTAAAGTTCGATTCTTTCTCTCAGCCACTCCGTTTTGTTGTGGAGTGTATGGTGCACTAAACTCATGTGAAATTCCAAAAGAATCACAAAATGCTTTCATCGTTGCGTTCTTGAATTCAGTACCATTGTCGGTACGAATGCGACAAACCTTGTGCTTGTAGAAATTCTCAAACTTGGACAAAAAACGCTGAATAGTTGCTGGAGTTTCATCCTTTGAATGTAATGACGCTACCCAAGAGAAACGCGAGAAATCATCTGTAATTACCAAACAGTAAAAGCTTCCATCCACACTGCTTACATTCATAGGACCAAAAAGATCCATATTAAGTAGCTCCAATGGAGTGACAATTGAATTAACACGTTTGTACGGATGAGACTTTTTCTGTTTCTTCCCCTTTTTGCATGAAACGCACACATCATTAATTGAAAAACGATTCTTAGAAACCCCCTCAACCAAATTGTGATTAACCAAATAATTCATCTTGCGGTGATTAAGATGACCCATACGACGATGCCACAAAATTGACTCTTTTTCAGTGGCTTTGGATAAGAAACATGTAGCCGACACCGCAGACGAGGTCTGATTCAAATTCAAAACATATAAATCTCTAAATCTAGGTGCACGCATCACTATCCAACCATCAGGAATTTGAAATCCGGGCTTCAAAATGATACATTCAGAACTTGTGAACGCAGTGATGTACTGCTTATCACATATTTGTGAGACACTCAAGAGATTGTGCTGCAACTCTTCCACAAATTGAACTTTGACAAATGTAATTTTGTCATTTCCCATTTTTCCTTCTCCAGTGATTCTACCTCCTTTATTGCCAGCAAAGGTAATTCCCCCACCATTGATTGGTTTGACATCGGTAAGCAAGGAGAGATTACCAGTCATGTGCCTGGATGCTCCACTATCAATAACCCAAAAGTTGTTGACAGCCGGCTTTCGAGCACCCTGCACATAGTAGCAATGAATTAGTGAGAATCTGGACCCAAACATTCAGCTTTGGGTCGACTTGTGTCTTCTGAAAAATCTTCAGTGGCTTTAGAAGTCATTTTAGGCAGCCACTTTTGCCTGATTACCGGGACAGATGAATCAGTGGTGACATTATCTGAAGATGAACTATCAACCGATTTCTTAGATTTGGAAAATATTTCTCTTTTGAAAAATTGTTTTGTAACCACGTTTCCATATGTGTGTTTTGACTCAGAAACATTATCAGATTTCTTTGATTCAACAGCGGAAGCTCGTTTCTCAGCCAAAACAGGACAACGGTTTCATATGTGACCTTTCTGATAACAGTGATAACATCTCCTTCGATCAACAAACACAACAGGAAAATGAGATCCTGAGTCAAGTGAAATGTTATCATCAGACATGTGTCGTGCCTTTCTCCTCGGGGCCTTAGCATTAAATCCTTACGATTTGTGCTTAGGGAGAGGTTTAAACAATGGTTTAATATAGCCAGATTGGTTATAAAAACCAAACTCATCAACACCACACTGATCAGCATACCCTTTGGGTTTGACACGGTCATTCTTAATTTTCTCAAACTGTCCAAACTGTTTTTCATATGACCCAAAATCATCGTAAAAATCATAATCTTCACAAAAACCATATGCTTCATAGTCAAAACGATTTGTTTTAGCTGAAAAATTTCCATCAGAATTATAAAAATTCTTAAGTGAGTACTTTGACGTTTTTGACTTTGTGAAAAATGTCTGATCATCAGGACTAGTCTTAAGTTTCAACAAGGAACCATTTTTCTCAGTTTTATGATTAGACACAGATTCTTCTTTTTCATCAACATAAAACACTTTGGAAATTTTGGTTGGGTCAACACAACATAGTGGAAATTCTTCATCCGAAAATATGGTATCACTACCTTTCAGAGAATACATTTGCACTTTCTTAGAACACTCACCCATCTCAACTTTACCTTTCTGTTTTACATCTACATTCCCAGACTTACCATTCTTCTTTTCAGGCTGTTGAACTTTCTCAGGTTTCTTCTGATTGACCTTAGAAAGTTCATCAGGATGTCCAAAACCAATACCATTGAACTTTTCCGATTTTGACAAAGGTACCGGTATTGAATGAACAACTGGTGTGATTGTGTTGCTCTTAGTTACAGATTCTTGTTCATAAAACAAGTTACGACCTTTTGCACATTTCGAATTTTCAAACTCTTTCATTTTCTTTTCAGTTTCTTTGACTTTCTGAGCAGCTTCTAAAGGTGTAAGGTTTACACTTTTAGATGATTTTACCATAGAATCATGAGTCTCAGACTGTTTGAGAACCTCATTGACAGTTTTGGACACATTTTTCAAAGGCTTCCTCTTATGAGTGCCTTTGGATTTGTCAGATACTCCTTCAGTAAAACTGGAATAATCAAACACAACAGCTGGTTTGATATTCGATTCATTGGGGCCTTTCCCATGCACAATCGGTGGTGGAACTGAAGTACACCCTGATTCTTTAAGCACATCTTTTAAATTTTCATCTTTGCACAGAAAACTGGCAAAGGAAGATGAATTTTTGAAATTTTCCAATTGCCTCTGAAGATCCAATATTTCAATGTTTAATTCAGAATTTTAGAATTAGCTTCTGCAAGCTTTTTCTCACAAAAAATATAATCCTCAGTTTTGTTATTTAATTCAATTTTTGTGCTTAGAATCAAGGCATGCTCACTTTTTAGTTCTGCCTTAACGGCCTCCCACCTTTGTTTATAGATTGTGACATTTTCTTCTGCCAATATGTACTTATCATGATACATGACTTTCTCATCAGAAAGTTCTTTCAGTTGATTGGCAGTTGTTGTGCAAAATTCACAGACGTTAGAATTAACCTGAACATCAGCCATGAATGCATGATGACCCTCAGCAAAGAAGTCTTCTCCTGGAAGATCAGGATCATCTTCAGTTGTTACATTCCTTTCCTCAGTGCATAGCAATGCAGACTCGTCAGGAAAATCTGCAGCCCAGTCGTAACCCTCACCGATTTGCGAGACTAAAGCTTTAGATTCTGTGTTAGATCCACTAGCAGCTGCATTTGAGCTTGATGGATTTGCATTGCTTCCCGACCCTTGGTTACTTTTAGAAGCATATTTCTGAAATAACCTCGAAGTCTCCTGTTTCTTTGCCTTGGTACACTCTTTTGCAAAATGTCCATAATTTTGACAGTTATAGCATCAGACCTTAGATTTATCGAATCCCAATTTGCCTTCAGGATTAAGATCTTTACGACCAGTCTTCTCCATAAACCTCTTACCTCTTCTAACAAGCATTGCCATCGACCAATTAATATCCATTAACTCTAGATCATCTGGATCAATTTGTTCATAATCTTCTTCAGTCAGTTCAGCACTAGTCAGCTTTCCAGCTATCACTCCATCGTAGGATGAAATCATTGCCGAGAATAACGCCATATAATCATTTGTGGTTTTTGCTGAAAAAACATTTTGATTTGGAGCAGGTGAAGATTGATTAGAATACACCGGATATGTGACAGCAGCTTTAGTAGAATATCCCTCACTTGATGAACCTCTTGACATGCTTGCATGACCACTCGAAGTGTTTTCCACATAAAATGCCGTTGTTGGTGGATTAGAATTTGCTTTAGCTTTTGCGTGCATTGTTGACGCATTATCACCAAAATAAACATCTGGATTTTGAACTTGAGTCGGTAAGTTTTTTACACGTCTCATATCCAACTCTCGAGCTAGCAAATTACGAGTAGATCATCATATGTGATATCATCAAAATCCTTGTTATGAGTTAACAACAGTATATATCCTTCCCAAGTTGCCGGCAAGGCATCCAAAAGTTTCTCTTTCAGTTCTCCAGCACCCTTTTTCACCCCAACGATATCCAGCTCACTCACCAAATGAGATAATCTTGAAATCAGATCATTAATGCTTTCATTAGGTACATGACAGAAGTTATCGTACTCTCGCAACAACACCTTTTTCTTACTCTTCTTATATTGTGCATTTCCTTCACATCTATGGCACAATGCTTCCCATAAAGCCTTTGACGTTGTGGTAACTTTTTTGGGAAGCATTGTGCCATAGATGTGAAGGAAATGCACAATATAAGAAGAGTAAGAAAAAGGTGCTGTTGCGAGAGTACGATAACTTCTGTCATGTACCTAATGAAAACATTAATGATCTGATTTCAAGATTATCTCATTTGGTGAGTGAGCTGGATATCGTTGGGGTGAAAAAGGGTGCTGGAGAACTGAAAGAGAAACTTTTGGATGCCTTGCCGGCAACTTGGGAAGGATATATACTGTTGTTAACTCATAACAAGGATTTTGATGATATCACATATGATGATCTACTCGTAATTTGCTAGCTCGAGAGTTGGATATGAGACGTGTAAAAAACTTACCGACTCAAGTTCAAAATCCAGATGTTTATTTTGGTGATAATGCGTCAACAATGCACGCAAAAGCTAAAGCAAATTCTAATCCACCAACAACGGCATTTTATGTGGAAAACACTTCGAGTGGTCATGCAAGCATTTCAAGAGGTTCATCAAGTGAGGGATATTCTACTAAAGCTGCTGTCACATATCCGGTGTATTCTAATCAATCTTCACCTGCTCCAAATCAGAATGTTTTTTCTGCAAAAACCACAAATGATTATATGGCGTTATTCTCGGCAATGATTTCATCCTACGATGGAGTGATAGCTGGAAAGCTGACTAGTGCTGAACTGACTGAAGAAGATTATGAACAAATTAATCCAGATGATCTAGAGTTAATGGATATTAATTGGTCGATGGCAATGCTTGTTAGAAGAGGTAAGAGGTTTATGGAGAAGACTGGTCGTAAAGATCTTAATCCTGAAGGCAAATTGGGATTCGATAAATCTAAGGTCCGATGCTATAACTGTCAAAATTATGGACATTTTGCAAAAGAGTGTACCAAGGCAAAGAAAGAGGAGACTTCGAGGTTATTTCAGAAATATGCTTCTAAAAGTAACCAAGGGTCGGGAAGCAATGCAAATCCATCAAGCTCAAATGCAACTGCTAGTGGATCTAACACAGAATCTAAAGCTTTAGTCTCGCAAATCGGTGAGGGTTACGACTGGGCTGTAGATTTTCCTGACGAGTCTGCATTGCTATGCACTGAGGAAAGGAATGTAACAACTGAAGATGATCCTGATCTTCCAGGAGAAGACTTCTTTGCTGAGGGTCATCATGCATTCATGGCTGATGTTCAGGTTAATTCTAACGTCTGTGAATTTTGCACAACAACTGCCAATCAACTGAAAGAACTTTCTGATGAGAAAGTCATGTATCATGATAAATACATATTGGCAGAAGAAAATGTCACAATCTATAAACAAAGGTGGGAGGCCGTTAAGGCAGAACTAAAAAGTGAGCATGCCTTGATTCTAAGCACAAAAATTGAATTAAATAACAAAACTGAGGATTATATTTTTTGTGAGAAAAAACTTGCAGAAGCTAATTCTAAAATTTCTGAATTAAACATTGAAATATTGGATCTTCAGAGGCAATTGGAAAATTTCAAAAATTCATCTTCCTTTGCCAGTTTTCTGTGTAAAGATGAAAATTTAAAAGATGTGCTTAAAGAATCAGGGTGTACTTCAGTTCAACCACCGATTGTGCATGGGAAAGGCCCCAATGAATCGAATATCAAACCAGCTGTTGTGTTTGATTATTCCAGTTTTACTGAATAATCAGGGTGTACTTCAGTTCAACCACCGATTGTGCATGGGAAAGGCCCCAATGAATCGAATATCAAACCAGCTGTTGTGTTTGATTATTCTAGTTTTACTGAAGGAGTATCTGACAAATCCAAAGGCACTCATAAGAGGAAGCCTTTGAAAAATGTGTCCAAAACTGTCAATGAGGTTCTCAAACAGTCTGAGACTCATGATTCTATGGTAAAATCATCTAAAAGTGTAAACCTTACACCTTTAGAAGCTGCTCAGAAAGTCAAAGAAACTGAAAAGAAAATGAAAGAGTTTGAAAATTCGAAATGTGCAAAAGGTCGTAACTTGTTTTATGAACAAGAATCTGTAACTAAGAGCAACCCAATCACACCAGATGTTCATTCAATATCGGTACCTTTGTCAAAGTCGGAAAAGTTCAATGGTATTGGTTTTGGACATCCTGATGAACTTTCTAAGGTCAATCAGAAGAAACTTGAGAAAGTTCAACAGCCTGAAAAGAAGAATGGTAAGTCTGGGAATGTAGATGTAAAACAGAAAGGTAAAGTTGAGATGGGTGAGTGTTCTAAGAAAGTGCAAATGTATTCTCTGAAAGGTAGTGATACCATATTTTCGGATGAAGAATTTCCACTATGTTGTGTTGACCCAACCAAAATTTCCAAAGTGTTTTATGTTGATGAAAAAGAAGAATCTGTGTCTAATCATAAAACTGAGAAAAATGGTTCCTTGTTGAAACTTAAGACTAGTCCTGATGATCAGACATTTTTCACAAAGTCAAAAACGTCAAAGTAGTCACCTAAGAATTTTTATAATTCTGATGGAAAATTTTCAGCTAAAACAAATCGTTTTGACTATGAAGCATATGGTTTTTATGAAGATTATGATTTTTACGATGATTTTGGGTCATATGAAAAACAGTTTGGACAGTTTGAGAAAATTAAGAATGACCGTGTCAAACCCAAAGGGTATGCTGATCAGTGTGGTGTTGATGAGTTTGGTTTTTATAACCAATCTGGCTATATTAAACCATTGTTTAAACCTCTCCCTAAGCACAAATCGCAAGGATTTAATGCTAAGGCCCCGAGGAGAAAGGCACGACACATGTCTGATGATAACATTTCACTTGACTCAGGATCTCATTTTCCTGTTGTGTTTGTTGATCGAAGGAGATGTTATCACTGTTATCAGAAAGGTCACATATGAAACCGTTGTCCTGTTTTGGCTGAGAAACGAGCTTCCACTGTTGAATCAAAGAAATCTGATAATGTTTCTGAGTCAAAACACACATATGGAAACGTGGTTACAAAACATTTTTTCAAAAGAGAAATATTTTCCAAATCTAAGAAATCGGTTGATAGTTCATCTTCAGATAATGTCACCACTGATTCATCTGTTGTTAGAACATATTTGTTAGCAACACAAACTTATTTTTGTCTTATCATTGTAATTGATACTTTGTTTTGTAATTCTCTTTCGATATGTACTTGGAGAACTTTATGTAAATCTTAGCGTACTTGTCATGCTTATTAGCGTACTTGTTACTTATGATCTTAACGGACTTGTTTTTACTCTTAGCGTACTTGTTTATTTCCTAACGTACTTGTTTGCTTAGAGTATGTATTAATGTTCCTAGCGTACTTCATTTATTGATAACGAACTTGTTAGCGTATTTGTTTATGTTAGCGGACTTGTTGATGCTTAGCGTACTAGCTAACGGACTTGTTAGTGCTTAGCGAACTTGTTAGCGAACTAGTCAATTCTTAGCGTACTTGTTAGCGGACTAGATAATACCTAGCGTACTTGTTAGCGAACTTATTGATATCTAGCGAACTTAATATAATGCTTAGCGAACTTCTTTTTCTGTTAGGATATTCTGCTGAATTCTAGGTAATGATTGGGTCGTGTCAAACATTCTCTTTGTCTCCATCACACTAGTAGTATAAATACTACTTGTTAAAACCCTATTGAGCACGCATCAAGGTTTGCCTACTGTGGAGAGCCTCTTGTGTGTGTGTTCTTGGTGTTAGTGTGTGTTTTTGAGTTTTAGAGATCACCCATGGGTGATCGTTGAGGCGAATCCAACCCAAATCGACCATCACACATGATTTCCGCACTTGTGTGATGAATTGTATGAGAACAAGATGCTCAAATCTGGTCCTGACAATTGGTATCAGAGCATTGTTCTTCATTTTTTGAAGTTTTTCTCAAAATGAAGAAAATCTCATATGAGTTGTTGATTTTGGATGGATTTGCTTGTTGTTTGAGTTGATTCTTGGTAGAAATCACTCAACAAACTCAATGGTGTACTCAGATTTCTGCAAAACTCAAGTTTTATTGTCCGATTTTAAGATTTGGCTATGAACAGTTCGTATTTTTCATACTCCTGTTCTTGAGAAATTTTTTCAAAATTGTTTTTCTGTTGATTATCTGTTAAAATTGATGATTTTTGAGCATTAGACTGTCAAAAACGAACCTAATGGCACTGATTTCTCTCAATAACATCAAGTATTGAAGATTTTAGAGCCCAAAAGTGGTGATTTTTGGTGTTCTTCACATAAACTCACTATTTCATTGATTTAGGTCATTTAGAGTGATTTTTGGAGTTCATGACAGTTGAGTAATCTATTCCTACATGAATTTCGAAACTATTGATGATCTTAAACATTGATTTTATCAACATTGATTTTTGGTGTTTGAAATTGCTCAAGAACAAGCTGTTCAAAATTTGGCTAAGTCTAGAAATTTGACTTTTCAAATCTTTTGCTTAAATCTCAGTTTCTAATGACTAATGATGTCAAATACTGTTGGTCTTGTAGGATTTGGGTATTTTCAAGCAATTTACTCTTTGCAAGCAAGTGAACAGATTGCGACTCGTTCGACTCGTTTGCATCCTGTGTCTCGAAATTGACTTGTGTTGATTACTTCAACATGTCTGATCATTTCACTCCCGCTACTCAAGGCAACAATAGGCCTCCTAAACTTATGGGGGCAAGTGACTTCGATGATTGGAAGGCGAAGTTCCTGTCTTACTTGGAATTTGTTGACTTCGACCTGCTGACTTCTGTAGTCGAAGGTCCTGCTGTGTTTGAAGTGGAAGAGGCTACCCTTGCTGGCACTGCAGCTGCTGTTGTTGCCGGTGTTGATCCTCCTCCAAAGAAGATGATTGCCAAACCAAGAAACAAATTAGAAGTTGCTGAAAAGGTCCAATTGAAAACTGACATGCGTGCACTTGGTTGCATTAAGATGGCTATCAATGATGAGTTGCAATACCAATTTCGTGCTGCCACTTCGGCTCATGAAATCTGGGTAGGGTTGGAAAAGAAGTATGAGGGCAACCCGGCTACTAAGGAAAGAAGATTGGATAAGATCAAGTTGGCGTTCAACACGTTTTCTCATAAGCAGGGCGAGTCATTTGAAACTCATGTTAATCGTTTCTATCGCATAATTACTGAGATGACTACAAAGAACATTCGACCTGATAACAGCTCAATCATCAAGAAGGTCCTTCACTCCTTTCCTCAAGACTTCGCTTCATATGTGACTTACTTGATCGACAGTAATGATCTTTCTACTGCCGACTATATGGATATGATCGACAAGGTTCGTGAGTATGAAGTTCGAGCCGTTGAGCGCAACGGGAAGTCTCTCATGGGTGTGGTTACTGTGAGAAGTTCTTCAACTGCTCCAAATGCTGCGTTCATTGCTCCTGACCTAGATGATAAGTTCCAGTTCTCTGTTCCTGCAAGTCTTAGCCCACATGTCTCTACTTCTGTTCCAGCTGCTCCTCCAACTGAAGCCGTCACTGCTCCCGTCACCGGTCAAACATCAAATGTGACTTTTGTGCAGCAATCTCCAACTGGTTACTTCGTTCAGTAATCGTCTCCTACTTCTCAACCGAACATGAGCATGGACTCCGACTTATGCAACGCATTTCTGGCTTGCATGAATTCTCAGATGTTCGGAAGTCTTGAGTCCATGACCGTCTGTCAAGAAGATCTTGACCAAGTTTCTGCTGATGATCTCGAAGAGATCGACATTAAATGGCAAATGGGCATGATAGCTGCTCGCACTCGTAAATTCTTCAAGAAGACTGGAAGAAAGCTTTTTCAAGCTCCCTCAAGCACCAACATCGGCTTTGACAAGTCTAAAGTGCAATGTTACAACTGTCAAGAAATGGGTCATTTTGCACGTGAATGTCCTAAGCCAAGGACGTGGAACGGGCAATCCAATTCTGGTGGAAGTAACCAATCTCATCAAAAGCAGGGTGGTGGTGTTACCCAATCTTATCAGAAGCAGGGCAGTTCGTCATTCCAGAAGCCACAGAGCACCAGCTCAAGTGTCTCTCAACGTGGATCGTCATCTTCTCAACAACCACAAAGATCGGATGAAAGTAGCAAGGTGTTGGTATCGCTTAAAGATTCCAACTATAACTGGACCTCCTCGTCTCAAACTCCGTCTTCTAGCCAGACCAACTATGCTCTTGTAATGAAGGCAATTGATGGAGAGATTGATGGGTCTGACACATTTGACCCTCTCTTTCCAACCAACTTCTGCTTAATGGCTGGAATTGATGAATTGACTGAAGACAATGCTCAACTGAATGGAACTGTTACTGAGGTGAGCTCATCTGAAGTTGAAACTGAGGCAAGTAAGAGGCTTGTGGAACTCCAACGCGAAACCATCCCTGATGAGGTAAAATCTGCTTTATGTTCTGATAAATGTATTGAGGTTGTAGCTCGCTATCGCGCTTACAACCTTGAATTGGTCGGTAAGGCGAAAGAGAGTGAGAGCCAAGTTGAGAAACTGAAAGAAAATGAGAAAGACTTTCTTATTAAAATTAAGTCTTTACAAGATGACATTGAGGTCATGAAGCATACAGAAACAACTCTAACCATTCAAATAACAGATCTTTTGGAAAAATTAACTTCTCTGAGGACGAGCTACGCTCAGGCTCGAGAAACAGTTGATTTGTTGAAACTCAATCCGGCAACTCTGAGTAACAATGTTAGCCGTGATATTTTTGCAAGACTTAAAACTGGACTTGGTTTGACAAGGGAAATTGATGATAGTGTGGCCGAGCATCCGCTAAACCATAACTATTATAAAGTTCCTGAGTTAACTAAGATAAATTCAAAGAGTCATTTAAAATTCATTAATCCTGAGTTGGTTCCGAGTGCTCCCGAAATCCAAAAGATGGAAGATCAGCTCTCTACCCACACGAGTGGATCTGATCTCCCACCAACCGAAGTCGCACTTCATTTTGAGGAAGTTAATTCTGAAATTTTAAAAGATGTTGATACAAGTTTTTCTGAGACTTTGACTAAAGAGGCAGCTGAACATGAATTTCTTGATTTGTTGAAAACATCTGCCGTGGTTGGTCAGTCGTTTTTGTTTGACGACAACTACGAGATTTCAAAACCCACTGTTGCTCCAAAACGAGCTAAGACCACACGAATGCGAAAGCCTAGGCAGAATTCCAACAAGGGATTCATTGATCAGTCTGATGTAAATGAGGATGAGTTCAATCGTGCTTTTGCTGAAATGGCACTCAAACATGGTAAGACTGTTATGCACACACAAGCTGGTCTTGTGATCACCGATGGTAAGGTGAAGTCTTTATCAAGTGCCTCAACTAAGACCCTCTCTACATTAACACCACATGCTGGGAAATCTCCTCAATCAAGCAAATTAAAGGATGTTGTTGAAATTTCTGCTCCCATTGGATCTGCTGAATCCAAAGTTGTGATGGTTAAGAATGTCAAACCAAAATTGAAGGGTGTTGCAAAAGTAACTGGTACAACCTCCTCTCCAACTGTCGAGTCTGCATTGATCATGGTAGAGACTTCTGCTCTGATAACAGAAAGTGTTGAACCTGTTGTTGTTGAAAAGAAGAAAAGAACAAGAAGAAGGAAAAAGAAGGTTGTTTCTAATGATGAGAAGACTCCTGAAGTTTCGTCCACTGAGCCATCATCTGTGGCTCCCATAGCAAAATCTGATGTTTCTGCTGTTCAAATTGCACCATCTGTGCAAAACATTTGTGCTGTCTGTGGCAACCCTCATCATGATGCATGTGTGTCTGTGTTTACAATCAAGGGTACAATGCCTATGGTAATGCACCAATGCCACCTGTGCACTATTTTGAGCAACAAGCAACTGCTGGCCAGAGCACTCACCTCCACTCGAGAAACTACGGTAATTGCAGTGAAGACTTTATGGATTTGCGGGATGATTCAATGTTCCAACAGCCTTATCCCAACCAACCGTACATTCCGAGTCAAGCCCCATATCTACCACAAGGGTTAGGAGGAAGTCTGTACTCAAGTCAGCCTCATATCAGACATCAACCAAGGATGAATGCACCAGGTCTGACTCCATTCAGGTCATGGAACCCAAGGCCAAGACCCGGTTTTATTCCAAGGCCATTTCTGTCTCCAAGGCCTATGAGAGCTCCAAGACCTGCAACCTCTTTCGTTCCATCTTTAGTTATTTCATCAGCACCATCGTCTTCATCCGCACCATCTTCGTCAACGGTGAAGAAACCGGTTGTCAAGAAGACCCTAGGTCAAATGACCAGGGTCCCTCCTCTAACTAATCATTTTCTTTACTTGTGCAGGGACGTACCCGGAAAGCTGTAAACACATGGTACATGGACAGCGGGTGCTCCAGGCACATGACAGGGAACAAGGACTTGCTGTATGATGTTAAATCAATATCTAACGGTAGTTCTGTTGCCTTTGGGGGAGATGTGTATGGCGGAAGAATAATTGGAAATGGTCTTTTAACCAACGGAGAAATTTCATTTGATAAGGTAAACCTGGTATCGAATCTGAAGTTCAACCTACTCAGTGTGTCGCAAATCTGCGATAACCAAATGCCAATGGTGTTCAACGATCGTGAGTGTCTAATTCTGAAGCCTGGTCTCAAGATTCCTGAAGATCAGATCTTGTTTCGTGCACAACGAAGAGGAAACTTGTATGCATTGGATATGAAGGAAGCAAAGCCTGAAAGCTCCATCGCATGTTTTCTAGTAAAGGCATCGGAAGAAGACTCAACCATATGGCACCGGCGAATGGGTCACGTCAACTTTCGTAACATGAATCGACTCGTAAGAGGAAAACACGTTATTGGGCTACCAGAAAAGGAATTTGTAAATGTAGATAACTGTGTTGCGTGTTCGAAAGGGAAACAACACAAGACGCCTCACAAGCCGAAGCCACCTGGAAGAACGACGACAATTCTTCAACAACTCCATCTCGATCTTTTCGGTCCAGTGAACATCTCGAGCTTAGGGGGGAAGTCTTATTGCCTCGTTGTAACTGACGACTACTCCAGATACTCGTGGGTGTTTTTCCTGAGAGAAAAATCTGAGACAGCTGAGATGTTGAAAAATTTCGTTACTCGCATTGAAAACGCCAGCAGAGAGCGGGTTCGGATAATCAGATCAGATAACGGGACGGAGTTCAAGAATCAAACATTTGACGCTTTTTGCAATTTCAAAGGCATCACTCGTCAGTTCAGTTCACCGTACACGCCATAGCAAAATGGTGTTGCAGAATGGAAGAATAGAACTATTATCGAGTCTGCCAGAACCATGCTTGCTGATTCTAATCTTAAACTCTCTTTTTGGGCAGAAGCAGTGAACACTGCGTGCTATGTTCTGAATAGAACGCTATTGGTCAAGCATGCTAACAAGACGCCGTTCGAATTGTTTTCAAAACAAAAACCCGTTTTAACAAGACTAAAACCGTTCGGATGTCCTTGCACTGTTCTTATACAGTCTGATCAGTTAGCCAAGTTTGCCCCTCGGGCAGATGAAGGTTATTTTGTTGGATACTCTATGTCCTCAGCGGCGTATCGAGTATACAACAAAAGAACTCAAGTGATCATGGAGTCGTGCAATGTTAATTTTAACGAGCACACTGGGATCCCTCGAGAACCTGATTCAGATGGCATGTATGACCTTGACTCT
This sequence comes from Deinandra increscens subsp. villosa, assembly GCA_039602395.1. Classification (NCBI taxonomy): domain Eukaryota; kingdom Viridiplantae; phylum Streptophyta; class Magnoliopsida; order Asterales; family Asteraceae; genus Deinandra; species Deinandra increscens. The sequence continues at coordinate 33,804,833 of JBCNJP010000025.1, forward strand.
CTTTCTTCTACTTTTAATATTGTTGATTCTGGTGTTTCAGGAAATACTATCTCGGATGTTGATGCTCGTGAAGAAGACTTTCCGACTTTTGACACCTTTGCTCCTGTTTCTTCATCGATTTTGGGAACTATCTACTCAGCAGACCCTCCTAATCTAACATGGGGAAATCAGTCGAGTGAATCAGTAAATCGTTCCGGAGAATCAACTTCGTCAGCAACTCCTGATGAAACAGCGATTCCAGTGCCAGATCCAGTTTTTGTAGAAATAGAACCAGCACCTGCAGCTGTTCAGGGGGAAACCAATGTGGTAACTGCTCTTGAAGATCATGTTTCTGATTCAGAAGTTGAAGCTGAAATTGAAATCGGTGAGGTCCCGGGAAATGATTTGCAAATTGGGAACCCTGAATCTACCATCGAAGACACCGTTGTTGAAGAATCAAGGATTCATAAAAGTCATCCAACAAGCCAGATCATAGGCCCCGTAGACAAAAGGATCACCCGGAGTCAAATTGAACATGTAAACTCGTGTTTATTCTCATGCTTCATATCACAAGAAGAACCAAATTCAGTTGCTGCTGCTCTCAAAGATGATAATTGAATTGAAGCCATGCAAGCAGAGTTACTTCAGTTCAAACTGCTCAATGTTTGGCATCTTGTTGAAGCTCCTAAGGGTATTGAACCCATACCGGTCAAGTGGATTTTCAAGAACAAAAGAGACGACCGTGGGATAATTATTCGAAACAAAGCTCGTTTAGTGGTGAAAGGATACTTGCAAGAAGACGGCATTGATTATGAAGAAGTCTATGCACCTGTCGCGCGTCTAGAAGCCATTCGGATTTTCTTAGCTTATGCTGCGTCTATGGACATCACGGTTTACCAACTTGATGTCAAGACTGCATTTCTTTATGGCGAGCTGGATGAGGACGTGTATGTACAGCAACCTCCCGGGTTTGTGAACAAGTCATTTCCAAACAAATGTTACAAACTTGATAAGGCCCTTTATGGTCTGCACCAAGCCCCGAGGAAGTGGTACGAGACTTTGTCAACATATCTGCTGGAAAATGGATACAAGAGGGGTGTCATTGATCAGACTCTTTTCATTCGACACGTCGGGAAGGACATGCTTTTAGTTCAAGTTTACGTTGACGATATCATTTCTGGGTCGACGAACGTGAATTTGTGTCATGCATTTGAGGACTTGATGAAGAAAAGGTTTGAGATGAGCGCCATGGGTGAATTAACCTTTTTCCTATGAATTCAAGTGAAGTAGTCGTCAGATGGCATACTGATCAGCCAGGGGAAATATGTTAAAGAAATTCTGAAGAAGTTCGGTTTTCACGACTCTAAGGGATTCTCTACACCAGTGGAAACTCGTCACAGACTGAATACTGATGCTCATGGTATCTCGGTGGATGAACACTTATACCGTTCGATGATCGGGTCGTTAATGTATTTGACAGCAAGTCGTCTCGATATCATGTTTGGAGTCTGTCTCTGTTTAAGATTTCAGAGCAAACCAAAAGAATCACATTTGACTGCGGTCAAGAGAATTTTTCGATACTTGAAGTCAAATCCCAACCGAGGGCTATGGTATCCTAAAGATTCTGCCTTCAATCTTAGAGCCTACTCGGACAGTGACTATGCTGGTAGTTTACTCGATCGGAAGTCTACAACGGGTGGAGCTCAGTTTTTGGGAAATAGACTCGTATCATGGCAATGCAAGAAGCAAACTACGGTGTCCACTTACACTGCTGAGGCTGAATACATCGCTGCTGCATCATGTTGCTCTCAAGTTCTCTGGATCCAAAATCAATTGCTGGACTACGGTTTGAATTTCATGTGTACTCCTATTCATATTGATAATTCTGCTGTTGTGTCTATTGTTAAAAATCTGATTCAGCACTCTAAGACTAAGCATATAGAGATTAGACATCATTTCATTAGGGATTGTGCTGAGAAGAAACTAGTCACCTTAGTTCAGATTGACTCAGAAAATCAGTTAGCTGACATCTTCACTAAGTCCTTTGACATGTCTAGGTTCAACTTTCTGGTTACCTCTTTAGGAATGATCTACTTTGACTAGGACTAGAACTTCTCGCTCTCTGATACGTTAGTGTCTTGCTATCTAGGTTGCTTTCTTGTGTGAATTCTCTGTGAATATATCCTAAGTCTTGCTTTCCTCTCTTTAAAAAATCACCAAAAAGATTTTACACTTCTTGCTTGTTTTGCTTTTATCTATTTATTGATATTTGATTTATTTTATCTTAGGTTATCATATATGTTACACTTTTGACTCACTTGAGTCTGTTCCTATGTTGTTTGACTTATTTTGGTTGAGAAAAATATTTCAGTATGTTTGTGTCTCGAGTCAAAATGATTTATGACCTAAGGAATATCTTTTTCTTTAATTTACCTGTTTTTGAGTTTGTCTGCCGTGCCTGCATTTATGGAAGATAAAACCAAAAATAGTGTCAATTTTGTATATGTTTTGCGTTTCTTTCTCTTCTATATGCTGTGTAGTTAAAAATTTCAGAAAATACCAAAAACATTGAAAAAGGCAAAACCCTTGGTCTGTGGTCGGACAATATGTGAGGAACATGATATGATTCTGGTCTTGTTGATCTAAGCATAGGATATGATCCAATCGACCGGTAACTCTATCATTTGATGTGTTGGTAGGCTCAACATACTGAGAAGTAAACAAGTCTCTGTGATAACACATAAATTACAATGAGAAATGTGGACCACGGAAGTTTAAACAGTGGCATATTCTTTAAATTTGCCCTTCTCATTAGTGCGAGTAAGAAAACTCTAATCACACATCCTTTGTTTCTTCAGTATTAAGTTGACTTATTTCAAAACCAACATATGAGACTCATCTGCTGAGGGAACTCTGACCTTGAGTCTCATTCATAAATAATGCTAAGACACATCTGCTGTGAGAAATCACTGACCTTGTGTACTTACGCTTCATCATTCCATAAAAATAAAGTGAGAGGTCATCTGCTGAGGGAACTCTGACCTTGACGTTCTCACCCCGCCAAAAATACATTCATCATAGTCATGAAAGAAGGGTTATCATGATTTCATGACTATATCATTGAAATAAGTCACTTAACACTAAAGAAAAGGGGGAAAGATTACTTTTAAATGTGTGATTGAATCTGAAAAGCTATTTGATGATTGGTAGAATACAGTTAACTTCCAAACTAATAAGGATTCCACAAAATATTTCTCTAAACTGGAATGAAAACATGATAAACAAATCACATGAGACAAGTTGAAAATTACCATGTTTGAGCTTAAGTGGATAAACAATACCGACAATCTGACTTAGGGTACCGGATCCGAAAGGTGAATTGAATTATAAGTGTTATTGATCACGTAATTGATCGGTATGATTCTAAACTTGTCTGACCACGACCATACAAAAATATGTGAATTCTCAAAGCCAATGTGCTTAAATTTCCAAGTTTGGTGGAAAATTGACCAACTTGTACTAAATCTAACTTGAAAGAAAATGAATTCTTGAGTTCGGGTGGAAAATTGACCCAATTCGGATAACTTTGGAAATTTTGAGTTCGGGTGGAATTTTGACTTGGAATTTTGACCGATAAAAGTCAAAATTTAGGTACTAGGTGGGTCATCATCAAATCCGTTGAAATTAACTGGTAAATGTGTTTTAAATTAAAAATTTATCTTCCTGGTAGGTTACTGGTGGCAGGCATGCAATTTATGTTAACCTTTTAATTTTTGTAGGTTAATTGTAAACTTTTATTGTTTGGTAAAACTTTTGGACTTGAAAATTTTTCAACTGTTTTATGAAGTCCGCTAAGAACAAATTGTTCTTAGCGAACTTGTTCTAGATTTGAGTCTTTTATAAGTTGAGAAGTACGCTAAGTTGAAATGGTCCTTAGCGAACTTCTCCCTTTGTTTTGTTTTAATTTTGTATAAGTGTTTGAGAAGTCCGCTAAGAAGGATTTTGACTTAGCGAACTTCTCCACTTACCTTTTAAGCTTACTAAGGTTAAAACTGTTCTTAGCGAACTTGTTTAGACCTTAGCGAACTTCTTTTTACTTAGAAATTTTTTCTGTATCTTGTTCTGTTTTGGCCTTAGGCGAATTTGTTTTAGCCTTAGCGAACTTCCTAGCTTAGCGAACTTCTTTTTAGGTTTAGCGAATTTGTTTTGGCCTTAGCGAACTTCTTTTAATCGACTCTCGTTTTAGCGAACTTGTTTCGGTCTGCTTTCACTTAGCGGACTTTGAGACTGCCTTTAGCGAATTTCTTTAAATGTTGAGATATTTTCTAGTTCGCTAAACCCTACACTATAAATAGGATACTTAGTTGTTTTCTCCTTTCACACTTTCAAATTACGCTCATTCGCTCTCAAAACGAACCGACGATTGCTCTCCACTATTGGATCGAAATCCCTTCTATCTCTCTTGAATCTGTCACTTACATTGCGATTAGGGTTGATTTGCACACTCTCTTTGCAATCTCAGGTTCGATTTCATATATATTAGGGTTGATTTTGGTTTCGGTGATGTTGATGAGCCGTGGGTTCTGTTCTCAAATTTTTTTTTAGGGGTTCTAATGCTTCTAAATTGATGTTATTTCAGATTTCTTTCATCTTTACTTGATCCTAATACACTTGTGCTCAAGTTAAAGGTATGTGAATCTAAACTCTCATTTGTCCATTTTGAATCTAAGAACATTGAAATACAGGGGAGTAAATATGAGTGTTTTGAACTATGAAAATTCTTTGAAGTTTATATAACTGTTGATTGATATTGGCTCTAGTTGTTTAGTTTGAAACATGAAATTTTGGTTGAATTGATAAAACTATAAACTTTGAGTACTGTGACCTCAGTTAGTTAGAATACTTTGGAATTTTCAAATCTTAATTGTCAATTGTGAGACTTTGGTTTGTTAGTTACAACTCAATGTGGTTATTAACTCAAATTTGTTTGTGTCTACATACCTGTGAGTTTGCTGTTTAACAACCTTGAAGTTTCAATTGTTTCTCTCTCATGACTGAATTGACTTAATGAAGTCCACAACTGTGTTGAAATTATCTAGTCTTTAATCAAAATATTGTTATGCATTATCATTTATGCCTGTTTTGATGAGACTTTAACTTGAATAACTGCTGATAATTGTTGATTAGATTAATCACTTGTCAGTAAATGGTTTAAGTTTAATGTTTCTCAAATTATGTTATTAAGTTCAATTTGCCTATATATTTATGTGCTTGTCAAAATTTTGAAGTCTAACATAACTTGTCTGATCACAAAACAGAATTTATTACTATTAAGAGATTGATCAAGAGCATTACATCTTTTTCATTGATCTTAGCAAACTTTAGATCATCAAAAAGGTATGTTGTTCTATCAAATGACAACGAGTGTTTAAGACTCAATTTTGGCTACACAGGGGCAATCTTTATATTACTTTAGTTTGTTTAATGCTTACTTGATTTCTAAAGTCAAACTGCTTGATCCTAGCAGATTACTCACTGAGTCATTGAGAAACACACTACATCTTATATTAGATCATAGTCTACCTTAGATCTTCAGAAAGGTATGTGTTTTTCAATTCATGCACTCATGTTATCAATCAGGTAGTGCATCACCTTGCTCAATTCTTTGTGTACTGGCTTGTCTCTCTCTGTGCAAATTGACATCCAATTGAGCCTAACACTGGTGGTTTAGAGTGGTTAAGATCCATATAGGTCTGAAACAGGTCATAACTCAGGTTGAAGGATCTTGGATACAATTAGCACTAAGATAGACATAATTTGAATGTCTTGACCTAACTAAGTTAAATTGACCATATTTGTGACAGATTGAGAGCATTTATACATAGGATGTGATCTATGATGCCTCTAAGGTTCATATGAACTATCTTAGGTATTTAAGCTCTGTATGAACACTCATTTGGTCATTTTAGACTTTAATTAAGTCAAATCTTGCATGAAATTGTTTTTAAGTGACTTATGTGACTGTATTAGCTTAAATGTGAATTTGGTGATTTGGGTATGTGTTATTTGATCTATACATGCTGATAATTGTGTGTTAGGATTAAATGTTATATATGATGATCCATCTAATCAGTTAAGCTTACTCAATCACAATTTGTCCTTTAAATAATCATATTGAAGCTGTTGACCCATTAAGACTTCTTACTTGCTTATAAGTGTTAACATGACTCTGTTGCATCTAGACAATCCTTGTTGATATAGGTTTTATAGTCCTTGTTGTCATTTCTGAAAAATAGTGAATCTGCATATGAGATCATTTTGATCTTAGCGGACTTGATTCAGTCCTTAGCGTACTTCATGGTCTACTTAGCGAACTTCATTAGTTCTTAGCGTACTTGTTTTGCTTTAGCGTACTTGTTTGCTTTAGCGGACTTGTTCCATTGCTTAGCGAACTTGTTAACTGTGTCTAGCGAACTTGTTCTCTCTTAGCGAACTTAATGAATCCTAGCGGACTTGTTGTTCTGCTTAGCGGACTTGAGTCAATTCAGTATATATTATTTAAATTTCTGATTTACTAGGATTGCTCTTAATGTTTGACATGTCATTGTTTCCTTTAATACTTGCATCTGATTGGTCTATGATGTTTGTCTTACAATTAATGTGCTCTTTTAACAAATTTGTTCCTTATCTAAATCTTGAGACTTCAATACAAGGAGTTCACAAGTTCGGGTGGAACCAAGTCACTATGTGACTTTCCCTAAACTGACTTGACAAATTGGGACAACATATACCTATAGGTGTTAATTCCAGTGTGTGAAGCCCTCCTTTGTTTGATATCTCAGATTGTTGTCGAGACCAAGTAGTAGATTTCTCACTAAGAATCTCCTTGACCCTCCAACAATTTCTAATTTAGTTGCTTTTATCTTCTTTTGGGTCTTGTTTCAATTTTCATGCAAAACATTCAAATTAAGTCATTGCTGTTGGAGATTTAAATCTGGCTCCTTGATTTTCCAGATTTTATTACTTCTGTCTAAACTGTTAATTTCTCCTGAAATACTTGCATTTGTTAATCATGACATTCCGGTTGCTTGTGATCATTTTGAAGTATATGCACTATATGAGTTAGTTTATGTCATTAATACTTAAATGAAAAGCTCTGTCACTATTACGAGTTAAGTGTGACAAGACATTCATCTAGTGTTGAATTAGATATAATCTTGTAATTCTATGTGTGCAGATGCCTCCCAGACAAGCTGCTGAAGCTTTAGAGTATGGTCGCCTGCACAACGGAAGGTGCATCTTTAACAAAAACTGGGAAGGTGCTGATGAGCAAGCTCTCGACCTACTGCTACAATCCAACTGGGCTACAGCCATGCAGATTAATCCCGTCATTTACAAGGGAATTATTGAAGCATTTTGGATTAATGCTGAATCTGCTGAGCTTGACGATGAATCAAGTGTAATAAGGTCAAAGATTCAGAATATTGATGTTGAAATCACAGAAGAAAAGATAAGAACCGTCCTAAACTTAGATGATGCTGACATGCCCAAGACCTTTACAAGGGCTCAGTGGCAAGCAACTCTTACAAGAATGGGATACTCTGGTGTTTTCCTCCCAGATGTCAGCAACAAGGTTCAGAAGACCTTATTCCCAACAAACTGGAAATTCATCATCAGTTTCTTCATATCTGCATTTGGTCACCGCAAGGCTGCTCCGGATGATTTCATTGAGGACACTGCGTGTGCCATTCATGGATTTGTCTCCGGTGAAGGTTTCAATCTTTCCCACCAACTGATGTATCTGACTCCTGACCATGCTGAAGCAATTCATCCAAGGAAAAGGAAAAGGACTGGAGAATCTTCCAGGGCCTCGACAAATCTGACACCTCAATCATCATCAGATGAAAGCTACAAGCCGACAAAGGATGATTTGGATGAAGAAGACTCTTCAGTCTCCCTCGATCAGGTGGATCTTTCATATGATCTTGCAGCAGAGATTGAGAGTGCTCCTAAGTCACCTCCTAAGTTAACCTTAAACAAACTTACAATTGTTGCTGATGAGGGAAATCAATCGTCCGACTTACTCACTGTAAGAGCTGTTAGAAGCAAGTCTTGCACTGAGAAACTCCAAGTTAGGAGAAAACCCGGTTCCTCTGATGAATATGAAGTTGTGGGTCCCTCAAGCACTCCTCTAAACACAACTTTGGCTACTACTTCTGTCTCTCCTTCTCCTGCTGATAGGATCGACATGGATATGAGACCTCTTGATGTTATAGCTGAAGATGCTGCTGTCACCACAGACCCCGCTATTACTGTCACTTCAAGCCCTACAGTTTCAGAAGATGAAAAAGTTTTGGAACTGCAAGCAGAGATTGTGAATCTTCAGAGTCAAAATGATCATCTCAACTGTTCTCTACAAGTGGCTAACCAGAAGATTGCTGATCAGTCACAAGTAAATGCTGAACAAGCTGCAGAAATCCAAAGACTCAAGGACTTATTAGCCAAATCCAATGAAGATAAACAGCTCAGTGACAAACCAGATGGAGATGAAGCTGGTGATAATCAAGAAGGTGAATTGCCAAAGGACCTGCCTCTATCTAATCCAGAGACTGGTGGTGACAATTCTCAAGATCCACATTCTTCAACTGCCATGCCTTCTGGCAAAGATGCTATTGGTGCTAATGACTCCTCAAGCCCACTACATGACAGCGATTTTGAGATTGATGCTGATATGTTCACTGAAGGAGATGGACTGAACTCCTCAGACGACGACGAGTCCTTCGTCAACAGTCTCCTTCGTGATGAACCTGTAGATGAAACCCTGGAAGCTATCAAAAAGCTAGCTCCTGTGCCTGAAAACCTGAAACTCCCAAGATTTTCTCAGGCAGCTAGGATTCTTGCTATTGAGGGAACTCCTAATATAGAGGCTGCTAGTGCTTCTAGTTCAGACCTTCAACTCTCTCTGGTGCCCTCCATTCTGACTTCTACCGAAACATCCACTGCTATTGTTCCAATAACTGAAGGAGTCCGTCACATGCATGTTGACCCGGCCTTTTTGGATTTTGCAATGGCCAACTTTAGGGAATACTATGCAGAGAAGATCTACTCGAGAAGAAACTCTTGTGGTATATTGATCGAGTCAATCGAAGATGAAATCGGTGAAGTCACATATGAGGAACATCCATACACTGTAGATTTCGGAGATGAAGACGACATGAGTGAGCTACAAGAACGTATGAATGTGCTCATGAATGAAGCCAACCCTCTGAATTACATTGATCTAGATCAGACTGAGAGTGAAGATGATGAAATGGAACCTCTGTTTCCTACTCCAATTCAAGTGAAGAAGGAGGTGGATGATATATATGTGCAGGTTTCACTTTCTGAACTATTGGAGTCCTCAACCAAAGCTTCTGCATTAGATATTGCTCCCCATGTTCCTAGTGGTATTCCTACAGATGCACATATCATCGACTTAGAATCCAGTGCTGCCCAAGTCTCTGTTCCTAAAGTCTCTTCTGAACAAAGCCACCGCGATCAGATTTTTGAAGCCTCTTTTATACACTTCTCCTCTGAGTCTGAAGCTGAAGATGAACCAACTGTGACTGCGACTCACAAGCCTGCAGTTATAGAACAACCTGGTCCTTCTACTGAGGATAGAGGAAAGAGAATTTTATCTCCAGAAGAACTTGCTGAAGAGCATAGTAGAAGGGAAGCTGAGAAAGAAAAATCTCGCAGAATACTTATTGATGAAGCTTTAAGGGAATAAAACAGACTTAGTGAAGAAAAGGCTGCAGCACTGAAGCGATATGAGTCTAATCATCCTCCTGCTGTCATGTATGCTAAAGGATCGAGCACATTGCCAGAACGTTCGGAAGCAATCAGAACAGATGAACCATTGATCCGCATTGTCACAAATCTAGAGGGAACTGATGTTGATGCTGATGACAAATCTGTTACAGCAAACATGGTCAGAACTCTGATGAAAAACAACTTCTCTTTGAAGTATCTGATGAGCTTAACTGAAGCTGAGTTGACAATGTTATACACCGACGAGGAGAGGTTGAATTCCCACCTGCCTCAAAATCAAACGGTTGAAGCTCAAACTGAATTCTTGGCGGATATCTTTGCTGACACAGACAAGACAGTGGATTTCCTTCCTATCCGTGATCATCTCTCGGATCTTACCCTCGACATTGGCAACACCTTAATTCCTCCTCCAGAGAGCTCGTCTATTGATCCTCCTGACTCTGAAGCATACATTATTTCCACTACCAACAGTATGAACTCTGAAGCACTCCGCAACTTCTGTAAATTCAAAAATATTGACAAGAAAGCATACTACAAGAAGAGACAACCTGGTCTCCGGAAGTTCGTGTGCGAGTATCGGAAAACAGAAAGGTTGGCTAAGTTGGAACAAATCAGGATTACTGAAGAGGAACGGGCTGAAGCTCTTAAGAGAAAAGATACTCCCCAAATCTATGACGAATGGGATAAGCTGACTCCTAACTTAAAGGCTATGCAATTATTTGCTGCCAAGAACCTGAGGAAGATGCCCAGCAATCCTAACGTCAATCATGGGATGAAGATCTTAGGATGGAATATGATGAAGCCTTTGATGCTTTCATGGTGAAAAGAAGAAACGGCTTTGTCCAAATCTTTGGAGACTTCAAAGCTCTCACTAGCTTATTCTCCTGGGAACTGAAACAGCTCAAGTACCTGGACCTGGTGAATCATACTAACCATCCGAAAGGTATAAGGGTTGCTGCATTGATCCATTCTGCTTATGATAACAAAAGATTCAGTCAAAACCCAGAAGCAGAGAGAAAAGCTCAGTTAGCTGAAGAGAAGAGAAGGCTTCGTCCTCCTCTCCGTGGAATGTTCAAGGATGTTGGAAAGGAAGTGAAAGCAAAGACTATCCCGGGAAATCAGAAGAATGCTCCTATGATAAGTTGGTACTATAACGGGTTGACTCATGAGTTAGTGATTGAGAGAAGTGGTGCTGATGCTATCAGACTATTTGCTGCTATAGAACTCCGTCTTCTCTCTCGATCATACTTGAAGATAATGTACTATGAGAAGATGCGGACAATACCTGTTCAGCTGCGACCCTATGAATGCTATGATGCCAACTACTTCTTAATATTCTTAAACTGGTGGTGTGAAAAGCTAGCAGGATTAGGTCGACTCACTCTTAATTCTGAACTTCTGCGAACAGCAACTTGTTGGGTAATTGAAGAACATGGGTCGAGTGTCATTCTTGATGGGGCAAAAAGATTGGTTGAGCTGAACAACTTTAATGACTTGAAGAAGCTCGTATGGCAAGATCTCTTTAGGCTGTATGACATGGGTATTCATGTGCTCTCTGACAAAGACAGACCTGCAGCCAGAGAGAACTGGAGATTCCTGCTAAAGCTGACAGGTCAAGATGCTTGAAGCTCTCAAGTTTGCATTGCCAACAAGGGTGGAATTGTTAGAACCTATTTGTTAGCAACACAAACTTATTTTCGTCTTATCATTGTAATTGATACTTTGTTTTGTAATTCTCTTTCGATATGTACTTGGAGAACTTTATGTAAATCTTAGCGTACTTGTCATGCTTATTAGCGTACTTGTTACTTATGATCTTAACGGACTTGTTTTTACTCTTAGCGTACTTGTTTATTTCCTAACGTACTTGTTTGCTTAGAGTATGTATTAATGTTCCTAGCGTACTTCATTTGTTGATAACGAACTTGTTAGCGTATTTGTTTATGTTAGCGGACTTGTTGATGCTTAGCGTACTAGCTAGCGGACTTGTTAGTTCTTAGCGAACTTGTTAGCGAACTAGTCAATTCTTAGCGTACTTGTTAGCGGACTAGATAATACCTAGCGTAGTTGTTAGCGAACTTATTGATATCTAGCGAACTTAATATAATGCTTAGCGAACTTCTTTTTCTGTTAGGATATTCTGCTGAATTCTAGGTAATGATTGGGTCGTGTCAAACATTCTCTTTGTCTCCATCACACTAGTAGTATAAATACTACTTGGAAAAACCCTATTGAGCACGCATCAAGGTTTGCCTACTGGAGAGAGCCTCTTGTGTGTGTGTTCTTGGTGTTAGTGTGTGTTTTTGAGTTTTAGAGATCACCCATGGGTGATCGTTGAGGCGAATCCAACCCAAATCGACCATCACACATGATTTCCGCACTTGTGTGATGAATCGTATGAGAACAAGATGCTCAAATCTGGTCCTGACATCTGTCCCGGTAATCAGGCAAAAGTGGCTGCCTAAAATGACTTCTAAAGCCACTGAAGATTTTTCAGAAGACACAAGTCGACCCAAAGCTGAATGCTTGGGTCCAGATTCTCACTAATTCATTGCTACTATGTGCAGGGTGCTCGAAAGCTGGCTGTCAACAACTTTTGGGTTATTGATAGTGGAGCATCCAGGCACATGACTGGTAATCTCTCCTTGCTTACCGATGTCAAACCAATCAATGGTGGGGGAGTTACCTTTGCTGGCAATAAAGGAGGTAGAATCACTGGAGAAGGAAAAATGGGAAATGACAAAATTAAATTTGACAAAGTTCAATTTGTGGAAGAGTTGCAGCACAATCTCTTGAGTGTCTCACAAATATGTGATAAGCAGTACATCACTGCGTTCACAAGTTCTGAATGTATCATTTTGAAGCCCGGATTTCAAATTCCTGATGATTGGATAGTGATGCGTGCACCTAGATTTCGAGATTTATATGTTTTGAATTTGAATCAGACCTCGTCTGCGGTGTCGGCTACATGTTTCTTATCCAAAGCCACTGAAAAAGAGTCAATTTTGTGGCATCGTCGTATGGGTCATCTTAATCACCGCAAGATGAATTATTTGGTTAATCACAATTTGGTTGAGGGGGTTTCTAAGAATCGTTTTTCAGTTAATGATGTGTGCGTTTCATGCAAAAAGGGGAAGCAACAGAAAAAGTCTCATCCGTACAAACGTGTTAATTCAATTGTCACTCCATTGGAGCTACTTCATATGGATCTTTTTGGTCCTATGAATGTAAGCAGTGTGGATGGAAGTTTTTAGTGTTTGGTAATTACAGATGATTTCTCGCGTTTCTCTTGGGTAGCGTCATTACATTCAAAGGATGAAACTCCAGCAACTATTCAGCGTTTATTGTCCAAGTTTGAGAATTTCTACAAGCACAAGGTTTGTCGCATTCGTACCGACAATGGTACTGAATTTAAGAACGTAACGATGAAAGCATTTTGTGATTCTTTTGGAATTTCACATGAGTTTAGTGCACCATACACTCCACAACAAAACGGAGTGGCTGAGAGAAAGAATAGAACTTTAATAGAGACCGCACGAACTATGTTAGCTGATGCAAATCTACCAATCAAGTTCTGGTCTGAGGCAGTTCATACTGCTTGTCATGTGCTTAATAGAGTTCTTATTGTTAAGCGATTCAACAAGACTTGTTATCAATTGCTCAAAGGTAGAAAACCGAATTTAGATTTTCTCGAACCATTTGGGTGTCTATGCACCGTTCTCAAAGGTGGTGGTAAATTTGAAGCTAAGGATATTGATGGCATCTTTGTTGGTTATCAGTATCCAATGAAACGTGTCTATTTTCCGTCTTCAAAGACCACTGAGAGTCATTTGCATGTGGATTGTCGAAGATATAGTTTTCTGAAACCCAAATCGGTTGATGGTTCTACTTTTGATTATAAGACATTCTTTAATTCTTTCTTGGATGCACACTCTGAATCTGCTGATGAGCTTACTGAAGATATGACTAGTGTTCTTATACATACCATGCTTAATTCTGGATCATGCATTCCAAAGTTTGCACCTGCTTCTGGTTCTGCTTCATCTAGTCAGAGTATTTCTGATCTAGAAACCATGATTCATCTGATGATGATGGCAATACATTTCATGAAGCTGAATCCATACCTTTGGTTGATTCGATTACTTTACCAAGCACAAGTTCGTCCGTTCCAAATACTTTATTACTTGGTGAATTGTCAAGCTCAGAGGACGTAGATGCTACTCTCAATACTCTTGCTGATACTGTTGAGGTTCCTGATTCGACTAATCTCCGGATTCATTCTATTCATCCTCAAGAGAATATTATTGGAGATTTGACTTCTGGGGTGCGCACACGCCATCAGTTATCTGATAATGTGGATGCTTTGATTGCTGAAATTCGTGATTCGGGTGTTCAGAATGATATGTTTCATTCATGTTTTCTGTCTCAAGTTGAGCCGACCAATGTTGAACAAGTGTTGGAAGATTCTTCTAGGGTTGAGGCTATGCAGGAGGAGTTGCAACAATTCCAGAAGTTGGGTGTTTGGCATCTTGTTGATCTTCCCAAAAATGCTAAGAAAGCGTGTGGCACTAGATGGGTTTTCAAGTGTAAGAAGGATGATCGTGGCATCATTGTTCGAAATAAAGCTCGATTAGTGGTTCAAGGATTTTCTCAAATTGAGGGCATTGATTTCAATGAGGTATATGCTCCAGTCGCGCGGATTGAAGCTATTCGAATCTTTTTGGCTTTCGCAGCATTTCATGGATTTAAAGTATATCAAATGGATGTTAAAAGTGCATTTCTCAACGGGAAGATTCGTGAAGAGGTTTACGTGATGCAGCCACCTGGATTCTATGATCCCGATTTTCCTGACCGTGTGTACAAACTCGACAAAGCGTTATATGGTCTCCATCAGGCCCCGAGAGCCTGGTATGAGACGCTTTCTACACACTTGCTCGACAACGGTTTTTGTCGTGGCACTGTAGATTGCACACTCTTTTCGAAGCGGTTCGGGAACGATTTACTGCTTGTTCAGGTGTACGTGGATGATATCATTTTTGGGAGCACGAATGACACATTATGCAAAGAATTTGAGCGTGTCATGCAAACGAAATTTGAAATGAGTTCAATGGGCGAGATGGGATTTTTTTTAGGTCTTCAAGTCCACCAATCGGCCAAAGGCATCTTTCTACATCAATCGAAATATGTTACTGACATCCTGGCCCGGTTCAAGATTGGTGATGTTCGGATTCCAAGCACTCCAATACAGGTTTCTCATGGTCTTGGACCAGATGAAACTGGTGCCAAAGTGGATCCAACATTATTTAGGGCTAAGATCGGTTCTTTAATGTATTTAACTGCTTCTCATCCTGACATAATGTTTGCTGTGTGTTTATGTGCTAGATATCAAGCTGCTCCGAAGGTTTCTCACATGATGGCAGTGGACAGAATCTTTGCTTATTTGAAGGGTGACCAGCATCTGGGTATCTGGTATCCTAATGATAATAAGTTTGACTTCACTGCATATTCTGATTCCGATTATGGTGGATGCAAGATAAATTTCAAATCTACAACCGCCGGGTGTCAATTTTTGGGAGAACGACTAGTGTCGTGGCAGTGCAAAAAGCAAACCTCGGTTGCAACGTCGACTGCGGAGGCAGAGTACGTGGCGGCTTCCAGTTGTTGTTCACAGGTTTTGTGGATACAACAGCAGTTGTGCGACTATGGTTTGAAATTTCTAACTACTCCCATTTTTATTGATAATTCACCTGCCATCTCTATCACGAAAAACCCCGTTCAACATTCCAAAACTAAGCACATTGATATCCGTTATCACTTTATTCGTGATTGCTACGAAAAGAAATTGATTGATTTATAGAAAATTCACACTGATTTTCAAAGAGCTGACTTGTTTACAAAAGCGTTTGATAAAGTTCGCTTTCAATTTTTATTGAAAATCAATGGGGTTATTCGCTTAACTGCTATTTGATCTGGTTCAGTTAAGCATAAAAAAATTGAAAAAGCTAAAACATAAAAATTGAAAAATTAAAATTGAGAAATTTTGATCCGACCTTGTGAGAAATGATGGTACATCAGCATACGTTATCTGCCATGGATAGAGTAGAAAGAAAGGCTGTAGGTACTTGTTTGTTTTGATTGAATGTGCTGAGTAGTCTGATATATGTGAGTATGATATAAAGATAATGCCTGCTTGATAATTGTGGATACACACTGTGATGGGTACTGTGTAAATCTGGCATGAATAAGATGAGAAAATATCAAAAACAGAATAAAGAGATGTTCTGATGTATGCTTGCTTTATTTTGAAAGATTTAAACTTGTTTGATTTTCTTTATTTTGTCAAACGATCGGACTTTCTCTGCGTATCGAAAGATCGACCTGATTATTGTTTGTTTGACTTTCTGCTTTATTTTCTTGGTGTTTCGTATAATCCATCGGACTTTCTCTGCGTGTACGTGAGTACCGACCTGATTGTTGTTGGATTATACAACTTCTGCGTTATTTTACATTTTTTATTTTCCTAAACAATCGGACTTTCTCTGTGTGCCTACCGGCCGACCTGATTGTTGTTTGTTTAGGGTTCTGATTTCTTTTTGCAAGAAACATCATGAACAAGATATCTCTGTGACATTTTATTATGTATAAGCAAGTTTACAATATCAGTATGAAAACTCTGCTGCGAGTAGCTTGGCTTGAATAAAGGAAAATAAAAAAATATGAAATAAGCAGTTTGCCAGTATTCCTGATTGTGTGGGTACCATGTTATTAATGCTTGATAAATACACTTAATTCCATATCAGAAAGCTATAAACATGACTTGCTTAGTATTTTGAAATTAAAATGTGTATGATGCGTTATGTCTGATATGATCTCACGTTGTGATCTTTCTCACAAAAATATAAGTTATCGCATTTGAATTTTTGTTAGTTGGTATTTTTACTAAGTTTGATAAACCAAAAAGATTTTAGGAGTGTTTTAGCATAAGTTTGATAAATCAAAAAGATTTTAGTGTGTTTTGATAAAAATTTTGATAAAAATCAAAAAGATTTTCATTCTGATTTATTTTTGATCAACTGAATTCGGTGATGGAAAATTCTTGATTAAATGAACCACAATCGGTGCTAAATCTGCTCATCGTGTTTGAAATTAAGAAATTGAACGTTTTGGATTAAAAATGAGATTTTGAAGGATAAAGGGCAAAATGGTCTTAATTCTGATCCGGCGGACCATATGGTACATCGGGCGGACCACTTTGGGGTATAAATATCACATTCTGGTCCGGGTTCTTCATAACCCGTGGACCATCTCTTTTTTCTCTGACAGAAACCATAAACCCTTCACATGACTATTCATTTGATTTCTTCGTGTATAACGAACTATAGCTCGTAATTCTTGTTGCAAAAGGTAGGTTTTAACATTGCGCATCTAATGGTGGTTTTATTTTGCAGAATGATGATCTCATTTGAGAGTTATTTGAGATTTACGATTCGGGTTTTTCGAAAATACTAACTCCAAGGGGTTAAACAAGATTTAGGAGTTGTTAATGGATGAAAAACACATAGACTTGCTCGGTTTTTACTCTAGAATGAAACCTGTGTGTCCGATTTTCAAAATCACTTGATTTGGAGGATTCGATTTGACAAAAACCGTTCGGTGTCTGTTCAAGTCGCAAAATTTGGATACTTCACAATATGAACAAAGGACTAAGCAGACTGAAGACACAGATGATCCATCTTATACTCCGGAAGCGGTGGAGTCTGTTAGAATGTCTTCAGCACCTGACAAAGGCAAAGGTAAAGTGATTTATTCTGGAAAAGTCAAACATATGGCTAAGCGATCTACTGTGCAACAAGGTTCATTTCTGGCCGATGCAAGAAAATCTGGTCATAGTTCGCCAGCTAAGAAGCAAAAAGTACAATCTCCGTCTTCTATTCCAGTACAACCGACTACAAAGAGCGTTAATGTTCAAAGTACGTCTGTTCCCCCGAGGCAAAAATTGATTATCAAAAGGTTTTCATCTGCTGCTTCGGGTTCAACTGCTGCCTCTACCGCAAGTGCTTCTACTCAATCAACAGTTTCATCTACTGATCTGAAGCTAGTACTTCATCAAACCAGGCTCGATGAGTTGGAATCAACAAATCGTCAGCAAGCAGATGAACTCAGAGGGTTAAAGAATTTGGTGAAAGAATTGGTGTCTCGAGATCAAGAGAAAGATCGTGCAATTGCTAATTTACGATCTCGAGATCAAGAAAAAGACAAAGAAATTGCTAAACTGCAACAACTTTCTATCTCCTTGGGTGAGCAGCTAAATCAATTGCTTCAAGCTTTACCTGCTCAGGGGGAGAGAAGGCCTAATCCAGATGAAAGTTGCAAAGATGATGATGATGTGATGAAATATTTGAACGAAGATCCTGATCCTGAAGGAGGTGTTGGAGGATCTGGTACTGGTACTGATGCAGCTGGAACGTCTGCTACTACTGCTGGTACTTCTGTTACATCTCAGGGGGAGACCACCGATACTCAAATTTATGATATGACTCTGGTGACCAGGGTTGAGGGAGAGTTCTTAAATCTGTACGCAAAAGAGCAGTTAGCTGCTATCTTTGCTCTGAATGTAGAAGATGTGGATGATGTTCCGTTTGCTGATCCTTATAATGAAGAAGATTCAGATGAACATGTAGATTATGAGGAGGAACAGGTAGAAGTGGAAGATATAACGGCTGAAGAATATCCGGATGATCCTACAATGTATGGAAACTTTGCAGATAATGATCAGTCTGGTGGGTTTAATTTCTTTGGAAAAGACGATGAAGACAAAATTGAAGATGAGTTAAAGAAGAAAGAAACTGAAAAGCAATCTGATCAGCCAGCATCAACTGAGTCTGAAAACTTGAATGAAGAACAAGAAAAGAAAATGTTATTTGATGCGTGGTTAAAAGAGCAAAGGGCAAAGAAAATGCCGGTAAAATCATCTGTAAAAGAGGTTGATCAGAAGAGATACTTTGAAAGAAAGGGTAGACAAGCATCTGGGAGAATAAGCAGTTGGATGTATGATTCTCAACTTAATTGTTATGCTATCAAAAAGGAGTTTGGAATCATATATCTGAAATGTCCAACAAGATTCAGCACATTGCCGGTCTGTGATGTAAGGGACTTATCCAGATGTCAGTTTCTTAATTATGAAAATGATAAATTGGCTGAAGTTTTCAAAGAAAAATTGATTGAAGAATGTCAAGGAAAGTTCCAATTTCTAACTCCTCAGAGACCAAGATTTGTTGAACATCCAACTGAAATCAACCCGAACACTGGAAAAGCCCTGATCATTGTGAAATATAAGAAGCCAGTTCAGATGAAGAAAATTCCATTGAAGAAACTAGAACAAGATTTCATCAAAACACTGAGATGGTGGTATTATGATGAAAGTACTGGTGAAGCGGTGGTGGTAGTGAAAGAAGAGAACAAAGTAGTCAGATTGTATGATCCGATGTGGCTTATCAATTTATCAAAGGACGACATAGACAAACTCTATCACAGCAACATTTTATATAAGGCTGATTATGCTGAACAAGCCTTATAATTTCAACGAGTGATCAGAGTATGTTTTGCGTTCGGGATTCATGCGGGGAATAATAGAAGACAACACTGGAAAGAGACTTGATCAAGAGCTTCTGAAGACTAGCACAAGACAAGGGGGAGTTTGTAAAAGCATATATAGTTGTCTAGTGCAAGGTCTTGTATTTATAATGTTTTGTATAATCTGGTCTCAGCGGACCAGGGGCGGACCAGATGGTACTCCCGGACCATCTGGTACGCTGGTTAGTTGGTCCGCTGGCCAGATTTAGTATAAAAAGATTTAGCTCGTTTAGAGGAGTGTAGTTGTGAGGTTTGAGTTTTAAACTGTGTGTTTTTGTAAGGTGAAACCTGTTTACTTTCTCTCTCTAAAGGTTGAGCAATAAAGAAGTGTTATTTACCTTGTTGTTTACCGAATTGAGATCGTTATGCACTAGCAAGACCGTTCCTGTGTTATACAGATTCAAACCAATCAGTCTTGAGTTTGTGATTCTTTAAAATATGCCTTAACAACGGTTTTGGTAGTCCTTGAGACTTCAAGATATTTCTCAAATAGAATGGATCTTCTAACTAGTTCTACAATAAAGTCTACTTGATTCTCTATCGCTGTAAACATGAACAAATAATATTAACGGTTATGGGTGAGAATTCATGTTCGACACGGGTCCCTTAAAATAGATTTCGGGTCTCAACACAGAAACTCGTTTGTTTCCTAGGGTACAATTGTAAGTTCATGGAAGGATCTTACTACTAGTTTGATGATCAAAATCAAAGAAACAAGATGTAAATAAGATTGTTTTGTTATTGAAATCACCAAGGCTCAAAAACAAAACACTCTCTAGTTGTTTCTCACTCTATAATCTTCTTTGCAATCACCTAGATGCATATGGCAGATCTATCTCACATTCTATCACAACTTGAGTATTTATAGCTCATGTTGTCCAATGAACCAGCCATGCAATGAACCGTTGGTTCGTTGCTCACGAATCATTGGTTCTCTGCTTGGTTCGTTGGTAGCCTTACATCAATCACAAAGCTCTAATTGATATATCACACGACACACAGATTTATGTCCTAATAGACTCCCCTTTAACATGTGATATATCTACAACTATCATCATCAAATATTCAAGCATCCAATCTTCAGCATTGTTGTATTAGATCTTTAATCTTGAAATCCAATGTTAGTTGTAGAGCTTGCATGGCTGAATCAGGACTCTTCAACTGAACCACTTTGAGAAAGATTCTTCATGTACTCCCCCTTTCACCATGCATGTGAATCAACCTTGTAACCTGCGATTTCAGAAGACGGAAACACGGTTTTCTATTTTTCAATCCAACATAAGTTATTCTTGAGCAAAAATCTCCTTCGAAGAACCAAAATGATTTTTTTTGAATTTTTTTAGTATCTTGTTTCGATCGATCAAATACAAACAAGAAATAAAATCTTTTTGTCTTTTACAAAGTTTATGCTAAAACACACCAAAAATCTTTTTGATTTTTCTAAAATGAAATAAAATGCAATACAGAATCAGACTCTATTTTTTTATGTTGATACCTGAGAAGTACATCGTGTGAAGTATCAAATCAAGGTTCAAGATTCAAGTTCAATGCTAAGGTTACTGCCAGCTGAACTTGGTCTGAACCAGGAGTTCGGACCTACTGCCAAACCTGGAGTTCGGACAGGGTTCGGCTAGTAGCTATATATAGTGAGCTTGTTCAATGTGTTGGGACGAGTTTTGCATGAGTGTATAGCAGAGTGAATCTTAAGTGTGTGTTCTATAAGGTGTTCTCTGTTTCTGTATCTGAGTGTTACTGATTGTAATTGTTCTTTGATCAATAAAATAATCGGTTAATTACTTGTTTCGTATTCCAAATAGCTAAATTGAGTAGACGATCCAACGCTCACGACTTTTCAAACGCTCACGACTTTTCATCCTATTTTGTGAGAAAGATCACGAAGCAAGATCATATCAGACATAACGCATTTAGCACATTTCAATTCGGCCCTAATCAGCATGCAAGCCGATATAATCGCAAATACAACAACATTTATGTTTATTTCAGCACGCACCAATCATTTTTATCGTTTTTTAATATGCTTAAGGTAATATTATCATGCACTGGTAACTCGGCATCCACTCTATCAGATATACCAGTAAATCATCATGTTTATAATATAGAAAATTGGAAAACCAGCGTTTAGTGGTAAATTGGGTTTTGATAAATCAAATATCAAGTGCTACAAGTGTTCGTGAAAATACGTGAGCGGTAGATCGTCTACTTAGTCGTATCAAAATCAATGTAAAATGAGTAAAAACACCGAGAGTAAATACAAAGAAACTTGTATTAGACCACAGAGAACCACAGACTACACTTGATGGAAAGTAAGACTTAAACATACAACTCTTCAAAGTTCTACACAAGACAAACTATATATATTAGCTGAAACCCCGATGGTCCAAACCTCCAGTTCGGACAAGTTCGGACCTGTCCGAACTTGGAGTTCTCCAGGGGTTCGGACCACAGCGATCATGCATATCTTTGTCTTGTATTCAATACTTCACATGACGATCAGGAACCATGTATCAACAAACTCCCCCTCGGCATGTGCAGTATCATCTTCCACTTAAAACTTATATCTTGTATCTTCAATCAAACTCTCCCTCTTCTTTGATGATGAGTTCAATCTTGGATACTTGATATTGCATCGTGTGTAATCTCTTTCTCAACAATCTTCAGAAGACTTGAAGTTGTGATGTTCTCTTTCCACTTAGAAACCTGCCAATATAAATAATCTTGGCGTAAAACGTCTCTTCGAGACTCCAAGATGTTTTGATTTTGAAAATGATTTTGTCTTCCGTGTTGATCAATCGAAAACAAATCAGAAACTGACTTTTAGAAACTTTATATCAAAACACACCTAAAATCTTTTTGGAAATTTTTAATATGAAATGTAACTGCAATACAGAATCAGACACTATTTTTGTCTTTTGCAAGAAAGATCATAACTTAGGATCATATTGGACATAACATGTTGAACTACACTTCAATTTTCGATTATTGTAGAACATAAGCCATGTTGATTGCAAATATAATTTGTCCAAATTTAAACTAAGGCAGAATCATACTCATAACATCTGGATATGTTAAGGTATTGATTATATTTGCATTGACCAGTGTACCCCACACTATCAGACATACTCAGATATGCTTTGTTTATCACATTTTTGTGATTTCATTTGTGATTTATCACATAATGATTATATTCATGATATAGTCAACTGTGTTCCATGCAAAAAGAAATAAGAATGTTAAATCGTCTACCTTAAGGTCGATCTTTTGATACGCAGATAAGGCCTCGGATTTAACAAAATAAGAAAATAAAACAAATTGAAATTTTATAACTCAATAACAATCAGGTCGGTCTTGTGGACATGTAGAGAAAGTCCGATGAGTTATACGAAACACCAATGAAATTGAGCAGAACGTCAAACGAACAACAATCAGGTCGGCCTTGTGAGCACGCAAAGAAAGTCCAATCGTTTGACAAAATAAAGAAAATCAAAGAAGTTTAAATCTTTGCAAATGAACACATGTATACACAGTGACTTCTCATTTTATTTTTCACATATCTTGTTCTTAATATATCATGAGATATGCATCAAGATGTTGTCCACTAGGTCAAGCATCAGATTTAGTGTATATCACATTTGAATAGTTTCTTATTTGCCGAGTCTACCTTACACATCGATCAAATGGTCTTATGGCTTTTTCATCCATTTTATCCATGAGTCAGACGATGTAAGCCAATGTACCATCATTTCTCAATCATGTCGGGTACAATTTCTCATTTTTCAATGTTTTTGGCTTTTTGCATTTTTCAATGTTTTTGTCTTTTTCTAATTTCTCCCCCTAAAAATGACAACTCTATTTATAGATTTTCATTTTTACGATTTGAAAAACAAGACACTATTTTTACAAAAACAAACTCCCCCTCAAGATGAGACGAAGTGAGAAACAAAGCAGAAATTGATTAACCAACATGAAAACTTTGAGTTAAGCATTTTAAAAACAAAATTGATTTGGGAATTCAATTGAAGTTATCATAGATATTTCACAATCAGCAATTTACCAATCACCGAAAGGTCTTCCTGAAGTACCTGCTTGACACCAAATAAAACATTAGTCGCTTTAAGATCGACCCGATTCAACAACGTCGGGTCGCCGGGTGTCTTCCACATAGTCGTTGTTGGCCTTGGAAACAACTTTTGGTTTCCATATTTGAATTTTTTTTTGATTTTTGATCAAAACCAGAATCAGATTCAACCAGCATACTTGATTTAGACCATGACGACTTACGAGTTGATTTGATCTTTGTAGACCATGGTTCATCAAAAATTTGACCTTTCTTATCCACATATTTGGCAGTGTTGTGGATATATGTAGTCGTCGGACAATCAGCAGCAAGATGTCCTGGTTAACGACATGCATAACAAAGTCTTTCTCGAAAAATATTTCAAAACCAGATGAATGTTCAGAATCAAAAGTATTAAAGAAACTATAAGAAGAATCATACCTAGGAGATGGACTCCTTGAAGATGATGACCTTCCAGAATAATAAGATTGTTCTTTCATAGGAGGTGATTTCTTTGGAACTCTAACTTTTGAATTCTGCTTTGCATTAACTGGCTTCTTTGCTTGAACCGGTGCTTCCTTCACTTCATAACCCAAGCCTTTGTGCTTTAAACCTGGAGATTTTGATGAACTTGAAGAACCAGAAGCTTCTCTCCCCTTAGCTTCTCTAGTGAATTTTGCTTTGATATCTTTCAGTTTGTTCTTCTCCACCAAAACTTTGTCTTCTTCAGTTGCGGATGAAGTACTTGCACCAATTTTGTCAAACACTTGTTCATTTTCCAGAAAAATAGGCTTTCAGCTAAACTTAGGAGCTTCACCCAAAGGCTATACCTTCTACTTAGACTTCTTCTTCTTGGATAAATTGGCAAATTTTGAATAATCATGCAATTCGAATTTAGGATCAAGCGGAGCACATGTAACCTCAGATAAAACCACTGGTTGAGGTACCAAGTGAATATCATCCTTCTTAGAACTATCCTCACTCCTATCCTGCTTGTATAAGAAATTCAGCAATGTCGGTGACAAATTGCAATTCTGCAACTCCAAAATTTCCAACTTCAATTCAGATATTTGCTATTGAGCATCAAACACTTCTTTTGTGACCTGATGAATTTTGCATTGAGATCATCATATTCATACATTTGTAACTTCCGGATCTTACATTCAGCAAACAACTCTTCAAGAAGACTTTCTCTATTCTTCTTGTAAATCTCAACATCTTTTGTTAAAACTTCATTCTTATCCCTATAAAGAACATTTTCATCTTGAAGCATAGAGATTTTGTTCTGAAGTTTCTTAATAGTAGTTGCAGAGTCAACAATAAGAGCATTCGCCTTTTCATACTTTTTTTGAACAGGATAACTCTTTTCAAATAAATTCTCAAAATCTTGAGTTGCATCTAAAGCTTCAGCTTTGGCTTTCTCACATTCTTCAGCCAATTGAGTCTTTTCTTTCAAAACATCTTCATGAACATGTTCAATTCATAATATTTCTTTTGAAAATCATCCAATTCTTTCTTGAGCACAACAATTCATTCAGTTGACAATTTAAACCTTTCCTCAAAACTTGCAATCTTCTTACTCAGCCTTAAACAATCAAGACATCTTAATTGTTCGACTTTAACTTCTTTAATCATTGATATTGTTGAATTGGAATCAGAATCAGTCACAATGCTATCATCATCATCATGACGAGGAGTCAAAGCAATTGTAAATGGATCAGGTATCATTGTAACCTCAGAATCTGCATTCCAGGCAAATTCATTTGGATGCCAAAATGTGTCTGAAAATTTGTCATGAAAAGAAACAGATTTCTTTTTTCAACCTTGGAAGCTTCATTTTGTGAATGAAAAACAACATGAGCATGTTGACCAGATTTCAATTTACTTTCAGTTGAACTTGGACATTCTCTTGCAAAATGCCATATACCGAACACTTAAAACATTTCACCTTAGATTTGTCCAAACCAATCTTCCCATCTTGATTAAGTCTTTTCTTGCCAGTTCTATTGAAAAATTTCTTTGTTCTTCGGATCAACATAGAATATTGCCAGTTTAAATCCATCTCTTCTAAATGATCATAATCTATCTGATCGTAATCTTCATTTGTCAATTCAGCATTACTCACAGCACCAGTAATAACACCAAAGTATGAAGATACCAACGCAGACATTAACGCATTATAATCATCGATGTTTGGACAGACAAAGCATTTTGAGTGGAAGAACTAGGAATAGAAACATTACAACCAGCAATAACTTGGAATTTCAGATTTACCTGCAAGAAATGTTGTAGGAGGTGCGGAATTAAGAATATTAGACTTCCCAGCATTCATTGTAGAATCATTTTCACCATGATACACGGCAGGATTTTGAATTTGTGTAGGAAGTGATTTGTTCACCATCAACTCCATGTCTCTAGCTTGAATTCTTTAAATTAAACCATTGAAAGATAATCCCGGATATTCTTTACCATGGGTAATCATCATCACATAATTCTCCCATTTCTCAGGTAAAGCCTCCAAAATCTTTTCTTTCATATCAGCTTCTTCTTTTGTAAGACTCACCAAACGCATTTCACTCATCAAGTGAGTGAATCTTGCAATCATGTCACACCCCCAATTAACCACTAACGGGGTTCATACCGTTAAGGGGTGCGGCTAGACCAGGATCCACAACCATTAGTTACAAATACTAAATGAATCAGAGTAAAGTCCAAATATTAATAATAAAAACAGTCAACAGTACGCAGCGGAAAACATTATCTTTAGCACTAACCGCGTGCTTTACATAAACATTGTTTTAAATTCCCAATTAATTTAATTAAAATAAAAGTCTTCACGTGCCATGCCAACCCGCTCCGGATACTCCTTAGCGATCTGCAAAAGTTTAAACCACGCAAGTGTCAACCTAACGGTTGGTGAGTTCACAGTGGGCTTGTCATGCATTGGCCCGGTCTCATAATCATAATTTGTATCAAGGTATACTCACATAGTATTCGTTTGTGAAAAGCAATGCTAAATGTTATGTCTTAGTTTATAAAGGAAATGTCCGTGACCTACGTCATCGGGTATGAACTAGTTTTGTAAAGTTAAAGTGCTCAACCGATATCGCGGGTAGCTAATCCGTTATTCCATGCACTAAGGAAGTTTGTACCAAAGCTGACCATAAATTATTGTAGTGGCCGTGCCATCAGTACTGCGGACCTACGTCATCGCGGTTTTGCCTCCCCCGTGTCCTCTCGGGACCACGGTCAGATAGGCTGATATTGTACCTCCGTGCACTCCCCGTGCCACGGGGCGGAGTTTGTCAAACTCCAGTAGATCTACCCAACATCCCCTCGCTTTACAATTAATGGTACAATTTAGTTGAGGACTTTTAAGTTTTCAAGGCATCCTTAGAAATCATGTGATATCATGTGGTTTAGACTTTAACCTACACTAGCCATATTAAAAAGGTTTGCCGGATTCTCATGAATCTCAAAAGTGTTTTTAGTTTCGTTTTTTTAGAAATCGTTGTTTTGGTAATTCGCAAGTGCTTCCCATAAAGCACTTCAAGTTCATCAAGTGGGTGCCGAGCACTCCAAGTTTTCAAGTTCATCAGGGAGGTGCCTAGCACTCTCGAAGTTGTCAGCATTGTTTTTATTTAGTTATTCGGTGTGACCCGAACGGGTTCACGGTAATCGGGTTAGTGACACTCACCTTTGGTTGCACTGCTACACTTGCTAATAATCCAAGTTTGCGTAACGAAGACCTATGAACACGTTTAGGTCTTAAGTATTAGTTCTGTGTCTAATCTTTACTTAACGTCACTATGGCCCATAACATAGCACGTTGGAACTATGACTCGACATACAGACACACGACACCGATGGTTGATCATAAACAAGGGTTCATATACATCAGAAATCAAAGCATGTATCATCATGGCATAATTATGTAAGTCATAACATTCAAGCAAATTGTACAAGTTTGGATTCTGGTCTCAGTTTCGCTAGCAGTTTCGCTAGTCAGTTTCGCTGTGTGCACGGGCAGCACTTTCGCTAGGCAATACCCGATGACACAGTTTCGCTAGGCTAGTTTCGCTCGAAACTGTTGGCACAGTTTCGCTAGCCTAGTTTCGCCCGAAACTGGTTTGAACTTTCGTTCAGGGAATTTCGCTCGGTAGATTCGCTCGAGCTGGTCTGGTTGGTTTACCCGGCGACACTGCAGTTTCGCTGCATAGTGTCGCTGGATGAAGATATACATAGTTTCGCTGGACAGTTTCGCCTAGAGAACAAGACAGTTTCGCTGGTCGCGAAAAACATACGGATCAGCCTAAAAATCAACCTAACAGCTTCCATTTTACATGCAATTCATTGTTTAGCATACATAGGCATTTACCAACATAAATCAGTAAGCTTTAACACCTTAAACATGCATTTTTATCATCAAATCACCAAAATACATTTAAAACCCTAAAATGACCTAAATAGCATAAATCTTCAACATGGATGGATTTCACACGTAAAGTTACTGACTTTATAACAGATCTAGCAATCCTAAGCAACATATCAGAAGATCAAGTGATTTCATGGAGGTTTGGTCATGCTTTTTAAGTAAAACACATAGAAAACATAAAAATGGTGGTTTTGGGACTCACGGTTCGATCTCCAAGCTTGATGGATGATGGTTCGGGGCTGAGATCTCGCTGGCTCGGTGTGAATCTCGGCTGACCAGATTTCCAGGAGAAAGATGGAGTGTGTGTGTGTTTTGTATGAAATGAGGCAAATGGGAGAACTAGGGTTTATTAAGATTATTTATATCAGGGGCTAGTTTCGTTGGCAGTTTCGCTGGCCAGGCGAAACTAGCTCTGATCACGTATTATCGAATAGCTCAGCTGACTACCGGGCGACACTATAGTTTCGCCCGTTAGTTTCGCTGGCTGCACAATTTAGACAATTTTCACAAAATCAAGGATTTACAATTTGTCATGCTATTCATAATATTAAATCATGCGTTTAAATCACATTGCACATAATGACAACAATAAATGAACACATAGCACATATGGGCGGGTTCGGTGATCAACCAAAGGACATGGACGTATTCGGCCTAGTTAAGCATTAGTTACTAAGTTAACACTTATAACGTAACTAACGGAATTGTCTAACGGAAGTAAACCTTGAAATTCTCGGATGTCACATCATCCCCTTGTAATTGGAATTTTCGTCCCGAAAATTATTCTTGCGTCGTAGCGTTCGTAGCATCAGCTGTCGTTGCTGGGGAAAGAAAGCAAAAGTTTTAGGGTCGTCACATCCTCCTCCTGTTACAGGAATTTTGGTCCCCAAAATTAAATCATACCTTGAGCATTCGCGGACGTTTGCTCGAACAAGTGAGGATACTTTTTCTTCATCTGATCCTCTCGTTCCCAAGTATATTCAGGTCCACGCTTTGAGTTCCATCGCACCTTGACGATCGGAATCTTGCTACGTTTGAGGGCTTTCTCCTCGCGTCCCATGATTTCTACCGGTTGCTCAATGAATCTCAGATGTTCATCAATCTCCAATTCCTCCAAAGGAATTACTTCGGTGTCTTCAGCCAGACATTTCTTTAGATTCGAGACATGGAACACGTTGTGAACTCCATCGAGTTCGGCAGGGAGTTGTAATCGATAGGCCACCGGGCCTACTTCCCCGATGATTTCAAAAGGACAGATATAGCGAGGATTCAGCTTTCCACGCTTTCCGAAGCGTATCACACCTTTCCGGGGAGATACCTTCAATAGCACCTTGTCGCCTACCTCGAACTTCAAAGGCTTACGGCGTTTGTCGGCATAGCTCTTTTGTCTGTCACGTGCTGCGGCTATCCGCTTTCTGATTTGTATGATCCGTTCAGTCGTATCATGAATGATTTCCGGTCCAGTGAGTCCTTTCTCACCTGTCTCGGCCCAACACACGGGCGATCTGCATTTTCTGCCATAGAGAGCTTCAAAAGGTGCAGCACCGATACTTGAATGATAACTGTTGTTGTAGGAGAACTCCACCAACGGAAGATGAGCCTCCCAATCTTTACCAAAGTCGAGAACGCAAGCTCGGAGCATGACTTCTAAAGTCTGAATAGTTCGTTCCGTCTGACCATCGGTCTGCGGGTGATAAGCTGTACTCATATCCAGTCTGGTTCCCAGTGCTTCTTGCATAGATTGCCATAGTCGGGAAGTAAATCGAGGATCTCGATCTGAGATAATAGTCTTAGGCACTCCATGACGTGCCACAATTCGGTCAATGTACAGCTTTGTCAACTTATCCATATTATCAGTTTCCTTCATCGGGATAAAATGTGCAGATTTGGTTAACCGATCAATGATAACCCAAATCGCATCCGGTCGATTCGATCGATGAGGTAATCCTGTTACAAAATCCATGGAGATATCCTCCCATTTCCATTCTGGGATCTTGGGTTGTTGCAATAATCCAGAAGGCTTTTGGTACTCGATCTTAACTCTTGAGCACGTTAAACACTTAGCCACATATCGCGCGATGTCGGCTTTCATATTCGGCCACCAATACAAGCCCTTTAAATCCTGGTACATCTTATCCGATCCAGGGTGCACCGAATACCTTGACTTGTGAGCCTCGTCCATCACGAGCTCACGAAGATTTCCAAGTAAAGGAACCCAAATTCTGTCATTATAATACCTCAGTCTGTCGGACTTAACCTCAGAGTTACCATCTACACCACGCAGTGCTTCAGCTGCGAAGTTTTCTTCTTTCAAGGCTTCTCGTTGGGCATTGCGGATCCGATCCGGCAAACCCGTGTGGATGGTAAGTTGCAGCGCTCATACTCGTCGAGGCTTTTCATACTCTTTCCGACTTAAGGCATCAGCCACAACATTGGCTTTTCCCGGGTGGTACTTAATCGCTAAGTCATAATCATTCAGTAGCTCGACCCACCGTCGTTGTCGCATGTTGAGATCCTTCTGATTAAAGATGTGCTGTAAGCTTTTGTGGTCAGTAAATATTGTGCACTTTGTTCCGTAGAGGTAATGTCTCCAAATCTTAAGTGCATGAACAACGGCTCCCAATTCCAAATCATGCGTTGTATAGTTCTTCTCAGTATCCTTTAGTTGCCTGGACCCATAGGCAATCACTTTATCCCGTTGCATCAACACGCATCCGAGTCCTTGAATGGATGCATCACAGTAAACTACAAAGTCGTCAACCCCATCGGGTAACGCGAGAATTGGAGCTGAGCATAGCATATCCTTAAGTGTTTGAAACGCGCGTTCCTCTTTTTCACCCCATCTATATTGCACTCCTTTGTGCGTTAAAGCTGTTAAGGGTTGAGCCAATTGCGAGAAACCCTTAATGAACCTTCGGTAATATCCGGCAAGTCCCAAGAATTGTCGGATTTCGGTCGGCGCTCTTGGAGTAGGCCAATTCTTGATAGCTTCCACTTTAGCCGGGTCGACATGAATTCCATTCTGATCGACAATGTGTCCAAGGAACTGGACTTCACGAATCCAAAAATCGCACTTCGAAAACTTAGCATAAAGCTGTTCCTTGCGGAGCAATTCCAAGATAAGTCGCAGGTGCTCCTCGTGTTCTTCCTTTGTCTTGGAGTAGATCAAAATATCGTCGATGAAAACTATCACAAACTTGTCGAGGTACGGCTTGCACACTCGATTCATCAGGTCCATAAATACGGCCGGTGCATTGGTTAGCCCAAACGGCATAACCAGGAATTCGTAGTGACCATACCGAGTTCTGAAAGCAGTCTTGGGGACATCCTCATCTCGAACGCGAAGCTGGTGATATCCAGACCGTAGATCAATCTTTGAGAAGTAACTGGAACCTTGTAGCTGATCGAAGAGATCGTCGATCCGAGGAAGCGGATACCAATTCTTGATTGTAACCTTGTTAAGCTCTCGGTAGTCAATACACATTCGGAACGTTCCATCTTTCTTCTTAACAAATAGTACCGGTGCTCCCCACGGAGACGAACTTGGACGAATGAACCCTTTGTCGAGTAGCTCTTGAAGTTGTGAGGAGAGTTCGTTGAGTTCACTTACTGCCAAACGGTAAGGTGCGCGTGCTATCGGAGACGCTCCAGGAACTAAGTCGATTCCAAACTCTACTTGTCGAAATGGAGGCAAACCAGGCAGATCTTCAGGAAATACATCTTGGAAGTCGCGAACTATCGGGTAGTCATCGGTTCTACGCTCGGGAAGTGTCGAATCGGTGACGTTAGCAAGAATCGCGAAGTGACCTTTACGAAGGCACTTTTGAGCTTTGAGAAACGAAATAATATCGGTTACTTTTCCACCTTTTTCACCTTGAACTGTTAGCACTTCACCGTCCTTGAGTGGAATACGAACCACTTTTTCTTGACATAAAATTTCAGCTCGATTCTCAGATAACCAATCCATTCCTACTATAACGTCAAAACTACCAATCGGAAAAGGCATAAGGTCAATTCCTAGTGTATGGCCAGCTAGTTCTAGCTTACAGTCCTTAACTATCTGAGTCGTATCATGAAGTTTACCATTAGCTAGCTCTACCACATACTTAGCGTCTAGGGCAATAGGTTTAGCATTAATCAATTTAGCAAATTTTGTAGAAATAAAGCTTCTTTCAGCACCAGAATCAAATAATACAGTAGCAAAGAAACCATTAAGGATGAATTTACCGTTAATCACGTTGGCATCATTGCGAGCTTCACCCTGACCCATGACGAAAGCTCGACCTCTACCATTTCCACCATTGCCGTTATTACCATTTCCTCCACCATTACCATTCCCACCGTTGTTTCCCTGATTACCGTTCCCTTGCCTTCTCAGCTGCGGGCAGTCTCTTTTAATGTGGCCTTGTGCACCACACTCAAAGCAGCCACGGGCTCCCCCATTGTTGTTCTGATTGTTTCCTTGCCCGTTGCGGTTGTTACCATAGTTGTTGCCATGATTGTTGTTGTTGTTGTTTTGCCTTTGGCGGTTTTGTTGCTCGGGCAAAATTGCCCAACAGTCTTTTGCTTCGTGGCTTCCCTTGCCACACCTCTCGCAGCTCAAATTCTTCCTACAAATACCAGCATGATGCTTTCCGCACTTGTTGCACAGAGGCAGGTTTCCCTTGTAGTTGCTTTGCCCATTACCACCCTGGCGGTAGTTTCCACTGTTGTTCCCGGACCTCTTGCTTTGACCTTGGGAGTTATAGGACCTCCCAGTGCTGTTTCCAACACTCTGATTGTTCAGTGAGTTTTCAGGAGCTTCATCATCAGCTTTTCTCTTGCCACTAAGGGCAGTCTTCTCAGTGGCTTTCGCAGGTAGAGTACCCTTCTCGACTTCCTGATCAGTAAGCTTGTGAGCCAAACGGATGGCTTGCTGCACGGTTGCGGGGTTGCTGGCGGTCACCAAACTCTTGATTTGAGGCGCGAGGCCTTCCAGATAACGCTCAATGCGTTTGAACTCAGCATCCACCATTGTGGGGCACAAGACCGCGTACTCATGGTAACGCGCAGTGTACTGTTCGATTTCAGACCCAACCATCTTCAGATTCAAGAATTCGCCCTCTAGCTTCTTCACTTGGTCACGGGGACAGTACTCGTCCATGATCAGTTCCTTAAATGCTTCCCATTGCATGTTGTTAGCCGCGTCGATCCCAATCATCTGAATCTCAGCGTTCCACCAGGAGAGAGCAGCTCCCTCAAAGGTACCAGTAGCAAACTTCACCTTGCTTTCAGCCGGGCAATTACACATAGAGAAGACCTTCTCAGATTTTTCGATCCACCGGAGGAGTGCTACCGCTCCTTCTTCGCCGGAGAATGTTAGTGGCTTGCAGTCCATGAAGGACTTAAACGTGCAGTGGTGGTTTCCTGATGCATAAATAGTTCGGGTTTCAAATTTAAACAGGTCAAATATAATTCGCTTTGTGCCTTAACCGGCATAATAGTTACCCTGTGCGGCGTATGCAGCTTGGACGGCTGCCACCGCGGCTTGCACATGTTCGTTGATCATGGCTTGCAGCTGTGCAGGCGTCATGTTGATGTTGTTCCTTCCGTGTCCTCTACCAGACATCTTGCTGAACAGTTAAAGTAGCCAGTGTTCAGTCACAATTATACTTTATACATATCCCATAATATGTATATTAACCATTTTCCCGTTATCCCACTATTAGTCCAGAAAAATTTTGTGCAAAATCGAGGCGTCGTCGAGGAACGTCGTAAGTCGTAAGTAGCTATCGTCGAAAGTCGGCTTCCCCATAAAAGTCACCGTCGGCGTAGTCATCGTAGTAGAAATCAGGACGTAGCGCGTAGCATCGTTTCGTTGTCGCTTTCCCCCAGAATAGTGCGCGCAGTAGCGTTCGCGTTTAGTATTCGTGTGTGAAAATTTTTCCTAAGGTTTTCCGTTAGACTTCCTAGACACGGTCTATATATATTTATATATATATATACATACATACGTACTAAGCTTTTACTTACACAGCAGAGCGAGTATCCCAGGTTGGCACGTAAAAATTTTGTTTTGGGAATTTGTTTATTCGTTTGTAACTAAGGTTTTTCAAGTTGCAGTTTCCAAATCGTTTTTCAAAATGATTCCAGTTCTCTGCAACTTATGGCTCTGATACCAATCTGTCACACCCCCAATTAACCACTAACGGGGTTCATACCGTTAAGGGGTGCGACTAGACCAGGATCCACAATCATTAGTTACAAATACTAAATGAATCAGAGTAAAGTCCAAATATTAATAATAAAAAACAGTCAATAGTACGCAGCGGAAAACATTATCTTTAGCACTAACCGCGTGCTTTACATAAACATTGTTTTAAATTCCCAATTAATTTAATTAAAATAAAAGTCTTCACGTGCCATGCCAACCCGCTCCGGATACTCCTTAGCGATCTGCAAAAGTTTAAACCACGCAAGTGTCAACCTAACGGTTGGTGAGTTCACAGTGGGCTTGTCATGCATTGGCCCGGTCTCATAATCATAATTTGTATCAAGGTATACTCACATAGTATTCGTTTGTGAAAAGCAATGCTAAATGTTATGTCTTAGTTTATAAAGGAATTGTCCGTGACCTACGTCATCGGGTATGAACTAGTTTTGTAAAGTTAAAGTGCTCAACCGATATCGTGGGTAGCTAATCCGTTGTTCCATGCACTAAGGAAGTTTGTACCAAAGCTGACCATAAATTATTGTAGTGGCCGTGCCATCAGTACTGCGGACCTACGTCATCGCGGTTTTGCCTCCCCCGTGTCCTATCGAGACCACGGTCAGATAGGCTGATATTGTACCTCCGTGCACTCCCAGTGCCACGGGGCGGAGTTTGTCAAACTCCAGTAGATCTACCCAACATCCCCTCGCTTTACAATTAATGGTACAATTTAGTTGAGGACTTTTAAGTTTTCAAGGCATCCTTAGAAATCATGTGATATCATGTGGTTTAGACTTTAACCTACACTAGCCATATTAAAAAGGTTTGCCGGATTCTCATGAATCTCAAAAGTGTTTTTAGTTTCGTTTTTTTAGAAATCGTTGTTTTGGTAATTCGCAAGTGCTTCCCATAAAGCACTTCAAGTTCATCAAGTGGGTGCCGAGCACTCCAAGTTTTCAAGTTCATCAGGGAGGTGCCTAGCACTCTCGAAGTTGTCAGCATTGTTTTTATTTAGTTATTCGGTGTGACCCGAACGGGTTCACGGTAATCGGGTTAGTGACACTCACCTTTGGTTGCACTGCTACACTTGCTAATAATCCAAGTTTGCTTAACGAAGACCTATGAACACGTTTAGGTCTTAAGTATTAGTTCTGTGTCTAATCTTTACTTAACGTCACTATGGCCCATAACATAGCACGTTGGAACTATGACTCGACATACAGACACACGACACCGATGGTTGATCATAAACAAGGGTTCATATACATCAGAAATCAAAGCATGTATCATCATGGCATAATTATGTAAGTCATAACATTCAAGCAAATTGTACAAGTTTGGATTCTGGTCTCAGTTTCGCTAGCAGTTTCGCTAGTCAGTTTCGCTGTGTGCACGGGCAGCACTTTCGCTAGGCAATACCCGATGACACAGTTTCGCTAGGCTAGTTTCGCTCGAAACTGTTGGCACAGTTTCGCTAGCCTAGTTTCGCCCGAAACTGGTTTGAACTTTCGTTCAGGGAATTTCGCTCGGTAGATTCGCTCGAGCTGGTCTGGTTGGTTTACCCGGCGACACTGCAGTTTCGCTGCATAGTGTCGCTGGATGAAGATATACATAGTTTCGCTGGACAGTTTCGCCCAGAGAACAAGACAGTTTCGCTGGTCGCGAAAAACATACGGATCAGCCTAAAAATCAACCTAACAGCTTCCATTTTACATGCAATTCATTGTTTAGCATACATAGGCATTTACCAACATAAATCAGTAAGCTTTAACACCTTAAACATGCATTTTTATCATCAAATCACCAAAATACATTTAAAACCCTAAAATGACCTAAATAGCATAAATCTTCAACATGGATGGATTTCACACGTAAAGTTACTGACTTTATAACAGATCTAGCAATCCTAAGCAACATATCAGAAGATCAAGTGATTTCATGGAGGTTTGGTCATGCTTTTTAAGTAAAACACATAGAAAACATAAAAATGGTGGTTTTGGGACTCACGGTTCGATCTCCAAGCTTGATGGATGATGGTTCGGGGCTGAGATCTCGCTGGCTCGGTGTGAATCTCGGCTGACCAGATTTCCAGGAGAAAGATGGAGTGTGTGTGTGTTTTGTATGAAATGAGGCAAATGGGAGAACTAGGGTTTATTAAGATTATTTATATCAGGGGCTAGTTTCGCTGGCAGTTTCGCTGGCCAGGCGAAACTAGCTCTGATCACGTATTATCGAATAGCTCAGCTGACTACCGGGCGACACTATAGTTTCGCCCGTTAGTTTCGCTGGCTGCACAATTTAGACAATTTTCACAAAATCAAGGATTTACAATTTGTCATGCTATTCATAATATTAAATCATGCGTTTAAATCACATTGCACATAATGACAACAATAAATGAACACATAGCACATATGGGCGGGTTCGGTGATCAACCAAAGGACGTGGACGTATTCGGCCTAGTTAAGCATTAGTTACTAAGTTAACACTTATAACGTAACTAACGGAATTGTCTAACGGAAGTAAACCTTGAAATTCTCGGATGTCACAAATCAGATTTGGAATTGATTCGTTTTGATAATGCTTGAAACTATCAAATTCCTTCTTTAAAACTTTATGACGACTTTTCTTATATTAGTCATTGCCTTCACATCTCTTTTCCAATGCATCCCACAAACTCTTTGATATGTAATTACCGGAAAATTGATGTAGTAACTCTTTGGGCAAAGCCATTGTCAAAGTACCATAAGCTTTCTTCTCAGCTTGATAAGCTTTCTTTTGTTCAGATGACATCTTTCATTGAAGAATGGGTTCACCAGTTTCATCTTTAGGATAAACATATTGCTCAGTAAACGCCAACCACATATCAATGTCATTTGTGTCAACGTACGCTTCAAATCTTTTAACCCAACTATGATAATCTTTCAATTTGAGTAATTTGGGAACTTTCTGACTTGTTCCAATTTCATTATCATAATTCATCATTGTTTGCATCGTTGCTTGAACCGAATTTTGAATAGCTGCAAACGCTTGAAAATCGGTCATTTTGAAAAATTATGTCACTGTTCACTCCGAACTCGTTCTGAACCACGTCCGAACTATCTCCGAACTTAGGCCGAACTTTATCCAAACTTAAACTAGCCGAACTCCCTCTGAACCTAACCTTCGGAAGAATCAACCGAACTTGGACCGAAAACGTGCCGAACGTTGACCGAACCTAAGCCAAACTACTACCGAACGTCGTCCACCAAGAAATGACCGAACTTCGTCTGAACCTGGGGTTCAGAGCGGTTATTTTCAGCTTAGTCCGAACCTCAAACGAACTCTAACTCACTCGACACCATTTTCTCAATTTTCAGTGTTTTCGGATGAATTTTTCTACAGAAACACAAGCAAACTCGATAGAAACAATCTAGGAGAAGATTTTTTATAAGAAGCACACTCGAGAAAATCAAACAAACTCAAAAATGATACTCATTTTCGTAACACGTGAAATTTTGACTCAAAACTCTGAAAAATAGAGATTTCCGACCAGTAGAACAAACCAAATGCTCTGATACCACTTGAAAATGCGTGAGCGGTAGATCGTCTACTTAGTCGTATCGAAATCAATGTAAAATGAGTAAAAACACTGAGAGTAAATACAAAGAAACTTGTATTAGACCACAGAGAACCACAAAGTACACTTGATAGAAAGTAAGACTCAAATGTACAAGTCTTCAAAGTTCTACACAAGACAAACTATATATATTAGCTAAAACCCCGATGGTCCGAACCTCAAGTTCGGACCTGTCCGAACTTGGAGTTCGCCAGGGGTTCGGACCACAGCTATCATGCATATCTTTGTCTTGTATTCGATACTTCACATGACGATCGGGAACCATGTATCAATAGTTCGAAGCTTGGACATTTTGCCAGAGAATGTCAACAAGTTCATGGAAGCAACCCCGATTTTACTCAACCATCGTCCAGTAATTTAACCAAGACAGCAGCTTTAACGGTTCAAGATGATAGTGTTTATGATTGGGGTAAACATTTTGATTCATCTGCTTTAATAGTCACACATGACCAACAAGAAGATTCTTGTTCAGACACAATTTCAGACACAAGTTCAGCACTAAGTTCCTATGAATCGGCTGAAAATTTGGAAAGTTTGTTGAAAGAGAATGCTTTGTTATTGAATAAAATTCAAGATCTGTCTGAGGAATTCAAGTTGGTGAAAGAAGATTTGAAGGTGTCTAGGGAACATGAGAATGAATTAGTTTTGAAGAACGAATGTTTGATTACCGAGATCAAATTGCTGAATGAAACGTTAGAGATATTAAAACAAGAAAAAAAGAATGTTGAAGCTGCAAATACAAAGATCTGTGTAGAAAAGTATGAGTTGGTGAATGAAGTCAAGAAATGGAAGGATAAAGCTGAAGATGCTGCAAATGATTTTCAGAATCTTTTTGAAAAGTCCAAAATCAAGCTTGACTTGCTGACAAAGGATGCTGAAGAATCTGCTGCTAAGATTGCAAGTTATCAAGCTGTAATGGAATAGTATTTGGATGAAAAGCGGGATTTGGTAAGTGTGAACAAGGTTCAGACAGCATATCTGGAAATTCAAAAGCGCAACGAAGATAAATTGAAGAAAGAATTGTTTGAGGGAATGGAGAATCTACGCATGCAGAAATTTGAGACGCACAAAGTTGCAAAGCGTTTGATTGCTACTGAGAAGGAATTGGCTGATGCTCATAAACAAATTTCAGATTTAAAGATTTAGGTGATTGATACCAATCGCTTGCTGAACAATGTCTCTAATTCTCAAGTATTCACAAGCTTTCTGGCTAAACATGAAAATTTTGAAAGGATGTTTGATAAAACAACTTCACCTCCTGCTCTTATCAAGGAAGCTTTCAAAGAAGTGAAAGAGAAGGTTGAAGAGTTTGATTATTCAAAAGTTTCATCATTTAATTCTGAGGAATAGAAGGTTGTGAAGAAAAAGAAAACCAAGAAGCATAAGAAGAAGAAAGGAAAGAAATATGAGATTCCTCCAGCTCCAATATTTGTTGCTGGTTCATCTTCAGCTGATAATGAGAAATCAGCTACTACAAGTGCCAAGATTCGTTCTCAACCTGGAAGTTAATGAGACGGTTTTCTTTGCACAAAAAAAAATATGAATGATGTCAAAGCTGAATTTACAAGATTGGCAAAGAGTGGTCCCCAGAATTCAAATTCTGAGGAAAAGATTTTTGGAAAGCATGTTGGTTTGGGTTTTAAAGCAAAGAATGTCAATACTGAGGAGGTTCCAGCATCATCATCTCAAGATTTGAAGAAACTGAAGATGAAACAAGTGAAGAAGGAAGTTTTTAAAGTTGAGAAGGTTCAACCTGAGCGTTTCTACAAGCTCAAAGGTTCCGACCAGATTTTCTCCGACAAAGAATTTCCTCTTAATTGTGTCGATGCTCGGAAGATTTCTAAAGTTTTTGAGAAGAAAGATGCTACAAGAATCTTGAAGAATCAAATTGCAAAAGTTTCTTCTGATGGTTCTCATTCTCGAAGCCCTACATCTAAATGGGTTCATGATCACGGCATCAGGTATATAATACTTCTTTTGATCATGTTCGAGATATTCATGTGTGTGATTCTGTGCAGGCACCTAAACGGTGGGATAAATTTGAACATATATGTTATGTTTGCCGCCAAAAAGGGCATATGGAAAAAGATTGTCCACTCTCTGCTTAATCGACACAAAGGTTTCAAAAGAAACCAGTTTTTGGTAAACCTGCCAAACCAAAGTTCTTTAATGAAGAAGGCAGAGTTTTTGATGAATGTGAACCTATATTCGTTCTAAAACATAAACGTTTTGTTCCTATGTTTCAAAATGTTCAAAATGTAGGTTCATCATCACAGTCACCTGTGATTGATTCATCAAACACTGAATTACCAAAACAACAACATTGGAAACCAAAGGTGTTTTGAAACAAAACCAGGACACTAGTCGACCAGAAGCGATCCGCTTCGGGTCATTTATGAACTAATCAGTTTGACCAGTGTGCAGGTACTTCTAGAAGACCTATCGATGATTGAAAAGTTGTTGATGGAAGGGTATTCTGTTTAATTTAAATTGATTGCCATATATTTTCTAACCTGCAAAAATATCCATGTTGATTTAACAATTTTTCTTTCTTTATGCATTTTCAATTGATAAAAACCAAAAATAGCGTTATGTTTTGTAAAATGAAAATCCAAAAAAAGAGTTTTCATTTTAAGTGGGAGAAATGCATGTAAGGGGTAGAAATTGTGAAAATGCATGTTATGGGAGGAAGGTGAATACATGCCAAATATATAAGGAAGGTGAATACATGCCAAATATATAAGGAAGGTGAATACATGCCAAATATATAAGGAAGGTGAATACATGCACAATATATAAAAATTTGAGAAATTGATCGCTGGGAAATGATGGTACATTGGCTTACGTATCTGACTCATGGATAGAGTAGATGAAAGAGCCATAAGATCATTGTTTGATATGTTTAGTAGGATCGACAAATCGGAAAGTATTCAGATGTGATATTCACTAAATACTAATGCTTGACCATGTGGATAACATCTTGATGCATATTTCCTGACAAAAAGAAAAATAAGTGTGAAACTCAAAATGAGAAGTCACTGTGTATACATGTGCTCATTTTGCAAAGATTTAAACTTGTTTCATTTTCTTTATTTTGTCAAACGATCGGACTTTCTCTGCGTGTCCACAAGACCGACCTGATCGTTATTCGTTTGACGTTCTGCTTTATTTTCTTTGGTGTTTCGTATAACTCATCGGACTTTCTCTGCGTGTACGGGAGTACCGACCTGATTGTTGTTGGGTTATACAATTTCAACTTGTTTTATTTTTCTTATTTTGTTAAATCCGAGGCCTTTTCTGCGTATCGAAAGATCGACCTTAAGGTAGACGATTTAACGCTCTTATTTCGTTTTGCATGGAACACAGTTGACAATATCATGAAAATGTTAAGCTTTGTGAAAAATCACAAGTGTAATCACACAAGGAAAAGCAAAAGAAAAAGAAAAAGAAAATGTTTTATATGTCTGATATTGTGGGATACACTGGTCTATGCAAATCTAATCAATACCTTAACATATCCAAATGTTATGAGTATGATTTTGCCTGAGTTTAAGATGGACAAATTATATCGGCAATCAACATGACTTAACATGACTTGTGTGCTTCAGTTAGTTGAAATTGAAGTGTAGTTCAGTGCGTCATGTCCAATATGATCCCATATAATGATCTTTCTCATACCAAAAATAGTGTTTGATTTTGTATTGCATTTTCATTTCATTTAGGAAAAGCACAAAAAGATTTTCGGTGTGTTTTAGTATAAAATTTCTAAAAGTCAAAAAGATTTTGTTTCTGCTTTATTTTCGATCTGATCAACATGTGATACAAAATCAAATTTTCAAAATCATATCTTGAAGTCTCGAAGAGACGTTTTGCGCCAAGATTATTTAAATTTTGAGCAAGTTGCTAAAGTGAAAGAAATCACAACTTCAAGTCTTCTAAAGCTGCTGATAAAGACCAGAGAATTACCAGACATCGTCAAGTATTCAAGATCAAGCTACGATCAAGTTGAGGAGGAGCTTGTTCGAAGATTCATTTCATTGGACGAACGAAGTCTACACTTGAGGGGGAGCTTGATTGAAGATACAGATTTGAAGATGTTGAAGATATACTACACACGACGAGGGGGAGTTTGTTGATACCTGAGAAGTACGTCGTGTGAAGTATCAAATCAAGGTTCAAGATTCAAGTTCAAGGCTAGGGTTACTGCCAGCCGAACTTGGTCCGAACCAGGAGTTCGGACCTGCTGCCGAACCTGGAGTTCGGACAGGGTTCGGCCAGCAGCTATATATAGTGAGCTTGTTCAATGTGTTGGGTACGAGTTTTGCACGAGTGTATAGTAGAGTGAATCTTAAGTGTGTGTTCTGTAAGGTGTTCTCTGTGTCTGTATCTGAGTGTTACTGATTGTAATTGTTCTTTGATCAATAAAATAATCGGTTAATTACTTGTTTCGTATTCCGAATAGCTAAATTGAGTAGACGATCCAACGCTCACGACTTTTCAAACGCTCACGACTTTTCATCCTATTTTGTGAGAAAGATCACGAAGCAAGATCATATCAGACATAACGCATTTAGCACATTTCAATTCGGCCCTAATCAGCATGCAAGCCGATATAATCGCAAATACAGCAACATTTATGTTTATTTCAGCACGCACCAATCATTTTTATCGTTTTCTAATATGCTTAAGGTAATATTATCATGCACTGGTAACTCGGCATCCACTCTATCAGATATACCAGTAAATCATCATGTTTATAATATAGAAATAAGTTTTCTTAGAGATTTATTCATCCTAGATGAATCATGCAAACATAAAGCGGAACCCAAACACTTAGCAATCAGTTCCGTCTTGTGGATACGCAAAGAAAGCCCAAGCATTTGAGAAAATAAGAAAGCAAAACAAGTTAAAATTGTGTAATTCAACAACGATCAGGTCGATACTTCTGTATACACAGAGAAAGTACGATGAATATACGAAACACCAAGAAAAATAAAGCAGAACCTCAAACGAACAACAATCACCTCGATCTTTCGATACGCGAAGAAAGTCTGATCGTTTGAGAAAATAAAGAAAATCAAACAAGTTTAAATCTTTCAAAATGAAAACATGCATACACGAGGACATCTCTTATTCTATTTTTGACAGAATCATTACACAGCATTCATCAAGAAGCAAATAACCAAAATCATCAGGCAAGCATTATGTTTATATCTTACTTGCAAATATCATATTAGTCATGCACATTCACAGATTATGCAAGCACCTACAGCCCTTAAACTTATTCTATCCATGGCAGATAACAACTATGCTGATGTACTATCATTTCTCGCTTTGTCAGATCAATTTCTCAATTTTTAATTTTTCCATTTTTTTATATTTTCCAATTTCTCCCCCTAAAATTCAACAAAATCTAATTTTTTAATTTTCCAAATCTTGGTCCCCCTAAAATATGAATGAGAGAAAATGAAAAACAAAAAAAAATATATGAATGATCGATCAACACTTGACACCTTTTTGAAAATGATATTTTTGAAAATCAATTTTTCAGAGATAAGAACGATGCAATTTAACTTGAATCAACCACAAGTATTCCACTGTTAGCAAGCTTTCAATTACTAATAGGTCTTCTTAAAGTACTTGCAAACACTGGAAAATAATAACTTCGCAAAGCCCCGACCCTCATCGACAGCGATGTGTCATCCAGTGTCTTTAACAAAATCAATGTTGGTTGTGGAGACAATCTTTGGTCTCCATTCCATTTTTGGTCTTAAATTTTCTAATGAACCATTCTCGACAGATGAATGACAGTCAGAACTGCTACCAAATTTTCAGAATCAACTTTCTTTTTCGAGAAAATGTTACTATAGGGCAGTGATTCAATAAAAAGCATGCCTTCTGGATTAACAAATTTGGTATTTTTGGCATGTGAT
Source organism: Deinandra increscens subsp. villosa (assembly GCA_039602395.1). Classification (NCBI taxonomy): domain Eukaryota; kingdom Viridiplantae; phylum Streptophyta; class Magnoliopsida; order Asterales; family Asteraceae; genus Deinandra; species Deinandra increscens. The sequence goes on from JBCNJP010000025.1 coordinate 33,848,507, forward strand.
GATGAGTTATTAAAATTCATAGGACATGCATTGGCAAAATGTCCTTGTTGACGACAAGTATAACAACGTTGATGGCCAAATTGATTAGTCGATTCATCATCATCAATAAGTGGAACTACAGTTTTCTTCTTAGGCTTTGACTTGTGAATGACGATGAATTATCGAGATTATGCAACTGTCTTTTGAAGTCACGAACCTCAATCTTCGTGTCTACAGTTTTCTTTTTTGCTTCAGCTAATGCTTTTTGTGTTTCAATAAGTTCTTCTGTTATTTTATTTAGAGTATACTTTTCTCTCATTAATTGATCATGAGCATCAAATGTTTCCTGAATAACTTTTTCCCATTTGGACTTATAAATTTCCATATTTTATTTCAAAAGTTTATTCTCCCGAACCAACTCATTATTTTCATCAAACAACATTGTATTAGCAAGCTGAAAAGTTTTATCTTTCACAGCAAGTTCATCACTTTGTACTGGAAGATAATCGAGCTTCTCCTTGGACTTAACAAAGAGAGCATAAAAAACTTTATTTGCTTCTTTTTCTTTAGCTTTAGCTTTATCATATTCTTCAACCAACACTTTCTTCTCTTCCATCAATGCTTCATTGATCTTAGCTAAATCAACACACTTTGCACATTCTAATGAAACTTCTTTTTGAATTGTCTTACAATTTCATAAGTTTGATGCAACATCAATTACACCTTCGATAACTTTTTCGGAACTTCAATTCAGATAAAGTTGAATAATATGTTCTTCACATTTTGTTTTTAGATTGTACCATAATACTTTTGATCTGAAACAATCTGTGAAATGAACCAATAAATATTTTGATAATCCCAACTTAATAAACTCATATGCCTTCTTCTCGATTTCAAGCTGCTTCTTTTCTATAAGAGTAAGCTTCCCTCTCATTTTAAGTTTCCCATGAAAATCAGTTGGATAGACATATAAATCCTTAATCCGAATCCACAAACTTTATCCACTACATCAATATACGCTTTAAAACTTGTTTCCCGGCTAGGATAATCCTCAAATTTTAACAATGTAGGCATTTCCATTCTGTTATCAGGTATCAAAAACTTAAAATACAAAAATGGAGGTCTTAAAATGAGATTTTGGAGGTCAAAGCGGATGAAACTGACCATTAGGACATTGAAAGTGTAGATCTCATCGACACGGTCGTTTTGGCTGGTAATGGGTCTCGTAACTCCAAACAGAACTCAATATACGCTCGATTTAGTAAAACCCAAAATTTTGTTCCACCGAACCGAGTTAGACTAGCTCCAAACTGAAAACCTATGAACGAACCGTAAACCTTTGTGAACCGGAAGTAATAGCGAACTAAAATCTCCTGGACTGACCGTAGGATCGTTGTAATAACCACCGCGAACCAAATAATAACCGCCACGAACCGGAGTTGAATTTTGCCTAGACAAACCGATGAACAAATTCAACGTACGAACCAAACATTCTTTGAATATTCAACCTGCGAACCAAAAACTCACGAACCAACGATGAATATTCAAGCGGCGAACCAAGAAATTTAACCCGCAAACCAACACTGTTAAACGACGACCCAAACTGAAAGATTCTAATTTTGATGAAATTGAAGGTTTTGGACTGTAATTTGCAACATTCAAGTAGAAAAACACTTAAAGAACATTTTAGAAGTACTTTAGAGACTAGAAACTCACAAAATTGATGAGTTTTGATAAAAACCCACTTTCCCTCTCTAAAATCTCGAATTTGATCAATCAAAAGCCAGTAGAGCAAAATGGATTTGCTCTGAAACCACTTGTAAGTTCCTGGAAGCATCTTACTACTAGTTTGATGATCAAAAGCAAGGAAACAAGATGTAAATAAGATTGTTTTGTTATTGAAATCACCATGACTCAAATACAAAACACTCTCTAGTTGTTTAGCATTCTAGAATCCTCTTTGCAATCACCTAGACGCATATGAAGATCTATCTCACATTCTAACACAAGTTGCCTATTTATAGCTCATGTTGTCCAACAAACCGGCCATGCAACGAACCGTTGGTTCATTTCTCACGAACCATTGGTTCTCTGCTTGGTTCGTTGGCAACCTTGCATCAATCACAAAGCTCTAATCGATATATCACACTAGACACAGATTTATGTCCTAACAACAATTGAACTGTGTCTCATCAGACAGACACTTTTTCAAGTTTTACATGTGGAAAGTGTCGTGTACACCACTGAGTTCTCGTGATAATTGAAGTTGGTAAGCTACAGGATCTAACCCTATTCTGAATTTTTAAAGGTCCAATATACCTTGGTTTTAGCTTACATCATTTTCCGAAGCGGATAACCCCTTTCCAAGGAGAGAAATTGAGCAACACCTTGTCTTCCACCTGAAATTCCTAGGGTTTGCGTCTCACATCAACATAACTCTTCTAACAATCACCCACAACTTTGAGTCGATAATGAATTTTCATGATCTTCTCTGTAGTATTGTGAATGATTTATGGACGAGTGAGTTGGCTATCCTTAACCTCTGTCCAGCAAATCGGAGATCTTTACTTTCTCCATGAAGTGCCTCGAATGGTGTAGCCTTTATGTTGGTATGATAATTGTTATTGTAAGAAAACTGTCCTTGTGGTAAGTGAGTATCCCAAAGGTTACCAAAGTCAATCAAAGCTCTAAGCATATCCTTGAGCATCTGGATTGTCCTTTCGCTCTGACTATCTATCTAAGGATGATAAGTTATACTCATGTCTACTGTGCTCTGGGTGTGTTAGAAATATATGACAGTTATGGGTCAGTTTCAACACCACTATTGCATTTAAGCTTTTAATATATAAAAGACAATGACGAACTATTACTATACACCACATACACGGGCAAGTGCACCCATCGCGGCGTAGTACACTAATGGTAAGAAACCGATGTCGTCCAAGGAAAAAAAATCAAATAAAGATAAAATGGGTTTTAAGCTTTAACAATCAAAGAAAATATCACTTATGAGGACTCACCGGTGGGGGGTTGATAACCTGTTTATTTATAAACTTCCCTTAGGATTTTTACTAGCAAGCGAAGAGGACCACTCCTGAGTTTAAAACTCATAATAAAACTCAATGGAATTGATTGACTTATAAAACTCGATCGTTAAAAAATTCAGTGCACTTAGAATCCAGATTATTAAAGAGATTAAGTAAAATACATATAAAACTCACTTGGGATTTCAAATTCATATTAAAACTCAATTACAACTCACTTTTTTTTGTTAGTCATGATAAAACTCAACTAAAACTTACCGGCCGAATTTAAAACTCAAATAAAACTCACTAGTTGTAAAACCTCACTTTTAAAGCTCACTCCAAATTTGAGCTTTTAAGCTCATAGCAATTTTTACTTATTAAACACGATTTGAGTATTAAACTCGCTCCAATTTTGAGTTTTAAAATTCAGGTTAAAACTTAAGTTAAAATCTCACTGGAAACTTGAATTTTAATATCCCTCAAATTGCAGCAAGAACATCATGAGTTGGTGTGCATGGCTCCCCAGCTGAATCTAAAAGAGATTTAATATTTTCAGTACCTTTACCAAAAACATTCATGTCATAGTTTAAATCCAATTAAGTGTTGATGCTTATATTATACATTATACATACTTAAAATGACAAAATATATCGTCACAACAAAAACTTTAGTTGGACAATATTCATGAGAAAGTAATTAAGAAAACCTACAGGTATGATTCCAAAAGGTGTTTTCAGTGCAGCTGCCAAGTCTTGTCTTTCAAGCAATCAATTCACAACCTACTACAATTTGTATCCCAGTGTTGATCACTAAAGAGGTTCAATCAGTAATAAAGCTTTATAAACAAAAAGATATCATATATCAAAAGGGGTAATTCAAACCAGCCTCAACCAATATGGCATACCCACTATCGCAAATGATACCATAATATTTTGTAAGATCCAATGATCACAAAACTTCTTTTGCGTGAAGCTAGTATTTCGACTCTGAAATTTAGATCAAGGTCAATAATAAGCACTGTTATGCAATGGTAAATAAGATTGGTAAATACATGGTTAATAAATGTAAGTAAAATGATCACGTACCTTGTATTATGCGTTCAATAGTAGCATACTCAAGTATCAGTTTTACATGTTTGGTAAAAAACGTGGAAGCACATTTCTTCCCGTCAAACGGAGTAGCCATGTATTTAAAAAACAGTGAGTTTTAAACTCAACTATTTTAAAACTCATTGTAAACTAAATTTGAGTTTTAAAAACAACGAGTTTAAACTCAACTATTTTAAAAGTCATTGAAAACTAGTGAGTTTAACCTAAAACTCAAATCTGAAATACATGAAACAATACAAACGAATCAAGCTATAAGAACATGCACATTGGAATATTAAGAAAAAGGTATAAAATTGAAAGAAATGCACTTTGAGCCTCGGAATGCACAGACTTGCAAAAAAAGTTGACTGTGTACAAAGAAAGAGTACTCACAAGTCATTTGTAAAAAAGAACATGCCCACCACATGACCCTCAAGAGACAGGAGTTGTTACATTCACTTTCTGAATCATATGCTCAAGTCAAGTGAAGTTGATACAGAAAACGCTGGGCATACAACTAGGATTCACTTTCTGGATCATAAGCTCAAGCTCACAAACACTACATATCCGGCTATCTGTCAAAAAATATAAACCATAAGACACAAATTTCATACAAAGTTAACACACGAGCGACGCTAAACATATCTTTGAATCACCTAGAAAGCGAAGGGGTGTTTCCAACCCCTATGCAATTCCACACATCCAACATCATGTTCACTAAATCGACATATCATTACCTATAAACTCAAAACATTAGTTCATCAACTAAATATAACACAAAACCATAATTGTGACATACTATTAACTCAAATAAAACCCTAACCCTGAAGGATTTAAGTAACATTTTCATAAAACTGAAAAGATTTCTAACAATTTCTCCATTACATGACCTTCGGGGGACAGGAGTTGTTGCTTTCACTTTCTAGATCATAAGCTCACTAACACTTTCTGGATCAGAAGCTCAGGTGAAGCTAATACAAAAGATGCTGAGCAGACTGCTAGGATCCCCGCCCCCTTCATAAAATCTAAACCAAGAATCCATTGAAGAAGTGATTGATCGATCCTTTTCACAGATGTTGAAGAAGATGGAGATCGCCCGAAGTTCGCCCTCCTTGTTTTAGGGTTTTTCGGATCGTAGATAGATGACAGAATGAGACGGGAATCCTAATCTAAACGTAAAATGGAAAATTACATAAAAGCCCCTCCGTGTTTTTCACACTAAAATAACATTAAGTTAACTAAATAAATCTCAGCCCTTAAAAGTAGATGATCTAATGGTAGTTAGAGGGGTCTACGGGGTCTACACTTTCTAAGGTGTCTATAATGAACTTCCCATATATATATATATATATATATATATATATATATATATATATATATATAGGGTTAGGTTCAAATGAGAACTTTTTATTTTGAGAACTTTTGAGAACTAAATTTCAACCACAAATTTCAGGGGGGGGGGGGACCACTACAATTCATGGGAGGGGGGATACATATAATAAACATGTGGCTCAAATTAGTTCTTTTTAGTTCACAAATCAAATTGGTTCTCAAATGATCCTCTCCCTATATATATATATATATATATATATATATATATATATATATGGAGAGGATCATTTGAGAACTAATTTGATTTGAGAACTAAAAAGAACTAATTTGTGCCACATGTTTATTACATGTATCCCCCCTCCCATGAATTGTAGTGGTCCCCCCCTGAAATTTGTGGTTGAGATTTAGTTCTCAAAAGTTCTCAAAATAAAAAGTTCTCATTTGAACCTAACCCATATATATATATATATATATATATATATATATATATATATATATATATATGGTGAGGTTCATTGTAGACACCCCTATAAGTGTAGACAGGTAGACACCCTATTTCACATGTGAAATTTTCTGAACAATGAGAAAAAGGAAAAAAAAATAAAGAAATTAATCATAACCATTAGATCAAGAGATTTAATGGTGAAAAAATGTGTCTACCTGTCTACACTTATGGAGGTGTCTACAATGAACTTTTCACTATATTTTATTATATTATATATTTTTTTTTTTATATTCAGAAACTTCAATGTGAAGAGCCATTTCACATGGAAAGTGCTACATGAACCTCACCCTATATATATATATATATATATATATATATATATATGGGAAATGGACTAATATTAAACCTTCCTTAAGGTGATAACCAAATAACCACTATCTAGTGGTTGAAAAAAGGCAGATTCTACAAGATTATGCCATGTGTCTTTTTCTTTTTTTTTCTTAATTATAAAGGGCAAATCTGTCATTTAACACACCCATATAAAACACCCCCTTCATTTTAAAAAGCCTATAACTTTTTTATACTTTGTCGGATTTTTATAAAAATGACACCGTAAAACTCGTCGCATTTTTATCTTTAAATCCATTATAGTATCGACGTTTTATATTACCGTTTTCTCAGACGTACGATGTAGCACTAGTGTTACAACGAGTAACATCATTGTCATAACTGTTAACAAATAACAAAATTACATCCACACATTCATAACCAGTAGCATCGATGTTTCTACTTAAGTACAACTGCATATGCATATATTACAAACTATAAATGCATTAATATCTCAGACGTACGATATAACATTAGTGTTACAACCGTTAACATCATTGTTTCTACTTAGGTACCACTTCCTATGGATATATTACAAACCACAAATGCATCAATATGCATATAAAACACTAATGCTATAACCATTAACAGTTGTGTGATTATCAGTAAACACTGGTGCTATTAAGATACAACAAAAAGAATAATCAAATGTACAACTAAATATACACATATTACAAACTTAAAAAGCACCTAATTTACAACAATCGACATCCTACCAAACAAAAAAAAAATAAACCTCGTTTTAAAACCCATGAACCATTAAAAAAAAGCTAGTAAAAATATGAAGTGGATTCCTTTATGATACATGAAAAAAAACTAAAAAAAAAAGATATAAATCAAATCACTCCCTTTGTTTTCTTTTAAAACCTCATGTCTCAAAACCTTATCATCTTAAAAAACCCATATCTCAAAAAGCTTATCTCAAAACACAGCTTTATCTCTCAGGTCTGTTTTCTTTTAAGAACCCTAATCTCAAAAAAAAAAAATCTATGCAATATTGAGGGGTTCAAAAAATCTCCAATTAAGAGGTTTAAAAACTCCGATTACTTAGGGGTTCAATATTGAGAGGTGCAATATTAGGGGTTCAAAATTAAGATGTTCAAAAACTCTGATTACTTACTAAACCATGTTCTCTACTTCTAATCAGTGAATACCTTGGTTTCTTCATGTTTGATTTCTTCAAATCAAAAAGTCCTATATGCGTCGGAAGTGCAGATGGCACCGCGAATCAGAAAGAAAAATAAGAGATTGCCGGAGGTCGATTGGCCGCAGTGGTCTAAACCGGAGGAGTAGCTTCGGTCTTCTAATCTAGGTGGTCAAGCAAATACTCTAAAAAAACCGTCTCGTAGAGCCGCAATACAAAAAACGGAGGCATCTAGGTGGTCTAATCTAGCAGCCACAAAGAAAACGAGGACCCCAAGGGTGTTCGAGAGGAGTCGCCGGCGAGGAAGAGGCGTCTAGGGTAAGGTTGCTTGGTGGGAGGCGCAGATGGGAAGAGGGTAGGGTTAGATGAGTTTGTCGTGTGGTATAGAGAAAAAGAGGGGAGGAGAGTAAATTACCTGGGTACCCTTGATTCAATAGCAACCATAAAAAATCTGATCAAATATAAGCCCTTGGATCAAAAGTGTGTGTCTTGGATGATGGTTAATTAGTTAGTTTAGTAAGAAATGGTTAATAATTGCTCTCATTCCTATATATATATATATATATATATATATATATATATATATATATATATATAGTTAGGTTTAAATGAGAACTTTTTTTAAGAACTTTTGAGAACCATTCTGAGCCACTAATTTTCAGGGGGGGAGGGGGGGAGGGGGGGGGGATTTCCTTATATATAACTTGTGTCTCAGAATGTTTCTCAAAAGTTTCAAAAAACCAATTGGTTCTCAAATGATCTTTCCCATATATATATATATATATATATATAATAAAAGAAAAGTTTTTGGCGCTACAATTTGCCATGTGGCACCACCACATTCATCCTCAATATTTTTTCCCCCCAATAAACATTCACAAGCGGATCTTCTAATTTTGGATATATATATATCCACTGTTTATTTATTGTAGCGGATCTTCTAATTTTGGATATATATATCCACTATTTATTTATTGTTTTCTAAATTATTTAATTACTTAATTTAATATATAATACAGTTTATTAAGTTACATATATCTATATCTATCTATACTCTATACTATATAATAAACAAAAAGTTTGGTTATAGTTTAATTAATAAAAAAAAAGAACTTGACATCACCACAAAATTTTGTGACATCACCATAAAATTTTGAATTAACCCCGTGTGTTATACGGGGATAAAAAAACTAGTATATATATATATATATATATATATATATATATATATAGAGAGAGAGAGAGAGAGGAAGGATAAAATGAAAATCTCTTCGAGTTTGGAAAACCATGAAAACCAAGCTATAAAATTTGTTTTTTGACCCGATTTTTTTTATGGTGACTCTCTAAGTTAAAAAAAAACCCCTTTATGCAAAAAAGTAAAAAACGCCTAGTAATGTTTTTTAAAAATAATATTTTATAACCGATGTTACATATGTAACAGGGTAATGTTACGTATGTAACATGGGTTATTGAAAGTGACTGATCGTTGATCGGTTTGGTCGAATTGATCGAATACAATCGTAAACAAGTGAGAACTCAACACACAAACGTAAATAAAACTCAATCTCGTATTTAACTTAGAATCAGAGTTACACAGAGTTACACAGAGAAAACTCACAGACAAAGTTCGCTCACTCTCACAAAACTTACTGAATTACAAAGACACAAACACTTATATATAAGCTATGGACGTCCGAACTCCTCTGCCTGTCCGAACCTCAGGTTCGGCCAAGGCTCGGCCAAGGTTCGGCCGGAGTTCGGCCACCAGACCAAAATACCAAAACTTCGTGTCTTCGTCAGATCCAGCTTATTGCCATTTCGTGTATCAACAAACTCCCCCTTGGCAATAGCTGGACCGTTCTTTATCATCCTTGAGCATCTGTAGCAGACCCATCACCTTTCCAAACCAAGTCGTGGTTATTTCCAGCAAAAATGTTGAACGCAAAACAAACCCTTATCACCCCCTGGAACTTCAGCGCTTGATCCATATAATCTGGGTGATACAGAATTTGATTGTGATACAACTCGTCAATATCAGCCTTCGACAAATTGATCAGCCACATGGGATCATATATCTTCACAACCCGATTATCTTCCTTCAATACGATAACCGCTTCACCTGTCTTCTCATTATAATACCACCACCTCAGATCTTTGATGAAATCTTGTTGCATCGTCATCAGTGGTATCTTCTTCATTACATCATGCTTCTTCGGAAACACCAAAATTATCAGCTTCTTGTCAGTTAGTTCATGAACTCTTGTTGTAGAACGACGTCGCTTTGGCCTTTGAGGATCCAGAAACTGAAATCCTTCACGACATTCTTTCTCGAGAATCTTCTTAAAATGCATACCCATCGCATCATCGCCATAACAACAAAAAGGTTTCCTTGTCAGGTCACGAACATCCCAAACAGGCAGACTGCTGAAATCCTTGGCACGCTTGAAGTAGTGGATCCCATTTTCACGTTTAATCCCATAGCACCTCAAGCTCGAAGCATACATCCAACTAATAATTTCTCCCGATACCCGACCATTGAACTTTAAAAGATGATCTTTGCTTGATAGGTTTCGGAGGCGGAATATAATTTGCATGAAAAGCCTTCATAAACTCGTCAAATGTCTGACGCTGTTTCTGAACTTTAGCCTCCTTAACCACTGGGTCTTCTGGTTTCTCAGATTCTTTCTTTCTCAACACTTCTTCAGCCTCAGCATCTTTTTCTTTCAGAAATACTTCAAACTCATCACCAGTTTGATTGCTATTGAAGTTGAAGTACAAATCTGGATATTCCTCCTCTGTAATATCCTCCACTTCAATTTCTTCTTCAAATATACCTTCCACGTCTTCATCAGACTCTGGCGCAGGTTCTTTGTATTTCTCAGGTTCTTTTTCAGATGCCTTTTTTAGCTCTTCGTCATTTAAATCGAACACCCGCTGTAACTCTTCAACCGTCAAATTTCCAACAAATTCCCCTTCTTCAAGCGTTTGTAACATCTCAGCAAATTCATTCAAACTTTTTGCCGCTTGATTAAAAGGAATCGAAGAAATCGGTACCGCTTCTCTCGAGTCTTTCTCCCCCTGGGAAGATGATGCACCAGCACCTGAACCCGAAGTAGTTCCAGATGGGCCTGGTCCGCCACCAACATTCCCTTCAGGGTCATCTTGATCGGTATCATCGTTTAGAAAACGCATTGGGTCCTCATTACACCCCGAACCGTCTCCTATCTCCCCCTGAGCTTTAAATTTTTCCATCAAGAATTTAATCTGCTCACCCATCTCAAGAAGCATTTTCGATTGAGTCTGACTAGCCCTTTGTAATCTCAGAATTTCCTGATCTTTGGTTCTATCACGACTCTGAAGAGTTACAACTTGTCGAATCAAATCTTCGTTATCTAACTTCAGCACAGTAATGGTCTTTTCCTGTGCTTCAGACTTAGTCTTTAAAGCGTCAATCTGAGATTGATGATCTGATAAAGCACTCTGCAAGAGACTAGCTTGTGAAAAAGAAACCGAACCTTCTTCAAAATTAAAAGTCACATCTGGTGTAGAATGTGTAGACGCAGTTGCAGTAGCAGAAGTGAAAACCGGTGTTGTAGATCCTATTGGCTGATTAACCAACTGCACACCAGCACTTGCTGAAGGTGCTGTGCCAGCAGTTGTCGAACGACTTGCATTCATCAAGTTCTGCAAGAAATCAGCTTGAGTGTCAGACACTGAAGTCTGGACCGTTGTTGTAGCTTCAGTAGATGCAGAGACACTGGAACGAGGTTGCAAAACGAATTGCTGAACACCTACACCCTTTCTCTTTCTAGTACGGCCCCCAACCACTGACTTCTTTCTCCCTTTAGACAGAGTAACTGATGAACCAGTCACCGGCTGTTTTCCTTTACCAGAAACCACCTCGACTTCAGGATTATAATCTTCATCTGATTCGGATGGGGCCACTACATCATATACTCGATCTTTGTATCTATCGACACTCTTGTTCTGGCCGATTCTGTATGCAATGTGCTCATCGCTTCCCTTCCTCAACTTCACATACTTGGAATTAATCAGGACACGGACAAACGGATCGTTTGGTTCCGATAAGTCCTCAGAGCCAACTCCAGTATCCAGAAAATCATCATCAGATTCGGATTCATCAATCAGAGTATTAACAGCTGGTGTCTCAGTCACAGTAACAGGAGATGAGACCACCAGTTCAGATATTGGCGGTTGAGAAACTACTGGTTCTGGATCGTGGATCGGTTTGGTCGAATTGATCGAATACAATCGTAAACATGTGAGAAATCAACACACAAACGTAAATAAAACTCAATCTCATATTTAACAGAGAATCAGAGTTACACAGAGTTACACAGAGAAAACTCACAGACAAAGTTCGCTCACTCTCACAAAACTTACTGAATTACAAAGACACAAACACTTATATATAAGCTATGGATGTTCGAACTCCTCTGCCTGTCCGAACCTCAGGTTCGACCAAGGCTCGGCCAAGGTTCGGCCGGAGTTCGGCCACCAGACCAAAATACCAAAACTTCGTGTCTTCGTCAGATCCAGCTCATTGCCATTTCGTGTATCAACAGTTATAATATATATTTTTTTAAAAAATTTACTAGGCGTTTTTTTGTTTACTTTTTTACATAAAGGGTTTTTTTTAACTTAAAGAGTCACCATAAAAAAAATCGGAACAAAAAAAGAATTGTTTAGCTTGGTTTTCCCGGTTTTCCAAACTCGGAGAGGTTTTCATTATATCCCTCCCCTATATATATATATATATATATATATATATATATATATATATATATATATATATATAGGTAAAAGATCCGTGTAGACCCCTTATTTTTTGTAGACCCCGTAGACCCCTTATAAAACTCAATAAAACTCATTAAAACTCACTAAAAATAAAACTCAATTTTGTTAATTTAGTTTTTTTTATTTGCGATAAGCTTTTAAGAATAAAAAAAGACAATTAAAAAAAAAGAAAAACGAAAAACATTAAAAATTAAACATTTTAAGACAATGAGTTTTAAAAAATCAATGAGTTTAAAACTCAATAAACTCAATAAAACTCAGTGTTGCGTTTAAAACTCATTATTTTAAAACTCATTGTCTTAAAATGTTCGATTTTTAATGTTTTTTGTTTTTTTTAATTTAATTATTTATTTTTTTGGTTCTTAAAAGCTTATCGTAATAAAAAAACCAAATTTACAACACTGAATTTTATTTTTATTGAGTTTTATAGGGGTCTACGGGTCTACAAAATTTAAGGGGTCTACACGGAACCCTTCCCTATATATATATATATATATACATATATATATATATATATATATATATATATATATATATATATATATATAGGGTAAGGATTCTGTGAAAACAACTTTTATTGCGAAAACACGAAAACAAATATTAAAACTTTTATAACTTTTTCATACGTTAATATTTTCTAAAAAAATGTGCACCAAAATCCTTAATTATGTTATCTTTAGTTCTGGAAAAAAAAATAAAAAAAATCAAGTTTTTTCCTTATAGAACTTGTGGCTCAGAATGTTTCTCAAAAGTTCCACAAAACCAATTGGTTCTCAAATGATCTTTCCCATATATATAAACTAATGACTGAGATTAGTTCTTTTTAGTTCTTAAACCTAATTGGTTCTCAAATGATCCTCTCCCTATATATATATATATATATATATATATATATATATATATATATATATCTTTATATATATATAGGGTAAAGATCCTGTGAAAACAACTTTTATTCCAAAAACACGAAAAAAAATATTAAAACTTCTATAACTTTTTCATACGTTAATATTTTTTTAAAAATTTGCATCAAAATCCTTAGAATTATGTTATCTTTAGTTCTGGAAAAAAAATAAAAAAAAAATCAAGTTTTTTTATTAATAAAAAAAATCACGAAATTTTACTTGTTTAATTTTTTTTTCCCAGAATTAAGGTGACATAATTCTAAGACTTTTAGTGCAAATTCTTTTAAAAAAATATTAACGTATTAAGAAGTTATAGAGGTTTTAATATTTGTTTTCTTGTTTTCGCAATAAAATCTTGTTTTTATTTAATCCTTCCCTATATATATATATATATATATATATATATATATATATATATATATATATATATATATATACAGTGAAAAGTTCATTGTAGACACTCCCATAAGTATAGACAGGTAGACACCCTATTTCACATGTGAAATTACTCTATTTCGCATGTGAAATTTAATAAAAAAATTTAGATTTTATGTAAATAAATAAATAAAATCTAAGATAAACAATAAGAATTGTGAAAAAATTAATTCATGAATGATGTAGATTACGCACACTCATTCTAATCCTTTCGTTTTACTCTTTTTTCCAAAATCAAGCCATGTGCATCATAGATTTCATTACGTAATCATTCATTAATTAATTTTTTCACAATTCTCATTGGTTATCTTAGATTTTATTTATTTACATAAAATATAAAAAAAAAAGTTTTTTTTATTGAATTCACATGCGAAATAGAGTAATTTCACATGTGAAATAGGGTGTCTACCTGCCTACACTTATGGGGGTGTCTACAATGAACCTCACCCTATATAGGGTTAGGTTCAAATGAGAACTTTTTATTTTAGGAAACTTTTGAAAACTAATCTCAACCACTAATTTCAGGTGGGCACCACTATAATTCATGGGGGTTTTTCCATATATATAAACTAGTGGCTTAAAATGGTTCTCAAAAGTTTTCTCAAAACCAATTAGTTCTCAATGATCATCTCCATATATATATATATATATATATAATATATATATATATATATATATATATATATATATATATATATATATATATATAGGGATGGGAACTATTAATAACCCACTCTTAGAGAGATAACAAAATAACCACATCCTAGTGGCTTGATGAAAATACAGGTGCTATGGATGAGTGACACTTGGCACTCCTTTTTTTTTCTTTTTCTTTTTAACATAAAGGGTATAAGGGTATTTTACCCAAAAGAAAAAGTACCCCCTCGTTTTTAAAACGCCTATAACTTCTTTATCCGAAGTCGGTTTTTTATAAAAATTATACCATTGGATTCATCGCTTTTTTATCTTTAATTCGGATGTGGTCCCGACTTTTTTCGAAGGTTTTTTTTCAAACGTCTGTATTAACATCAATGCTACAGAAAAAAGGCACCGGTGCTACCCAGAAAGGGCACCAGTGCTACTTTTTGTAACATTACATGTCAGTACGAACGTTTGGAAAAAAATATCAAAAAAAGTCGGGACCACAACTGAATTAAAGGCAAAAAATGCGACGAGCTTAATGGTATAATTTTAATAAAAAACCGACAAAAGATGAAAAAGTTATAGACTTTTTAAAAATGGGGGTATTTTTTTTTGTTGGGCAAAATGACATCTATACCCTTCCTGGTAAAAGTACCCATTAGACAAGTGTCATGCATCTTGTGGCTGAAATTGGTTATTTGGTTATCTCTCTAAGAGTGGGTTAATATTGGCTCCTTCCCCTATATATATATACAAGTGGGTCGACCCGCGCGCTGCCGCGGAGCCGACCCGGTTAAAAATGGCGATTAGGGAAGCTATAAGCCGAACCAACAAACCCGCGCTTCGCGGCGGAGTCTTCGTGTGTTTAGCGGGTCTAATTTTACGATGAAACAATAAGTTTATATACGGTAAGAGAATTGACTTTTAACAGAAAAGGAGAAAGGAACATAAATCCTTATTGATATGATGTTCATTGGCCATTTCCATATCAATCTCTAAATGAAAATAACATTGATATTTAATGTTCCTTGGCCATTTCCATATCTATCTCCAAACGAACACCAATAATGAGCTGCCAAAAAATTAACATGTATTAAAATAAGATTAGATTATTAAACCTACAAAGCAGGCTGAGCATTAAAAACTAATGATCGAACAATGTCCACAAACATATAAATTGTTTTGAAGCATGACCCAGGCAGAGTTTTTAGAACAAAAATGTTCACAAACGGAAACTGTTGACATACAAAAGCAACCCACATGCTAGAAACACTCAAAAGTGAACGCAACTAAACTTAACGTTTGATATACATCAACGTTACACCAAAATAAGCGCAACACCAACAATGGCGAAGCAACCATGCCACACACTTATGCTTAATGCGTTGAACGCTAGGAGGGAACGAACAAATTTCTGTTCTAGACCTAGATTCATGCTTTCAAAGAGTTCGATTTACACATTATTATCTTATACTCACATTGCTCTGCAAGACTAAGAGTAATTTGGAGCTCCTTCAAGGAACCCTGCACATTTAAGGCATTCCAGAAATTGCTAGTCACCGACGGAGATGGTGGAAACCACGACGCAGGTGCGATCTGCTGAAACGGAGGTGACAAAAAGAAAATCGATACACAAACACGAAATCAATCGATGAATATACAAAATAACCCAGAGGAAAGAAACTCACCGTACGATATTTATGATTTATGACTATGTAGAGCTCTAGAAAAATAAATCACTGATGCAAAACAATGGGTCTCTTAAGCAAATTTTACTATTATCATATATCAGGTAGCAAAAATAGTCCAATTTAACACCAACTTTCATATCATTATTTATATTTTAAACTGGAATATATAAACATGTTTCTTCATTCTACCTAACCAAATGCTATCACCTATGGTACATATATGTTCTTTAAACCCAATGTATATAAAACATCTTATATTTAATTAACCAAATCCAAAAGACAAACATGAAGAAAATTACCTTGAACCAGAAGCAGTATTCGATTTCCACAAAGACGATGTAAACAACCTGCATCACAAACATCCGTTCAAAGGTTTAGTATCAAATTTCTCCAAAATAAGAAGTGCACTACTAAAGAGTACCAAAAACAGGGAGACAACTATAACACCGAAAGACATAAACAGGGAAAAAACACAAAGGCATTTATACGAATAGTTGTTGTGCACAAAACACATACAGACATACCGACCATGAGTTAAATCAGGAGTAAACACGGTAGCAAACTTGATAATGAATTGAAGAATGCAAAGATAAATAAGGAACCAATGAAGATACAAAAAACAAAATAAACAATTTTACCCCCAACGACGACATGTAACTTAAAGAAAGTGCAGAAGAAAGAGGCGTAAATGAGATTGTGGACAAAAGAAATTAAAGCGACGAATACGTGTAAAAGAAAACCCACAAACAGGTTAAAAAATCAAAGAAAAGCGATTGAACAACAAAAAGAAATTGAAGTTTAGCAAAACACTAAACAATTAAACTAAAATTGGAACAAATCGAACCAAAATCTGAAACAATCGAACCAAAATCAATGACCATGCAAGAAGGAAGATACAAATCAAACTAAAACTGGAACAAAATCGAAACCAAATCACAAATAGAAAAACAAACCCTAAATTACAACAAACCAAAAACCGATGCACGTCAATTGAAACGAAACCGAAGCATAAAACCATAAGCATTACCGGCAAGAAACAGCGAGCACAGCAGTGGAAGATGGAATGAAACCCAGATGCGCATATAAGCAGAGCACAACCATGCCGCCACAGTGTCTCTTTCTTTCCTATCACGATAAAAAAACCCTAATCGATAGCTCAGATAACATCATACCTGTAACTACAAAAATAAACATCAGATCTGTAAACCCAAATAGAAGCAGAGAACTCAAAATAAACATCAAATCTGTAACTACAAAAACCCAAATAGATTCGCCGTTTCAAAAAATCAAAACAAACACAGATCTGGACCATATCTATGCCATATGAGGTAAATTTTGAGCCGTATATAACACGCCCAACACCAAACCCAAAACCGATCAGAAGCGTATTCCAAATCTGAGCAACGAAGGAGATATCACAGCCAAACCGTCGCCGCTTCAACGTAAACGGAGCAACGAC
Organism: Deinandra increscens subsp. villosa; assembly: GCA_039602395.1. NCBI lineage: Eukaryota > Viridiplantae > Streptophyta > Magnoliopsida > Asterales > Asteraceae > Deinandra > Deinandra increscens. The sequence continues at coordinate 33,865,858 of JBCNJP010000025.1, forward strand.
GGAGCCCGTAATATCATTGCCTACAAAAGCAACCGGAAAGAAACTCGCTGTGAAACACCAGCGTGCGACGGTAGCGTCGCCTTCATCCGGCTAGCCCAAACCGATTAGCAAGGGAGAGAGATCGAGAGATTGAAAATGAGAGGTAGAGAGCAGCTCAATGGGTTCTTCAAAAAGTGTGGTTTACCACTTCTAAAAGTGGGCAGGTGGGATGATGATGAAAGATGATGGTGAAAGATGATGGTGAATAGAAAAAGTAGATGGGCAGGTGAAGAAGGGTGTACCATACCATGTGCTTCAAATTGACCGGTTGAAAGTGGTACATCCCACTTTTTGAAGAAAAGGAGTTTGAGGTTGTACCGCATGCTTCGTTGAAGGTAACCAAAATTAATGCCAAGCTTTAGCACAAAACTACAATCATGCCATCCAACTTAGACCACTGTTGATGAACAGGAAACGTGCAATAAGTGCTTGTACAATGAGCTTGGAGAGGTGGTACCATATGTTGTCATTTGTATATATAGGGTATATATATATATATATATATATATATATATATATATATATATCATCAAATAAAAACAAGATGTTATTGCGAAAACACGAAAACAAATATTAAAACCTCTATAACTTTCTTATACGATAATAAATTTTTTTTTAAATTTGCACCAAAAGTCGTAAAATTATGTCACCTTTAATTTTGGGAAAAAAAAAATTAAACATATAAAATTTTGTGATTTTTTTTATTATTGCACATGTGCAATAATACGTATTAATTATATTACACATGTGCAATATTAACACAAAACGTTAATTTTTTTTTGGGTAAAGGGTTACCCCGGTGATTCTATATATTAACAAACACGCTCAAAAACAAGTAGAGTGCAGGAAACACCCTAGTTCGTAAAAGGGACAAACCCCCTTAAACGTCAACAAAGAAAAACAAACAAACATCAACAAACAAGGCAACCAACTAGTCTAATGACTAGTACAAAACAGGATATCTACGTTGTATTATCTCGAGCAATCATACAACCAGCGTCAATTCCCCAAGCAGCCATGCAGCCCATAACCCTATTATTCCACTTCAACTTGAGACCCAATAACTTATATCTAATAGTATCAACAATGATGTTGCATAGAATATCAGGAGGCCTCGTTTGATTCTTGAATAACCGGCCATTTCGTTCTTGCCAAATAAAGTATGTAGCTGCTGACACGACCAACCTAGCAACAATAACTTTGATCGATTTAGAGGGTTTACCTGGACCCAAATCTGCAATCACATTCGACCAGCAAGGAGGAGTATTCTGCATACCAGCACGATCTCTAATGCCTAGCCAAACAGCCCTCGAGTAAGCACAATCAAAGAAAAGGTGATCTCTTGAATCATAACTTCTAAGGCATAATGAACAAGCCAAAACATCATAATTTTGACGACTGCTCCAATTGAGAATTCTGTCCTGAGTCAAAAGCTTCCCCTTAATAGCCAGCCACATATTGAAAGCATGACGGGGTATAGCATGAGGAAACCAAACATGATTATTCCAAGACACAGTATCACTTCTGTTACGAATGGATTCCCAAACCCTGCTCGAAGAAAAGTCAGTGACATCATTAGCAGTTTTCCACCTGATCTGATCCAACCTATCATTACTGGGCCCAATATTTGAAAGCTCTGGCCATCTTTCAGTCCACTCTATAGGCAGCCCAGCTTCATAAATAGTTTCAACAGTAGAAGAAAGGTTAAAACCCGCTTGGTGTATCATCCTAGGAGTAATATTTTTACATAAAGGCTCCTCTAAAGCCCACCAATCAAACCATGCAGACGTAAGTCTGCCATTCCCAATATCATTCCAAATGAAAGGCCTAATAGTATCACGAAGATTAAGAATTTTCCTCCAACTCCAAGAACATCTACTTCTGTTATTTACTGCCCAAAAGTGATGTTTCTGCAGCCTATAAGAATAAACCCAATCAACCCATAAAGATTTACGACGAGAAATAATACTCCAAATATGATTAGTCATTAGAGCTTTGTTCATTTCATTAATACGACGTATACCAAGACCCCCTTCACTTTTAGGCTTGCAAACAGCTTTCCAAGCCACTTTAGCTCCACCAGCTTGCATGGGACCTTGACACCACAGAAATTTCCTCATTTTAGCCTCCAAATGGTTAATAATACTAGTAGGGAGAATGAAAACAGAAGACCAGTACACATGCAGGGCTGAGAGAACAGATATGATCAGTTGAACCCGACCAGCAAAAGATAAAGATTTATTCATCCAACTGTTTATCTTCCCTTCCATCTTCTCAACCAGAATCATACAATCTTGATGCCTGAGTCTAGAGGAAATTAAAGGTACACCCAGGTATCTGACAGGAAGATGACCTTCATTGAATGTTGTCATATTTAAAATAGCACTCTTTGTATCACTAGGAACATTGCAGAAGAACACAGAACTCTTGCTAGCACTAGGAAACAAACCAGACATCTCTGAAAATGCAGCCAGAGAACTAGTAATGCAAGACACAGAGTTAACATTACCCCTTGCAAACAGAAATAAATCATCGGCAAAGCATAGGTTAACAATACGCTGCTTAGAACAGTAATGATGAAACTGAAAACCTGCATTATTGTGGACCGTTTGCTGTAGATGTAAAGTAAGGATCTCCATTACTAAAGTGAACAAATAAGGGGAGAGAGGATCGCCTTGGCGAAGGCCTCTCTTGCCCTTAAAATAACCATGAGTGTCACCATTGATACATATAGAATATGAAGGAGATGTGACACAAACCATTAACCACTCAACCATAGTTTGATGAAATCCAAAGCCCACCAGAATCTTACGAAGGAAACTCCAGTCGACAGTATCATAAGCCTTTTGGATTTCCACTTTAAAAGCACATCTAGGTGGTCCAATCTGACGATGATAATTAAGCATAATTTCTTGAGTTAAAAGGATGTTGTCAGAGATTTTACGACCAGGAATGAAAGCTGATTGGTTTTCACTAACAATGGAATCTAGACCAGCTTTAATCCTATTTGATAGCACCTTACTAATACACTTGTAGAGAATGTTGCAGCAAGCTATTGGACGATAATCCACAACCGTATGAGGAGTATGAACTTTAGGAACTAACGCTATAAGAGTGTGATTCCATTCTTGTAACAGACGGCCAGTTAAAAAGAAATCTTTTATAGCATGGACAACATCATCCTTAATAATGGGCCAGGCTTTTTTAAAAAAACCCGCAGAGTATCCATCGGGCCCCGGAGCCTTATCATCACACATAGAAAACAAAGCACTCTTAATTTCAGTCTCCGTAACGGGCTGGATCATACCTTGGGCTATGTTATGATCCAATTTGTTCACAAACAAATCAGGAGAAGGGTCACGAACAGGATCATAAGCAAAGCCCAAGAAGCTTTCAAAGTGGCTAACAAATGCCATACAGGCATTATTCCCTTCATGCACATTCCCATGCACATCAGTTATAGCATCAATCCTACTCCGATAGTTTCTACACTTCAGCATATTATGGAAAAACGAGGTATTCGCATTACCAGTAGCCAGCCATTGAACCTTCGCCTTTTGTTTTAGAAACCTTTCTTCATCCAGGCTAGCCTCTTGAAAAGCAATCAAAGTAGAACTGTTTAGGTCACGTAAAGATATGTTCAAAGGATCCTTATCAATGGCCATCTGAACATCATCTAATTCTTTTCGAAGCTTAACCACCTTGTCATGCAAGTTACCATTCTGATAAAGGAGTTTACGAAACTGAGTTTTTAAAAGCTTAAGTTTCTTCACAACTTTAAATTGGTATACTCCATTAACATCAATACTCCATCCAGCAGCCACAGTATCCATAAACCCTGGTTTATGCATCAAGAAATTCGCAAACCTGAATTGTTTAGGCTTGGATTTATTACTTTCTGGCATCTTCAATACACATGGACTGTGATCCGATATCCTGTATGGTTGAAATATCGAATAAGCAGTAGGGAACAGGTCAACAAACTTCATATTGCACATAACACGATCAATTTTCTTTAAAATGCCAATACCAGTTTTGGGTTTTTGCGACCAAGTAAATTGCATGCCAGCACTACTAACATCAATAACTTCTAATTCATCTACACACTCTTTAAAATCTGCCATACCAGTATCAATTTTTGAGGAACCAGACGAGTGATCAGCAAGGTTAAGACTAGAGTTAAAGTCCCCCAGAATGACCCATGGCCTATCTTTGACAACACTTTTATGTATGAGAAGATTTCTCCACAGCTTCCTGCGTTTGATGTAATCATTATCTGCATAAACAATGGAGCACAACAAAACCTTCTTACTGTTTTTCAGACCAATTTGCACATGAACAACCTGATCTGTACAGTCCAGAACCATAACATCAACATCAATAGGGTTCCATCCAATGATAATTCTGGTTCCTTTAGCACAGCAAACACCATTTGAAGTCCAATCCCAGTTACGAAACACACCTTTACAAACATCAAACAACTTTCCAACATCCAAGTGAGACTCAAGAATAGCACAGAAACTTAAATAATTGTCCTTTAACACGTGACGAACCTCTTTTTGTTTAAGTGAGCGGTTCAGCCCCCTTATATTCCAAGAGGCTATGCTACACATTGGAAACTAACAAATCAGGAGTGCTTGCCCCTTTGAAATCATTAGCTTCCATGAATTTAGCCGTCTCATTTTGCTCCTCAAGAACCTCTTCATTTCTATCACTCTCTGATAAGAAAACATCAGATTGATTATCATTTGTATCTCCAACATCAGTTCCCTCATCATCAACCAGTTTAAGTGCATCAAACGAATTGCTTATCCCAACCCCTTTATCTACTTGTTGACCAGTGGTTGTAACCACCTTAGTAACAACTGTTTCAGCCTTTTTGTTTTCCTTTGTGTCAAATTTATTGATTTCAGCATTACGAACTTGTGACCCACTGTTTTTGTTGCCCTCTACACCTTTTGTGACTTGTTTATACTCATAACGAGTCTTAGCTTTTGGTAGAGGAATCCCACGCTTCTTGGCCGCTTTCTTCTTGTTTACATTAATAAATCCATCTTTATCTTCAACTATTTTTTCCTTCCCTTTATTGACTTCTTTGTCTGGTTTGGCTTGATTAGAACATTCCTCTGTCTTGTGTCCATAAACACAACACATCGAGCATCTATGAGGCATCCATTCGTATTCAACAGTCACAGTTTCTTTCACAGCATCACCACCATTGACATCAGGGATAACCACCGAGACAGTGTCCTTGAAATCATGCTCAGCAGAAACCTCAATCAACGCCCTAGCAAAACTACTTCTACCCCAGCCATTCATACACATCGAGGTAGTATAAGAATCCAACATTTTAGGAGTACCCACTTTAGATGCTATTAAACTAAGGCCGTCATCAGAATAAGCTGCCAATGGAATGTCATGGAGTTTAACCCAGATTGACACTGTTTTGATACCATTCTTTTTTAGCTGAGTTGTGGGTTCCCAAACACCTAAGATAATGGGCTGATTACGAACTAACCATGGTCCACCTTCCAGTACCTCTAGCATGCCTTTCAAATCATTGAACTTGAAAAAATAAAAGCCATGCACATTCATCATTGTTTTCTGTAAACCAAACCGCTTCCATTTTTGTTTAACATAATAATCTACCACCGGGAAGGCCAATCTGTCACCTAAGAAATACCCAAACAACGTATAAGACAGTTTATCCTACACCCGCTTCACAGCTTCCACCGGTATAACCACCTCATCTCCATCAGTCTCTTGTGTGGGTTTTAGGAAACGGAAATTGACAGATCTACTTGATGAAGCTTCATTTGTTTGATTTTTGAGATTACTTTGAACTGCAGCAGCAAATGAAGTAGGAGACATACTAGATTTACTAGTGTCAGTTACCAAGACAGACGCCTTTGTTAGCTCATGAACAAGATCTACTGATTTTACCTTGTTTCACAGTGTCACCATGAATATTGATGTTGTCCACAATATAGCCTTGTTCATTCACCACATTTTCCATCACCGTCCCATCTTGAACCATCCTGTTTAGAGGAGATGAATTTACTTCACTTTCCTTAAATTTGGTCATAACAGGGATATCAACATTACTAGCCATCATAGGAATAGTACTAGAGCGAACCTTCGGGGTACCCGTCATTACCTCTACATCACCTCCCAAAGGTAAATCCAGGTTGCCCTCGGTTGTCCCGTTCCCATTCCTATACAACACCTGCTGAGGAAGCATCGTCGTTCCATTCACAACACCTTCAGAATGGAACTCAGACTCAGCCTCAGTAGGCTTGTTCACACCGGCTCTCTCCAACCCATCACTTTCTTTAGGCAAAGTATAAGCACCTGGTTGACTTGTAGAAGCTGAAAAAACAGTTTTAACAGTAGCAGTCCCAATCCCAGCCTTACTCTGTCCATTAGGTCTAATCGCAATTCGTCGTACACCCGGATTACCATCAATGTTAGTCACTTTGGAACTCAGCCCCAGTATAGCATTACTTGTTTTACGAAACCCTTTATTTTCTTTCCCTGGACCTCCAGGGTCAACATGCACAGTATTAGAACCCACCATGCAGACGAAAAAAAAAACAACACGTACCAACAAAACCTAGAGAATAGCAATAATAAAAAACCAAACCCTAATCTGCCGACACAACAAGATTTAAAGAAACTCGAATCAGAGGAACCCCACACCCTAATCGAAAACACAGATGGAAACAAACACACCACGTAGGAACAAGATTCTAACACCTGGGGCGGAGAACAATACTCGCAAACCAGAAGAGAGAATCAAAAACCCTAGTAGTTAGCTTGAACCGATGACTGTGGATCGAGAAGAATAGAAGAACAGGGAATTCAATGAACACGAGATTAGAATCAAGCAGAGATCGATCGACAAAGTTTAGAAAAACCCTAGAAACCCAATTCGCCATTTTCGCCCAGAGCAACCATGTTTTTACAAAACGTTAATTTTTTTAAATTTTTTCCCGAATTAAAGATAATAGAATTATAAGATCTATGGTACAATTTTTTTTTATCAAAAATATTAACGTATGAAAGTGCGTGAGCATACGGATCTTCTACTTAGTCGTAATGAAATCAAAGTAATACGAGATGAAACACAAAGAGTAAATACAAATGAGCTTTGTATTAACCACTGAGACCACAGAGTACACAGAGAATATATGACGCGGAAGCTTAGACTGTTATCTCTACAATACAAGACGACCTATTTATAAGGCTGAAACCCGACTGGCCGAACCTCAGGTTCGGCCACAAGCTCGGAGCTGTCCGAACTCAAGGTTCGCTGGGAGTTCGGACCTCAGCAATCTTGTGTGATCCGTCTTGTATTCGATACATCACATGACGATCAAGGACCATGTATCAACAAACTCCCCCTCGGCATGTGCAGTATCACCTTCTCCATTCAAGCTTGTACCTTGTATCTTCAAGCAAACTCTTCCTCGATCTTGAAGATGAGTTCAATCTTGAATCCTTGATATTGCATCGTGTGTAATCTCTTTATCAACAAACTTCAGAAGACTTGAAGTTGTGATGCTATCTTTCCACTTAGAAACCTGCCAACATAAATAATCTTGGTGCAAAATGTCTCTTCGAGACTCCAAGATAGATTGATATTGAAAATTGAATTTGTATTTCGTGTTGATCAATCGAAAACAAATAAGAAACAAAATCTTTTTGGCTTTTAGAAATCTTATATCAGAACACATCTAAAATCTTTTTGGTATTTTCTGATAACAAAAGTAAAACAATACAGAATTAGACACTATTTTTGTCTTTTGTGAGAAAGATCACAACTTGGGATCATATTGGTCATAACATGCTGAACTACATTTCAATTTCAATTATTGAAGCACATAAGCCATGCCGATTGCAGATATAATTTGAACAACTTTAAACTCTGGCACAATCATACTCATAACATCTGGATATGTTAAGATATTGATTAAATTTGCATTGACCAGTGTACCCCACACCATCAGACATACTCAGATATGCTTTTGCTTATCACATTTTATGATCTCATTTATGATTTTAATCACACAATGATTGTAACCATGATATAGTCAACTGTGTTCCATGCAAAAAGAAATAAGAAAGTTAAATCGTCTACCTTAAGGTCGATCTTTCGATACGCAGATAAGGCCTCGGATTTAACAAAATAAGAAAATAAAACAAGTTGAAATTGTATAACTCAACAACAATCAGGTCGGTACTCCCGTACACGCAGAGAAAGTCCGATGAGTTATACGAAACACCAAAGAAAGTAAAGCAGAACGTCAAACGAACAACGATCAGGTCGGTCTTTCGACACGCAGAGAAGGTCCGATCGTTTGACAAAATAAAGAAAATCAAACAAGTTTAAATCTTTTCAAAATGAACACATGTATACACAGTGACTTCTCATTTTATTTTTCACATATCCTTTTCTTGATATATCATGAGATATGCATCAAGATGTTGTCCACTAGGTCAAGCATCAGATTTAGTGTATATCACATTTGTATACTTTCTGATTTGCTGAGCCTACCTTGCACATCGATCAAATGGTCTTATGGCTTTTTCATTTACTTTATCCATGAGTCAGACACTGTCAGCCAATGTACCATCATTTCCCAATCATGTCGGATACAATTTCTCAGTTTTCAATGTTTTTGTCTTTTTCAAATTCCTCCCCCTAAAAATGACAACTCTATGTATAGATTTTCATTTTTACCAGTTGAAAAACAACACACTATTTTTGTATTTTTGCAAAAACAAACTCCCCCTCAGAATGAGACAGAGTGAAAAACAAGAAAAATTGATCAACCAACACAAACACGAGTAGTTTAGCCTATTGAAAAACAAAATTGATTTTGAAATTCAATTTAATTAAAATAGATATTTCACAATCAGCAATTTTCCAATCACCGAAAGGTCTTCCTGAAACACCTGCTTGACACCAAATAAAACATTAGTTGCATTGGGGTCGCCCGGTGTCTTCCACAAAGTCTTTGTTGGCCTTGGAAACAACTTTTGGTTTCCAAATTTGTAAAAGATTTAATTTTTGATCGGAACCTGAATCAGATTCAACCGACGAACTTGATTTAGACCAAGACGATTTACTAGTTGACTTAAGCTTTGGGGACCATGGTTCATCATAAATTTGACCTTTGTTATCCACATATTTTGCAGTTTTGTGGATATATGCAGTCCTCGGACAATCAGCAGCTAGATGTCCTGGTTGACGACATACATAACAAAGTCTTTCTCTAAAATTTTGTGAAAACTGTTTTGATTTGTGAGAACCAGATGAATGTTTAGAATGAAAGTTATCAATGAAACCATCAGAAGAATCATACCTAGGAGATTGACTCCTTGAAGATGAAGATCTTCCAGAATAATAAGAAACTTCCTTTTGAGATGGTGATTTCTTTGTAAATTTTGCTTTAGGAACCTTCTCAGGCTTCACTGATGTCTTTGCTTGAAACGGTTCCTCTAACACTTTGTAACCTAAACCTTTGTGTTTAGATCCTTGAGTCTTTGAAGAATTTGACGAAGAACTAGAAGCAATTCTTGACTTAGCTTCACTAGTAAATTTGGCTTTGATATCCTTCAGCTTGTTCTTTTCAATCAAAACTCTTTCTTCTTCGGTTGCAGATGAAGAACTCGAAACAACCTTATCAAACACTTTCTCATTTTCCAGCAATACAGACTTTGAAATAAACTTTGGAGCTTCACCCAAAGGTTTCTCCTTCCTTTTAGACGTGGACTTGTTCTTCTTGGATGGAATGACAAACTTGGAATAATCATGCAAGTCATCTTTTGGATCAATCTGAGCAGCAGTAGCTTCAATTAAATCCACTGGTTGAGGAACCAAGTTAAGCAATGTTGGTGACAAATTGCAGTTCTTAACTTGCCTTTTCAACTCCAAAATCTCCAATTTTAAATCATTAATCTTTTGTTGACCTTCAAACACCTCTTGTTGTGACTTGATAAATTTTGCATTGAGATCATCATATTCGTAAGTTTGTAACTTCCGGATCTCACATTCAGCATATAATTCTTCAAGCACATTTTCTCTCTTTTGTTTGTAGATCTCAACATCTTTTGTTAACACTTCATTCTTGTCTTTGTAAAGAACATTTTCATCTTGAAGCATAGAGATCTTATTTTGAAGCTTCTCAACGGTAACAACAGTTTTTGCAATAAGAGCAGTAGCCTCTTCATATTTTTGCTGAACCGGATAACTCTTCTCAAACAGATTCTCAAAATCTTCAGCTGCATCTAACGCTTCAGCTTTAGCTTTCTCACACTCTTCAGCCAATTGAGCCTTTTCCTTCAAAACATCTTCATGAATATGAACCAACTCATAATACTTCTTTTGAAAATCTTCCACCTCTTTCTTGAGGACTACAATTTCTTCAGTTGATAATTGACAATCTTGTTCAAACCTTGCAATTTTCTTGAGCAACTTCTCACATTTATAACATATAAATTCATCATCTTTTGAATTCTCAGAAGACTTAGGTAATTCTTCTTGAACCAAAGATATACTTGAAGAAGTATCAGTTTCTGTTAAAAAGCTTTCATAATCAGCATGTTGAACGGTTAAAGCAATTGAGATTGGGGTATTATTCTTTTTAATATCTGAATCTGCATTCCAGGCAAATCCATCTAGATGCATAAAAGTATTAGTCCAATCATGAGCAAGAGTAGCAGCTTTCTGATCGACCTTTTCAGCTTTATCTGAAGGATGAAAAACTAAATGTGCATGTTGACCAGTCTTCAATTTACAGTCTGTAGAACTTGGACATTCTCGAGCAAAGTGACCATAAACTGAACACTTATAACATTTCACCTTAGATTTGTCCAATCCAATCTTTCCTTCCTGATTAAGTCTCTTCTTACCAGTTCTATTGAAAAATTTCTTCGTTCTACGAACCAACATAGCATATTGCCAATTCAGATCCATTTCCTCCAAATGATCATAATCAATCTGATCGTAATTTTCATTTGCTAACTCAGCATTACTCACAGCACCAGTGATAACACCAAAGTATGAAGATACCAATGCAGACATCAACGCATTATAATCATCGACAGTTTGAACAGACAATGCACTTTGAGTCGAAGAACTAGGAATTGACACAGTACAACCAGTAGATGAATAACTTGGAGTGTCAGATTTACCTGCCAGAAATGCTGTAGGGGGTGCAGAACTAAGAATATTAGACTTTCCAGCATTCAAAGTTGAATCATTGTTGCCATAATACACTGCAGGATTCTGAATTTGCTCAGGAAGTGACTTGTTCACTTTTAACTCCATATCCCTAGCTTGAATTCGTTGAATCAGATCATTAAACGACAACCTTGGATAATCCTTATCATTAGTAATCATCATCACATAATTTTCCCACTTCTCTGGTAGAGCTTCCATAATCTTTTCTTTTCTATCTGCTTCATCTTTTGTAAGATTCACCAATTTCATTTCACTCATTAAATGTGCAAATCTTGCAATCAGATTTGGAATTGATTCATATTGATAATGCTTGAAGCTATCAAATTCTTTCTTCAACACTTTTTGTCGACTTTTCTTATACTGATCATTGCCTTCACATCTCTTTTCTAGAGCATCCCACAAGCTCTTTATGGTATAGTTACTTGAAAATTGATGTAGTAAATCAGTAGGCAAAGCCATTGTTAAAGTGCCATAAGCCTTTTTCTCAGCTTGATATGCTTTCTTTTGTTCACCAGAAAGCTTCCTTTGAAGAATTGGCTCCCCATCCTCACCCTTAGGATATGTATATTGTTCAGAATATGATAACCACATATCGATATCATTTGCAGAAACAAACGCTTCAAATCGTGTCACCCAACTATGATAATCTTCCAATTTAAGTAATTTGGGAACTTTCTGACTTGTTCCAATTTCATTATCATAGTTAATCATTGTTTGCATCGTTGCCTGAACTGAATTCTGAATAGCCGCGAACGCTTGAAAATCGGACATTTTCGAAAAACTGGTTACTGTTCACTCTAAACCTCGTCTGAACTTCCTCCGAGCTGCCTCCGAACTTAGTCCGAACTTAACAACGCCGAACTCTCTCCGAACCTGACCTTCGGACGAACAAGAATCAAACAACTCCGAACTATCACCGAACTTAGTCCGAACACTAACCGATCCCTCACCGAACTCTCACCGAATCAATATAGAGACCGAACTCCGTCCGAACCTCAAGTTCGGAGCGGTTATGCCGAACTTGTCCGAACCTCAAACAGGACAGAATTCACTCGACGTCATTTTCTCGACTTTCAACGTTTTTTACTGGAATTTTTGACAGGACTTCAAGCAAACATGATAGAAACAACTCAGGAATGAATTTTGAATGAAAAGCACACTCGAGACGATCAAACGAACTGAAAAATGATTGACATTTTCGCAAAAAACGTGAATTTAAACTCAAAACACCGAAAAATACTGATTTCCGACTAGTAGAACAAACCTAATGCTCTGATACCACTTGAAAGTGTGTGAGCATACGGATCTTCTACTTAGTCGTAATGAAATCAAAGTAATACGAGATGAAACACAAAGAGTAAATACAAATGAGCTTTGTATTAACCACTGAGACCACAGAGTACACAGAGAATATATGACGCGGAAGCTTAGACTGTTATCTCTACAATACAAGACGACCTATTTATAAGGCTGAAACCCGACTGGCCGAACCTCAGGTTCGGCCACAAGCTCGGAGCTGTCCGAAACTCCAGGTTCGCTGGGAGTTCGGACCTCAGCAATCTTATGTGATCCGTCTTGTATTCAATACTTCACATGACGATCAAGGACCATGTATCAACAACGTATGAAAAAGTTATAGAGGTTTTAATATTATTGCACATGTGCAATAATAAATTTTTATTGCACACGTGTAATAGTAAAAAAATTAAAAAAAACATTGATTTTTTTTAATTTTCTCCAGAGTTAAAGATAACAGAATTATAAGATTTATGATGTAATTTTTTATAAAAAATTTTAACATATGAAAAAGTTATAAAGGTTTTAATATTATTGCATATGTGTAATAATAATAATAAAAAAATTATTGCACCTGTGCAATAATAATTATTAAAAAAAATTGATTTTTTTTTCCAGAACTAAAGATAACATAATTTTAAGGATTTTGGTGCAAATTTTTTATAAAAATATTAACGTATGAAAAAGTTATAGAGGTTTTAATATTTTTTTTCGTGTTTTCGCAATAGAAGTTGTTTTCACATGATCCTTACCCTATATATATATATATATATATATATATATATATATATATATATATATATATACTAGATTTTGATACCCGTGTCACGCACGGACGGATTTTTAAAAAGTTAATACTTATAATAACATAAATGTAGTTTGATAATTGGAAATAAAGAAAAAAATTAACATTGGAGAATAAAAGTAGTTAATTTAACATTCAAAGAAAAGAAGCGATTGAAACGGTCGATGTAAATTTTGAAGCCCGGAAGAAATGTTTTGTCACCTTCATTAGTACCTTCATTCTTGCTTTTTGCCTATGTAAATCAACAGGTTCCATGGTCTTCATTCAGTTAAGAACCTACAACAAAAACCAACCCATAGCGAACCAAACGAAATCAACCGATAATAAATACCAATTTGATTGAACTGTAAAATACCTTTTTCTGGAATAGCATCAGCTTCTTCGAAAACATTTTCCACCAATAGCTCATCAAAAACTTCATCCACCATGTATCTTCTGAACTCAATGATTTTTTATAAATGAAAACACGAAAGGAATTGCTATATGACAAAACAAAACCTAAAATGAAATCAATTTAAGATTATGAGCAAAGCCTGTTTTCGTAACAATCATTTGCATAATAGCTACAAACACAATCCTCCATTCCAATAGCGATATAATAAAATAAATATTAATTGTTACCTTTTTTTTAACTTTGACCCGTTTGGTGAAAATTTTCACCTCTAAAGCTACCTAGTGCTCAAAACCAACAACAACTGCTTCAATCATATAACTTCCAACCAAAAAAAGAATATATACACATGGTTATATAAATATACATACATGTGTGTGCATCTATGCATGTATGATAATTTAAAATGTCTGAATACTAAATACAGCCTCAAATAATTAGCTTAACATTTGTCTATATTCAACGAAAAAAGCATACCAATCAAGTAACAAACTTATGATTAGCTTAAATAGCAATGCTTTGACCCGTTTGATAAACTGTGGTCCATCTCACATTATGATTCAACTACATCTCACATTAGGATTGTTGCTTGGATAGAAATGCATTAAAGTTTGGTATTGATTTTGATCCATTGTAGGTTTAGACCTACAGGCCGCACGAAATCTGGTGGGGCCTATCCAAATATGATTTCGATCCATTACAAGTCTTATATGTAAACACATCCTGTCTCCTCTATTGTTCTTCACGACACGATGTCTACAAACAGAAAAGAGGAAAAAGTAACATAAACAACAAATGGAAGTTTGAAGGTCAGATGAATTGAACAAACCATCTATCCTCAATCCATAAGCAACTATTTTTCTAATTTAATATCCCGCTATATCAAGCACTTTTGGAATTTAAAAACAAAAATAATGAAATTTTCAAAAACTTAGCCATGGATTGTTTATAGGACATGAGTGATCGCACTATAATTATGTTTTTATTTATGAATCAATGTAATTTTCAATATATTTGAAAAAAAGTTACATTTATTTAAATCAGAGTTGAAAGCTTATTGACTCTAAAAAGTCAAAAGTTGATTCTATTCTTTCAGCTTATACAAATGTTAAGATCTCCTTTTCTCAAAACTATACATCTAAGTAGTAAAATAGTTAATATAAAAATTTTGAGGTACATACCTACAAACATATGCCAACTAAGGTAATGCATCTGACTTTTGTGGCAATTCGATAACCTCCACTCTAAATAAGCTAGCTCTGTGTTGAACAACTCTTTCGCAACTATGAAATTTGACTGCATTCACATCAGAAGTTCCTAAATGCCAAGTAAATAGTATAGAAAATATACCAACAAAAAACACTTGCATTGCTAAAATGAATAACGTCATCCCTTGACACAACATACATATATATGCACTCTGTATGTACATATCAACCCTTTTACTCTTTCAAGCAAGTATTAAAATATTAAAAAAGATTACATATCTAACATTACAACCTGCTCAAAGTCAAACATTCTAACATTCTAACTTACAAATAAAACCAAAACATAAGTTAGAGTGGAATGAAGAAGAAAACAACTTTGATTTGAAATTTGTTACTCTGATCCATATTAGAAAAGTTCATCATAAACAAATTAATACGAAATCAGACGGATGTGTGAATGCGTTAGTGTTAAAAAATAAAAGAGAGAAAAGAACCAATTCACCCACATAAAATTCCGATCAAAAATATATATGTACTTGAGTTTATATATAAAAAATCAAACTAAAAAACCCAAGTATATATATCCAATATAAGTTGACAATATTTTAACACTATGCACAGAAAACCTGAAAGAAATATAACTCATTTTATGACACAGTTAAATCATTATAGAAGATAAAAGTGAGAGTATAGATACATAGAAAAACTAAAAGTTGGGTTGTTCTTATGATATATATTTATAAAAGAATAGCAAGTAAGTTTGCTGGACCTACTTTGAGGCAATCGATGGACAAGAGTCTGATGAGGATACGAATAAGCAATATTAAGGGTTGAGTAATATGTGAAAATGCAAGCTAACTCAAGTAGCAAAATGGTAATCGATAAGATACAAACTTGTACTTATTTGTAGTTCTGTTGCCCACACTTTGCAACACAGATTATCAACCCGGAAATAAAGCTTATTGATAAAGTTAAAGACATCTAATGCTAAACCTGTGTTGAACCTTTGTAATTGAGTAAATACCAAATCATAGCTAACACAACACAATTACATATCCTATTAGTACAAACAATTATTAATCTCTTAACCACATATTAGTAAACTAAATTTGTTTACAAATGACTGCAATAATTAAAACCTATATTGCCCTATTAAACACGGAAATACATAATCACCAAATTAAAAAAGTAGCAAGGATTTCCAAAGAAGCAGTGAAATACCTAAACCGAATTAAATAGCTATTGTGACGGAAGAATGTTACTTTCTTAAGCACATCGAAGAAAAACATGCACATATTAGTAATCTAAACCAGAATGATACAAAGGAATGAAGTCAATATATATGGACATCCATGTGGAAATCAATTGGATTTAATGTCATGAAACGGAATATTTTTAACATGAAACAAAATATTTTTAACTTGATTAATGACATTAAAGTGAAAGAATGGATGTGTTTCTGTGGTTTTAGTCATTTTCCGGCGGTTTGGAGGTCGTCGGTGGCGGCCTTCACCAGCCACGTCACTTTTCATTAATTTTCCGTTAACTCCGTTAAACTTTTTAACAGAGGGACCATTAGAAATAAACAAGTGTAAATGTGGGACTAACAGATGCCAATGTTAAATGTGGGATTATTAGTTGCCAATAAAGAAAACCTGGGATTATTTAAATCCAGTTTTCCTTAAGGATTTTATATGAAATTAGGTTTTGCAGAAACAATTGATTCGGATGTTAACCGAATCGTTATTTGTGAAAGAATTATTCTTTGTTGGTGAAGAAGAGAAAATCTTCTCCAAGAAGATATCAATCACAATAAAGAATCGATTCAGAATGGCATTCATTTGAGAAAAGAAATCAATAAATAGAAAAGATGATTAAGAATCCATTCAGTGTGCGATCGATTATAATGAAAAGCAAAAATTAATAGTGATCTATAAACAAAAAACGAAGCATCCGACAGAGATTTCACAAACCAAATCGATTCAAAATAAATAAATGCGATCGATGATCATGGAATACGAAACAACTGACCTAAACGTGATTGTGTTGGGATGAATACATGTGCTTTGACGGCCGATGATCATCGAAAGTTTTTTATGTGTTCGGAACGTACCTAAAAATGCTATTAAAACCTAGACCTAAACCTAGACCTAGACACACCTAATTTTACCGAAACTACCTAAACTAAACCGAACCCTAAGGCAAGTGTACCTGTCGGATTGTAGCTAAGCTAAGGCAAGACCGGGAATATCGAACCCTAGAGACACTCTAAAGACAAAATTAACCTAGACCTAAGAAATGGAAATACTGAGAAATTTGGGTTTTTGATTTGAGGATTAATTAACTAACTTAACTAACACTAACGTTCGACAACAAGACAACCTTGATGAAACTATCAAATGTGAAAGGACACCACCTAGACCTGGAATCCCTATTAATACCTATGATCGAACCTGACTTTGACAATTCTGATGGATCCTAGTTCACCTTTTAAGTCCTTCCTAGTAATTGTTTCTAACGCCCGACCAGGAGTTCACCTTGTGGGTACTTCCTACCTCAGCTAAACCTAACCACCCTCGAATATAATCTAAGGCACCTTAGGCTAACAGGAGCTACCATTAACCAACTGTAACAACTCGGAATAGCAAGTTAGAAAACTAACCTAGGGAATTTCCTTTTGGGACAACTCGATCCTAAGCAGTTAACCAACCCGACTACCCAATACCTATCACCCTTTTAAGTCTATTTAGCAGCATACAAGATTCAATTAACTAATTATCAACTAACCCTATGATCACAATTAAGCAATCACATTAATTTGCAAGCATAACCTACAAGTTAACTACTTTACCCAACCTGGAAGACATCCGCAAGCAAAGCAAGGATTAATCTATAACTAGAAAACTAATTCAAGCACACAAACGCATCATCACAGAAAATTAATAGAATTTAATAGAAACAAACATCAATCAAATTGTCAAACATCAAGCACAATCATAAATACTAAAAAGTTCATCACAATGGTCTAGGTGGTGATATCGAATTAGCCAACCACCATAGTCATAGCAAAATCACAGACAAATTCAGAAACTTTAACTAAGAACATAGTTGTAGACTAAACGAATACAATAAACAAAGATTAAGAACGAAACCGGATTGCAAAACTGGTTGACTTTATGTTCCTGGATCGATCTCCACTTGATTCCACCTTTTTGGTCTCTGAAAATCGCCTCTAGACTCTCTGCCGTCTGGAAGTCGTAATATATGAATTGAAGCCCTAAAATCGAATTTAAATCGCGAAACCTCTTTTTGCGGGTTTTGGACCTCCAAGCGTATCGCTTGGAGGTATCTCAACACTAGGCGATACGCCTACAATGCATATGACGACAAAATAGTCGGATTCCACCGACCTTGACCTTCGTTGACCACCCTGCCTCAC
Source organism: Deinandra increscens subsp. villosa (assembly GCA_039602395.1). Taxonomy (NCBI): domain Eukaryota; kingdom Viridiplantae; phylum Streptophyta; class Magnoliopsida; order Asterales; family Asteraceae; genus Deinandra; species Deinandra increscens. The sequence goes on from JBCNJP010000025.1 coordinate 33,884,284, forward strand.
GTGTATCGCGTAGCCATCGTCCAGTCCCAGGCGATACGCCTGGGACATCTTGTTCAGCACTTGTCCTTTATTTTTCTTCTTTGAATCTTAACTTTCTCGCGTGGTTAGCTCTCTTCGGGCAAGGATCCGGGGATGAGAGAGTTTGGGGAGTGTGTTACGGATATTGAAGTAATTGACATTAATAGTACCGGGCTTCATTTTACTTGGAACCAAAAACCTAAGAAGGGTATCGGCATTCTCAAGAAGATTGATAGGGTCATGGGAAACTCGGCTCTACTTGATTTGTTTCCCACAGCTTGTGCTATCTTCCAACCTTATCGGATCTCTGATCATTCCCCTTGTGTTTTGCAACTTCATATTAAACATTCCCGTAAACCAAGACCTTTCAAGTTCGCGAATTTCTTAACTAGCAAACCGGGTTTTATGGAGGCTGTTTCGTCGATTTGGGGTACTAATGTGAAAGGGGTTCATCAATTTTGTATTGTCAAGAAGCTGAAGTTGCTTAAGTCCCCTATGCGCTCTTTATTGTTTAAACAGGGTAACCTTCATGACAAGGTTAGCTCTCTTCGGAGTAAGCTTGATGATGTTCAGCGACAAATTGATAAGGACCCGTTTAACTTATCACTTCGTGACGTTGAGGCCACTTGTTTGCGTGAGCTTAATGAGGCTTCGTTGGATGAGGAGAACTTTTTAAAGCAAAAATCCAAAGTGTTCTGGTTGGCCACTGGTGATCTTAATACGGCGTATTTTCATGCTTCCCTCAAATGTAAAAATCACAGATGCAGAATCGATGTCATTGCTGATAAGGAAGGTAATAGATATGAGGGAGATGAGGTTGCTGATGCCTTCGTTGATCACTATACGCAATTTCTGGGTAGGGAGGGCAAGACGGATTTAAGGGCTGATTTGGAGCTGTTTAACTCCAAGATTTCTCCTCTTGATGCTAACCACATGATTAGAGATGTTTCTAAGGAGGAGGTCAAGCATTCGGTCTTCTCCATGGGCGATAATAAAGCCCCGGGCCCTGACGGTTACTCGGTTGCCTTCTTTAAGAAGGCCTGGCCTATTATTGGTGATGAGTTTTGTGCTGCTGTTCAGGACTTCTTTAAAACTGGGAGATTGCTTCAAGAGGTTAACCATACTATTATCGCTTTGATTCCGAAAAATGCTACACCTGCGGCGGTCACTGATTACCGCCCGATCTCTTGCTGTAATGTGATATATAAATGTATTAGCACGATTATTGCTGATCGGATTAAGGCGAGTCTTAGTGACATTGTGGCTGTCAACTAATCGGCCTTTATCCCTGGGCGGAAAATTTCTGATAATATCCTTCTTGTTCAGGAGCTGATGCATAAGTACCATCGTTCTGTTGGGCCTCCACGGTGTGCTTTCAAGATCGATATCCAGAAGGCTTATGATACTGTGGACTGGGGTTTTCTCAAGGATATCCTAAACGGTTTTGGTTTTCATGCGACTATGGTGGATTGGATCATGACTTGTGTTTCTACCCCCTCCTATTCTATTGCTGTGAATGGTAACCTTTACGGATACTTTAAAGGTAAACGAGGCCTCAGACAGGGTTGTCCTTTATCGCCTTACCTTTTCACTCTTGTTATGGAGGTTCTCACTCTTATCCTTCATGATGCTGTGCATAATAATTCTTCTTTCAGATTTCATCATAAGTGTGAGAAGCAGCAGATTATTAATTTGTGTTTTGCTGATGACCTGTTCATCTTTGCTAGAGGTGATATTGCTTCCGCTTCATGCATATTTCAGTCCCTTGTTCTTTTTTCGAGAATGTCTGGTTTGGTTCCTAGCCCGCAGAAGAGCACGGTTTACTTTTGTAATGTTTCGGATCATGTCAAAGATGGTATTCTTAATGTTGTTAGTATGGTTGAGGGATCGTTACCTGTTCGTTACTTGGGTGTTCCCCTTATCTCCACTAGGCTATGTGCTCGTGATTGTGCCCCTCTTGTGGAGAGTTTAGAAAAACGGATTACTTGTTGGAGGAACAAATTTCTTTCGTTTGCTGGCAGACTTCAGCTTATCCGTTCGGTGCTCTCGTCTCTTCATATTTACTGGGCTTCAGTGTTTCTATTGCCTAGCAGTATTATGTCTTCTATTGAAAAGAAGATGCGTGATTTTTTATGGTGTCAGGGTGTGTTCAAAAGAGGTATGGCTAAAGTGGCTTGGAAGGATGTCTGTCTTCCCAAGGTTGAGGGGGGCTTGGGTATTCGGCGTACTGCAGATGTTAATAAGGCTCTTATGTCTTCTCACATTTGGAGTATCCTTACCAAACGGAAATCTCTTTGGGTTGATTGGGTTTATTCTTACCGCCTTAAGAATAGAACCTTTTGGGACTGTCCGTGTCCTAAGGATTGTTGCTGGAGCTGGAGAAAGCTTTGCTCCCTTAGACATTCTGTTCGACAATTCATTTGGTCTGATATTGGTAATGGGAGGGATACGTCGCTTTGGTTTGACAAGTGGTCCGAATCTGGACCTCTTTGCCAATTTATTTCTCACCGTATTTTTCACAGTGCAGGGTTTACTGCTCATTCTAAAGTGGCTGATTTTTTCAATCTGGATGGTGGTACTTGGCCTTCAGCGTGGAATGATCTCTTTCCGGTTCTCAATGAGATCTCGCAAACAATTATTAAGAATGGGGTTTCGGATAGGTTGGTGTGGAAAGTGGGTAATAACAAGGATGAGTTTGCGTCTTCCCTGGCTTGGAACTCGATTAGGGCTCATGCACCGGTGGTTCCCTGGGCGAAGTTCGTCTGGTTCGCTCAGTGTATTCCCCGCCATGCTTTTCTGGTTTGGTTGATCATGCGTAATCGGCTTCTTACTCAAGATAAAATCTTAGCTTGGGACGCTACTCGAAGGAAAAATATGAATATGATGTGCTGTATGCTCTGTTATAGTAATTATGACTCCCACGAGCACTTGTTTTTTGAATGTCGTTACTCGATGCAGGTTTGGTCTATGGTTAGGAAGAAGACTTGCATTAGTCTTAATGGCCCTGTTTGGTCGGATATTATCAGTTGTCTGGTTGGGGCGCCGACCTCGTCTATAGAGACTATGGTGGCTAAACTTGTGGTGCATGTTGCGGCCTACTTTATTTGGCAGGAAAGGAACAACCGGATTTTCCAGAATCATGCTAGACCTCCGGATTCTCTTGCTTCTATTATCAGGGATACGGTTCGTAATAGACTCATGGGCATCAAGATAAAGAAGACGGGAAAGGTTTGTTGCATCCTTCAGGATTGGAATATTAGTGGTGACTCTATCATTCATGGCGGCGTGACGTAGTTTTTTTATTTGTATTTGTTTGTTTCGTCCTAGTGTGTGCTAGGTGGTGTTTCTTTCTTTGTTTTCCCGTTTGGTTTTTGGTTTACATTCTTTGGGGCATGTCCCAAGGATGAACTAGCAAGGGCTCTCCTTGTTACTTGTGTTTTTTGCGGTATATATATATATATACAGAATCACCGGGGTAACCCTTTACCCAAAAAAAAAAAAAACTTTCGCGCGTGGCCTCGGGATTTGACTCAACACCTACAAAAACACATATAAACATAAATAAAGACTCAAAGACTCAAACTTAGCTAAAAACAACTAAAACTAAAGCAAACCAACTTAAATCAACTTAAATATATAAATAAAAGACTTGGAAAATAAGATGTGTTTGCAACACATCAAACATCCCCACACTAACTCTTTTTTCGTCCTCGAAAAATACTGCAATGGAATCATAACCAGGACTTTGATCTGTGACAACTTACAATTTCCAATTTATATTTTACATAGCTTACTTACATCCCGGTAGCAATTATCGATATTTCGATCCGACTAAACCCAACCACTGACCTTTGAGCCCCCAAGCTGTTTATAAATTACCAGATATATATCAGTCATGCCTATGTGTCCCACTCTAGAAAGATCAAGTTCAACCTAATCCCGAATCATATTCAGTCCAAGTAAAGGCTAATAACGATTTAAGTTTTAGATTTTCACCACCCCCTTTAAATCAGATACAAAAATGTCCAAAGAATGGTGGAATTGAATGGTATGTGAACTTTTGAGCATTTATTCTCTAAGCTATAAATATATTTTCATTTTTACTATAAAAAATAAAAATAAACACACACGCACGATAAAAATAAAAATGCAACGAAAATAAAAGTAAAAGAAAATAAAACGGAACGGACTCCCCTGATTATTCATTTAGATGAATTTCAAGCGAGCTCGTAACCGCAGGCCCTCCACTGAAGTCCGTGAACAAATCTGAAGCGTGAATATCATCGGACCTGTATGACAAAACAAAAAGAAAATAAACGACTCGACTCGACCGAAACATTAATAACAAATAAGAAAATAAAATCACAAAAATATAAACTAAGGACGAAACAAAATAAAAATTAAAAATTAAGTTGAAATGGTGTTACCTGGGAAAACGAGAACTCACCGACCATCAAACCAACATAATAGGAAAATTGAAACAACTTTCCTGGCCTGCTACGCCCTCGCGTATCGCGAGGATAACTGCTCAACTCTCGCGTACCGCGAGAAACAAACACATTCGACGGTCTCACCTTCTCCAGGCGTATCGCCTATGCCATCTAACCTTCCAGGCGATACACCTGGAACCCAATTTCCAAAGATTTTTTTCCTTTTTGCAGCTCCAAAATTTTTCTATCTCCGTTTTGCTCCCACTCCAGGTCTCTTGGTCGAATTTTACCCAGCAAAACCTGCACTCCAGACCTGCAAACTCACCCGGAATTCACCATCTATCTTTTCCACATATTGAGTCTCCCGAATTACCTACAAACACCGAAAAACACGAAACCGAAAAGATGCAAAATGCACGAAAAACAAAAATTGCAGAAAATAAAAAACACAACTACAAAATATACAGTCCGGGCACTTACTCAATTAGCACAAAACATCAAGGCAATCTCCCAAACCATCCGGAGGTTTTGATTTCACATCTTTAACCGCAAAATTACCGGTTTTCACCCGGTTTTCCTCTATCCGACCACCTACCAACTTCTTAACCCAGAGAGCAATAACTTCATTAACTCCAACAACAATTTAACCTTCCAGTGCTTATAACGACCCGGTAGAAACTTAATTTCTCCTAGAAAACTCAAAGTCGGGTCATTTTCGCTCATAACCACTACCAACCTCCCCACACTTGGCCTAAGCACTATCCTATCCTCAAATTCACCTAAATCACCAAGTGTGGCTCTCCTACAACTACTCTCAACTACCAATATCTCTCCAACTGCCAATTCCCTCCCGGGTTCTCCTAACGGGTCAAAATTCTCATTTTTATCCAATAACTCCTCTAACCCCCCAGGATCTTCCCCACACTTATCCTCTATCACAACCTCTCCAACCACTTTCTCAACTACCTCACCGGGTTTCACTAATGGGTAAAAAATTTCATTTTTATCAACTAATTCAACTAACCCCCCGGTGTTCTCCCCACACTCATTCTCCTTAACCTCTTCATCTTCTAACCGATTACCTACCACCACTAGGTCTATGAACGACATCAAAGTACTTATCAAACATACCAATTTGGTGCCACTTTCCTCATGTCTACCTACCTTAAACATGACACTCTCATTATCAACCCTTAATGTGACATCCGGGAATTTCAAGGTTAACTTCCGTTAGACAAACCCCGTTAGTTACGTTATAAGTGCTAACTTAGTAACTAATGCTTAACTAGGCCGAATACGTCCACATCCTTTGGTTGATCACCGAACCCGTCCATACATGATAGGTGTTCGATTGTTTATTGTCATTATGTGCAATGTGATTTGAAGGCAGGATTTAATATTATGAATAGCAAGACAAATTGTGAATTATGGATTATGTGATAAATTTGTATGATTTTAGTTTCCAGCGAAACTACCGAGCGAAACTATAGTTTCGCCCGGTAGCTAGCTAAGCTGCCTGACTTACACGAGATCAGAGCCAGTTAGCCAGTTTCGCTAGCCAGCGAAACTGCCAGCGAAACTGGGCCCTGATATATAATATCTTAATAAACCCTAGCCCTCCCATTTGCAACCTTTTCTCCAAAAACACACACACACACTCTCTGAGATTTCTGGACCAGCTGAGATATCACCGTTTGCTGCTATCATCACTGTTGGTAGAGAGCATCCATCGATCCTCGATCAAACCGTGAGTCTCCAAAACCCATTTACATGCATTTTCTATGTGTTTCTTCATAAAGCATGCCCAATCCTTCATGAACTTGTTAGATCTTCTGTATTTATGATTAGGGATGCTAGATCTGTTATAAAGTCTCCAACTTTACGTTCAAAATCCAACCATAATGAAGATTCATGCTTATTAGGTCATTTTAGGTTAAAAAATGCATATTTGGCGATTTGATGATGTAAATCTGTGTTATTGATGATAAAAATGCTTCTTTGATGTTCCTAAATGCTTATATGTGCTTAGAAATGATTTACACAAAGTATAGAGGCTGTTAGAAAGATTTTTATTAGTTTTTCGGGTTTTTCTTGCGACTAGCGAAACTGTATGTTCATAGGGCGAAACTATCCAGCGAAACTGTATAGTTCCTCCGAGCGACACTGCCTAGCGAAATTATAGTTTCGCCGGGTAAACCAAACCAGACCAGCTCGAGCGAAATTACCGAGCGAAATTCCCTGAACGAAAGTTCAAACCAGTTTCGGGCGAAACTAGGCTAGCGAAACTGTGTCAACAGTTTCGGGCGAAACTAGCCTAGCGAAACTGTGTTATCGGGTACAGCCTAGCGAAAGTGCTGCCCGTGCACCTAGCGAAATTTCCTAGCGAAACTGCTAGCGAAACTATGACCAGAACCCAAACTTGTGCAATTTGCTTGAATGTTATGCCATGACTTACATGACTATGCTATGATGATACATGTTTGATTTCTGTAATATGTGAACCCTTGATCATGATCAACCATCGGTATCGTGTGTCGGTATGTCGAGTCTTAGTTGCAACGTGCTATGTTATGGGCCATAGTGACGTTAAGTTAAAGTTTAGACACAACCTAACACCTAAGACCTTAATGTGATTATTAGGTCTTCGTTAGCAAACATTAATTGGATTAACAAGTGTAGCTGAGCAACCTAAGGTGAGTTTCACAACCCTTTAATTGTGAGCCCGTTTGGGTCACAACGAGCATACTAAACGGAAAACAACGCTGACAATTTGAGGTATTGCCTAATGGGATACCTGTTTTGGAAGTTGGAGTGTTTTATGGGGAACACTTGCAACTGTCCATCCTTGGGGTTTCAAATGAAATCCGGAACCAACTATTACGACACTTAAACTCTTTTTGGGATTTCAGATGAAATCCGGAATAAACATTTTAATATGACTAGTGTAGGTTAAAGTCTAAACCAAATGATATCACATGATTTCTAGGGATGCTTAAAAACTTAAAGACCTCAACTTAGTACTGATGATCTGGAAAGCGAGGGGATGTTGGGTAGATCTACTGAGGGTTTGACAAACCCTGCTCCGCGGTACACAAATGTGTAACCAACCGGCCGGGGGCCGAACGGAGTACAATATCAGCCTGTTGTTAGTTGTGGGCCTCCCTATTAGGACACAACTGGAGGCACGAACCATCGGCAAATGCCGAACTCTGTTACGTCAGCTTTCAGCCCTAGTACGACTTCCTTAGTGCATGGAAACCGGATTAGCTACCCGCGATATCGGTTGACTGCTTTAACTTTTACATAACTAGTGCATATTCGGTAATCAAACTCTTGGCAATGTTTTGCAAAACCATACTACTTATATATGTTGATACATACGATTATTGAGACCGGGCCAATGCATGTCATGCCCACCGTGAACTCACCAACCGTTAGGTTGACACTTGTGTGGTTTTCACTTTTGCAGATCGTTGAAGAGTATCCGCTGAAGGTTGGCATGGCACGTGAAGACTTAAATTTTATTAAACTTAACTTGGGAATTTATATACAATGATTTGTTTATGTAAAGCACGTGGTTAGTGCTAAGACAAATATTTTTCCGCTGCATATCTTTTGAAACTGTTTTTATTTATGAACGTTGGACTTTACTCTGATTCGCTTAGTATTTGTAACTAATGGTTGTGGTCCTGGTCTAGTCGCGCCCCCTTAACGGTATAAACTCCGTTAGTGGTTAATTGGGGGTGTGACAGATTGGTATCAGAGCCATAAGTTGCAGAGAACTGGAATCATTTTTGAAAACGATTTGGAAACTGCAACTTGAAACCTTAGTTACAAACGAACAAACAAATTCCCAAACAAAATTTTTACGTGCCAACCTGGGATACTCGCTCTGCTGTATAAGTAAATACTTCATATATGTATACCTATATATAGATATATATAGACCGTGTCTAAGTAGTCTAACGGAAAAAAAAAAAAACCTTAGGATGTTTACACACACGAATACGAAATGCGAACGATAATACGCGCACTACTTCTGGGGGAAAGCGACAACGAACGATGCTATACGCTACGTCCTGATTTCTACTACGACGACTACGCCGACAGTGACTTTATGGGGAAGCCGACTTTCGACGATAGTACTTACGAATTCCGACGTTCTTCGACGACGCCTCGATTATGCACAAAATTTTTCTGGACTAATAGAGGGATAACGGGAAATTGCTAACATACATATTATGGGATATGTATAGCTTATAACTGTTACTGAACACTATCTACTTTCACAATCCAGAAAATGTCTGGAAGAGCGGGAAGGAACAACATTAATCTGACGCCTGCACAACTGCAAGCGATGATCAACGAGCATGTGCAAGCCGCCGTGGCAGCCGTGCAAGCTACAATTGCCGCCCATGGTAATTATTACGCCGGTTAAGGCACAAGGCGATATATATATTATGACCTGTTTAAAATTTGAAACCCGAACTATTAATTGCATCAGGAAACGTCCATCACTGTACCTTTAAGACTTTCATGGATTGCAAGCCGATGACATTCTCCGGCGAAGAAGGAGCGGTAGGTCTCCTCAGATGGATTGAGAAGTCAGAAAAAGTCTTCTCCATGTGTAACTGCCCGGCTGAAAACAAAGTGAAGTTTGCTACTGGTACATTCGAAGGTGCAGCTCTGTCTTGGTGGAACGCTGAGATTCAAATGATTGGGAATGATGCGGCTAACAACATGGAATGGGGAGCGTTCAAAGAACTGATTATGGAGGAATACTGTCCACGCGATCAAGTCAAGAAGCTCGAAGGAGAATTTCTGAACTCCAAAATGATTGGGTCTGAAGTCGAAGCGTACACTGCACGATACCACGAGTACACAGCCCTGTGTCCGTCTATGGTCGACGCTGAGTTCAAGCGCATTGAGCGTTATCTGGAGGGTCTCGTACCCCAAATCAAGAGTCTGGTAACTGCTAGCAACCCGGTAACCGTACAGCAAGCCATCCGTCTGGCTCACAAGTTAACTGATCAAGAGGTTGAAAGGGGTACACTACCTGCCAGAAACTCTGAAAAGACCGCTTTAAGTGGCAAAAGAAAGGCTGAAGAAGAAGCTCCTGCAATGTCTGTAAACCAATCCGGGAGATCCTCGAACTCCCAGTATCAAAACAAGCGGCCTGACAACACAAGGTCCACTTTCAACTACGGCAGCAACAGTGGGAGCAACAACCGCCAAGGCGGGAACGGGAACTACAAAGGCAAGGCTCCGTTCTGTAACAAGTGTGAGAAGCACCACAGAGGTATGTGTAGCAAGGGTCTGGAATGTGGAAGATGTGGGAAGTTGGGTCATGAAGCCAACAGCTGCTGGACCAACTTACAAAGGTTGAACAACAACAATCAGAACCAAGGTGGAAACAACAACAGGGGAAATGTGAGCAACCGTAACGGGCAAGGAAACAATCTGAACAACAACAACAATGGTGGAGCCCGCGGTTGTTTTGAATGTGGTGCGCAGGGCCACATGAGGAAAGATTGCCCGCGTTTGCGCAGGCAGGGAAATGGAAACAATGGGAACCAGGGAAACAATGATGGGAATGGAAACGGTGGAAATGGAAATGGTGGGAATGGTAGAGGTCGTGCTTTTGTCATGGGCCAAGGAGAAGCTCGCAACGATGCCAACGTGATCAACGGTAAATTTATATTGAATGGTTTCTTTGCTACTGTTTTATTTGATTCTGGTGCTGAAAGAAGTTTTATTTCCAATAAGTTTGCTAGACTAATTAAGGCTAAACCAATTGACCTAGATGCTAAGTATGTGGTAGAATTAGCGAATGGTAAACTTCATGATACAACTCAAATAGTGAAGGATTGTAAGTTAGAACTAGCCGGCCATACGTTAGGAATCGATCTCATGCCTTTCCCGATTGGTAGTTTTGACGTTATAGTAGGAATGGACTGGTTATCTGAGAATCGAGCCGAAATTCTATGTCAAGAAAAAGTGGTTCGTATCCCACTCGAAGGAGGAGAAGTGTTAACGGTTCAAGGTGAAAAGGGTGGTACAGTGACCGGAATTATTTCGTATCTCAAAGCTCAAAAGTGCCTTCGTAAAGGTCACTTCGCGATTCTTGCAAACGTCACTGACTCGACACTTCCCGAGCGCAGAATCAACGACTACCCGATAGTCCGCGACTTCCAAGATGTATTTCCTGAGGATCTGCCTGGTTTGCCTCCGTTCCGACAGGTTGAGTTTGGAATCGACCTAGCCCCTGGAGCCGCTCCGATCGCACGCGCTCCGTATCGTTTGGCTGTAAGTGAACTTAATGAACTCTCCGCACAACTACAAGAACTACTCGACAAGGGATTTATCCGTCCAAGTTCGTCTCCGTGGGGAGCTCCGGTATTGTTTGTGAAAAAGAAAGATGGAACGTTCCGAATGTGTATCGACTACCGAGAGCTTAACAAAGTTACGATCAAGAATCGATATCCACTTCCTCGAATCGACGATCTCTTCGATCAGCTACAAGGTTCAAGCTACTTCTCAAAGATTGATCTACGGTCTGGATATCACCAACTTCGTGTGCGAGATGAAGATGTCCCCAAGACTGCTTTCAGAACTCGTTATGGTCATTATGAGTTCCTGGTTATGCCGTTTGGGCTAACCAATGCACCTGCGGTATTCATGGATTTGATGAATCGAGTGTGCAAGCCGTACCTCGACAAGTTTGTAATAGTTTTCATTGATGATATTTTGATCTACTCCAAAACGAAGGAAGAACACGAGAATCATCTGCGTCTTATCTTGGAATTACTTCGTAAGGAACAACTCTACGCCAAATTTTCAAAGTGCGACTTTTGGATTCGCGAAGTCCAGTTTCTTGGACACATTGTTAATCAAGAAGGAATCCATGTCGACCCGTCTAAAGTAGAAGCTATCAAGAATTGGTCTACACCTAGAGCGCCGACCGAAATCCGACAATTTTTGGGACTTGCCGGATACTACCGAAGGTTTATCAAGGGTTTCTCTCAATTGGCTCAACCCTTAACGGCTTTGACGCACAAAGGAGTGCAGTATAGGTGGGGTGAAAAAGAGGAACGCGCCTTTCAAACTCTCAAAGACATGTTATGTTCTGCTCCAATTCTCTCGTTACCTGATGGGGTTGACGACTTTGTGGTTTATTGCGATGCGTCTATTCAAGGACTCGGGTGCGTGTTGACGCAGCGGGACAAAGTGATTGCCTATGGGTCCAGACAACTGAAGGATACTGAGAAGAATTATACAACGCATGATTTGGAAATGGGAGCCGTTGTTCATGCACTCAAGATTTGGAGACATTACCTCTATGGAACAAAGTGCACGATATTTACTGACCACAAAAGCTTACAGCACATCTTTGATCAGAAGGATCTCAACATGCGACAACGACGGTGGGTCGAGCTACTGAATGATTATGACTTAGCAATTAAGTACCATCCGGGAAAAGCCAATGTAGTGGCTGATGCCTTAAGCAGAAAAGAGTACGAAAAGCCTCGAAGGGTACGAGCGCTACAACTCACCATTCATTCGGGACTGCCGGATCGAATCCGCGATGCTCAAAGAGAGGCTCTGAAAGAAGAAAACTTCGCAGCTGAAGCACTGCGAGGGGTAGATGGAAATTCTGAAATTAAGTCTGATGGACTCCGGTATTACAACGACAGGATTTGGATTCCTCTACTGGGAAATCTCCGTGAGCTCGTGATGGACGAGGCTCACAAGTCGAGGTATTCGGTACATCCAGGATCAGATAAGATGTACCAAGACTTAAAGAACCTGTATTGGTGGCCAAATATGAAAGCCGACATCGCGCGATATGTGGCTAAGTGTTTAACGTGCTCAAGGGTAAAGATCGAGTATCAAAAGCCTTCTGGACTACTACAACAACCAAAGATCCCAGAATGGAAATGGGAGGATATCTCCATGGACTTTGTTACGGGATTACCTCATCGATCGAATCGACCAGATGCGATTTGGGTTATCATTGATCGCTTAACCAAATCCGCACATTTTATCCCGATGAAGGAAAACGACAACATGGATAGGCTAACGAAGCTGTACATCGACCGAATTGTGGCGCGACATGGAGTGCCTAAGACTATTATCTCCGATCGAGATCCACGATTCACTTCACGACTATGGCAATCTATGCAAGAAGCATTGGGGACCAGACTTGATATGAGCACAGCTTATCACCCGCAGACCGATGGTCAGACGGAAAGAACCATTCAAACATTAGAAGACATGCTCCGAGCTTGCGTTCTCGACTTCGGTAAAGACTGGGAAGCTCACCTTCCGTTGGTGGAGTTCTCCTACAATAACAGCTATCATTCAAGCATCGGTGCAGCACCATTTGAAGCACTATATGGCAGAAAATGCAGATCGCCCGTGTGTTGGGCCGAAACAGGTGAGAAAGGACTCACTGGACCAGAAATCATCCACGGTACAACCGAACGCATCATCCAAATCAGAAAGCGGATAGCTGCAGCACGAGATAGACAGAAGAGCTATGCCGACAAACGCCGAAAACCTCTAAAGTTTGAGGTGGGTGACAAAGTGTTATTAAAGGTATCTCCTTGGAAAGGAGTGATACGCTTCGGAAAGCGTGGAAAGTTGAATCCTCGTTACATCGGTCCGTTTGAAATTATTGGGGAAGTAGGCCCGGTAGCCTACCGATTGAAACTCCCAGCCGAACTCGATGGAGTTCACAACGTGTTTCACGTCTCAAATCTGAAAAAGTGTCAGGCTCAAGAGACAGAAATAATTCCTTTGGAGGAATTGGTAATTGACGAACATCTAAGATTCATCGAGCAACCGGTAGAAATCATGGGACGCGAGGAGAAGACCCTCAAACGTAGCAAGATTCCGATCGTCAAGGTGCGATGGAACTCAAAGCGTGGACCAGAATATACGTGGGAACGAGAGGATCAGATGAAGAAAAAGTATCCTCACCTGTTCGAACAAACGTCCACAGAAACTCAAGGTATGATTTAATTTTGGGGACCAAAATTCCTTTAACAGGAGGAGGATGTGGCAACCCTAAAACTTTTGCTTTCTTTCCCCAGCGACGATAGCAACGACGACAGCTGAAACTGCGAACGCTACGACACAAGAATAATTTTCGGGACGAAAATTCCAATTACAAGGGAAGGATGTGACATCCGGGAATTTCAAGGTTAACTTCCGTTAGACAAACCCCGTTAGTTACGTTATAAGTGCTAACTTAGTAACTAATGCTTAACTAGGCCGAATACGTCCACATCCTTTGGTTGATCACCGAACCCGTCCATACATGATAGGTGTTCGATTGTTTATTGTCATTATGTGCAATGTGATTTGAAGGCAGGATTTAATATTATGAATAGCAAGACAAATTGTGAATTATGGATTATGTGATAAATTTGTATGATTTTAGTTTCCAGCGAAACTACCGAGCGAAACTATAGTTTCGCCCGGTAGCTAGCTAAGCTGCCTGACTTACACGAGATCAGAGCCAGTTTCGCTAGCCGGCGAAACTGCCAGCGAAACTGGGCCCTGATATATAATATCTTAATAAACCCTAGCCCTCCCATTTGCAACCTTTTCTCCAAAAACACACACACACACTCTCTGAGATTTCTGGACCAGCTGAGATATCACCGTTTGCTGCTATCATCACTGTTGGTAGAGAGCATCCATCGATCCTCGATCAAACCGTGAGTCTCCAAAACCCATTTACATGCATTTTCTATGTGTTTCTTCATAAAGCATGCCCAATCCTTCATGAACTTGTTAGATCTTCTGTATTTATGATTAGGGATGCTAGATCTGTTATAAAGTCTCCAACTTTACGTTCAAAATCCAACCATAATGAAGATTCATGCTTATTAGGTCATTTTAGGTTAAAAAATGCATATTTGGCGATTTGATGATGTAAATCTGTGTTATTGATGATAAAAATGCTTCTTTGATGTTCCTAAATGCTTATATGTGCTTAGAAATGATTTACACAAAGTATAGAGGCTGTTAGAAAGATTTTTGTTAGTTTTTCGGGTTTTTCTTGCGACTAGCGAAACTGTATGTTCATAGGGCGAAACTATCCAGCGAAACTGTATAGTTCCTCCGAGCGACACTGCCTAGCGAAATTATAGTTTCGCCGGGTAAACCAAACCAGACCAGCTCGAGCGAAATTACCGAGCGAAATTCCCTGAACGAAAGTTCAAACCAGTTTCGGGCGAAACTAGGCTAGCGAAACTGTGTCAACAGTTTCGGGCGAAACTAGCCTAGCGAAACTGTGTTATCGGGTACAGCCTAGCGAAAGTGCTGCCCGTGCACCTAGCGAAATTTCCTAGCGAAACTGCTAGCGAAACTATGACCAGAACCCAAACTTGTGCAATTTGCTTGAATGTTATGCCATGACTTACATGACTATGCTATGATGATACATGTTTGATTTCTGTAATATGTGAACCCTTGATCATGATCAACCATCGGTATCGTGTGTCGGTATGTCGAGTCTTAGTTGCAACGTGCTATGTTATGGGCCATAGTGACGTTAAGTTAAAGTTTAGACACAACCTAACACCTAAGACCTTAATGTGATTATTAGGTCTTCGTTAGCAAACATTAATTGGATTAACAAGTGTAGCTGAGCAACCTAAGGTGAGTTTCACAACCCTTTAATTGTGAGCCCGTTTGGGTCACAACGAGCATACTAAACGGAAAACAACGCTGACAATTTGAGGTATTGCCTAATGGGATACCTGTTTTGGAAGTTGGAGTGTTTTATGGGGAACACTTGCAACTGTCCATCCTTGGGGTTTCAAATGAAATCCGGAACCAACTATTACGACACTTAAACTCTTTTTGGGATTTCAGATGAAATCCGGAATAAACATTTTAATATGACTAGTGTAGGTTAAAGTCTAAACCAAATGATATCACATGATTTCTAGGGATGCTTAAAAACTTAAAGACCTCAACTTAGTACTGATGATCTGGAAAGCGAGGGGATGTTGGGTAGATCTACTGAGGGTTTGACAAACCCTGCTCCGCGGTACACAAATGTGTAACCAACCGGCCGGGGGCCGAACGGAGTACAATATCAGCCTGTTGTTAGTTGTGGGCCTCCCTATTAGGACACAACTGGAGGCACGAACCATCGGCAAATGCCGAACTCTGTTACGTCAGCTTTCAGCCCTAGTACGACTTCCTTAGTGCATGGAAACCGGATTAGCTACCCGCGATATCAGTTGACTGCTTTAACTTTTACATAACTAGTGCATATTCGGTAATCAAACTCTTGGCAATGTTTTGCAAAACCATACTACTTATATATGTTGATACATACGATTATTGAGACCGGGCCAATGCATGTCATGCCCACCGTGAACTCACCAACCGTTAGGTTGACACTTGTGTGGTTTTCACTTTTGCAGATCGTTGAAGAGTATCCGCTGAAGGTTGGTATGGCACGTGAAGACTTAAATTTTATTAAACTTAACTTGGGAATTTATATACAATGATTTGTTTATGTAAAGCACGTGGTTAGTGCTAAGACAAATATTTTTCCGCTGCATATCTTTTGAAACTGTTTTTATTTATGAACGTTGGACTTTACTCTGATTCGCTTAGTATTTGTAACTAATGGTTGTGGTCCTGGTCTAGTCGCGCCCCCTTAACGGTATAAACTCCGTTAGTGGTTAATTGGGGGTGTGACACTTAAAGTTATGGTACCCTCAAAAACATCAACTAGAGCACGGGCGGTCCTAAGAAAGGGCCTACCTAGAATCAAAGGGCAACTAGGGTCGTAATCACTATCCACTACCACAAAGTCTACAGGGAACAAAAATTTATCAACTTTCACAAGTACATTTTCCACTATGCCTTTGGGTCTCACAACAGATTTCTCAGCTAAAGATATGTCCATGCAAGTAGGTGCTAACTCTCCTAATCCTAAGTGCTCAAAAACAGAAAAAGGCATGACATTTATCGAAGCACCTAGATCAGCTAAAGCATATGTCACAGAAGAACTACCAAAAATGCAAGGAATTGTAAAAATCCCTGGATCGTTCAATTTCTTGGGTAATTTATTCTGAAACACGGCCGAACAATTTGCATCAAGAGTTATATCAGATAAAGCTTCCAGTTTCTTTTTACTACTTAACATATCCTTCAAAAACTTAGCATACTTAGGCATTTTATTTATAACTTCAGTAAATGGTAATGTGATCCTAAGTTGCCTAAGAATGTCGAGAAACTGACCATACTCTTACACATTCTTCTGTTGAATTAGACGTTCAGGATACGGTACACGCTTCAAGTCTTCTGCTATAATCGGTTGACTCGCAAACCGGACTCTCTTCTTCTCTTTCGCCGCCTCCCACTTCATCGGCTTCTCTCCAACCGGCGGTTTCTTCACTACCTCAGCCTCAACGTTTGGTGCGGTACTTGCTGGCGTCACGCTCGGATGCACCCTCCCGTTAGGTGTCTCTAACTCTAAATCCTCATCGACCGGCTCCTCCTCAACTACCGCATGTGATGGACTCTGAACAACTCTCCCGCTCCTAGTAGTAATGGCATTGACATTTGCGTTGGGGTTTTTGTACGTACTACCTGAAAACTGACCCCCACGGGAATTTAGCTCCTTCAGCTACTTCGTGATGTCACCCACCGACCGTTGTAAATCCAGGAACGAAGCTTGTTGATTTCATAGTAGCGTGTCATGCTCTGCCAGCTTCTTCTGTGTCCCCTCATCTCTCGCCACTATCTGCTGCAGGATCTGGGTCTGGTTAGCAATAAGCTCCCTCATCTCCTTAAAACTAGACACGTCATCTCCTCCACCATAGTTATTGCTCGGTGGAAAACCATGTGGGTTTCCTCCCTATCGCCATCTTGAATTCTGGCCACTCCTCCACCCGGACTGAAAAGAATTACCAAACTGGTTTTGGTTTCCAATATAATCGACCTGCTCAGCGGGAGCGAGCGGGCAGTCTCGGGTGTCATGAGTGCCTCTACACAACTCACATTTGGCTTTGATATGGAGTTTGATTTCTTCTAGAGCCCTATAGATATTGTCTAACTCCTTAGGTGGCATGGTCTCTGAGCCAATGTGATGAACACCCCGGGTAGATGTAGAAGGTACAAGTGATCTAGTCGGGGCCAAGGTGGCCCTCCGATCTCCGGGTGTCTGCTGTTCAGTAAGTGCGAAGCTCTCAAAAAGTGATTTGCATTCGTCAACGGTGAGCTTCTCCATCTTATGTCCTCCAGCCGAAATGTTGAACTCCTTCTGAACAGAATAAGGAAGTCCATTGTAGAACTTTTCTATGATCGCCCAGTCCGTCAACCCGTGCTGCGGACATTTGCTCAGAAGGGTATTGAATCTTTCATACGCGACCGAATAAGGCTCATCGGGGTCCATCCGAAAGGAGTGGATTTCCTCCCAGTACGTGCAGCCTTGGCTGGAGGATGATATTTCTTCAGGATTTTCGATGTCAGATCGTCCTAGGTGGCGATCGAATTAGGCGGAAGCGTCTCAAGCCACTCGGCAGCTCGAGACGTAAGGGAGAATGGAAACAAACGCAGATACATAGTATCGTTCGAGTCTCCCGTGAGTCCGAACGTGTTGCAGATACGGATAAAGTGCGAGATATGCATCGGAGCATCTTCGTCCTCACGTCCATGAAACTGTATCGAATGTGTAAGCGCATTGATGACGTGAGACGGAACTTGCCAATTCACGGTGTTGGCAATGTTTGGTTGCGCGATGGCAAACCTACCGTCGTTAACTCCGGCGCTGGCTTGCTCGTGGACGGTGCGACGGGCCGCCATGGTGGTAAGATCAGGAAAGAGGATGGGTTTGGTGTCGCGTGAGACGTGTGTGGAAGAAGTGGACGGTTTAGAATGAGTGGTGGAGAGAATGAATGCCTCGAGCTCCGTGCGAAGTATGTGGAACTGGTCGCGGATGTCCTTGTCTGGATCAGAAAATGGTGTAAGCTCAGATGGACCGTGCGAACGGGTGTGTGGCATAAAACGGGAGAAAGATAAAAATAAGAATTAGAAAAAATTAAAATCCTAAAAATCGAGACTCGAAAACAGAAAATCCTAAGACTCTAGACACAGAAAAACCTAAAAGACTCAAAATTTCCTAACAACGACCTAAGTTAATCTTGTTATTGCCAAGTGTCCCCGGCAACGGCGCCAAAAACTTGATGTGTTCGGAACGTACCTAAAAATGCTATTAAAACTAGACCTAAACCTAGACCTAGACACACCTAATTTTACCGAAACTACCTAAACTAAACCGAACCCTAAGGCAAGTGTACATGTCGGATTGTAGCTAAGCTAAGGCAAGACCGGGAATATCGAACCCTAGAGACACTCTAAAGACAAAATTAACCTAGACCTAAGAAATGGAAATACTGAGAAATTTGGGTTTTTGATTTGAGGATTAATTAACTAATTTAATTAACACTAACGCTCGACAACAAGACAACCTTGAGGAAACTATCAAATACGAAAGGACACCACCTAGACCTGGAATCCCTATTAATACCTATGATTGAACCTGACTTTGACAATTCTGATGGATCCTAGTTCACCTTTTAAGTCCTTCCTAGTAATTGTTTCTAACGCCCGAACAGGAGTTCACCTTGTGGGTACTTCCTACCTCAGCTAAATCTAACCACCCTCGAATATAATCTAAGGCACCTTAGGCTAACAGGAGCTACCATTAACCAACTGTAACAACTCAGAATAGCAAGTTAGAAAACTAACCTAGGGAATTTCCTTTTGGGACAACTCGATCCTAAGCAGTTAACCAACCCGACTACCCAATAGCTATCACCCTTTTAAGTCTATTTAGCTAGCAGCATACAAGATTCAATTAACTAATTATCAACTAACCCTATGACCATAATTAAGCAATCACATTAATTTGCAAGCATAACCTACAAGTTAACTACTTTACCCAATCCGGAAGACATCCGCAAGCAAAGCAAGGATTAATCTATAACTAGAAAACTAATTCAAGCACACAAACGCATCATCACAGAAAATTAATAGAATTTAATAGAAACAAACATCAATCAAATTGTTAAACATCGAGCACAATCATAAATACTAAAAAGTTCATCACAATGGTCTAGGTGGTGATATCGAATTAGCCAACCACCATAGTCATAGCAAAATCACAGACAAAGTCGGAAACTTTAACTAAGAACATAGTTGTAGACTAAACGAATACAAGAAACAAAGAATAAGAACGAAACCGGATTGCGAAACTGGTTGACTTTTTGTTCCTGGATCGATCTCCACTTGATTCCACCTTCTTGGTCTCTGAAAATCGCCTCTAGACTCGCCTCTGCCGTCTGGAAGTCGTAATATATAAATTGAAGCCCTAAAATCGAATTTAAATCACGAATCATCTTTTTGCGGGTTTTGGACCTCCAAGCGTATCGCTTGGAGGTATCTCAACACTAGGCGATACGCCTACAATGCATATGACGACAAAATAGTCGGATTCCACCGACCTTGACCTTCGTTGACCACCCTGCCTCACGCGTATCGCGTAGCCATCGTCCAGTCCCAGGCGATACGCCTAGGACATCTTGTTCAGCACTTGTCCTTTATTTTTCTTCTTTGAACCCTAACTTTCTCGCGTGGCCTCGGGATTTGACTCAACACCTACAAAAACACATATAAACATAGATAAAGACTCAAAGACTCAAACTTAGCTAAAAACAACTAAAACTAAAGCAAACCAACTTAAATCAACTTAAATATATAAATAAAAGACTTGGAAAATAAGATGTGTTGGCAACACATCAGTTTTGATGAATCGCCCTGTGACGGAAGATGAATTTGGAGGAGAATGAACGTTTGTCAAAAGCAATTAGGGTTTTAAGAAGATCCGGATGATAAGATTGTTTCTTCGGGTTAATGAAAGCATCAGTGTGAAAATAAGAGGGGGTGTCATTTGAGCGGGGAAATGAATATAAGGATTGTTGTGGTGATGCCATGTGGCATCTCATCTTTATATATATATATATATATATATATATATATATATATATATATATAGTCAAAGGTTCAGACCCCTTAAAAATGATAGACCATGTAGACCCCTCTATCCACCATTAGATCCTCGGATTTTAAGGGCTGAGATTGATATTGATTAATTGAAATTCAAGTTAGGGGCCTTTATGTAATTTTCCAGTTACGTTATAATCTACGCTCCCGTCACGTTCGAAATTAGGTCATCCTTCACTTCGATCTCCCAGCCCTCCATTTTCCGACTACCAATCTCAGCCCTTCCTGCTGCTTCCCTCCACCGTCTCCCCGGTGGCAATACCAATTTCATGCACCCTTTCCCCGATTGCTACCCGCCACGTCTCCCCGTAGGGGTGAGTATGGTTCGGTTCGGTTTTTTGCTTGAACCGAATCGAAACTGAAGTTTTCGGTTCCTAAGAAAAACACCGTTCGGTTTTTTTGGTTTTTTCGGTTTTGGTTCGGTTTTGGTTCTGTTCGGTTTTTTTTTTTGTTTTTTTAATAGGTTTCGATTAATATAATTTTAAATGTCTAATATTAAAAGATAAATAAATAATTGTAAAAAACAAGTACCGTCATAACTATTGAATTAAAAGAAAAAGTAGTCACGTGAAAAGGCTGACCATATAAAATACGAAGTGACTTTAAATTTAAAAGTTTTTAACACTAAAGATCTTGACGTAAACTATTAAGTGTTAACTTAAGATATAAAAAAACAAACAATGGTTACTAAATTTTTTAACTTAAATGTTAAGTGTTAACTTAAAGTATAAAATAAGGATTGAAGATTTATAATGTGCCCTCCTAAAATATTAATTCACACATTTGCCAATCATTTCGGTTCGGTTTTTCGGTTTGGTTCGGGTTGTTATATACTTACTTGAAACCAAAACCGAACCATTATTTTTAGTTCGGTTTTTTACGATTCGGTATTTTTTTCAGTTAGGTTTTTTTCGGTTCGGTTTCATAGGTTTTTTCGGTTTCGGTTTGGTTTTTTCGATTTTTTGCTCACCCCTATCTCCCCGTCTGCAACATGTAAGCTGTTCTGTCTCGATTTTCTTTTTGAAAATAACAAATGCCGGTGACTGTATTGAAGAAATTCCAGTGATCATCAAGTTCATTAGCTCTAATCGGTTGCAAGTTATCAAGGCGTAGTGAACTTAATTATTAATTTGTGATCTTTGTTATCTTTGTTGCCATTTTTTGTTAGAGTTATCTTTCGTATGTTCTGATTTGTTATCTTTGAATCCACACAAATGATCATGCACCCAAAATGATCCATATTTCAATTGAATCCACACAAATTGAACCAAACCAAATGTATTTGCGCGTGAACAATTTGTATGAAAAATATGATGCAGGGATTTCTGGTCGTTTCTGTGAGGTAACCTAGATGAATAAATTGCTAGAAATGATGAATAAATTGCTAGAAATCGAATAAAAATCGCTGCTCTGAATGTTTTATTTGTCGACATCTCTAATTTGTTGCTATCTTTTGTTGCTTTGTTTTGACAATGAGTTTTATTTTGTTATGTATAACATACCCATGATAATTAGGATTGAACTATTTTTATTAAAATTTTATGATCATTAAATGGGATCATCACCAAAAGTATATTGGTATTATATTGTTATAACATTTATCCAGCTGTCTTTATGAAAGTATACGATGCAGTTTTAGGAAAATTTTATTTTAGATGCAATTCTAATATATATGTTCTTATTTCAGGGTTGTCATCACTTTTCTTATTACCGTCTGGATTTCGACCGGAAATCAAAAATCACTGTGCACATTCAGTTCGTCTATTGCTCATTCACCTTCATCGATAGCTTCTGTTCGATTTGAGGTATGTTTAAAGTTTAGTTCTGAATATAGATTTCGATTTATGTTCTAATTTATCATTGAACTTGATGGAATATTGAGTGTTAGACTTGTTGGGTTTTCTTTCCGAACATAGCTAGAACTTTTATTTTAATTGCATAGCTAGGAATCTTGATATTATATTTTATATGATCGTATATCGTGAGGGGCATTACAAGACCTGACGCGTTCTCATGACAAAACTTAATCTACAGGTATTGCATCTATTATTAATGGTGATTGGTTTCATCCTCATAAGTGGGGAAGGTATTTATATGTGGAAGTGAGTTTTAACTGAAGGGGAATAATGAGAATCAGTGAGTTTTATAACTCTATTAACTTTTAAACGAACACTTTTTATCACAGAATATAAAACTCGCTACACATTCAATAGAAAAAGTTTGAACTTGATTAAAACTCAGTCATTACGAACAACCATATACAATACTCACCAATTAAAAAAGGAGTTTAAAAAAAATAGAGCCTTTTAGGTGTGTTTAGTTACAACCAAGTGAGTTTTAAACACAGTGAGTTTGAAAACTCAATACAAAACTACAAATTCAATAGAGTTATAAAACTCACTAAGTTTTAACTGAATGGGGATAATGATAACTAGTAAGTTTTATGTTTTATTCTATTGTGAGTTTTTCATCATGTGTTGACTCGAGCCCATTTAACCCAAACCCGTTTTGAACCACCACCCTACCTGTCCGGACCCGTCCATTTTGCCAGGTCTACTGAAAAAACTAATGCTTATTTATAAAGTTCTTTCTTACTTGCTTAGTTAACACCAAAAGGATCATGATGTATATGCTAATTAAATGTCACCATGGTGGTGTGAAGCTTACTCATTCAAAGAGAGGGAGGCAAGGAGCAAGCTGAGCATAAAGGTTGCGGAAACAGCGGCTACTTGAGCAAGAGCCTAATGTTGTCTAGACTTATTTGTAAAATTATATCTATTAAGTCAAATTTTAATTGCATTGCAGATGAGGCGCTTGAAATCACTTACTGTTACTATGATGGAGCAGGCCATCCGCAAGTGATGCAGGTATTTGTTATGTCTAATATATCATTATTTTCTATCCATGCTTAATATAGTTATATATTCTTAAACTCAACAATGAGTTTTTATACTTAATAGTGAGTTGAATAGAACATTGAGTTTTAAAGTTTGGAGTGAGTTTTATACTCAACATTGAGTTTTATAATTTGCAGTGAGTTTTAAGCGAGTTCTATAGAACAGTGTTTTTTTTTAAAGTTGGAAGTAAGTTTAAAAGACAATGAGTTTTATAATTGGTGAGTTTAAAACTCAGTAGTGAGTTTTATACTCAACAACGAGTTTTATAATTTGTAATGAGTTTTAAATCTCAATAGTGAATTGATTAGAACATTGAGTTTTAAAGTTTGACATGAGTTTAAAAAACAATGAGTTTCCTCAACATTGAGTTTTATAATTTACAGTGAGTTTTAAACGAGTTCTATAGAACATTGAGTTTTAAAGTTTGAAGTGAGTTTAAAAAACAATGAGATTTATACTCAACATTGAGTTTTATAATTTGTAATTAGTTTTAAGCGAGTTCTATGGAACATTGAGTTTAAAAGTTTGAACTGAGCTTAAAAACAATGAGTATTAAACTCAATAGTGAGTTTTAAACTTAAGAGTGAGTTTTATAATTTGTAATGAGTTTTAAACTCGATAGTGAGTTCCATAGAAAATTGAGTTTTAAAGTTTGAAATGAGTCTAAAAAACATTGAGTTTATAATTTGTTGATGATTGGACATACTAGAGTAAGTCGATAAGCAACTATGGGGGAATCGATGTTTCTGTTAATAAAAAGTTGGGAATCAGGGTGGGAGAAAGAACAAGAGCATCTTGTATCTTCTAGGGTACGCAGTAACATCACAGAGATCTTTTTGGCGTTTCGGTTATTTATTTATCAGTTTGGACTTGTGTATGACCTCCGCTTAACCAATAGCAAAAGTTTTCTCATACATTTCATGTGTTTGTTTTATGAAACTTTGGGACTTTTAGTAGCAATGATCTCACCTCGAGTGTTGTAATCTTTACCTTTTGGTTTCAAGTTTATGGAATTTCATGGCTTATCATTGGAGCACTTTTGTAATGAAGGTGGGTTACATTGGAGTAATATATATTTAAATTCCTCTTCAATTTCAATAACCATATAGAGTTTAGACCCCCTTAAATAGATTGATCAAATATGCTTTCTTTATCGGCTTAGACTCATTGTAATTCCTTTAATTTTGTCTTTTAGTGAGTTTTATTTTATAGTGAGTTATTATTTTCTGTAGTTGAAAATGCATGAGCATCGGATCGTCTACTCGATCTAGCTAATTCGAATACGAAACAAGTAATTAACCGATTGTTTTATTAATCAAAATGATCAATTAAAACCAGTAAACACTCAGAACTGAGACACAGAAAACACGTTGACAAACACACAACACTAGTTCTCACACGCTCAGTCCTTGATTACAAAGACACAACACCTATTTATAGCGACTGCACCTATTTATAGCGACTGGCCGAACCTCAGGCGAACCTGAAGTTCATCTGATCCGAACCTCAGGTTCGGACCAGGTTCGGCTGACAGCTATCCATTTTCTTGAACTTTGTCTTGTCTTGACTTGATACTTCACACGACGCACATATCTTGTATCTACAAACTCCCCCTCGTCGTGTGCAATATCTCTTCAACATCATCAAAACTGTATCTTCAATCAAGCTCCCCCTCAAGTGCCGAATCCGTTCGTCCAATGAAATGAATCTTCAAACAAACTCTTCCTAAACTTGATCGTAGCTTGATCTTGAATACGTGATAATGACTGGTGTATCTCTGTCTCTATCAGCAGCTTCAGAAGACTTGGAGTTGTGATATTTCACACTAGCAACCTGCTCAAAATTTAAATAATCTCGGCGCAAAATGTCTCTTCGAGACTCCAAGATATGATTTTGAAAATTTAATTCGTATCACGTGTTGATTAGATCGAAAATAAAGCAGAAACAAAATCTTTTTGGCTTTTAGAAAGTTTATATAAAAACAAACCTACAATCAGTTTTATTTTTCAAATTTATACTAAAACACATCAAAAATCTTTTTTGTACTTTTTCTAAAATGAAATGAAATTGTAATACAAAATCAAACTCTATTTTTGGTATGAGAAAGATCGCTATATGGGATCATATTGAACATGACGAGCAGAACTACAGTTCAATTTCAACTATTTGAAGTACATAAGTCATGTTGATTGCCGGTATAATTTGCCCATCTTAAACTCAGGCAGAATCATACTCATAACATCTGGATATGTTAAGGTAATGATTAAATTTGCTTTGACCAGTGTATCCCACACTATCAGACATATTCAGACATTTTCTTTTTCTTGTGTGATTACTTCTTTTTCTTGTGTGATTACACTTGTGATTATCACAAAGCATAATGTTTTCATGATATTGTCAACTGTGTTCTATGCAAAAAGAAATAAGAACCCTAAAGCGTCTACCTTAAGGTCGATCTTTCGATACGCAGATAAGGCCTCGGATTTAACAAAATAAGAAAATAAAACAAGTCGAAATTGTATAACCCAACAACAATCGGGTCGGTACTCCCGTACACGCACAAAAGTCCGATGAGTTATACGAAACACCAAAGAAAATAAAGCAGAACGTCAAACGAACAAAAATTAGGTCGATCTTTCGATACGCAGAGAATGTCCGATCGTTTAACAAAATAAAGAAAATCAAACAAGTTTAAATCTTTGCAAAATGAACACATGTATAGTGACTTCTCATATTTTTTTCACACTTATTTTTCTCTTTTTGTCATGAAATACGCATCAAGATGTTATCCACATGATTAAGCATTAGTATTTAGTGTATATCACATTTGAATACTTTATGATTTGCCGAGCCTACCAAGCATATAAACCAATGATCTTATGGCTCTTTCATTTACTCTATCCATAAGTCAGATACGTAAGCCAATGTACCATCATTTCCCAATGATCAATTTCTCAAGATTTTATATATTTTGCATGTATTCACCTTCCTTATTGCATGTATTCACCTTCCTTATATATTTTGCATGTATCCTCTATATTTCTCCCCCTTACATGCAATTCTCCCCCTTAAAATGAAAACTCTATTTTTGGAATTTCATTTTACAAATACAAGACTCTATTTTTGGTTTTTACAATTTTCTTTTGAAAACACAAACGAAACGTAAAGAAAGAAAATCGATCAACCAACACGAATACCTTGCATTTTAGAGTTTCAGAAAACTTGCAGGTTAGGAAGATATTTCATGAAAATGTAAGTTAAGCAGAATACTCCCCCATCAACAACTTTGCAATCATCGATAGGTCTTCTAGAAGTACCTGCACACTGGTCAAACTCATTAGATTTTAACTTGACCCGAAGCGACACCTTCTGGTCGACCAGTGTCCTAACTTTGCTTTGAAACCACCTTTGGTTTCCAGAGTTGTTGCTTTGGTAACTCAGTTTTTGATGAAACAATCATAGGTGACTGTGATAAGGAACCTACATATTGAACCTTTTGGAAAATAGGAACAAAATGTTTGTGTTTTAGAAGGAATGTAGGCTCACATTAATCAAAAACTCTGCCTTGTTCATCAAAGAACTTTGATTTGGCAGATTTACCAAAAACTGGTATCTTTTGAAATCTTGGATCTGAAACAGTAGGTGTTGGACAATCCTTTGCCATATGTCCTTGTTTACGGCAAATATAACAGATACGTTTAGTTTTGTCCCACCGTTTGGGTGCCTGCATAAATTCACAAGCATGAATATCTCGAACATGATCAAAAGAAGTATTATATACCTGATTTCGGTGATCATGAACACTTTTTGAAGTTGGGCTTCGAGAATAAGAACCATCAGAAGAAAATTTTTCATTTTAATTCTTCAAGATTCTTGAAACATCCTCTTTCTCAAAAACTTCTGAAATTTTCCCAGCATCCACACAGTGAAGTGAAAACTCTTTGTTGGAGAAAATTTGTTTCGAACCCTTGAGTTTGTAAAACCGTTCAGGTTGAACCTTCTCAGCCTTGAAGACCTCCTTCTTCACTTGTTTCAGCTTGACTTTCTTCAAATTTTGTGGTTTTGAATCTGGAACCTCCTCAGCTTTAACATTTTGTGACTGAAAACCTAAACCAATATTCTTCCCATAAATTTGTTCCTCAGATGTAGATGCCTTATGACCATTCTTTGCCAACCTTGAAAATTCAGCTTTGACATCACTAACCTTTTTCTGCTCATAGAAAATCGTCTCATCAAATTCAGGTTGAGAACGAATTTTCTCACTTGATGTAGCCGATTTTTCATTCTTTGTTGAAGATGAACCATGAACAAATTGTGGAGCTGATGGCATTTCAGATTTCTTTCCTTTCTTCTTTATGGCTTTCTTGTTTTTCTTCTTCTTCACAATCTTCTCTTCTTTGGAAGTTGATGATGAAAACTTTGAATAATCAAATTCTTCAACCTTCTCCTTTACTTCTTTAAATGCTTCTTTGATATTATACAGCGGGTGATGCAGTTTTATCAAACATCTTTTCAAAATTTGCATCATTTGCTAACAAGCTAGTGAACAATTGTGAATTTGAGACATTATTCAGCATCCTATTAGCATCAATAACTTGAATCTTCAAATCAGAAATTTGTTGTTGACCTTCAGCTAACTCCTTTTCAGTATTGATCCATCGTTTTGCAACCTTATAAGTTTCAAATTTTTGCAAATGGAGATTCTCCAGCCCTTCAAACAATTCTTTATTCAACTTAACCTCATTGCGCTTTTGAATTTCTAGATTTGCAGTGTGCACTTTGTTAACACTAACCAACTCTCTTTTCTCATCCAACATCTTCTCAATATCAACTTGATATGCCTCAATCTTAGCAACATATTCTTCATGAAAAACCGTAAAACGGATCTTAATATAGGTTTGCTTGATCGTAGAGAGAAAGCAAGACGTAAATAATAGTTTGTTTTATTGAAATCAACATAGACTCAATTACAAACTCTCTCTGAAGCTCTCTAGAGAAACACACTCAAAAACACATAGTTAAGAACTGGTCTCCCTCCCTTGTTATAACATTCAAAGTACAAGTTCCTATATATATACGTCTGGTCCGACCTCCGTCCGAACTCCAAGTTCGGCGGGTCCGAACCTCAGGTTCGGACCTAGTTCGGCCGGTAGCTTGAACTTGTCTTGAATCTTCACATCGTCTCGTTCAGATGCTTCACATGACGCACAGATTATGTATCAACAAACTCCCCCTCGTCATGTGCAGTATCTGTTCGCCAGTTAAAACATATTCTTTGAACAAACTCTCCCTCAACTTGATGGTAGCTTGATCTTTGAATACTTCACGATGAACAGTTTCTTTCATCTTTATCAACAGCTTCAGAAGACTTGAAGTTGTGATGAACTATTTCCTTTGAATACTGGCCAACATAAATAATCTTGGCGCAAAACTTCTCTTCGAGAATCCAAGATATAAAATTTTGAAAATGTTTTTCGTATCTTGTGTCGATCAATCGAAAACAAATAAGAAGTAAAATCTTTTTGACTTTTAGAAAGTTTATATCAAAACAAACCTAAAATCTTTTTGATTTTTCAAACTTATGGTAAAAAACACCAAAAATCTTTTTGTACTTTTTCTAAAAGAAAATGTAAATGCAATGCAGAAACAACTCTATTTTTGGTATTTTGTGAGAAAGATCACGACGCAAGATCATATCAGACATAACATATCTAGCACATTTCAATTTCGGTCTTAATCAACATGCAAGCCAAGATAATCGCAAATACAACATTGATTGTTTATTTCAGCATGCACCAATCATATTTATCGTTTTCAGATATGCTTGAGGTAAATTTTATCATGCACTAATAACTCGGCCTCTACCCTATCAGAAATACTAGCAAATCATCAAGTTTATCATATAGAAGTAACTTTTATTCGAGATTTAAACATCCTTGATGAATCATGCAGAGAAAGCCCAAGTATTTGAGAAAATAAGAAAGCAAAACAAGTTGAAATTATATAATCCAACAACAATCAGGTCGATTCTTTCGAACGCGCAGAGAAAGTCCGATGGATTATACGAAAAACCAATTAAAATAAAGCAGAACGTCGAACGAACAACAATCAGGTCGATCTTTCGATACGCAGAGAAAGTCCGATCGTTTGACAAAATAAAGAAAATCAAACAAGTTTAAATCTTTCAAAATGAAAACATGCATTCATCAGGATATCTCTTTATTCTATTTTTGTTTCAGAATCATCACATAGCATTCATCAAGAAGCAAACAACCAAAGATTATCAGGCAAGCATTATGTTTATATCTTTACTTACAGATATCAGATTAGTCATGCACATTCACAGATTATACAAGAACCTACAGCCTTTAGACTTACTCTATCCATGGCAGATAACGTATATGCCGATGTACTATCATTTCTCGCTTTTGTCGGATCAATTTCTCAATTTTTCATCATCATTTTTTTTATATTTTCCAATTTCTCCCCCTAAAATTCAAACAAATACTATTTTTTTGAATTTTTCAAATTTTCTCCCCCTAAAGATATGAACGAAAGGAAAAATAAATAACAAAAAAAAATGAAAATGATCGATCAACACTTGACACAATGTTTTTGAAAATCAGGTTGTCAATGATAAGAACGATGCATTTGTAACTTAAAAACCATAAGTATCTCACTGTCAGCAACCTCACGATTACTAACAGGTCTTCCTGAAATACCTGCAAACACTGGAAAATAGTAAGTTTTTAAGACCCCGACCCTCATCCCCAACGATGGTAGGTCTTCCAGTGTGTTAAACAAAATCTGTGTTGGCCGTGGAGACAACTTTTGGTCTCCATTCCTGTTTTGGTTTGATGATTTCTAGTGAACCATCGTCAACTAATGAGTGATAATCAGAACTACTACCCAATTTTTCTGAAAGAGACTTCTTTTTCCATAAAAATTTAGTATTGGGCATTGGTTCACTAAAAATAATGCCATCAAGATCAACATACTTTGTATGTTTGGCATGTGATGATGAATTGTTAGCTGTCGTAGGACAATTATTTGCATAATGACCTTTCTTACGACAAACAAAACAAAGTCTTTTACCAGTTGAATTGATAGAAATCGGTTTTCCAAACTGATCAGTCAGACATTCATCATAAACTTTTGAAAACACAGGTTGAAATTTCTTTGGTTTATGAAATTTTGGAAAACATTTTGGAGAATCATAAAAATCAGAATCATCTCCATAACCAAAGAATTCATCTTGACGATAAAACCTGTTAGAATTAGCAGAATAAAATGAATCTGAATTGTTACCGCCTTGTGGTGTAGCATCAGATATACAAGAAGATTCTTCAGAAGAAAACTTTTCATCTGGTGAAGATACTTTCTGCTTCCAACATTGTGTCTTCTTATCTGAAAACACCCTCTGCTTCTTTATCTTCTTTGCTTTGAATTCCTTTTTGTTGAAATCCTTAGTCCGAATTTCTGTTCCTTTAAATCCCAAACCTCCATTTTTCTGTTTAAACTTATCTTGAACAGAATTTGATATCTTATGACCTTGTTTGGCAAGTTTAGTAAATTCAGATTTGATTCCTTTCAGGTCATTCTTTCCAGAAATCAATGAATCATCTATCATAATTTCAGAAAACTTTGGCACCGTTACTCTTTCTGGATTTCCGTTAAACACTTGTTCTTTCTCAAGAAAAGTAGATTTAGAATCAAACTTCAACCCTTTGCGGTAATCAATCTCCTTTTTATTCTTCTTTGAGTTGAATTTTGTTTTCTTTTCTGAACTGGTATCAGCAAATTTTGAATAATCATGCGATTCAATACCAGACGGTAAAGCTGGAACATACATTTCAATGTCCACTGGAGCAGGAACTTGATGAAGACATTCATCTTGACCATTTTTCTCACTCTTTTCCAGCTTATACATATAATTCAGAAAAGTTGGTGAATGGTTGCAATTTTTCAATCGTCGCTGCAAATCAAACATCTCAATCTTTTGTTCAGATATTTTCATATTAGCTTCCGATAACTCTTTCTGTGAAGCAATGTACTTGTTGGTCAATTTGTTATAATCACTGATATGACACTGTCTCAAGCGACACTCTTCCAGAACTTCTTCAGTAACCTTCTCCACCTGTTTCTTATAGTAAATAACCTCCTGTTTCAAAATGTTATTTTGACTTTGAATCTCACCATTTCCATCACGCAACTTTGTAAGTTCCTCTTGAAGTTGAATTACTCTATCGGCAATTTCGACAACAGCTTTACTAACTTTTTCATATTTTTGTTGAAAAGGATAACATTTCTCAAATAAAGCATCAAAATCTTCAATAGCTTCCTTTTCCTTAGCTTAAGCTGTATTGCATTCTTCAACCAACAAATTCTTTTCTTTCAACCATTCTTTCTTAATACTAGCAAACTCCAAACAATTTGCACATGAAATAGACACATCCTTTTGAATTTTGATAGCTAAATCATTACAAACTTTACTTTTCCAATTCTCCACTTCTTTTGTCAAAGAAACATTTTCTTCAGTCAGCTTTTCCACCTTATTCTCTAACTTTTCAATTATACCTTTAAACTTCAAATCTTGATCAATTGTTTTTTGCGAAAGTTTAGACATATGTTCCTCACACTGTGTCTTCACAAAATCTCATATTAATTTTGCCTTTCTAAACTTCCTGATTGAATTTTTAAGAGGTATAGGCAAAGCCAACATAAGAAGTGTAGTAGTCCTTTCATTTTGATCAAATGCTTTCCTTTCTTCACTTGAAAAATGATGCATTTCCTTAAAATCACCATCACTATAAGCTGGATACTTATGTTCGTTTGTAATTGGTAATCATAATTTTTCATCCAAATCATTTACATATCCTCTAAAATTTGTTGCCCAACCATGATAATCTTCAAGATCTATCAACTTTGGCACATTCTGACGATGTCGCTCAGCGAAAACCTCAATTTCATACATTTTGAGAATTTGAAAATTCTGCTTGGTCCGAACTCCCACCGAACTTTGTCCAAACTCAACTGAAACTCCGATCTTGCTCCGAACTTTGTCCGAACTCGATTGTACAGTCCGAACTTAAACTAGTGTCCAAACTCCTCCGAACTCCCTCTGATCCTAATCCGAACTCTCACCGAAACAAGAAAGGCCGAACTTCATCCGAACAACCTCCGAACC
Organism: Deinandra increscens subsp. villosa; assembly: GCA_039602395.1. NCBI lineage: Eukaryota > Viridiplantae > Streptophyta > Magnoliopsida > Asterales > Asteraceae > Deinandra > Deinandra increscens. The sequence goes on from JBCNJP010000025.1 coordinate 33,916,914, forward strand.
TGGAGTTCGGAGCGGTTACTTTTCAGTTACTCCGAACCTCGAACGAACTCAGACACTCTCGACATAATTTTCACGACTTTGAGAGAATTTGAACAAGATTATTGACAGGAACTCAGATAAAACCCATAGAAATGTTTTAGAAATGAAAATCACTCGAAAAGCTCAAGATTTACTCGTATTTGAATGAAAACAACTCGGTTTTATCAAGAAAACGACTACAATCAAAGCAAACGCAATAGAGCAACCTGGATTTGCTCTGATACCAATTGAAAACCAGTAAGACGGATTTTACTATAGGTTTGCTTGATTGTAGAGAGAAAGCAAGACGTAAATAATAGTTTGTTTTATTGAAATCAATATAGACTCAATTACAAACTCTCTCTGAAGCTCTCTAGAGAAACACACTCAAAAATACATAGTTAAGAACTGGTCTCCCTCCCAAGTACAAGTTCCTATATATATACGTCTGGTCCGATCTCCGTCCGAACTCCAAGTTCGGCGGGTCCGAACCTCAGGTTCGGACCTAGTTCGGCCGGCAGCTTGAACTTGTCTTGAATCTTCACATCGTCTCGTTCAGATACTTCACATGACGCACATATTATGTATCAACACTTCAGCATTCTTTGTGAGTAAACCAAGCTTGATTTTTGATTTATCAAACAAATTTTGAAAATCATTAGCAGCATCTTCTGTCAATTCCTCCTTTTCTTCTATCAATTTAGCATTTCGTTCTTTACATATTGAAGAACTTTGCTATTCAAGGTAATCTCCTTTTCCAACAGATCATTTTTCACAACCAATTCTTTCTCATTCTTCTTAGAAACTTCCAAATCTGCTTTAACCAATTTGAATTCATCAGTGAGCCTTTTGACTTCATCAATCAAAGATTCATTTTCTTGCATCAAACATTCAATTTTTGATTCAAATTTTTCATTTTCATCAGCTTCATAAGAACTAGAATCAGAATAATAGTCATCTTGGTCATGTGTGACAATCAAAGCAGATGTATCAAACTGTTTGCCCCACTCATACACACCATCATTCTGAACCGTTAAAGTTGTCTTAATTGAATTGCTTGAAGATGGTTGAGATCATGTATTAGATGTAAAACCAGGTTTGTGAACATGAGCCTGTTGACATTCTCTAGCAAAATGTCCATGCTTGGAAACTTGTAACATTTTAGCTTAGATTTGTCAAAACCTAATCTTCCATTAGAATCAGAAGTAGTTCTTCTATTTCTCTTGAAAACCCTCTTTGATCTTTGACCCAGCATAGCATACTGCCAAGATAAATCAAATTCATTTAGTTGATCATCATCAAGATCATCCCTTGTGATTTTTGCATCAGCAACATTCTTGATAATCAATCCAAAAGATGATGAAATCAAAGCAGCAATCATTTTAGCACAATCATCTGCTGTGTCAGCCGAAAAAGCATTCTGATTTGTTGATTCTGGAATTGTATAGCTACAACCCCGTGATGAATTATCATCAGAATTTCCAGAGATATATTTCCAATGAAAGCCGTATATGGTGCAGAACTTAGACTTGGTTTAGTCTTAGCCGTCATTGTAAGGACCGATTTCACATCAAGAATCTCGATCTTGAGCAAGAACAAAGATTAGATGAAGGAGACGGGATGATGAGAATCAAAGATAATAAATGACAAGAAATAATAAATCAAACGATTCATTTATTATTGCTGAATGATTACAACGAACCGAATGATTACAAACTCGTCATAGGAAATCCATGGTCACATTGGGTTGAGCTCAAACCCAATGTGTGACTCTCTCTCTCTCTCTAGAATGGTGCTCACTCACTCTAAGAATCATCTCCCTTACAAATAAGCACACTCACCCTATATATAGAGAGCCCATGTGCTCACTAGCCCACTAACTAGTAAAACACAAATAAAATGAGCTTATTACAAATAAACAACTAAAGTAAATTATTAACTAAATCAAAGTTGATTTAATTAATATGAAGCTTGACTCGCTCGAACCGATCTTCCGTTGACTTTTACGTTGACCGTTGACTCGAATAGTTGACTTTTCAAGAAAACGTCTTCGGTCCAAACTACAAGCCTCGAGCATCACAACCCTCGTCTCTGAATCAAATCACAATGGATTCTTCAACCGAATTATTCGAGAATAGATTTGATGGCGTCAGTCACACATATTATTAGTTCCAACAATTCCCCCTTGACTGACGCTGTCAAATCTGTCATACTAGTGAAGAACCGCTCTATCGTACATCTTCAAAGAATTACTGATAAACCTGGAATCTTTCTGTTGTAAAGATTCCCCCTTTGAATAAGCATCTTCTGTTCTTGTTGCTCCAGTTGAAATCCAAGTGCTGCAGTTCACTCGGTTCACACGGTCGGGTACAATACTAAGAATGATGAACATTGGAGTCAAAATCACAACAAACCGAACCAGATGAACCAATCAATCACTGAAAAATTCTCCAACTTCAGATAATCGACCCGATAATCCAAATCTATAAAAGTTCCCCCTTTTCTCTAGATCCCTCTGAAAACATCCGATGCGGAAGCGGAAAATCAGATGCAGAGAGTGGAACCGTTCCGCTCAGTTCCGAAGAGAAAACGGTATAAAAATCCTGAAATCGAATAATCTTGCGAAAAACCAGAAGCCGGGTGCTGACAGTTGTGAATGATCCATAAATACTGAACTTGTTCCGCGTGACTGGGTTGGATGCAAAAAAATAATGTCAAATCGGTGAAAAACTGAGATCCCGAGCGTAAACGCAAAATTTATTCATAACCGGAGTCTTCGTAATTTTGGCGAAGAAAATCGAGCTCGGAAAAATATTCCGTGAAGAATTCTGAGTCAAACAGTGCAATATGGAATGAATCTGAGAAAACCGTCAATTTTATTCAAGTAACGGGCCTTCCGTTAGAGATTTAACAGAATATCCCAATATTTAACTGAGATTCCAGTCAATTCGGTTAGATGACATCAGCGCTCCATCAGCTAAACAACTTGTAGTAAGACATAACGAAACAGTTGCAGACTTAACCGAGAAGCGAAACCAGTCCGTCAGTGGTCATTAGATAACGTGTTCTTGACGTCAACAAAAACTAGAAACCCGGTCGAAATATAGCGGAATGAACCCAAGACCACTAAAAAATTTTCAACAATTTCGTCGCGGTGTTATTTTGTTAGTCTCGTAAAAGACTTATTAGAAAAATACCGCATTTAACAAAAATGCTGAAATTAATTATTGGTAAAAAAAAAAACCTTGAAAAAGCACAATCCATGCCCATTAATTCCAGCCAATCAAAAATCAGCATGAGAAAACCAGAATCTGCGTGACTGGAAGCTGGCCAATCAGAAATAAGGGCTGAACTGATCCAACGGCGCATATCAATCAGATCCAGTGGTCCAGGTTTGTGATCTGCGTGAGAGGCGCAGTAGCCAATCACAGGCCCACAACACTCATGTTTCAACGGTTCTTACTACATTCTCTTTTCCAAGCGGGCCCCAAGAGAATGTCGCTGGCCAATAGGGAGGCAACAACACCATTGCCTTTAACGGATATAAGTGACAACTGGGACCACGAGGAATTAATCCAGCCAATGAAAAAATAGAAGACTAGAAACTTTCAACGGTTGTCTTCTTTTGATGGGTCCCATGCACTTCCAGCCACCAATCAAAATTCGACATAGAGCAAGGGTTAGTAGGGGTTGACCGATGAGAGAGGAAAGAGAAATTCCTGTCAGCGAATAGAATCGAGGCACGTCACCTCGTCATCTTCATGCGACCTGCCACCCGTAACCCTAATACAGTCGCCGGAAAGACTAAAACCCTCGCCGGAAAACCGTGTATAGCCCATATCTCAGTGAATACTTGACGAAAAACGATGATTTTTATATCGTTAAACTCGTGTTCTCATCCTCTATGATCCTATACGACCAAAAACCTCTGAAAATTATTCGAACGAAAACCCAGTTGACGAGATATGTCGAGATCGCCAAGATATTCGAGATCGCCAAACTTTATTCGAGGTCGCCAAGGCTCCTTCGAGATCGCCAGGATCATGTGAGGTCGCCAAACCGTTTAAGATCGCCAACCTTTATTGAAAACGCTAAGAACTAGCATGAAATCGCCAAGATTAACCCGAAATTGCCAAGAGCAAACTCAAAGTCGCCAAGCACATCTTCAAGTTCAGCGAAGTCGCCAAGAACACCTTCAATAAACCCAGAAATTTTTATGAACACATGAATAACAGCAGTAAACCCAAAACTTCGTGATCGACTTTGAACCACCAAAACATGAGGAAAATATATATCCATGAAAGAAAATGAAGCCAAGCATTAGACGGAATCATTCTATCCACAAACAAATCGAATCGCAGCTTCAAACGTCCCGAATCAACCCTCGAAATCTGGAAATCCATTAAGAACACGAAGAACACCTAGTAAACACCGTTAAGTGTGTGTTTTCCAGATCTGTCAAATATGTTGCGAATCAGGCGAAACCGATGCTTCCAGTGGATCTGGAACGCGTTTTCCATCAAGATTCATACTTTATTTCATCCAAAAACACTGATTATTAAATCAAAAACTCAGAATCAAACTCGAAATCTTCAAGAACACCCAAAAAACGTGAAAACCCTAACAGCTTCGTTTTTCTTGCTCAGATCTCACATTTCTTCACTGATTTTGACATATGGAGCATGATATCACTCCCAAATGAACCTAATAACAAGAATCTATCATCAGATTCATCCAGAAATCATCCAAACAGCTCCAAAAATAAGAAAAAGTAGAAAAAGTCTCCAAAGTGGGTTCCAATCAGCACCTCATTCAAGCTCAAAATCAAGATTCGAGTGACCAGATTCGTCATGAGACGAGATCTTATCGGTACCCGCTCTAATACCATTTGTCAGGACCGATTTCACATCAAGAATCTCGACATTGAGCAAGAACAAAGATTAGATGAAGGAGACGGGAAACTGAGAATCAAAGATAATAAATGACAAAAAATAATAAATCAAACGATTCATTGATTATTGCTGAATGATTACAACGAACCGAATAATTACAAACTCGTCATAGGAAATCCATGGTCACATTGGGTTGAGCTCAAACCCAATGTGTGACTCTCTCTCTCTAGAATGGTGCTCACTCACTCTAAGAATCATCACTTATTCATTCTTTATTCTCTCATGTTCTCAAATGAGCACACTCACCCTATATATAGGAGAGCCCATGTGCTCACTAGCCCACTAACTTCCCGTCTCCTTGATCTCATCTTTGTTCTTGCTCACGATCGGGATTCTTGAAGTGAAAACGGTCCTGACAAATGGTATCAGAGCGGGTACCGATCAGATCTCGTCTCACGACGAATCTGATCACTCGAATCTGATCACTCGAATCTTGATTTTGAGCTTGAATGAGGTGCTGATTGGAAAACCCACTTTGGACACTTTTTCTACTTTTTCTTATTTTTGGGGCTGTTTGGATGATTTCTGGATGAATCTGATGATAGCTTCTTGTTATTGGGTTCATTTAGATGTGATTTCATGCTCCATTTGTCCAAATCTGTGAAGAAATGTGAGATTTGAGCAAGAAAAACGAAATTGTTAGGGTTTTCACGTTTTTTGGGTGTTCTTGAAGATTTCGAGTTTGATTCTGAGTTTTTGATGTAATAATCAGTGTTTTTGGATGAAATAAAGTATGAATCTTGATGGAAAACGCGTTCCGGATCCATTGGAAGCATCGGGTTCGCCTGATTCGCAACATATTTGACAGATCTGGAAAACACATACTTAATGGTGTTTACTAGGTGTTCTTCGTGTTCTTGATGGATTTCCAGATTTCGAGGGTTGATTCGGGACGTTTGAAGCTGCGATTCGAGTTGTTTGTGGCCAGAATGATTTCGTCTAATGCTTGCCTTCATTCTCGTTTATGAATCTGTTTTTTTCTCATGTTTTGGTGGTTCAAAATCGATCACAAAGTTCTGGGTTTTCTGCTGTTTTTTCAAGTGTTCTTCATTTTTGTTGAAGATGTTGTTAGCGATCTCAGTGTCTTTGAAGGTGTTCTTGGCGACTTCGTTGAACTTGAAGATGTGCTTGGCGACTTCGAATTTGCTCTTGGCGATTTCGGGTTAATCTTGGCGATTTCATGCTTGTTCTTGGCGTTTTCAATAAAGGTTGGCGATCTTGAACGGTTTGGCGACCTCGCATGATCTTAGCGACCTCATCTAGCCTTGGCGACCTAAATAAGTTGGCGATCCCGACTAGACTCATCATCTGGGTCTTTGTTCAAGTAAATTTTAGAGGTTTTTGATCGACTAGATGTGTAGAGCATCGAATAAGGACTTCGGGGGTATAAAAATCATCAATTTCAGTCAAGTATTCACCGAGATATGAACGAATTACGGTTTTCCGGTGGCCTTCGTTTTTCCGGTGAGCTTTTCCGGTTCATTAGGGTTTCGCAGGATGAAGGAGACGCAGGTGGGGGAAGTTGGTGACGTGTCAGGCGCTGAATGGCTGGTGGAGAATGTCTCACTCCTCATCTTGTCGGTCAATGGCAGATTCCTTTTCCGTTGTCTCGCTGTGATTGGGCTAAGGAAAAGCACGTGAGTCCCAAATAACCAAGATATTCGGTGGTTGATTCTGTGTTGTCGCGATCTGGTTGGCTGGAAAAGTAAACTGGTGGGCCCCTGCTGGATGAAAGATCCGTTAAATGCTGATATGTTGGCGCTCTCTAATTGGCTTTGCGCCTTATCACACGGATCATGGATCCACTGCCCTTGGATCAATCTTTTGCTGGCCGTTGATGAGAGTTAAATGGAGCTATCTGATTGGTTGCTTCCAACATACAAGGATTTTGTTTTTCTTGGATGACTTAACACGATTAACGGACCAGACTCATTTTCCTGTTAAATGGGGTATTTTTCTGTCAGAAATCTAATGGAACCTCGTTAAAAAATAAAAAATAAAAATAAATAAATGACGGGTTTTGTTACTTGATGAATTTTGATGATTTTTCCCGGATATTCCGCTATGTTCGATTGAGTTCGAGTTTTTGGTGACATCAAGACCACGTTAGCTAACGACCACTGACGGATTAACTACTGTTTTCGGTTAAATACGTGGCTTTTTCGTTATGTCTCACTCCAATTTGTTTAGCTGATGCAGCGCTGATGTCATCTAACCGAATTAACTGGAATCTCAGTTAAATATTGGAATATTTCGTTAAATCTCTAACGGAAGGCTCGTTACCTGAATAAAATTTACGGTCTTCTCATATTTATTCCAAATTGCACCGCTTGACTTAGAATTCTTCACGGAATATTTTTCCGAGCTCGATTTTCTTCGCCAAAATTATGAAGACTCCGGTTATGAATAAATTTTGCGTTTATGCTCGGGATCTCAGTTTTTCACCGATTTGACATTATTTTTGCATCCAACGCAGTCACGTGGAACAAGTTCAGTATTTATGGATCATTCACAACTGTCAGCACCCGGCTTCCGGTTTTTCACAAGATTATCCGATTTCAGGATTTTAATATTGTTTTCTCTTCGGAACTGAGCGGAACGGTTCCACTCTCTGCATCTGATTTTCCGCTTCCGCATCGGATGTTTTCAGAGGGATCTAGAGAAAAGGGGGAACAATAATAGAACTGGATTATCGGGTCGATTATCAGAAGTTGGAGCATTTTCAGTGTTTGATTGGTTTATCTGATTCGATTTGTTGCAATTTTTTCTCCAATGTTCAGCATTCTTAGTATTGTACCCGACCGCGTGAACCAAGTGAACTGCAGCACTTGAATCTCAACTGGAGCAACAAGAATAGAAGAAGCTTATTCAAAGGGGGAACCTTTACAACAGAAAGATTCCGGTTTATCAGTTATTCTTTGAAGATGTACGACAGAGCGGTTCTTCACCAGTATGACAGATTTGACAGCGTCAGTCAAGGAGGAATTGTTGGAACTTTTAATAAGTGTGACTGACGCCATCAAATCTATTCTCGAATAATTCGGTTGACGAATCCATTGTGATTTGATTCAGAGACGCGGGTTGTGATGCTCGAGGCTTGCAGTTTGGACCGAAGACGTTTTCTTGAAAGTCAACTATTTGAGTCAACGGTCAACATAAAAGTCAACGGAAGATCGGTTCGAGCAAGTCAAGCTTCATATTAATTAAATCAACTTTGATTTAATTAATAATATATTTTAGTTGTTTATTTGTAATAAGCTCATTTTATTTGTGTTTTACTAGTTAGTGGGCTAGTGAGCACATGGGCTCTCCTATATATAGGGTGAGTGTGCTCATTTGAGAACATGAGAGAATAAGGAATGAATAAGTGATGATTCTTAGAGTGAGTGAGCACCATTCTAGAGAGAGAGTCACACATTGGGTTTGAGCTCAACCCAATGTGACCATGGATTTCCTATGACGAGTTTGTAATCATTCGGTTCGTTGTAATCATTCTACAATAATCAATGAATCGTTTGATTTATTATTTCTTGTTATAGATTATCTTTGATTCTCATCATCCCGTCTCCTCATCAAATCTTTGTTCTAGCTCAAGATCGGGATTCTCGTGACCAGATTCGTCGTGAGACGAGATCTGATCGGTACCCGCCCTGATACCGTTTGTCAAGACCGATTTCACATCGAGAATCCCGATCTTGAGCAAGAACAAAGATTAGATGAAGGAGACGGGATGATGAGAATCAAACTCGAAATCTTCAAGAACACCCCAAAAAACATGAAAACCCTAACACTTTCGTTTTTCTTGCTCAGATTTCACATTTCTTCACAGATTTGGACAAATGGAGCATGAAATCACATCTAAATGAACCCAATAACAAGAATCTATCATCAGATTCATCCAGAAATCATCCAAACAGCTCCAAAAATAAGAAAAAGTAGAAAAAGTCTCCAAAGTGGGTTTTCCAATCAGCACCTCATTCAAGCTCAAAATCAAGATTCGAGTGACCAGATTCGTCGTGAGACGAGACCTGATCACGAGAATCCCGATCTTGAGCTAGAACAAAGATTTGATGAGGAGACGTGATGATGAGAATCAAAGATAATCTATAACAAGAAATAATAAATCAAACGATTCATTGATTATTTTCGAATGATTACAATGAACCGAATGATTACAAACTCGTCATAGGAAATCCATGGTCACATTGGGTTGAGCTCAAACCCAATGTGTGTCTCTCTCTCTCTAGAATGGTGCTCACTCACTCTAAGAATCATCACTTATTCATTCCTTATTCTCTCATGTTCTCAAATGAGCACACTCACCCTATATATGGCGTCAGTCACGCACAATATATGCCTCCTCCTCCTGAGACTTTTGATCGGTTTTCACCTCCACCCAGTCCAACTACAGCTACGCTTGAAGTTAATAAAATGAACAAAAGAGAATTACAAGACTTTCTGGACTTAAGGGGATATGCTCGCAAAAGCTACAGCAGAAAGCAGATCCCCGGTCTACGAACTATGGTCAAGGAACATGATATAATTCTGGTCTTGTGATCTGACCATAGGACATGATCCAAATTGATCAGTGATTCTATCATTCGATGTGTCGGTAGGCTCAGCAAAATAAGAATTAGGCAAATCATGTGATTAAACACTTAAAACCATGAAATTGTGGACTTTAAGTCAAAACAGTTAGCAAAATCCTTTAAATTTGCTTAAGTCTGTGCTAAGTAAGTTAACCAACACACTCGAGTATTTCTTTTGTGGAAAGTGCTGATTTCAAACCAAATAATAAGTGTGAAATATCACACATTCATCAAATCAGTGTGAATCATCACACAATCATCAATAAGTGAGAAATATCTCACATCCATCCATTGACCGTGACACATCTGCTGAGGAAACTCTGACCTTGTGCTCACGTGTCCCGACATTATCATTGAAAACATTCCGTGACACATCTGCTGAGGAAACTCTGACCTTGTGTTCACGCGAATCAAAAATACACATCCATCTTGAAATCAGTACTTCCCTCTAAAGAAATAGGGGGAAGAAATTCCATATGTGTGTTGTGCATAACTGAAGTGCTAAATAGACAAAGCTAGGATAACTGTTTGACATTGTGGAATAAAAAGTCAACACAATTGTCATTAAACCCGACTAAAACATGATAAATGAAATCACAGTGATTTTGCTAAAAATTGCCTTGCTTGAGCTTAAGTGGATAACAATACCGAAAATCTGACTTAGGTTACTGAATCTATGAGGTGATTTGACTTGTAAGTGTCTGTGATCACGTAATTGATCGGTTTGATTCCTAACATAGTCCAACCTTTACCAAGCAAAAATATGCAAAATTTAAGCAAATAACTGGAAACTGCCAGAAAATAAGGCTTTAACGGTGCAAATGAAAGCACTACGCTTTAATATAACCAGATTTTGCATAAAACGTGAATTTGGGTGCTTTGTGCTTAAAAACATCAAGTTTGGGAGAAATTTGTCAAATTTGAGGTCCATATGCAATCTAAGTCAAAATCAACCGTTTTGGTAAGTTTGGGCTGGCCTGACTCAAGTTAATTTGATTCAATAAGGTTTTTGGTCAAGTGTGTGAATTTGAAATTTTTCTGAGTCAAATTGGTGTTATCTAACATTTTATGGGCTTAGAAATTTCAAAAAATTCCCAAATTACCCTTAATGAGTTCATTGAAAGTTTTTTCAAATTCACTAAGTTCAAAATTGAATATTTTAGTGTTTTTGTGTCGGGTGTTCTCTTTTTGGTAAATATTTGATCATGAACCAGAAAGTTTTTCATAAAAACAACTTGCTGTCAAATCTTTCTAAATGATAGATTTTTCTGCTGTTGGCGATCTCAAGTTTATGATTGGCGATCTCAAGTTTATGCTTGGCGATCTCGAATCTAACTTGGTGATCTCGGGGTCCCTTTGCTACTTTTTAAATAACTGAGAGTTTTACTTGGCAATCTCGCCATATCTAGTTTCCTCTTGGCGATCTCGCCTAGTCAATAATAACTTTGGCGATCTCGGGGCTGAGAGACTTTACCTTGGCGATCTCGCCATTGCTCACCTTTTTGGCGACTTCACCTCCAATAAACTTGGCGATCTCGTTGTTAAGAGGGTTACACTCTTAGTGACTTCGCCTATTTACCAACCTTTGGCGATATCTTAAGACCGAGACTCAGGTCTTGGCGATCTCGACTAAAAGTGAAACTCACTTGGCGATCTCGCCTTAACCAACCATCCTTGGCGATCTCGCCTGATGCTCGGGTTACATTTGGCGATTTCGGTCATCCAACAATTTAAACCTAAGTTTCTTTTGTTATCGACCTCGCCTAATAAAAAGGGAAAACTATTTTCTTTTCCTCATTCAAACCAAACACACACCCGCTCCATCTCTCTCTCTCTCTCGGTGATCCTCCGGCTACCGCCCCTTCCTCCACCGAACCTCCGATCGCCCTCACTCTGACAACCGGAAACTGTCTCTCGTGCTCATAGGGTTGGTCCGCACACCCTCTTAGCACCATCAGGTTAGTCACCTAGTCAATTTCTTGGTTTAATTGGAGTTTTGAGTTCGGGTGTTAAAGGTTTCAGCCGACGATTCTTGAATTCAATTAGGGTTCTCATTGATTGCTTCGTTTGTTGGTTTACAGTTTCGTTCATCTCATCTTTGTTCTTGCTCACGATCGGGATTCTTGATGTGAAAACGGTCCTGACAAATCATACTAGCAACATTCTCACCATGATACAATTCTGGATTTTGCAGATTTGTTCGACTTGTTGGAATTTATCATTTCCATCTCACGAGCATGAAGTTTACCAGTTAGATCATGAAATGTCAATGTTGAAAATTCTTTATCATGTGTAAGCAATAACACATAATTTTCCCATTTTTCTGGTAAAGCCTCCATAATCTTTTTTTTAACTCTTCATCCGTTTTTTCAATGCCCACAATCTTCAATTCACTTATAAGATGTGACAATCTTGAAACAAGAGCTGTGATGTTTTCATTCTCGTAATATTGAAAATTATCAAACTCTTTACTTAACACCTTCTTCTGACTCTTCTTATATTGATCGTTTCCTTCACACCTTGCTAATAAAGCATCCCACAATTATTTATATTTCTTGCAAGTACTAAATTGATGTAACAACTCAGTGGGTAATGCCATCGTAAGATAACCAAATGCTTTTTGTTCAAGCTCGTATGATTTTCTTTCAGCAATGTCGAAGGTATGAACTTCTTTGAAATCTCATTGATCAGTTGGGTGTTGGTAAAGCTTTTTAATCGGAATCCACAAATCGATATCATTCGTGCTTATGTAAGTAGAAAATTGTTGCTTTCAATTTTGATAATCTTTCAACTTCAACGACTTGGGAACTTTCTGACTTGTTCCAATTTTGTTGTCAAAGTTCAACATAGTTTGCATTGCATTCTACATGGCCACAAACGCTTCAAATTCCGACATAATGAAAAATTATATTCTGATTGCCCGAACCTTAACCGAACCTTAATACGTGATCCGAACCTTATCTGAACTGTTTCCGAACCCGAATCCATCCGAACCTTGACGAATCTCGACCGAACCAGAATAATATCTGAACCCTAAACGAACCCTTCCGAACCTCTTGCGAATGACAGCCGAACATAAAATGAATCCGAATGTTAGAAGAACTAGAAGTTCGGAGCGGTTACTCAGACGAACCTTAGGTTCGGATAACTGTTGATCTGAACAGAAATATACTCGACTCAAAACTTTCGAATTTGGATAAAATTTGATGAGATTTGCAGCAGTTGATCAGAAACAGTGATGAGAAATGATTTTGGAGCACAGTTTTCACAAAATACTCGATCGAAATGATCAAAAACTCGTAAAAACACACAAAAACCACACATTTTGTTTCAAAACTCCGAAAAAGCAACCACAGATCAGTAGAATGTACCAGATAGCTCTGATACCACTTGAATATGCGTGAGCATCGGATCGTTTACTTGATCTGGCTAATTTGGATACGAAACAAGTAATTAACCGATTGTTCTATTAATCAAAATGATCAATTACAACCAGTAAACACTCAAAACTGAGACACAGAAAACACCTTGACAAACACACACTTAACACTAGTTCTCACACGCTCAGTCCTTGATTACAAAGACACAACACCCATTTATAGCGACTGGCCGAACCTCAGGCGAACTTGATGTTCGTCTGATCCGAACCTCAGGTTCGGACCAGGTTCGGCTAACAGCAATCCGTTGTCTTGAACTTTGTCTTGTCGTGACTTGATACTTCACATGACGCACAGATCTTGTATCTACAGTAGTTAGTTTTAAAACTGATGTAGAACATTGTGAGTTTTATAAGTCGAGTAAAAATTAAATGTTGAGTTTTATAAAACATTGTGAGTTTTATAATACAAAAGTTTGCTTATTAATATGGTTTTAAAATGCACATGGTACATGCTTTTCATGTAGGTCATTTGTTTTTAGACTGACTAAGTGCGTTAGGTGGTGTCATTACACACGTTTCTTACTTCCTTCTATAATCGAGATTTGTTATGTGAGTTGTATTTACCTGGAGACAATGATGATCATGAATGTGCTAACATATGCTCTTACAACAGTTTAATGAGTTCAACTTCGATTTTGGCTACATTGGGCTTTAGAATGGCATCCAAAGGTGGAATTCCTACTATCAAAACAAGATATACAACCGTGAAGACCTATATATATTTTTAATGGTTTATTTTTGCATTTTTTTTCTTTCTAAAGCCACTTTAATTTTTGTATAGGTGTCATTGTTGTCTCTGGCAGACAACCCAAACTATTATTCAGTTTGTATTTTACAAGCGAAATAGAGTCTTTTCATATGCAAAATGGAGTTGTTTCGCAAGGAATTTACAATCTAAAACTATATCAACAAATTTTATGTAGCGTGTCTTCTTTCTCTTTTATCCTTATATATTTTTAATACGTGTTTTTTGAAATCTCAAGTGTTTCTCTTTGTTTGTGGTTTTATGTGCGTATCTCATACTTCAAATGTAAGTACATGCAAGATAAGGGTTTTATGTGTGTGATTAAATGCTTCAAATGCAAGTACATGTAAGTTAGTGGAATAAAAGAACCTGAACTTCACATATGAATCTCCCAATTAGGGATGACGTCTATTGTAAATGGACACATAGTTGTTCAATAGTAACAAATACTAACAATGCTTCTTAATTTTAAAAAATGCTTTATTTTAAATTCAGGAAACCATCAACAAACTTCGTGTGATGATCCCATCAAACCAACTGGATTCTTGAGAACTTGATCCTTCATATCTCACGGCTTTTTAAACTCACTACAAAATTCACTAGAGTTTTAGAACTCAATGCAAAACTAAAACTCAATGTTTAGTCAATGCTTCCATAAGATCAGTAAGACCTTCATCAGGACCATAATGACTATTTGAAGGCTCCCATACAAGTTCCTTCACCTCTCTAAAGCCGATCGGGGCAGTTGCCAGTACACAACATCCTGTATTTACAAGAAAACCAATTGCTTTATTAAACTCTATAGAACTCAAATTTAATTGGATCTATTTCAGTGAGTTTTATTTATAACTAATTGAGTTTTATAATCGTAAGTTAAATAACTCTATTTCAGTGAGTTTGAAATTTAAACTCAGTGAATAAACTCACTACTAATTCAATAGAGTTATAAAACTCACTGATTATAAAACTCAGTTAGTTATAAAACTCGGTGATTATAAAACTCAGTAAGCATAAAGCTCACTGATTATAAAACTCACTAAGTATTAAAAAACATTGATTATAAAACTCACTAAGTATAAAAAACACTTATTATAAAACTCACTATGTATAAAGTCACTAATTATAAAACTCAGTAAGTTTAGAAAAAAAAAACACTGATTATAAAACTCACTAAGTATAAAGCTCACTGATTATAAAACTCGGTGAGTTTAAAACAAAACTCAATTTTTGATAGTGAATTTTATAGATTTTCAGTTTTTGATAATGAATTTTAGACTCAACAATGAGTTTTAAAAACGGTGTGTTCTAAACACGGCAATGAATTTGAACATTGATTTTTTAAAGTTTGAAGTGAGTTTAGAAAGCAATGAGTTTTAAACTTAACAGCGAGTTTTAAAATTCAATAATGAGTTTTAAACTCAATTGTTAGTTTTAAAACTCAGCAGTGAGTTGAATAGAACATTGAGTTTTAAAGTTTGAATTAAGTTTAAAAAATAGTGAGTTTTACTCAACATTGAGTTTCATAATTTGCAGTGAGTTTTAAGCGTGTTCTATAGAGCATTGAGTTTTAAAATTTGAAGTGAGTTTTATAATTGGTGAGTTTTATAATTGGTGAGTTTTAAACTCAATAGTGAGTTTTATACTTAACATTGAGTTCAAAGCTCAACAGTGAGTTTTAAACTCAACAGTGATTTTTAAACTCAACCGTGAGTTATAAACTCAACAGCGAGTAATAAATAAGAGAGCGAGTCCCATCAATGGGTTTTAAACTCAACAATAAGTTTTAAACACATCAATGAGTTTTAAACCCACTAATTATGTATAGCCGTATATAAAACTCACTGTTATAAAAACAGAGAGTTTGTAGTGAGTTTAAAAAATAGAGAGTTTATAATCTCACTCAAAGTTATAAAACTCACTCATAGTTATAAAACTCACTCAAAGTTATAAAACTCATTGGCAAAATTAAACTTTTTAAAACTCACTGATTATGAACAACTAAAAGTTACAAACAAGTTTTCAAAAGACATCAATGAGTTTTAAATTCAACAGTGAATTTTATTAAAACTCAAAATTTTCATAAAACTCAACATTGAGTTTTGTAACTTTGAGTAAGATTATAAACTCTCTACTTTTTTAACTCACAGCAAATTCTCTGTTTTTAAATCAGTGAGTTTTATATATGGCTGTTCATAATTAGTGGGTTTAAAACTCATTGTTAAAACTCAACAGTGAGTTTTATTATGTTATTTTATTCACATATCTTTTTTCATGTTGTTTTTCAGTAATAGTTGCAGAATCCACTTCAGAATAGCATTGAAAGGCTCTAATCATGTTATTTTATTCACATATTTTAATCTAAGGGTGGAGTTTTGAATGGTCCTGTCGTGAGTCATTATATACAGTTAGTAAGTTCAGGTCCAATTTAAATTAGGCAGTGAAAGCAATCTATGAGTTCGTACTCTAATATTAAAGTGAGCTTTGAAATTTATAACTAAAGGGTTAGTAAACAAACCTTCACTGCCAATAACTTCTGTACTTAGGGATGAGTCTATTGAGCTTGGTTCTATCATAATCAGGAAACAAACAGGATTTAGATAAATATATATGTAGATAGTTGATTGGCACGCTGCAGTTTAGCAATTCAAAGTAGAGCCAAAATAAGTACAAATTTAAGCTAGAACATCCTAACAATAAGCTATGCCATCTTAAGAAACATGTTCATGGGTAACAGAAACCCAAATAACAGGTTTGAATAAAACCAAAGCAATTGAAGGATCGATGAAAACAAAACACAGTTAATTTCACATACAATAAATCCGAAACCAATTTGTACATGCAACATGTAAAAGCAATTTGTCCCGATCTAGTGATTTGTACACCAAAATTGGATCGAAAGTTCACCGAAAATGAAGAACACGAAGAACACAGAATCAAGTAAATAAGACTCAGTTTATAGCATAGATTTGATCCAGATGACATGATATGAACTCAAGAATGTTAATGTAATCTAGAAACATGATCAAAATCTCCTCCCCATAGAATCGACTAAGAGAAACGTAAATGGGGTTTTGATGGTTTGTTCGGTTTATTATCAAGTGTCCTTGTTCAGCAACAAACCAACATATATATATATATATATATATATATATACCAATATATATATATATATATATATATATATATATATATATACCAATCACTGGTTCGATGGCTTCCTTGATTTGGTTTGCTGAATCTTCAAATAATGGTTCGTGGGAAGATTTCCATTATGTTGGTTCGATGATATCTCCATATCACAGTTTGTTGAACAGAACTTAATATCTCATATTTATGAGATATGAAGACTTACATCAAGCCCACAACAATGAAGTAAATACCCAATAACATGATTTAACAAATCTAACTGAACCAACTAACAGACTAACAAGATACAACACACGATACACAAAAAATGCTCTAACAGACCCCCCCCCCCTTGACGTGTGTTGTATCAGATCTTCAAACTCTTGAATCTGTTGTCAGTTGATGTAGGGTAGGCATGGTAGGAATAGGACTGAGTCAACTGAACCATTTAAGACAGTATCCTTTTTTAGCTTGTCCTCTGACTGGCTAAAGGAATAAACTCTTTGACAACTTTGCAACCACGGATAAAATCAATTCTGAGTTCATATCTGAGATCCGTGTCTAGGAGAATTTGATCCTTTCAACCTGCAAACTTTAGAAGACAGAAGTTGTGGTTTTTCTTTTCCAAAAATAACTTTAATCTTGGGTAAAGATCTCCTTCGGAGAACCAAGATGATTTGAAAACAGTTTTTGAAAATTTGTTGTATCCCGTGTCGATCAGATCGAAAACAAATAAGAAATAAAGTCTTTTTGGATTTTATAAAGTGTATATCAAAACACACCTAAAATCTTTTTGAATTTTATGAAACTGAAATATAAAAGCAATATAGAATTAAACTCTATTTTTTGGTTTTGTGAGAAAGATCACGACGTGAAATCATATTAGTCATAACGCATCTAGCACATTTCAGTTTTGAGTTAGTCAGCATGCAGGCAAAGATGATATCAGATACAATAATTTCTTATTTATTTCAGCATGCACCAATCAATTTTTATAGCTTTCTGATATATAAGAGGGTATATTTTTCATGCACTGAAAACATGGTCCTCACACTTTTCTGAGATATTGGCAACGCATCATTTTTCAAGCTAAGACATATCATGCAGGTATTTTCAATCATACACATCTTTGTGCTCGCTTTATAGAATTTATTTTTCATAGATATAACCATTCATTGTGTGTCATGCAAAAAGAAAGCAGAACGTTAAATCGTCTACCTTAAGGTTGATCTTTCGATACGCAGATAAGGCCTCAGATTTAACAAAATAAGAAAAATAAAACAAGTTGAAGTTGTATAATTCAACAAAAAATAGGTCGGTCTTGTGGACACGCAGAGAAAGTCCGATGATCCATGAAACACCAAGAAAAATAAAGCAGAACCTCAATCGAACAAAAATCAGGTCGATCTTTCGATACACAAAAAAGTCCGATCGTTTGAGAAAATAAAGAAAATCAAACAAGCTTAAATCTTTCAAAAGAACGCATGCATACACAAGGATATCTCTTATTCTATTTCTGCAGATTTATCACATAATACTCATCAGGATGATAAACCACAGTTATCAGGTAGGCATTATCTTGATATCATACTTGTACATATTAGATTTGTCATGCACATAACACATACCAAGCAATAACCTACAGCTTGTACATCTACTTTATCCATGGCAGATAACGTATATGCTAATGTACTATCATTTCTCACATGGTAGGATCAATTTCTCATTTTTTATTTTTCCATTTTTTTATATTTTCTCCCCCTTACATGAAAAAACACACTATTTTTGGCTTTTTCAAATATTCTCCCCCTAAAATTCAACAAACTCTATTTTGAATTTTCTGAAATGTCTCTCCCTAAAATATGAAAGAAAGTAAAAGAGAAGAAAATGAAATTGATCGACTAACATGGATACCTCGAATTTTAGATTTTGAAAAATCATTTTTCTCAAAACTTTTATGAAATATCAACTTGGTGAAGCGCTAACTTAGGCAAAATACTCCACTATCAGCAACTTTGCAATCACTAATAGGTCTCTTGAAGCATCCTGCACACACCCCAAACAATTTTTAGTTATATACAGGAACCCAAACCAACATAATCGTTTCCCGCCAAGGTTGCCATTTTCTATTTCCAAGAACGAAGTGGTTTTGATGATTTCGCCCGATGCGAATCAGAACCATTGAAATACTATGACATGTTGGAAACAATATTTAACAACTCAGCGACCTATATATTCTCATATTTTGAGTGACGTGTCGATGCCCATAATATGAAAACTCATTTGAGTAAGGCATTTTAAAATCATTATTAAAAAATTGTTTTCTTTTTAAAAATTGTTTTGGTTTTGAAAATTGTGGGAAATCATCATCAAAATGTAAAGTTTTACCAACAAACGGCTTCTTGGTAGTTGACTTCCGTTGATGATTCTGATGTCGCTTGATTGTTACCTCATTGAGAATCAGCGAATCAGATGATGATGATCGATTTGAACCACGTGAAAACCTTCTTCGAGTAACACAATCACGAAACACATTCCCGTCTTGTTGCAGTAAAAGCAAGCTCTCTCATCAACCTTTTTAGGAGATGACATGGATTCCGTAGACACTGTAGACTTTGAAGAAAGATCACTCTCTTGACGCTCTAACTTAAAATTCTTCTTTGACGAAAACCCAGCATCAGGTTCACACATGATATGATTCTCAACTGAGATCTCCTTTTCCTTGCGAACCATGATATTCTCAACAATTTCTTCTATCTCAATCATATCTTTGACATCATTTCCAGCATTAACTTGGTCATCTTGAACTCATCCATTTTGTTGACAGCTTGATGTTGAACCTCTTTGATTTCATACCCCAGACCACCATTCTTTTTAGATTTATCTAGAACATACTTAGGTTTGTCATGACCTTGTGAAGCAAGTCGAGAAAACTCATACTTGATGGCATTCAGATCATCTTTATTGGAAAGCACAGATTCATCAATCACAATCTCTGAAATTTTTTGAACTTCAACATGTCTTGGATTGCCTTCAAACACTTTTTCCTTATCAAGAAAAGTAAAACTTGAGGCAACTTTAGTTCTCTAGCTAGCATCAATTTTTTCTTCATTTTTCTTCTGTGGCTTTGACTTTTTCTTCTTCTCAGAAGAATTATCAGCAAACTTTGAATACTCAAGAACTTCTTCCATTGCTTTCAAAGTATTGATAGAATTGTCGACAAACACAAGAGGTGGAACACTCTTCAGAATGACATCACCAAACACTTGTTAAAAATTCTAATCATTACATAAGTAACTTGTGAAAGATGGAGAACTTGAAATTTATGCAGCTGCCTCTTTAGATCCAGAATTTTAATACTCAACTCAGAAATTTTTGTTTGTGCCACTGTTAACTCCTTTTGAGAATCAATTAATTGCTTAGAAGCAATATCTGACGTGTATTTTACTCTTATCAGTTCACCATGAGTATCACGTGTCTCTTGAATAACCTTTTTCCATTTGCGTTTATAAATCTCAGCATTTTCTTTCAATGACTTGTTTTCTTCAATTAATTCAGCTTTAGCTTCAACCAAAGTTATGTTCTCATTATAATAATTCACAGCTTTCGCAGTAAGTTCATCACATGTCTTGTTAAGAACATAAACAAATCATCAAAATCTGTTACAACTTCTTTAACTTTTTTTCTTCCATTTCTCCACTTCTTTCAACAAACCATCATTTTCCTTGGTCAGTTTAGAAACTTTCTTCACTAACTCAATGTTAACTTTTTGCAACTGAACTTCTGTCATAATTGAACAACCAACTTTATCAGACATCTCACAATTTGCACAAGATCCAGGATCCTCACTGTGTGCCTCTTTTCCAGATTCATTCATTTCAACATCACATACATTTGCCTTTGTTATATTCTTAACATCAGCACATTCTCGAGCAAGAACATCCCATACCTCTTTTGAAGTTTTATACCATTTGAATTGCCAAAAAAACTCTTTAGATAATGCCCTCATCAAAGCATAATAAGCTATCTTTCCACTATCATGATATTTTACCTCATATTCGGTCATCCTTGATAAAAACTTTGGTGGTGGTACTTTTTGACCCGAATTATTTAGAACAAAAAACTCATATCCATCTTGAATTGATTTCCAGACATATTCACCTAATGTACCCACGACGAACTCTACAAATTTACCTTTCCAATTGCAATAATCATCAAAATGAAGAAGCATTGGAACTTCGCTTTCAATCAGCTGAAACTTTCCCAGAGAATAATATATATATGGAAGAACCACTGTTGTAACCCATCTTCGCTTGTCTCAAATTCTTTGAATAACCACCTAAATCTTGAAATGGTACTCCGGATTTTTTTTAGTAAACAAAAATGTCGATGAAGACACTCGAACCTTTTAAGCCACCAACTTGAAAATTCGTCAATATATTTTCTTGTGTCACAACACTATGAAATAAACACCCGTATCTTCTTTTGAATTACACTCTTGAATCCTTTTAATCACCAACCATTGAACTCAAACCTTTGATCTTTAAACTCGGTTCCTTTAGCATCCGAACTTTTTAAGCTCACCAAATCTTGTGTCACACAATCCTTAAATAAGAACCCGGTCTCTTTGAATAAACAAGTGATGAACTTGTTAATTTTTTTTTGTTTCCCAAAATCCTTTATACAAAAACTTGAATCTTTCTTTTTCTCACAACAATTTATAAACCCGTCAACGTCTTTAGTAAATATGGACCGCTTATCAAGTATTTAAAACCAATACTATGATCTCTTACTAACAGCCGTATGAGATATTCATACTATTATAACCGAAAATACGGTGAACATACGAATCTGGATCCAAATTTGTTGTATTGGCTCAATCTCCGTATGTGTGAATTGGTCCCATCGAATAAGGTGAAATCAGGTCAACCAATAAGAGTCCACGGACAAATAAGAAGAGGAGAGAGAAAGTTCATTCTCTTTCAAACTGTTTCCCTTCGTCGAATAGAGATTCTTCTCTCAAACCAGAATCGTACGTACGTATGGAAGAAATTAGAACCGGATTTTGAATGATCCTAATCCCCTCAATTCTCAACGAAAATTAAAACTGTAAAATGCTTTGATCTCGCAACGAAAATCCGATAAAGAAAACATCCATATTGCTATGGTTTCCATCAGATTTACAGATCCGAATAGATCGTAACAGTAGCGCTTTTTATTAAAAAACGATGAACATAAACTTCTAATTTGATCAAATCCGAAGGTTAACCAAAATTGATTGTACCATTAGATTCGTATGATCCACACGAACCTACTGATATCAAATTTAAGCCAAAATATCAAGAAGCCACGAATCTGCCATTGATGAAGCTTATGATGAACATGAACATGAGATTTTTGGTATTTGAGCAATTTTTTATGAAATTTGATTCCGGATTGTATTTGACTCTTGTTGATACATTGTCCTGATCGTCATGTGAAGTATCGAATACAAGACGAAGTCATGCAAGAGCCGAACCTTGGCTGAACCTGAAGTTCGGACAAGACCGAACAGGTCCGAACCTGAGGTTCGGACCAGCGGGTTCTCACTAGTATAAATAGTAGTCTTGTAATAGAATTTAGGAGCTTCTTAGTCATATCTTCTCTGTGTACTCTGTGGTCATCTCTGTGGTTAATACAAGCCTTTTGTATATTTACTCTTTGTGTTCTAGCTCGTATAACATTGATTTCATAACGATTAAGTAGAGGATTCACACGCTCAAGCAATTTCAAGTGGTATCAGAGCATTTGGTTTGTTCTACTGGTCGGAAATCTCTGTTTTTCGTAGCTTTGACTCAAAATTCACAATTTTGCGAAAATGAGTTGTATTTTTGAGTTCGTTTGATCTCCTCGAGTGTGCTTCATGTCAAAAATTCATTTCTAAATCGTTTCTATCGGGTTTGCTTGAATTTCTGTTGAAAATTCCAGTAAAAAACACAAAAAAAAAAACAAGAAAATGGTGTCGAGTGACCTTGGTCTCGTCTAAGGTTCGGACAACTTCGGAGTAACCGCTCCGAACTCGAGCTTCGGACAGAGTTCGGTGTTAGTCTTGTTCGGTGAGAGTTCGGTGAGGTTCAGTGGGAGTTCGGTCCGAGTTCGGACAGAGTTCGATCATCATCCGGTGTTAGTTCGGTCCAGGTTTATGTTTGATTGTCCGAATGTCAAGTTCGGAGGGCGTTCGGCGAGTTTAAGTTCAGACGTAGTTCGGACGAGGTTCGGAGTGAACAGTAACCTGATTTTTCAAAATGTCTGATTTTTAAGCGTTCGCGGCCATTCAAGAATTTGGTTCAAGAAACAATGCAAACGATGATGAATTATGATAATGAAATTGGAACAAGTCAGAAAGTTCTCAAATTGCTCAAGTTGGAAGATTATCATAGTTGGCTCAAACGATTTGAAGCTTACGTTGATACAAATGATATTGATATGTGGTTATCCTTTACTGAACAATATGTTTATCCAAAGGATGAAACTGGTGAACCTATTCTTCAAAGAAAAATGTCATCTGAACAAAAGAAAGCATATCAAGCTAAAAAGAAGGCTTATGGTACTTTAACGATGGCTTTGCCTAAAGAGTTACTTCATCAATTTGCTGCTAACGATGTGATGCTTTGGAAAAACGATGTGAAGGCAATGACCAAATACCAATACAAGAAAAGTCATCAAAAAGTTTTAAAGAAAGAATCTGATAGCTTTGAGCATTATCAAAATGAAACGATTCCCAATCTGATTGCAAGATTCACTCATCTTATGAGTGAAATGCGGTTGGTGAATCTTACTAAAGAAGAAGCTGATATGAAAGAAAAGATTTTGGAAGTTTTGCCTGAAAAATGGGAGAATTATGTGATGATGATTACTCACGACAAGGATTTTTTAGGATTGTCTTTCAGTGATTTGATTCAAAGAATTCAGGCTCGAGATATGGAGTTAATGGTGAACAAATCACTTCCTGCACAAATTCAGAATCCTGCGGTGTATCATGGTGAAAATGATTCTACTATGAATGCTAGGAAGTCTAATATTCTTAGTTCTGCACCCCCTACAACATTTCTGGCAGGTAAATCTGAAACTCCTAGTTATTCTGCTGGTTGTACTGTGTCGATTCCTAGTTCTTCAACTCAAAGTGCATTGTCTGTTCAAACTGTCGATAATTATAATGCTTTGATGTCTGCGTTAGTATCTTCATATTTTGGTGTTATTACTGGTGCTGTGAGTAATGCTGAATTGGTAAATGAAGATTACGATCAAGTTGATTATGATCATTTGGAGGAAATGGATCTGAACTGGCAATATGTTATGTTGGTTCGAAGAACGAAGAGATTTTTCAATAGAACTGGTAAAAAGAGATTGAATCAGGATGGTAAGATTGGTTTGGACAAGTCGCAGGTGAAATGTTATAAGTGTTCCGTCTATGGTCACTTTGCACGAGAATGTCTAAGTTCAGCAGATAACAAATTGAAAACTGGTCAACATGCACATTTAGTTTTTCATCCATCAACTGAAGCTGATAAGGTTGAGAAGAAATCTGTTACTTTTGCTAATAATCTGACAGAAACATTCTGGCATCCAGATGAATTTGCCTGGAATGCAGATTCAGCAGCTAACAAGAATCATGCTCCATTTAGCATTGCATTGACTGCTCATCATGATGATGATGACAGCTTGTTGACAAATTCTGATTCTTATTCAAGTGAATCCCTGGTACAAGAAGGTTTATCAAAAGTTATGATAGTTCAAATGTTGAAGAATCTAAATGTCTTACATGTGTAAAATTACACAAGGAGATTGAATGGTTTGAATAGTGTTCTAAAACATCAACTGAAGAAATTGTTGTGCTCAAGAAGGAGTTGGAAGATTTTCAAAAGAAGTATTATGAGTTGGTTCATATTCATGAAAATGCTTTGAAGGAAAAGGCTCAATTGGCTGAGGAATGTGAGAAAGCCAAAGCTGAAGCTTTAGACGCAACTGAAGATTTTAAAATTTTATTTGAGAAGAGTTATTCGGTTTAGCAAAAGTATGAGGAAACTACTGCTCTTATTGCTAAAACTGCTTTTACTGTTGAAAAGCTTCAAAACAAAATTTCTATGCTTCAAGATGAGAATACTCTTTTTTGTGACCAGAATGAGGTATTGACTAAGGATGTTGAGATCTATAAGAAAAAGAGAGAAAATGTTCTTGAAGAATTATTTGCTGAATGTGAGATCCGAAAGCTACAAACTTATGAATATGATGATCTTAATGCAAAATTCATCAAGTCACAAAAAGAGGTGTTTGAAGCTCAACAAAAGATTAATGATTTGAAATTGTAAATTTTGGAGTTGAAAAGGCAAGTGAAGAACTGCAATTTGTCACCGACATTGCTAATCTTCTTATACAAGCAGAATCAGAGTACGGAGAGTTCTAAGAAGGAGGATGTTCACTTGGTTCCTCAACCAGTGGATTTAATTGAAGTTACTTCTGCTCCGCTTGATTCTAAAGCTGAAGTGCATGATTATTCAAAATTTGCCACTCCACCCAAGAAAAACAAGTCTAAGTCTAAGAAGAAAGAGAAGTCTTTGGGTGAAGCTCCAAAATTTGTATCAAAGTCTGTTTTCTTGGAAAATGAAAATGTATTTGATAAGGTTGCTTCGGGTTCTTCATCTGCAATCGAAGAAGACAAAGTTTTGATTGAGAAGAACAATCTGAAGGATATTAAAGCCAAATTTACTAGCGAAGCTAAGTCAAGAGAAGTTTCTGGTTCTTTCTCAAGTTCTTCAAAGAATCAAGGATTCAAACACAAAGGTTTGGGTTATGAAATAAAGGAAGAATCAGTTCAAGCAAAGAAACCAGTGAAAGTTGCAAAGGTTTCTAAAGCAAAAGTTGTAAAGAAATCATCGTCTTAGAAGGAATCTTCTTATTATTCTGAAAGATCTTCATCTCAAGGAGTCCATCTCCTAGGTATTATTCTTTTGATGGTTTCTTTGATAACTTTGATTCTGAACATTCATCTGGTTTTTCAAAGTCAAAACAATTTTCAAGTATATTTTGAGAACAACTTTGTTATGTAGGTCGTCAACCGGCACATCTAGCTGCTGATTGTCTGACGATTGCATATATCCATAAAGCTGCAAAATATGTGGATAACAAAGGTCAAATTTTTTACGAACCATGGTCTCTAAAGATTAAATCAACTCGTAAATCGTCTTGGTCTAAACCAAGTACGTCGGTTGAATCTGATTCAGGTTCTAATCAAAAATTGAAAATTTTACAAATTTGGAAACCAAAAGTTGCTTCCAAGGCCAACAAAGACTATGTGGAAGACACCGGACGACCCGACGCTGTTGAATCGGGTCGGTCCCCAAGCGACTAATGTTTTATTTGGTGTCAAACAGGTATTTCAGGAAGACCTTTCGGTGATTGGGATATTGCTGATTGTGAAACATTTGTGCTAACTTAAACTGAATTTCAAAATCAAATTTTGTTTTCAAAATGCTAAACAGAATGTATTTGTGTTGGTTGATCACTCCGTCTCATTCTGAGGGGGAGTTTGTTTTAGCAAAAATATAAAAATAGTGTGCTGTTTTTCAAATGTTAAAAATGAAATCTATAAATAGAATTGTCGTTTTTAGGGGGAGAAATTTGAAAAAGACAAAAACATTGAAAAATGCAAAAAACCAAAAACATTGAAAAATGAGAAATTGTATCCGACATGATTGGGAAATGATGGTACATTGGCTGACATTGTCTAACTCATGGATAAAGTATATGAAAAAGTCATAAGACCATTTGATCGATGTGTAAGGTAGGCTCGGCAAATCAAAAACTATACGAATGTGATATACACTAAATCTGATGTTTGATCTAGTGGACAACATCTTGATGCATATCTCATGATATATCAAGAAAAAGATATGTGAAAATAAAATGAGAAGTCACTGTGTATACATGTGTTCTTTTTGCAAAGATTTAAACTTGTTTGATTTTCTTTATTTTGTCAAACGATCGGACTTTCTCTGCCTATTCACAAGACCGGCCTGATCGTTGTTCGTTCGACGTTGTGCTTTATTTTTTTTGGTGTTTCGTATAACTCATCGGACTTTCTCTGCGTGTACGGGAGTGCCGACCTAATTGTTGTTTAGTTATACAACTTCAACTTGTTTTATTTTCTTATTTTGTTAAATCCGAGGCCTTATCTACGTATCGAAAGATCGACCTTAAGGTAGACGATTTAACATTCTTATTTCTTTTTGCATGGAACACAGTTGACTATATCATAGTTACAATCATTATGTGATTAAAATCACAAATGAAATCACAAAGTGTGATAAGCAAAAACATATCTGAGTATGTCTGATAGTGTGGGGTACACTGGTCAATGCAAAACTAATCAATACTTTAACATATCCAGATGTTATGAGTATGATTGTGCCAGAGTTTAAAGTAGGACAAATTATATCTGCAATCGGCATGGCTTATGTGCTTCAATAATCGAAACTGAAGTGTAGTTCAGCATGTTATGACCAATATGATCCCAAGTGGTGATCTTTCTCGCAAAAGACAAAAATAGTGTATGATTATGTAATGCATTTACTTTTCTTATCACTTTTCTTATCAGAATATACCAAAAAGATTTTAGGTGTGTTTTGATAGAAAGTTTCTAAAAGCCAAAAAGATTTTGTTTCTGATTTGTTTCCAATTGATCAACACGACATACAAAATCAATTTTCAAAATCAAAATATCTTGCAGTCTCGAAGAAACGTTTTGCACCGATATTATTTATGTTGGCAGGTATCTAAGTGGGAAGAGAACATCACAATTTCAACTCTTCTGAAGATTGTTGATAAAGAGATTACACACGATGCAATATCAAGTATTCAAGATTGAACACATCATCAAGATCGAGGAAGAGTTTGATTGAAGATACAAGATACAAGTTTTAATAGAAGAGATGATACTGCACATGCCGAGGTGGAGTTTGTTGATACATGGTCCTGATTGTCATGTGAAGTATCGAATACAAGACGAAGTCATGCAAGATTAGGTCTGGCCGAACCTGGAGTTTGGACAAGACCGAACCGGTCCGAACCTGAGGTTCGGACCAGCGGGTTCTCACTAGTATAAATAGTAGTCTTGTAATAGAATTTAGGAGCTTCTTAGTCATATCTTCTTTGTGTACTCTGTGGTCATCTCTATGGTTAATACAAGCCTTTTGTATTTACTCTTTGTGTTCTAGCTCGTATAACATTGATTTCATAACGATTAAGTAGACGATTCACATGCTCAAGCAATTTCAACTCTTATCAACATAACAAATCTACTGAAATCAATCAATAACACAAATTAACTCGAATTGATGCTCAATTTCAGAATCAAACTTAACAGTTTGACTTTGAAAAAGTCAAACTCGAATCAAATTTCCAGATTTAAGCTCAAATTCGGTCCAAAAAACACGTAGCATCACAACCTGGATTGCTCTGATACCAATTGTAAAAGCAATTTGTCCCGATCTAGTGATTTGTACACCGAAATTGGATCGAAAGTTCACCGAAATAAAGAACACGAAGAACACAGAATCAAGTAAATAAGACTCAGTTTATAGAATAGATTTGATCCAGATTACATGATATGAACTCAAGAATGCTAATGTAATCTAGAAACATGATCAAAATCTCCTCCCTATAGAATCAACTCAGAGAAACGTAAATGGGGTTTTGATGGTTCGTTCGGTTTATTATCAAGTATCCCTGTTGAGCAGCAAACCAACATATATATATATACCAATCACTTGTTCGCTGGCTTCCTTGAATTGGTTTGCTGACTCTTCAAATAATGGTTCGTGGGCAGATTTCCATTATGTTGGTTCGATGATATCTCCATATCATAGTTTGTTAAACAAAACTTAATATCTCATATTTATGAGATATTAAGACTCACATCAAGACCACAACTATGAAGTAAATACCTAAACAACCCTATTACATGATTTAACAAATCTAACTGAACCAACTAATAGACTAACTAGATACAACACACGACACACAGAAAATGCTCTAACACAACAATAGCAAATGACAAAAAAAATTAGGATAAAGAAATAAATATACCTCAAATTGAATGTTTTTTCCAACATCATCGAATCCAACAACAATGGTCTTGTACTCCTTTACAAGAACTATCATGAACCAAAAGTTAGACATAAGAGCCCCTATATTCGTAACCCTAAAATCCGCAACATGAAATTGCAAATTCACAATACGAAAGTTATAAATCTCAACACAAATTTGAATAGCACAAGATCATTTGATAGAAAATCTCTAACCTTGGATCGATTGATTATGTAAATGTGTGTGCTTCAGTTCAGAGCCCTAGCTTTTTGGATAAAGACGATGATCAGTCGATCGAAGGATCTAACGGTAGAACAATACTTCAGGTTTGAAAGTTTATCCTATCAGAAGATGTAACATCCCACATTGGTGGGGAGGAGAACTAAGCATTGCTTTATAAAGGATGTGGATACCTCCCCCACCAAGACGCGTTTTAAATCTGTGAGGGACGGATGCCTGAGGGCATGCCGGCTGCCAAAGCGGACAATATCTTGGTTGTGACGGGCCTGGGCTGTGACAGATTGGTATCATAGCCCATGGTTATAGCGAACTAATATTTTAGTCTTAGACTGTAACCGTTTTGCATCAGTTGCGCACTTAAACGTTTTTCTCATGCATCGTGATACTTACCTCAACACGCACCTGGCCTAAAATATATCGTCTTATTTTTATCATCTAACTCTCTTATACTTACGGTGAGGAGCCGTTTATTCTTGAGTTGTCTTTCACATCTCTGAGTCCTGGATCTCTTGGTTAATATCCATGGACGACGAGACGTCGAATCATATCAGAGGATCACATCTTCACTCTTAATGAGCCGTTTGCTGCTCGGGATTATTCTAGACAGAAGGACTGGGCGTAGTACCTAGATTTTGGTCTGGTGCTTACCTAGGAAGGTGGTGTGATACCACTTCCTGTTCTTAAACTTTTTCCATAACTTAGGAGGTTCTTGTTATACCTGCCTTGCATATATAGCTCAACTCTCATGTTCAGGGAACGTAATCATGAGGTGCTAATAGTGCGATCATTCAACCTCAGCAGTGGCAACATTGTATGAATTCAAGTGGTTGCACATGGGGCACTTGTATCTGCCTCTGTTACCCTGATCGTTTTCACATTTGCTCTGATCTTCTAATATCTTTCCGTTCTCGTTTCTATCGCATGGTTGCGTTGGAGTGAAACAACTTGAATGAGACTCTTATAAACTAAACAATACCTGATGTGTATTGACTAAATTTTTTTTCCTTTTCTTTTCTCTCATATATATTTGATTGGTGCTCAAGTCCGTATGTGTAATAATCATTCTGTACCTTTAAGCTAAACTAGGGTCCACTGCAATAAACCATATTCGAGTTTTAATAAGCAAAATTTATGGCTGACTCGTTTCAGATGGTTCATTCCCATTTAAAGCAAACATTTTACTCTTAAAACTTATCTATTTAACAAATTCCGGTCAAGATAACCATGGGTTAGTGACCACACCATACCTGGTAGCTGAAGTAAGAGGAACTAGGGTAATCATATAAAGTAAATCACAGTTACAGGTGCACACGTAAATGTAATTTGCAGTATATACAAATCCTGGAGAATCCAACTAGGCAAACCAATGGTTGTGTTAGGACCAAATTCCTGTAGTTTTTTTCTTCCTCGTGATATTGAATGTATAACATGTTGAACTCAACCGGATGAGCGAAGTCAACTATCATTGTAAACGTCATTGCGCATGATCTTATCTCTCCTATATATGGATTTTAATCCCTTCGAGAACTCTTTTGAAACATATTATGAATGTCAGTCCTGAAGGAACATTGTTTCACTCGTGTACTTAAATGACAAGTTTTATTGAGTACGAAAACTCTTGATGAAATCTTTAACTAGTTTGAATTCATATTGAGTAATAATTCTACCTTCACGACTTTACCAACCATATCAATCCCTGGAACTTTATGATCGTGAGACGAATCGGATATACACTCATCAGACGAATACTTAGGCAATAGTGGATAAACGGGTTATATAAAATCATATATCTGCGAGCAGTAGAACATATTTCTTGGCTGAAAACTCTTGTGAAGTTACCTTCCGAAGATTCATACTTCCTGAAATTGTGCGAACCAAAACTTGTTGCCAACAACATCGTCATGATTGTACAAACTGCTTACCTCACCATAAGCACATTTCTCTCTAATGGGAGTAATGCTAGTGAAAAGTCTTCCTAATTTTCAAACTAATGACTCCTAGTTTCAACGTAAGGACTAGTCTGATCGATCTCCTGGGCCTGTACTATCGATTTTTGTTTGCATAATTCAAACCTTTCATGATTTAGCAACCGAAAATTTCTGATTCTCATGCTTTTGTAATCCTTTATGTCCTGGATAAGCTACTAATCTTTGAACTGGAAGGTGTTACACTTTTAGTTAGCTTTTCTACTAGTTAACACCGTTGATGATGAGACTACCTTGTGCTTCAATCGTAGTAGCAATACCAAGCTTTTTATGGAAACCCTATTTACACCCAGCGAGCGTGAACTTCTTGTTATCTACAGCTAATTATACCAGCGACCTGCATTTTCCCTTCTTACGCATTGAGTACACCAAGTTATCCATAAATTTTGTGAACTTATTAACGCTCCTGCCATAACAACTATCAACAAATTTTTGGTACGCGAATCATCAGCGTCCTTTTCAGAAAACTTTCATTGATGAACCCCCAACTTGAACTTAAACCTTGTGGCCTGTTTAAATTTTGATCATCTTGAAATCTGAAGCTTTATGATATTCGCACTGCGCGTGCCAACCTCTCGACGACCTTCCCTAGAATAGCAAACCTTACACATCTTTCTGGTATTGTGAATGGAAACTCTTACACCTTTCGTTTGCATAACGCATTGAGGTTTTATCTCTCACCCCCTTTATATTCAAGCGTGGAGAAACTTGACGTCGTCTGTTTCCGATAAAAGTATCCAATGTGGTTTGACTAATATTGAATAATGGTGGGTAGTTGGTACGCCTTCAAGGTGCTGGTAGTGTGGTGGGTTAGCTGCGGTACACCCTATATATAAACATTGGTGGCACGTTGAATGTGGGACCAGTACCGGACCAAGGATTGACTTTAGAGTCATACGAAAGAGCCTGATTTTAAGCAAATCCATCTAACGAGACTAGTCCTCGACAAAACTGTTTAATGCTACTCTCCTACGTGGGTTCTGACTCAGATGAACATCAATGTTTTAAAAATCTGATATTTTTCCCCATATGAATGAAAAATCGCATGATCATTCGATCAACTCCAATTTTAGAAGCATATGTTAAGAAGTAGATCAAATTTTGTTTAAGGGACACTACTTTCGGGTCGATTGCTTAGTTTGTGTCACACCCCGTAATTTATTGTGTCGGGTGCGAGCGAGATGGATCACAGTCAAGATTACATAGAACGACCTCTGGATGATTAAACAACTAGAGCCGTTTATAAAGTTAAGTAAATTCAAAATATGGAGTTTCATTTCAAGTTGCAGCGGAAATAGTAGTGAAAACATGTTTGTCTTAATTGTTAATAAAACAATTACATTTCAAAAAGATTTGAGAACATGACACCGTTAGGTGTTATGCAATGAAATCTCCAAAAGTGCAGCTCGGTTTGACCATGACTCCAGAAATAGAAAATGCAGGTCCTAAATGATATGATGTCCAGAATGCAGCAGAGTTCAATCACCTGAGAATTCATATACTAAAACGAGTCAACATAAAGTTGGTGAGTTCACAGGTTTAGATAGCATGCATGTAAAGTTTGATAAACAAGTTTGATTGAATCATCCCATCGTTTGACAATTTGGTTAGATCCTGTTTTATAAATTACCATGAACCTTGAATACCGAAACTAACTGATTACCCACTCATGATACTATGTCCAACAGTACCGCATGGTCAAATATAACTGTATGTACCCTTCTGACTATTAAAACGGAGCCAGGATTGGAGCTACCAATCAGAGTAGGGGCGTTAACCCAATAGATCTATCCACGAGTCATCGTTTCTGTTTGTAAATTAATCGGATTCATATAATAGTGGGGTTTCATCATAACATGAACAAGCATGATACAATACGATTTGGACTAGAAAAGCTCATGTAATCAATAAGGTAACAAGTAATCTATTTGTCGGGAAATGATTTTATGTTTGTAATGAATTCTCCCCCAAGTATTAAAACTGTAAAAGAAAGGGGCCGTGAAAACTCACCTGAATACAAGTAATTCAGTAAGGTAGGAAAGTAAGCAGTCCTATACAATATTATAAGACAACTTAGCATATAGAAATTGGGTTGACATCTAAGTCACTCCAATTTGGTTGGTCAAGTCTTGGTGTTAGGGTAACCCGTTAATGAAACGTGACATTGTTGACCTTAAGGAAATATTTATTGTAAATAAATATTTATTACTTGAAAATCAAAATATTATTTATATTCATGAATAACATTAGTTTAGAAAGAGTTTATACTTCAATGAGATTATCATATGAGTTCATAAGGCTTTTAAAGAAGAAATGACAATTTTAGGTCAAAACGTGCTTTTTGCCGGTTTTAGCCGTACTTCACGGTTTTTCCGCAAATGACTATAGCAATTGACCAAACAAATAAATAAACATTTATTTTCATCATAGAGGCCATAGGAAATCAGAATGTACAAGTTCAAAAGCTCTTTTTCCTAGTTTTGTCGGTTTTGCCGGTATGTGTCCGATTTAGCCGGTTTCGATCCTGTGACTCGTTCTAAGGCTTTGTAAACTACCAAAACACTTTGTAAACTCATTATAAGTCATCTAAAGTCCTTAAAGGTGTTCAAGATCAGTTCTAACCTTTGTTTGCATATCTTTACAAAAATGGGTTTTCCGGGCCCGTAAAGTGTCCGTTTTTGGTCCCGTTTTTCCCCAAATTTAGCTAATTTCGAAAGGGATCTTGTACTAGGGTTTTTAAGACTAAAGACATCATTTAAAATCACTTTAGGAGGGGTCAAATTTTCTGACCTAAATTAGCCCTAATTTAACTATAGTTTCCGGATACTTTTAGTAGGTTATTTTTATAGATTTAGCCGTCCAAACATATCAATAAGTCATTTGGTGCTATCCACAACCTTCTAACATGTTAAAAATTTCGGACCTAGGGTTCCAAGAGTCATAAATTTCGGATCTAGTGGTTTGTTCATAAAACCAAGGCATATAGAACACATACTAGCATATCAACACATGTATAACTTTAGATCTATATAATGTAACATACGAGGGGTTCAAAATACATGAAATCACTAGTAAAAACACATGACATACTAGATCTAACATGAACTTAAACAATGTTTTAGTTTACTAGAAACATAGATGAAAATGCAAGTGTAAAGCCACCATTTTTAACCAAGACTTGTTTATGGAGTGTTAGATGGAAAATGTAACTAGTTAACATGAATAACTAGTGAAAAACTAAGAAAATGATGTCTACTAACTTGTAGAAAACGTGAGGAAGGATGAAGGATGGTAGATCTTGCTTCCTTGATGTTCCTTGTAGCTTTGTTCTTCAAGAAATGATGTGGTTTGATGAAGAAAAGCTAGAGAGAGAGTAGAGAGAGAAAGTGGCGACAGTTGGGAGAAAGAGGAGAGAAAATGTGTGTGTTTCTTTTGTGGAAACAAGTTTGTGAGCTAGGGTTTCTATTCTTAGGAATATATATATATGTAGTACACAAAAGAAGGGAAAGAAGAGGTTTGAAAGGATGGTGGTGGTGGCTTGGTGGTTTCGGCCGAAAAGGGAGCCAAGGGGAGGGGGGCCGGTTCTAGGTGCATGGAGAGGAGGAGAGATGGTCAAAGGGTGGGAATCTTGAGGTACATACTAGGGTGTAAGTTGTAGGGTGGCTTGGATGATGATTTTGTCTAAAGGAGGTACACGTGAATAGTGCATGGCTTAATGATGGGAGATTAGTAGTAGATTAGTATTATGGTGATGGATTACTACTAATGATAGATGCTAATTGTCGAGTGTCGGGTTTTGATCACGAAAGGTAATATGACCAAAGGTGACAATTGAATTTAATCATGCATGGAATGATCATGCATGGAGGATAATGAATCAAGGTTAAAGAAAAGAAATGATACAAGTCTTGTTTAAAGGTCAAACGGTGTTAAATGGTGAAAAACGTTTACGTTGATTGTTCTATATAAAAAACCAAATGGTTTCTCGTTATAAAAATACTAAACGTTAAAATGATTTATTATTTGACGTAATCGGTAAATAAGTGGATAAACGTTATCGTTAATTGATTATTTTACGTCGAATAGTGACATGAACTTTGAACGTATGCAAAATACTACAAAGGTGACGCGATAATATAAAAACTCTTTTTATATTAGAATACATATATTGTTATGAAACGTTTCTTATTATTGAAGTTCCACCGATCATATATATAACTTTCTTGTTTTCAAGGTCGATTGTCGAGATATCAAATTAGGGTTACACCAAGACTAACGGATAGATGCATATTACGTTATCTACGTTAACTAAAACACAGATTTATGCACACAGAAACAGTTAATTATACGTATTATCATGTGATTTGACTTAGGAAACTTACGGGTTGTCACATTCTCCCCTAGTTGAAGGAATTTCGTCCCGAAATTCAGACATCGGCGTCTACAGGAGCTGGGTTGGGAAAAAGATGCGGGTACTTGGCTTTGAACTTGTCTTCGCGTTCCCAAGTATACTCAGATCCGCGCCGGGAGTTCCATCGAACCTTAACGATAGGTATTCGACTTCGTTTCAGCTTCTTGACCTCGCGGTCGACGATTTCGGCAGGTTCTTCCACGAAGTGAAGGGTTTCGTCAACTTGAATTTCATCGAGAGGAATGACGAGTGATTCGTCGGCAAGGCACTTCTTCAAGTTACAGACGTGGAACACGTCGTGTACGCTACTAAGTTCGGCTGGCAGTCGTAGTTTGTAGGCTACTGGTCCGATCTTTTCAAGGATTTGGAATGGACCAATGTATCGAGGGTTTAGTTTACCACGTTTGCCAAAACGGATGACTCCTTTCCACGGAGCAACTTTCAGAAGCACTTTATCTCCGACTTCGAATGATAGGGGTTTCCGTCGGGTGTCAGCATAGCTCTTTTGACGATCGCGGGCGGCTTTCAGGCGGTTTCGAATTTGCGAGACCCTTTCGGTGGTCTCGATCACTAGTTCCGGACCGGTAATTTGGCTGTCTCCAACTTCAAACCAACAAATGGGAGATCGGCACTTTCGACCATAAAGTGCCTCGAATGGGGCGGCTTGAATGCTGGTGTGATAACTGTTGTTGTATGAAAACTCGCATAGGGGCAAGTGTTCATCCCAGTTTTTACCAAAATCGATTGCACAAGCACGCAACATGTCTTCTAGGGTTTGAATTGTGCGTTCACTCTGGCCATCGGTCTGGGGATGGTAAGCAGTACTCATGTCAAGTTGAGTACCCAGGGCTTCATGCAGCGATTGCCAGAAGTTAGACGTGAAGCGACTATCTCTGTCAGAGATGATTGAGACGGGTGTCCCATGGCGGGAGAATATCTCTTTCATGTAGAGGGTGGTTAGTCGTTCCATGGAATCCTTTTCCTTCATGGGTAGGAAGTGAGCTGATTTCGTTAGACGGTCGATGATAACCCAAATAGTGTCGTTACCATTTCGGCTCTTCGGTAGCTTGGTGATGAAATCCATGGCGATACGTTCCCATTTCCACTCGGGAATTATCGGTTGGACAAGCAAACCGGAGGGCTTCTGATATTCGGCCTTAACCTTGGCGCACGTTAAACACTTACCGACGTAAGTGGCAACTTCCATCTTCATGTTGGGCCACCAGTAAAGTTCTTTCAATCCGTGGTACATCTTGTCAGCACCAGGGTGGATTGAGTACTTGGACTTGTGAGCCTCGTTCAGAACTAGGTTTCTGAGGTCTCCGTACGCAGGTACCCAGATACGATTCGTGAAGTATCTGGCACCGTCGGGTTTGATCTCGAATTGACGGTCCATACCTCGTAGGCCTTCGTTTCCGATGTTCTCTTCCTTAAGAGCTTCTAGTTGGGCGTCACGAATCTTGGAGGGTAGACCGGTGTGAATGGTCAATGCAAGAGATCTGACACGGAGTGACTTCACACGACCCTTACGACTCAAGGCATCTGCTACTACGTTCGCCTTTCCAGGATGATACAAGATTTCGCATTCGTAATCGCTGAGCAATTCGACCCATCTTCGTTGCCTCATATTCAACTCTTTCTGGTTTAGGATATGCTGGAGGCTCTTGTGGTCCGTGAAGACCTTACATTCTGTGCCGTAGAGGTAGTGTCTCCAGATCTTGAGGGCGAATACGACGGCTCCGAGTTCTAGGTCGTGACTGGTGTAGTTCTTTTCGTGAACTTTCAATTGACGTGAGGCATAGGCTATGACTCTGTCACGTTGCATAAGTACGCATTCAAGACCTTGATGAGACGCGTCACAGTAAACGCAGAAATCGCGGTTGCCTTCAGGTAAGGCAAGAATGGGAGCGTCACATAGCTTCTGCTTCAACGTTTGAAAGGCTTCTTCCGCTTTATCATCCCAGATAAATTTCTTCTCCTTCTGAGTCAGAGTGGTCAGGGGTTTGGCTATTTTGGAGAAGTTCTCGATGAACCTACGGTAATAGCCGGCAAGACCAAGAAATTGTCGTATTTCAGACGGGGTAGTTGGAGGGCTCCAACTTTTGATTGCTTCGATTTTCGCGGGGTCGACATGGATTCCACGATCATTGATCACGTGACCTAGGAAATGCACTTCTCTGATCCAAAATTCACACTTCGAGAACTTGGCGTACAGTTTCTCCTTTCTAAGCAATTCCAGGATGAGCTTGAGATGTTGCTCGTGTTCTTTCTTACTACGGGAGTAGATCAGAATGTCATCGATGAACACGATAACGAATTTGTCGAGATAGGGTTTACACACACGATTCATGAGGTCCATGAATACAGCAGGTGCGTTGGTTAACCCGAAAGGCATAACTAGGAATTCGTAGTGGCCGTAACGAGTCCTAAAAGCAGTTTTAGCGACATCCTCATCTCGAACTTTCAGTTGATGGTAGCCGGAGCGTAAATCGATCTTAGAATAGAAGCTAGATCCTTGGAGTTGGTCGAACAAGTCGTCAATCCTCGGGAGGGGATACCGGTTTTTCACCGTTAACTTGTTTAGTTCTCGGTAGTCGATACACATACGGAATGATCCGTCCTTCTTCTTGACAAATAGAACTGGGGCTCCCCAAGGTGAGAAGCTCGGTCTGATGAGTCCTTTATCAAGAAGTTCTTGTAGCTGATTCGACAACTCCTTCATTTCGGATGGAGCTAATCGATACGGTGATCGGGAAACTGGTGCGGCTCCAGGTATTAAATCGATATGAAATTCTACCTGTCGAGGCGGAGGTAGGCCAGGTAGATCGGAAGGAAACACATCTGCGAAATCCCGAACGATTGGAACGTCTTCGATCTTCTTCTCCTTAGATTTCTTGGATGATACATGTGCGAGGAGGGCAGGATAACCTTTACGGAGGAATTTCTGAGCCTTCATGCACGAAATGATGTGAAGCTTAGTATTGACACGATCCCCTTGAATGGTCAAGGTTTCGTTGTTGGCTAGGGGAATTTTAACTTGCTTCTCGTGACAAACTATTTCTGCACGATTAGCGGACAGCCAATCCATTCCCACTACTACGTCAAAGCTTCCGAGCTGGACGGGCAGGAGGTCTATGTTGAACTTGTGTCCTAATAGGTCCAGTGCACAATCTGGGAGCATTTCACGCGCTTCGATTTGTTTACCATTGGCCAATTCGATTATATACTTAGTGTCTAATTTTGTAGGGGTGATATCAAAGATAGAGCTAAAATCACTAGACACGAAGCTTTTATCGGCACCGGTGTCAAATAAAACGGATGCATAGTGTTCGTTTAACAGAAACGTACCCGTAACGGTGTGCGGGTCTTGTCGTGCTTCAGTCGCATTCAGCACGAACGCTCTTCCACGTGCAGCGTCGTTTCCTGGTTTCTTCAGTTTAGGGCAGTCGCTTTTGAAGTGACCAGGGTTCCCACATTCGTAACAGGTGTTAGTGGTCTGAACCTTGTTCGCGCGACTCGGACAGTCCCGATAGATGTGACCTTTAGCTTTGCAATTCTTGCAGTAGATGTTACTGCAGTCTAGAGTGTGGTGTAGGTTACACTTGCTACACAGGGGTAGGTTGCCGGTGTAACCATTTCTCTTTGCATCAGCAGCAGGTGCAACAACCGCATAAGCCTTGATGGCTTTTGGAACTTCAGCAGCAGGGGTTTCTGCAGGCTTCTTCTTCTTCCAGTCATGACCACGTTTGCGCTTGTGGTCAGGTCTGATGTTACCAGAGGAGATGGGTGGAATAACAGCAGTCTTAACTTCAGATGTTTTCTTGGCGAATGGCGCACCTTGGCGGGCGGCTTGGTAGGTCAAGCTGTGGGCCAAACGTACGGCGCTCTGGAGGGTAGTAGGGTTAGACGATATGACATTTCCCTGGATGAGAGGGGAAAGTCCCCAGATGTACCTCTCTATCTTCTTGTATAGAGGAGTAACCATAGTGGAGCACAGGTGCGCCAGTTCATGGAAACGTCGAGTGTACCCGGCTACGTCGGCACCAACCATGGTGAGATTCCAGAATTCCACTTCCAGACGTTGTAGTTCCTCTCGAGGGCAGTACTCATCTCTCATGAGCACCTTTAGGTCTTCCCAAGACATGGCATAAGCAAGATCCTGTCCCAAGGTTTCAGCATAGGAATTCCACCAGGTGAGTACACCTTCGCTGAAGACGCAAGTGGCATACTTGACCTTGTATTCATCTGGGCAGTTGCACATACGATAGACAGATTCAGTCTTCTCGAACCATCGGATCAGTCCGACGGCACCTTCAGTGCCTTTGAAATGGATGGGTTTGCAGTTCATGAAGTCCTTATAACTGCAATCCCGAGTACCTGTAACGAGAGATCAAAAGTTCCTTGAAAACAATACTTCGTAATTGTCAATCTTTGATCTTCAATCCTACGTCGTTACTTACCGGCAGGAGAACCACTTTGGCGTCCACCGGAGGCAGTGGAGCGTTCAGCATTGGCGGCTGCGAGTGCTTCGGTTACACGTTGCAGGATCAACTCTTCAATCTCGGCGGCGCTCATGGGCGGCGGCGGAGGCGGAGGAGGAGGAGGGTTAGCTCTCGTGGCACGTCTAGGCATGATTCTAATTTCACATGGGCAAAAAAAGAGTAAGGCAATCATAATAACAACCAAACATATCATGACATACATCAATCATACATACAAGAGGAAATATAACATCACAACACAATCATAATAGCGAAACATAACATACATCATAACGTCCATAACCGTGACTGAAAACAATTCATACAAGACAACATTGTTTTTGGTGGATAACATGATTCCACAATAGTACAAGTTACATCACATTACAAAAGTAGGGGTAAAACAGATCCCCAATATGTCAATACTGCTAATATCATGGGTGCTGGAGCAATGTCAAGATCTCTCCAACCTGCACGATGACCGAGAGTGTCAGCTGGAGAACGTCGTTGAAATCCACAAGTGACGGCGTGTTGGCGGCAAGGGCTTCCACAGCAGCGAGGGCAGCGCCGGCAACTCCGTTGACTTCTCCTAGAAGTGTGTGCAGAGTATCAAAGGTCTGGGCATAAGAGCCAGTGAGGCTCTCGAGCTCAGAAATACGGATCTCCAGGGCGGCTAAGGGGGTAGGTGGGAGCTGAAGGATAGCCCGAAGGCGGTGAATCTCGGCATCACGGCGAGCAATGCCGTCGAAGAGGGAGGTGATCAAGATGTCTACGGCAACTCCATGAACAAGGATAGGTGGGGAATCAGCCTCAGCGGGTGTAGTGGGTGCTACGGGGGTATCAGGTGCAGTGGGGGTGACTGGAGCAACAGGGGTGACCGGAACAGAAGGGGTAACCGGAACAGGAGGGATAACCGGAACGACAGGGGTAACCGGAACAGGAGGGGTAACCGGAACGACAGGGGTAACTGGAGTAACAGAGGTGACTCTAGCGGCTGCAGCAGACGACGTCTCGCCAAACTCGTAGGTGCTATCATCAAAATGCACTCGCTTCTTTAAGGGAAGCGAGGGCGAGTCGGTAGGAGTAAGGTTAGGCTCAGGGGTACGGGATCTCTTGCGGGGTGATCCCACACGAGAGGCAAGGCGAATCCCACGAGCGGGGCGGCGAAAGACGGATTTCCGCGCGGTATACATGCGGAGGGGTCCAGAGGGAGTAGTCCTATACGGGCGGAAAGATGGGGCACGCACAGGAGAAGCAGCACGGGATGAGCTCAAAGTGACTGTAATGGAGTTTCCATCATCGAGAGGGTCATCAGCAGTAATATCCACGTCATAAAATGGTGGCTCATCCGGATCTTCCTCGGAATCCGTCTCCTCATCGTCCGTGACACGGTCGAGCACGCTAGTGGGTGAGGTCGGAGTGACAGTAGGCGGAGATGCTGGAGCTGGCGGAGGTGGTATCGTCTCCATCTCGACTTCCGAGTCCGAAGATAGCTCAACAGGGTTTGACATGCTGTGACAAAGTTTCCAAATCATAATAATAGTCTTACGTTAGTGTAATTGTAATAGTTAACGGATGCAACAAGTAAGGCATGTATGAAATGCAAGCAAGTAATGCATGGGAGGGTGCTAGCAGAGCGGTAGGCTATAGACTAAGTTCTAGTATGCAACCTAGTTCTCTATAACCTTGGCTCTGATACCAATCTGTCACACCCCGTAATTTATTGTGTCGGGTGCGAGCGAGATGGATCACAGTCAAGATTACATAGAACGACCTCTGGATGATTAAACAACTAGAGCCGTTTATAAAGTTAAGTTAATTCAAAATATGGAGTTTCATTTCAAGTTGCAGCGGAAATAGTAGTGAAAACATGTTTGTCTTAATTGTTAATAAAACAATTACATTTCAAAAAGATTTGAGAACATGACACCGTTAGGTGTTATGCAATGAAATCTCCAAAAGTGCAGCTCGGTTTGACCATGACTCCAGAAATAGAAAATGCAGGTCCTAAATGATATGATGTCCAGAATGCAGCAGAGTTCAATCACCTGAGAATTCATATACTAAAACGAGTCAACATAAAGTTGGTGAGTTCACAGGTTTAGATAGCATGCATGTAAAGTTTGATAAACAAGTTTGATTGAATCATCCCATCGTTTGACAATTTGGTTAGATCCTGTTTTATAAATTACCATGAACCTTGAATACCGAAACTAACTGATTACCCACTCATGATACTATGTCCAACAGTACCGCATGGTCAAATATAACTGTATGTACCCTTCTGACTATTAAAACGGAGCCAGGATTGGAGCTACCAATCAGAGTAGGGGCGTTAACCCAATAGATCTATCCACGAGTCATCGTTTCTGTTTGTAAATTAATCGGATTCATACTAATAGTGGGGTTTCATCATAACATGAACAAGCATGATACAATACGATTTGGACTAGAAAAGCTCATGTAATCAATAAGGTAACAAGTAATCTATTTGTCGGGAAATGATTTTATGTTTGTAATGAATTCTCCCCCAAGTATTAAAACTGTAAAAGAAAGGGGCCGTGAAAACTCACCTGAATACAAGTAATTCAGTAAGGTAGGAAAGTAAGCAGTCCTATACAATATTATAAGACAACTTAGCATATAGAAATTGGGTTGACATCTAAGTCACTCCAATTTGGTTGGTCAAGTCTTGGTGTTAGGGTAACCCGTTAATGAAACGTGACATTGTTGACCTTAAGGAAATATTTATTGTAAATAAATATTTATTACTTGAAAATCAAAATATTATTTATATTCATGAATAAACATTAGTTTAGAAAGAGTTTATACTTCAATGAGATTATCATATGAGTTCATAAGGCTTTTAAAGAAGAAATGACAATTTTAGGTCAAAACGTGCTTTTTGCCGGTTTTAGCCGTACTTCACGGTTTTTCCGCAAATGACTATAGCAATTGACCAAACAAATAAATAAACATTTATTTTCATCATAGAGGCCATAGGAAATCAGAATGTACAAGTTCAAAAGCTCTTTTTCCTAGTTTTGTCGGTTTTGCCGGTATGTGTCCGATTTAGCCGGTTTCGATCCTGTGACTCGTTCTAAGGCTTTGTAAACTACCAAAACACTTTGTAAACTCATTATAAGTCATCTAAAGTCCTTAAAGGTGTTCAAGATCAGTTCTAACCTTTGTTTGCATATCTTTACAAAAATGGGTTTTCCGGGC
Source organism: Deinandra increscens subsp. villosa (assembly GCA_039602395.1). Classification (NCBI taxonomy): domain Eukaryota; kingdom Viridiplantae; phylum Streptophyta; class Magnoliopsida; order Asterales; family Asteraceae; genus Deinandra; species Deinandra increscens. The sequence goes on from JBCNJP010000025.1 coordinate 33,960,248, forward strand.
CCGTAAAGTGTCCGTTTTTGGTCCCGTTTTTCCCCAAATTTAGCTAATTTCGAAAGGGATCTTGTACTAGGGTTTTTAAGACTAAAGACATCATTTAAAATCACTTTAGGAGGGGTCAAAGTTTCTGACCTAAATTAGCCCTAATTTAACTATAGTTTCCGGATACTTTTAGTAGGTTATTTTTATAGATTTAGCCGTCCAAACATATCAATAAGTCATTTGGTGCTATCCACAACCTTCTAACATGTTAAAAATTTCGGACCTAGGGTTCCAAGAGTCATAAATTTCGGATCTAGTGGTTTGTTCATAAAACCAAGGCATATAGAACACATACTAGCATATCAACACATGTATAACTTTAGATCTATATAATGTAACATACGAGGGGTTCAAAATACATGAAATCACTAGTAAAAACACATGACATACTAGATCTAACATGAACTTAAACAATGTTTTAGTTTACTAGAAACATAGATGAAAATGCAAGTGTAAAGCCACCATTTTTAACCAAGACTTGTTTATGGAGTGTTAGATGGAAAATGTAACTAGTTAACATGAATAACTAGTGAAAAACTAAGAAAATGATGTCTACTAACTTGTAGAAAACGTGAGGAAGGATGAAGGATGGTAGATCTTGCTTCCTTGATGTTCCTTGTAGCTTTGTTCTTCAAGAAATGATGTGGTTTGATGAAGAAAAGCTAGAGAGAGAGTAGAGAGAGAAAGTGGCGACGGTTGGGAGAAAGAGGAGAGAAAATGTGTGTGTTTCTTTTGTGGAAACAAGTTTGTGAGCTAGGGTTTCTATTCTTAGGAATATATATATATGTAGTACACAAAAGAAGGGAAAGAAGAGGTTTGAAAGGATGGTGGTGGTGGCTTGGTGGTTTCGGCCGAAAAGGGAGCCAAGGGGAGGGGGGGGCCGGTTCTAGGTGCATGGAGAGGAGGAGAGATGGTCAAAGGGTGGGAATCTTGAGGTACATACTAGGGTGTAAGTTGTAGGGTGGCTTGGATGATGATTTTGTCTAAAGGAGGTACACGTGAATAGTGCATGGCTTAATGATGGGAGATTAGTAGTAGATTAGTATTATGGTGATGGATTACTACTAATGATAGATGCTAATTGTCGAGTGTCGGGTTTTGATCACGAAAGGTAATATGACCAAAGGTGACAATTGAATTTAATCATGCATGGAATGATCATGCATGGAGGATAATGAATCAAGGTTAAAGAAAAGAAATGATACAAGTCTTGTTTAAAGGTCAAACGGTGTTAAATGGTGAAAAACGTTTACGTTGATTGTTTTATATAAAAAACCAAATGGTTTCTCGTTATAAAAATACTAAACGTTAAAATGATTTATTATTTGACGTAATCGGTAAATAAATGGATAAACGTTATCGTTAATTGATTATTTTACGTCGAATAGTGACATGAACTTTGAACGTATGCAAAATACTACAAAGGTGACGCGATAATATAAAAACTCTTTTTATATTAGAATACATATATTGTTATGAAACGTTTCTTATTATTGAAGTTCCACCGATCATATATATAACGTTCTTGTTTTCAAGGTCGATTGTCGAGATATCAAATTAGGGTTACACCAAGACTAACGGATAGATGCATATTACGTTATCTACGTTAACTAAAACACAGATTTATGCACACAGAAACAGTTAATTATACGTATTATCATGTGATTTGACTTAGGAAACTTACGGGTTGTCACAGTTTGTATAAACTCCCTGGCATTCACTGAGGTGATAGCCCCGATCCTTTTCTATGGGACACTCGATTAGATCTTTTTATCTGTGGTATACCTGCAATGAACCCTAGCAAAAACGCATATGTCCAGGCAACCCAAGCCAAAACCACTTTTGAGCATCCTGATGTTTTGTGTTTCGCGAACATCAATTTTATAAGACTTTTGTACTTTATCTTACTTTTGAAGACCATTTAAACCGATGTTTTGACAAGAAAGGATTCATGACGCATGAAGTACAAGGACACCAAAGAGATTGAGTGTGCCGGTGAGCTTAACCAATGAAGATTTTCCTACCGAGACATTTCTCTATTTGATTTTAAACCATTGACACGTTCATTTCGATGTCTATTTAAACGAATTCCATACTAAATCCCGTCAAGCACGCTATATATTTCTCTCTAAATTTATACTATCCATTATGTTATTTGCATCCTCCCTGTTGGTATCTGTTGGAACTTAAAATCTATGTGACTGACGCCATCAAATCTGTTTACCGAAGCATTCGACTGAAGAATCCATGTGAATCGATTTTGAGACTGAGTTGTGATGCTCGAGGCTTGCGAGATTGGACCGAAGACCGTTTTCTGGAAAAGTCAACCGTTCGGGTCAACGGTCAACGTAAAAGTCAACGGAAGATCGGTTCGAGCAAGTCAAGCTTCGGATTAAGTTAATCAGCTTTGATTTAATTTACAATTTATGTTTATCTGCTTTACTTGTAATTTTGTTCATTCGTCATGTTTTTCTGTTGTCAGTCACCCTCACTATATATAGTGAGGGTGCCCATTACAAGTAAAGGAGTCTCCGAATGTGGAGATGATGATTTTTCTTGTAGAGTGTGAGATTTCCATTCTAGAGAGAGAGTGAGTCATGGATTCTAGAGAGAGAGAGTGTTCTTCATGATTCATTGATTGTAATCTTTCGATTAATGAAATCATTCGACTATGTTCATCATCTTTCTTGTTTATGATTATTCATGATTCATCTTCATCATCTTCATCATTTGTTCTTTTGAGTTTTTCTCATCCGAACCCGTTCTTGCTCAAGATCGAGATTCTCGTAGTGAAAATCGGTCCTAACAAATGGTATCAGAGCGGGTACCGATCAGATTCATCTCACCGTGAATCTGGTCACTCGAATCTGAGATTTTGAGCTTGAATGGGTGAAGATGAGAAAACTTATTATTTAGAGACTTTTTTCTATTTTTTCTTCGATTCTGGATGGATTCTGATGATATGGATGATGGATTCGTGTTCTGGAGTTCATTTAGATGTGATTCTATCTTCTACTTGTTCAAATCTGTTGGAAAATTGAAGATCCGAGCTCATTTTTTCGGAACTTTTGGGGTTTTCCCGTATTTGGGGTTTTTGAAGATTTTGGAGCTTGATTCTTCATTTTCTGGGCTATTCTTCATGTTTTTGGATGAAGTGAGGTATGATTCTCAGTGGAAAACGCGTTCCGGATCCATTGGAAGCATCCGTTTCGTCTGAATCTCAACGGATTGGGCAGATCTGGAAAAACACACACTGACGGTGTAAATGTGTGTTCTTCGTGTTCTTGAGAGATTTCCAGATTTGGGAGCTGATTTGATCCGAGTTGCTGCTGTTTATGGATTGTTTGTGGCCAGGACAATCACGTGAATGGCTTATCTCTTCGAATCAGTCATGAATCTACAGTCTACACTCGTTTTGGAACCGTGAATCTGCTTCAGGAAGTTGTTCTAGTGGGTGTTCATCATTTTTTTTCCAGAAAGTTCATCAGACTTTGAAGATTTGCAGATGCTCTTAGCGAACTTCCTCAGTTCTTAGCGAACTTGACGTCGTTAGCGGACTTCTTCATGCTTTAGCGTACTTCTGTCCCTCTTAGCGAACTTGTTTGCTTAGCGGACTTCAGAGGTGCCTTAGCGGACTTCTTGTGGCTTTAGCGTACTTGTTTTCTTAGCGGACTTGTCAACTGGGTTTTTGCTCGAAGTCGTTTCAGAGGATTCTGTTCGTCTAGATGTGTAGAGAATCGAAGTACGAGTTCAGGGACATAAAATTCGCGAAATTTAGTTGAGTATTCACTGAGTTATGGCTAAAATACGGTTTTCCGGCGATAGTCGTTTTTCCGGCAGGTTGTTCCGACCGGATTAGGGTTTCGTGGGTTGAAGACGCAGGTGATGGAGACACAGATGACGTGGCGGCACTCGATTGGATTGAGGGAATTCAGTCTCTCTCCTCTCTTTGTCGTTTCACAAAGTCAACAGATATTCCACCTTTTGTTGTAGCAATCTGATTGGCTGAGCATTCACGCGTGGGACCCCCTGCATAAGAGAGCCGTTAATGGCTTTTTGCCTGTCGAAATCTCATTGGTTTAGAAAGTCATCACGTGGGACCCGCCTGGCTTAAGAGAACCGTTGAAATGGTTCACGTTGGCCGCCTCTGATTGGATACCAACCCTCTCACACGGATCCGAGTGCTGCTGCCGTTAGATCTATTTTTTCTGGACCGATGGATGGAATTTAAAATCATTTCTGATTGGTTGAGAGAGTTAGACAAGGATTATGAATTCCAGCCCTAGATCTCCATTTTTATCAGCCGTTGGATCTGATTTTTGATGAAATCTGATTGGTCTAAGGCCATGCACATGGATTGTGCTTCTTGGAGAGATTTATACCACTAATGATTTTTTCAGCATTATTTCGTTAAAACGCGGGCGTTTTTCTTATCAGTTTTTCGAGACGAACGAGATAACGTAGCGACGGAATTTCTGAAAATATTTTATTAGTCGTGGATTTATTCCGGATTTATTGGGGTTCTTTTTTATTGACGTCGCGCGTAACGTTTGCTATCGATCACTGACGGGTTAGCTTTATTATCCGGTTAATTTCTCAGCTTTCTCGTCATATCTCACGGTTTTATTTTTAGTGGATGCAGCGTTGATGTCAACTAACCGGATTAACTGGAATCTCAGTTAAATATTGGAATTTATCCGATTAAATCTCTCGGATGACCGTTTCTTGAAGAAATTTGGCAGTTTATTTTATTTTCGCATCCAACCTCAGTCAAGCAGATTATTCACAACTGTCAGCATCCGGCTTCCGGTTTTTCGCGAGATTGTCCGATTTCAAGATTGTTTATCCGGTTTCTCTAGGCAACCGATCGCGACGGTTCGACTCTCCGCATCAGATTTTTACGCTTCCGACTTGATGTTTTTGGAGAGATTTAGAGAAATAAGAGGAATTATTATGGATTTGGATATCGGGTCGATTATTCGGAGTTGGAGCATTTTCAGTGTTTGACTGGTTTATCTGATTCAGTTTGTTGCGGTCATGACTCCGAGATGTAGCATTTTCTCAGTATTGTACCCGACCGTGTGAACCGAGTGAGCGGAACACTTGGATCTCGAACTGGAGCAACAAGAAAAGAAGAAGCTTATTCAGAGGGGGAATCTCTTCACCAGATTGTCTCCGGTTTATCAGTTTCTCATTGAAGATGTACGACAGAGCGATTTTTCAGCAGTTGAACAGATTTGAAAGCATCAGTCAAGGGGGAAATTGTTGGAACTTAAAATCTATGTGACTGACGCCATCAAATCTGTTTACCGAAGCATTCGACTGAAGAATCCATGTGAATCGATTTTGAGACTGAGTTGTGATGCTCGAGGCTTGCGAGATTGGACCGAAGACCGTTTTCTGGAAAAGTCAACCGTTCGGGTCAACGGTCAACGTAAAAGTCAACGGAAGATCGGTTCGAGCAAGTCAAGCTTCGGATTAAGTTAATCAGCTTTGATTTAATTTACAATTTATGTTTATCTGCTTTACTTGTAATTTTGTTCATTCGTCATGTTTTTCTGTTGTCAGTCACCCTCACTATATATAGTGAGGGTGCCCATTACAAGTAAAGGAGTCTCCGAATGTGGAGATGATGATTTTTCTTGTAGAGTGTGAGATTTCCATTCTAGAGAGAGAGTGAGTCATGGATTCTAGAGAGAGAGAGTGTTCTTCATGATTCATTGATTGTAATCTTTCGATTAATGAAATCATTCGACTATGTTCATCATCTTTCTTGTTTATGATTATTCATGATTCATCTTCATCATCTTCATCATTTGTTCTTTTGAGTTTTTCTCATCCGAACCCGTTCTTGCTCAAGATCGAGATTCTCGTAGTGAAAATCGGTCCTAACAGTATCTTCACCAATGCCAGTTTAAACTCACATGTCATTCCTGGAGTGTGTAGTTACGACTACCATAAGCTTGTTATCCCATCGCTTACTCGAATTCACGAACAAAGCCGTTGGCGCTTCTCCTCTCTTTTCTATTCTCAAGCTTGATGCCATGCATAATCCTGAGATCACTTTTTGATAATCGGTACCTAATAGTTTACACTTTTTATTATGTTGGATCTTCACTCTAAATTTTTGGATTCTTTAGCATGGTAATATGCATGATGATGTGTTGTACTGAACTCCAACTTGAATTTGAACCTAATTGTCTATGTTATTTGTTGAATAATTCTTAATATAATTTAGTATGTGAGCAACAGTTGAACCAGTTTAACCATGATATATAGTTTGGTTGCTTCCGACCTTCTCATGAGCAATGTTTACAAAACAAATATGTGTTTATGCATGCTAAATTTAAGAAACTGATCCTATATTTAGGGTATAGAAAGTGATTGATTATTGAAGTGATGGTTTAAACATAAGTTGTGTAGAATTGCAAGATTAGTTATGTGTATGAAATATGTTATGAGCCAAAAAAAAAATGACATGTTGTGAATGTATTAACTTGTTAAGTATGAAAACCATACACCATACAAGGCCCTAAGTCTCCTACCTCGATGAGAATGACAAGACTGTGTGAAGTTGCCCCGTCAACTTTGCACCGTATGGCTTGTGTTGATTAGTTTATGAACTTATATGCTAGAAATATGCCATGTTAGGGTCGTATGCTAGTATATAGGGTGTTGAGACAATTGTATGCGTTGTATGGTAAAATCTTGATGATAGATTGCATGCTAGCACGCTTTGAACGCATCAACCGTTTAAAAAAAATCTTCGTAGAAACTCGTATGCTATCCAAACCGTTATTGCTTGAAATGTGATTTTCGAATTTCAATGTTATTATGAGTCATGTGCACTTAATTGGTCATAACTCCATAAAGAACTAAATCAATCAATGGGGCCTCGTGTTGACTTGATTAGTCTTAAGTCAATCTATGTTACTTGCTAATTGTTAGGAAAATTCAGATCTTTGCGTTTCTTTAGACAATGAGTCCATTAGACAAACACTGATTGACTCAACGCACACAACCTCCTCATACTCAAATTCCTTTCTCTTCGACTCATCCGGGTTATTGGCGGATGCGAACGTCTTAAGCGAAAACCAGACACGGAATGAAAATTTCACTTCCAGCACTGGGTAAATAGTCGCAGGCTACTTGGGCATTATGGTTCTTCTTCATATTGAAATTTTGATTTCAGATATTTATGTATCATGTCACTCTGTTCGGCCTTATCACTCAACACAATTGCCGTAATACGGTTATTCAACCCTTCTCATAGGAGAACGCTTGATAAGAAAATTCATTTTCTGTATTTTCGGTTCGAATTCTTTTCGAAATCCTCTAAACATTTGACATTTTCTCAACATCGGTAACATTATTGCTTATAACATCCTTCACTCCTTTGGATTAGGAGAACTGAATTCTTTCGATACGATACTGTCAATTCGACTCTTCAAACAATTGTCACTGATTTAAATTTCGGGACAAAATTCTTTCAAAAAAGGGATGATGTGACGACTGAGAATTTTTTTTTCTTTTGTAAACAACTTATTAACCACACTATTCAATTTTTGGGACGAAAATTCTTTAACAAGGGGATACTGTGACAATCCATCTTTTCAGGTCCTCTCCCGACTTTAACTGAACTTAAACAGTAATAAATGTTGTGTGAACTTTTATGTACGTGTGGACTGTGTTGACCTTAGCAAATTAGGGTTTGTATAACCATCACTATACGAGCATGCACATAAGTTTAACCGTTTGATATTCTATGATTTCATCTTATGATTTTGTGTGATATATGTATATATATTCACATGATTTTATGTGACGACGTGTCGTAAAATTATACGTAAACTTTTATGATTTTATGTGACTTAGATACGTATCTTATGTGACTTAGATACGTATCGTTAGGGTTTCATTTTTATTTTATGTGAACTAGTTAGGGATTTACATTTTATAAATGTCACACGTTAAATATGTTTTGGCATATATGCGCACATTCATCGTCAAGTCATTCTCCGTGAAACCCGTTAAGATTAGTTAACTCTCCGTTGAACTTAAGGGGCTTATCCTGCCATTTTCTAAACTCATTTTAGCTAATTAAACTTGTAAGGATCAATCCTGAAATTCCAGAAATTTGCTATCGTTTCTTGTAAGTGTGCAAGGGACTGTTTCTGCCAAGTCCTACAAACCGATTGAGAGCATTTACGTAACTTGCGTCTGTCGGTGAATCTCCGTATTCAATGGCAGGAAAACCGATCGTGATATCAATCCATTCATCAACACAAATCGTTTAGAAGCCTCTTAAAACTCCAATTAATCGGTCTTCACCACTACTCTCGAACTCTCCCTCTTGTGCTAACTAGTTCCGTCGTGAGTCACCACCGGAGTGAAATCCGGCCACCATTCAAACCGAGTCGACCCCACTGTAATTGGTATCGTTTGCCACACAACTCAGTCGGATATTGCATCACCATCGGTAGTCACACACGCAACAACGATTTAAAGCATCACAGACGGTGCCGGTGTCGGGTTCGAGTTTTCGGTTCGGGTTCGTCGCTATCGTTTCACGTTCGGGTTTCATCCTTATCACTAAGGTAATCTTAAAAACTCAATGATATTCGATTTGTGTCTGTGGCCTTCCATTCATCCCTGCAAATTTTTGCATCTCTCTTTCTGGTCCTTTAATGGCGTCGGGTGTTGGTAGGGTTTTTGGATGTAGATGATGAAACCCGACTGTTATACGCTATAAATTATACTCGTCGAGTAAAAATCAAGTCGGGTTGTTGTCCGGGTGGTTTGTTCTATGTGTTCTAACGCTGAGGTCGCGGGTCCGATACCCGAGCAACCTTGTATTTTTCTTTTTAATTACAGTAGTCCAGGTTTCTTCAACCTGTTGAGAGTAAAAGAGTTTCAAATCGGGTTTAAACCAATAACAACATAATGTCCCAATGGTTAAGGCTTTGGTTCTAAAACTAGAGAACCTGGGTTCGAACCCAGCAGCCCTCAAAACTTTTTAGTTGATTTTTTTTTCTAGTTGTTTTCACTTTATATTACTCTATTTTGATCCTTGATACATCCCGAACGTGTTCCAAGTCCCGTAACTACCAATATGTCGTTCTTGAACTAAACCTCATATCATGAATTTTTCTAAACATTAAATTTGACGTTTTAATCTGTTTACTCGTTTGTTAAAGGTTTTTTACAAATCCCTTACACGTGTATATGTTTGTAAGTGTATGTACTGATTTGGTCAAATATTTAATTGGAATTTTCGCTCGATTTGATGAGTTAACTTATCGATAATTTGCATCCCCTCGAATAAGTTATAAATATATATATTTTCGGATGTGCAAAAATATAAAAACAATCTATGACTTCTACCGTATGTATATTTGGGATTTATCAAATTTCAATAAAATGATCTTCCTTATCATTTGAATATTGGTTATATGGATAAACTTGTCGTTTTAGGGAGAAGCCCCGCACTTCAAGTCAACAACATAATAGTCAAATGATGTCGGCTAGGTTGTGTCGTTAGTAATTTAGATACACACTTACGTATAAATACTCGTTAGGTGTTTGGTAGAGAAAACAAGACCTACTGGTTGCTACTTGATGTGTTATTTATCAGGAATTGTTGTGCACCCGAAGGTGAGTTTCATAGCCCCACTTTACTCTTTTCTTGGGGGAGAGAACATGCAAAATTACTCATTGTTTTTATACAACTTTTATATTTCCAACATATGACATGTACTAGATTTGCTTGACACCAAAAACTAAGTCCTTACAAATCGAACCGTTAATTGTGAAAAGCGAAGTAGTGTTGAGTAGTACTACTGGGGTTTGACAAGCCCCTCTCAGCGGGCACGTGATGCACCACCCGACTGGTGGTCGGACTGAGAGCAATATTAGCCTAAACGTACCGTTGTTTCTGGTAGGACACGGGGAAGGAAAAACACGTAAGGAAGATTCCTACAACTTCTTAGTCAGCTTCGGTTGCGAACTACCTACTGACATGAACTTTAGGCTAGCTACCTACGATATGGAAATATAGCAAAACATTAAAACTTATCTATGGACTTTAAACTGTTGTATCCATAGGCGAAAAACTTTACTGTGAATATCAAAACCTGTGAACTTTACTGTGATGCACCACCCGACTGGTGGTCGGACTGAGAGCAATATTAGCCTAAACGTACCGTTGTTTCTGGTGGGACACGGGGAAGGAAAAACACGTAAGGAAGATTCCTACAACTTCTTAGTCAGCTTCGGTTGCGAACTATCTAGTGACATGAACTTTAGGCTAGCTACCTACGATATGAAAATATAGCAAAACATTAAAACTTATCTATGGACTTTAAACTGTTGTATCCATAGGGTCAACGGTCAACGTAAAAGTCAATGGAAGATCGGTTCGAGCGAGTCAAGCTTCCGATTAATTAAATCAACTTTGATTTAATTAATATTTTATGTTTATTTGATTTATCTGTATTCTGTTCAGTTTTTATTTTTTCACTTGTTAGTCACCCTCACTATATATATAGTGAGGGTGCCCCATTACAAGAAGAGTCTCTAAGTGTGGAGATGATGAAATCTTGTAGAGTGGTGTGAGATTCCATTCGAGAGAGAGAGTGAGTCGTGGATTTCTAGAGAGAGATTGTGTGTTTGTCATGATTTCTTGTTCTTGTAATCATTCGGTTCAATGAAATCATTCGACTAGTTCATCATCTTTCTTGTATGATTTCCTAGATTCATCTCATCGATCATCGTCTCTCACAGTTTTTCGAATCCGATCTTCGTTCAAGCTCAAAGTCATGATTCTTGAAGTGAAAATCGGTCCTGACAACCCTTAGATTAAATAATGAATGGTGATTAGAGGGGTCTACGGGTCTACACTTTTTTAGGGGTCTACATTGAACCTCACCCTATATATATATATATATATATATATGTATATATGTATAGTTTTAATTAACTTATACAAGTTTTTTTTAAACTGATGCATATTGTAAAACGGTCAACTTTTAATGGCATTTGAAACCATCCTCAAATCTTCAATACCCGAGTGAGCCTTCCTGAGACGGGATTACAATCATCCATACTGGATTTGACACTCCAGGCTTGACTCATCCAGGAACACCATCAAAGGGGAAACTCACATCTTGGGAAAAACCCTTTTAAGTCAGGTTTGAACTTTAGACCTCAAGGACTAGGAAGATGGTTAAGAGGTAAATATATATTCCAAGTTCTAAAAGTTATATTTATGTTATTTTAACAATGATTTATTAGTGGTATTTTCCTTTATTTTTTCTAATTGTAAACATTTAACATGAAAAATCAACGTAACATGTAGCGTCATGAAAAGTCAAAACAACTAAATAGCTAAATGAAACATGAACTTATTTTTTCGGATATGAAAGCAAGTTGTAATGTCATTGTTCGAATAGTGAACCTATTTCTTTTATATTTATTTTGTATATATGAAACCAAGCAACAACTAATTTGGGATTTTCATACATGAAACTTTATATATTCTAGATTTGATATATTTTATTGTGTGTATGAGTGTGTATGTATATATATATATATATATATATATATATATATATATATATATGTGTGTGTGTGTGTGTGTATCATATTTTATTTGTTGTCTTATTAAGAGCATAAACTATATATACGTTTAGAATTATCTACATTGCAATTCGAACGAACATTTTTTACAAATTAATGGGTATACTCGATACCCGTGGGTTTTTTCGACACTCGATGGAAAATTACCAGATAGATAATCGACGCGCAATGGCCCGAGCATGGAACACATTTTTTATTTCGTGTATGGGACTATGATTACTAATACATGTCCCATACCTGTCCTATTGTCATCCCACAAACGTCACAAGAGTTTAAATATTTACATTTGTAAGTTGATTAGTTAGTATTTAGAATAAATTTTCATTAATAAGGGGCAGACCTTGAAGAAGCGAGCCTATCAGATAAAAAAGTTCAAGTTGTAACGAACATTTATAAAAACATGGAAAAGTGCTAGTTATATCTAGATGTGTACAAAGACGAGTTTATTGTTTCAAACCGGTTCAGGTTGTGAATCAAAACTGGTTTGGTCAACTCCGGTCAAAAACCGGTTCGGGTTACAGATCGATTTGAAGCAACAAAATCCAAAACCTATAGAACCAAATCATGTCCGTTTGAAACCGGTTTTGGTTGAACTGGTTTGTAAATTTTTATTTTTTTAATCTCTCAAATAATCAACTTACCTATAGGGAGGGAGGGAGGGAGGGGGGAGAGGGAGAGAGGGAGAGAGGGAGAGAGGGAGAAAAGGTGAGAGGGACAGAGTGAGGGAGGGAAGGAGGGAGAAAGGGAGAGAGAGAGAGGGAGAGAGATAGAGAGAGGGGGAGATAAAGAGAGGGAGAGAGAGGGGGAGAGAGGGGGAGAGAGAGAGGGAGAGGGACAGAGAGGGAAAGAGAGAGAGATAGAGGGAGAGAGGGAGGGAGGGAGGGAGAGATGGAGAGGGATGGAGAGAGAGGGAGGGAGAGGGAGAGAGGGAGGGAGAGAGAGCGGGAGGGGGAGAGAGAGAGAGTGGGAGAGAGAGGGAGAGGGAGGGAGAGGGAGAGGGAAGGAGGGAGATATGGAGAGAGGGAGAGAGGGGAGACCACCCACCAAACGCACAAGAGTAATAAACTTGTTGGATGAAATTTAAGATGGTACCTTAGTCAAAAACTTTGACTGTTGGTTTTATGATCCAACGACGCATGAAGCGGTGGTGCTTTGCAAGAAGATGAGACAGTTTCGCTTCTACGATCCGGTTGACCTGCTTAGGTTTGGTGAAAAAGATATCAAGCTCCTCGCCTCCCAACCAATTCTCGGTGATGAAAATGACCTTGAGAATGCTATACGGGTGGGGATCTTCCATGGAACAGCAAACCGGATTGTAGCAAATGAGTGGTGGTCAAGCAATGTGCAGAATACGTTCAGATTTGATTTGCTGCTGCCGTAGGCGGTCTAATGGTTCATGCCTAGGGGAAGATTGTTGGGCTATATTTTAGAGGCATGAACATTAGTTCATTGGGCTTGTGGTTTAGGCTAAGTATTCACGATTTGGGCCATGTGGGCCGGCTTTAGAGAGTTTACGATTTGGGCCTTTGGGTTTATGATCCATTTAAGGGCTTTGTAATAGGTGATATATAAACCCTTGTTGTTTATGATTCGATAGCTTTTTGGATTACGATTTTCTCTCAATCCCTTGTTTACGATCAGATTCAATTTGCTCAAGAAAGTGTTTGTGTTTCATTCAAGATTTGATCTTTATTGTTTATCAAGTCTCTTTCATCTACTTTCTTCTCGAATCAATCACTTACGAGGATTCCGCACTCGTTTGTGATATCAATATCGTGTCTTGGTAGATTTTCTGGACCTACAATTGGTATCAGAGCCAAGAATCACTGATTAGAGGCTCTCACGGTATTGGATTCGAGTTTTTCTGGAAAAAGGTTCGAGTTTTTTGAAGATTTGAAGCTGCTGGAGGTGTTTACGATTGGTGTTGCTGCTGTTCTTGTGAGTTTACGACAATTTTCTAGGTTTGATTGAGTGTTTACGACTGCATTTCTTGAAGATCTTCATCGGAATCACGTTTACGATCCGGAGGTTCGAGATTACGACTGTACTTGGTTGTAATCGGGAGTTTACGACATTTCTCTACCGGAAACACCTATAGTAATCGGTGTTTACGATTTGTTTTTATCGGATTCAGGAGTTTACGACTTTTCAGATCGTAATCGGTGTTTACGACATTTTTCACCGGAAACGTGCATCGTAATCGTGTGTTTACGATTAGTTTCAATTGGAATCGAGGTTTACGATTTGTCTTGATCGTAATCAGGTGTTCACGATCGTAATCAGGCATTTACGATCGTAATCTCACAGTTTGGACTTTTGGACTTTTGTTGTTAAGGTTTCCTAAGCTTACATTATGGATTTCGAACCGAGTATGTATCAGAAATTGGATTTTGAGATTGGATCCATCACTCGTCTACCAAGACTCACATCGGCGGATAATTTTCTGGAGTGGAAATATAGGTTTGAAAATCACTTGAAGAGTGTTGATCTAAGACTATGGAGAGCAGTAATTCATGGGCCATATACGCCTACACACGCAGAAGGAGTTAATGCGGGGAAGGCTAAAAAGGAAGACGAGTTTGATGATGATGATTGGGAAAGATGCAACAAAGCTGAGAGGGCGTTTGCTATTATGATTATGGCACTAACACCAGATATTGCACAAGGATTTAAGCACTGCAAGACTGCAAAGCAACTCTGGAATGCTTTGGTAGTAGCATATGAAGGAAATCCAGACATAAAGGCGAGCCGTAAGCAAATGCTGAAGCAGAAATTCAATCTCTTCAACCACATTCAAGGAGAATCCTTTGAAGCACAGGTGCAAAGGTTCGTGTCTTTGATGGCAGAATTGTCAAGCTACAATGTTGAACCAGATCAGGAAGATAAGAATTTGAAACTGCTGAATAGCTTGCCCAAATCCTGGAATACCAACATCTCCATCATTAAGGACAACAACAAGCTGAGTGAGCTATCTCTTGATGAGATGATCAACAAACTGAAGTCAAAACTTATTGATGACAAGCAGAGAGAATTGAACCATATAAGCTCTCTTAGTTTGGCGGGAAAATTGAACCAAGCACTGTTGTCAGAAGAAATAGATTCTAAGCAAGATGGAAAGTCAACTGGGAGTGGACCGAGCTCTGTCACAAAGTTAACCGCTTTTGTGGCACAACCTCAATCAAGTGCAAGTGGAGGTGTCAACCCTGATGCTACAAATGATCCCAACTTTGCCCTCGGAATGGGATTTATGAACACCTATCATGCTCTTATGGCAGGAACTTTAGTGCCTACTGAGATGCTGTCGGGGGAGCTAAACCAGATAAATCCTGAAGATGTAGAGATGTTAGATGTCTCTTGGCAGATGGCAATGGCTGTTTTCAGAGCAAAGAAGTTCATGGCGAAGACTGGGAGAAATGTGTCGAAGGATCAAGATAAGATTAGGATGGGGTTCGACAAGAGCAAGCTGAGGTGCTACAACTGTGACGAGTACGGGCATTTCGCAAGAGAGTGCACCAAGCCGAGGAGAGAAAGAACAGAAGAAAGGAAAGTAGGTAATAACAAAGGAAAGGCAGAGTCAAGTGCTTTGGTTGTACAGGAAGGAGGTGGATATGACTGGACTCCTCAGATGAAAGAGTTTATTTTATTTTATTTTTTTGGGTAAAGGGTTACCCCGGTGATTCTATTGATACCCAAAACAATGAAGAACAAGTAGTGAGGTATTCCCACACTAGTTCATACATGGGACAGGCCCCAGTATGTGACAAAAAGAATCAAACAACCAGAAAAAACAAGCAAAACCAACAGACTACTAGTCTAAAAACAACTAGTGAATAAAAGAACTAGAAGGAAACCATCTCAGCCTCCATCATCGAACACAATCCAGCCACAGAAGCACCACCCAACCAGTAGCACGAAACACCAAAACACGAAGTCCATCATAAAAATCCACGTTGGATCAAAGGAGTGCTCGCTCCTTTAGATGAAGAACCCATGAGTTTACCTGTAGCATTACCCTCATTCACAACCTCATTCACCATTTTGTTCAGATCCCCATCCATATCATCTAGATCATCAATATGGCCATCCAGAGCCCCATATTTATTGCCAACCGGAATCTGCAATTTGGATGGATCAGGACCACCACCATCATTGCGCTGAGAGCCATCAGCCCCCTTTTTACCATTCCCGTTAACCGGTCTGTAAACAAACTTAGGCTTTTGGTTGTTAGGATTACCACCCAACTTTTTCCCGGTTTTCCTCTTTATGACTTTGACAAACCCATCATTATCTATAACAGGTTCGTTCAACGAAGTAGTCGCACATCGTTTTGGACAAGAGTTCAAATCATGGCCAAACAGACAACACGTGGCACAACGGGGAGGCCTCCATTCATATTCAACCTCAATGTTACCCTTCACAAGAGCATCACCCTCTAAATCAGGAATTGCGATGGTTAAGTGATCTTTAAAGCTCATAGAAGCAGAGATCTCCACAAGTGCCCTAGCAAAACTACTTCTACCCCATCCATCAAGACACATAGAGGCAGTATAAGAGTCGAGACATTTTGGCTTACCAATTTTTGAGGCAAGCATGCTTAACCCATCATCCGTATAGGCAGCAAGAGGCACATTATGTAATTTAATCCAAACAACCGTCTCAGTAATATCATCTTTTTTTAGTTGAGTTGTAGGGGACCATAAGTTAAGAAAAATTGGCCGATTACGTATTAACCACGGACCACCTTCCAACGCACCCATCATGCCCTTTCTATTCTCAAATTTGAAGAAGAAGAACCCATTAGCATTCATCATCGTTTTTTCCAATCCAAATTTTTTCCAACTTTGACGAACAAAGTAGTCCACCACAGGAAACGCAATCCGTTCCCCCAGAAAATAACCATAGAGAGTGTATCCCACTTTATCTTGTACATGTTTAACAGAAGCACGAGGGAGAACCACATCAATACCATCAGCCGACACATCAGAATTTAAGAATCTAAAGTTTATTGGTTTAGAGGAGCTGTTTGACATCTTTGAAAATGTATCACCCATTCCCGATAATTTTTTAGCGTAGGTTACCTGTTCAGCTGAGGTTTCCATAGCCCCACCTTGCGACATGCATTCATTCAGTTGCGCAACACCAGAAGGCACCTGATTATGACCAAGATCAACATTAACCGAAGCCCCTCCACCCTCAACAACCCTAGCGTTAGTAACAGCTTCTTCCGACGCATGAGAATGCCGGATTTCTTCATTATGTGTCGATAGCTCCTCCATGTATGGCTTGAAAGTGCTATCATCGTCTGGATTATAATCTGTATCGACCTCATATTCTAACACCGTTTCAGGCAAAGCGAAAGAAACTTTTCAACTCGGCGAGACCTGCGGTGTATCGGCCATAGACGGCACATCGAAGGAGCCCACAACCAGTTTCGAATTCTTGAGAATACCATTACCCGAAAGAATCTGGCCATCAATGTTCTTTAGTTTAGAGAAATTCGGTCCAGATTTAGTAGGTTTAGAAGATCCCATGTTAATCGGATCTTGAAAACCCTAGGCGACGGCTGTAAAAATCAGCGCAATAAAAAACGAGAACAAAACGGATTGCGATAAGCACAATCAGACAAACATTACTATCTTGTTCAAATCGATCGAGAGGTATACCCCAGCAACCAACCAGATCGAGAAAACAACAGGATTAAAAAAACGATGCGAAAAAAACCCTAGAGAACCATAAAACCCAGATCGCGATTCTCAAACCGGAAGAGAATGAGTAGCGATATCCCAAGCAAGATCAATCAGAAAGATCGATTTACCCAAGAACACCAAATCGCCAAGGAGGAGGAGAGAGCATCGTTTACACATTATGATATGTAACGTTTCAGATGAAAGAGTTTAGCCTGTCGCATGCAATGATTGCTGCTATGGAAAGGGAAGATGAGGAAGAGCATGCATTTGTTGTAACTGATGAGAAACCTGAAGAGATTCTGGTGGAAGACAAGGAAGCCTTTGCTTCTGAGGTTGATAACATCAAGGTATGTCATAATCCCACTTGTGCTCGTATAATTCCTGGACTTAGGCAAATTTGTAAAAATTATGAGATAGAATTGTTTGAGATAAAATGCGAGAGGAGTTCATTTAAGGGTAGATGGCAAAAGAATGAGGGGAAGGTAAAAGCTCAGAAACTAGACATTGTGAAATATCCAAAACTTGCTACTGAAAAAACTCTCCTGTATGACAATGCTAAGTTAGAAATAGCTGAACTGAGTAAGCAGATAGATGAACTTAAGCATAAGAACAATGAGTTGCAAGTAAAACTTGATGTGAATCATATGAGAAGCAAAACAATGCTAGAGGCCAGTAAGTCTTTGAACACCTGCATAACTGATGTTAGAATGGGTAAGGACAAAGGTGGAATAGGAATTAGCTTCTCAGACAAAAACAAGAATGATGTTCCTCAAGATAAAACTAGAGATATAATAGGAATAATCTTTGAGGAGGATCAGGTTGATAGATCTGAAACAGGAACACATGAGATAGGACCTCCCTTAGATAGTGTTCTGGTAGGAGTGACACCTATGACTGATCAGAAATTTGAAAATGAGAAACACATGATCTATGGGTTGGGTAATCAGGATAAAATTGTGACACACGCTTGTGAACCAAGCACCTCCCAGGAGTCATTAAACAATAGTGTTGAACCTGCTGATGGCTTTGTTTCATGTGCAGATGACGTAGGTATTAAAGATGTGTCTGGGGAGGATGCTGAATGTTTGAAAGTCAATGAATGTCATGTGTCTAGTAGTTTAATGTCTGATTTACCCAAGGACGAGGTCAGAACTTAATACGTCCATGTCAAAACAATTAGTTGTATCTTTGTTATCAAAACATCTTTCTGATTCCAATGAAAAAGTTAATGGTTTTAAAATCCGCGTGCCTAACACTAAAGTTGGTCGTGAGACTAAGCCCAAAGATTTTGTTGCTATCCCCAGGTTGTGTCAACTTTCAATAGAACAAACAAGTCTAAATCAGAACAATTTTGTTTAATCACATAACCAGAAAAAGACACAAAACATGTTATACACAAATGGGATGATAAGCCAGAATGGAAGTCGTCTTACCCAAGACGTTCATACCTCTGTAGTCATGTCAATGGGCCTAGACTTATGAACTGTTTTCAATGTGGAAAACCAGGACACTTTGCTGCTAATTGTGTGAATAGACCATTTCAACCATACTATCCGCAAAACCCACGGACTAGTATGTTGGAGAAAATGATGACAGGAGAAAAGCAAAAGCAAAAGCAACAAGCTTTGTCTCAGGGGAAGCAGTGTTTGGAACCAATGAAGACTCAACAGTCTAAGATTTTAAACACAAAGGCACCAGTGACAAAGCCTGTTGTTGAAAAATAGAATGTGGCCAAAACTCCAAAATCCACTTATGTATCTAAAAGAGTTTACAAAAGAAATGATAAGATAAAACCAGAATTTGTTGAGAAACAAATGGCTAAAGTCAAAAGAGTTAATAAACCTAATGGCAAAGCAAAGGTTGAGCAACATGTTTTAAAACAAAAAGATGTCACTCAAACAAAACAACTTGTTTACACAAAACTGAAACTTGAGTGGACACCTGTTAAAAAGCCATCTGGTAAAAAGGCCACATCACCGCAAAAGAAACCTGTGTCAGTCAAGAACTCACCAAATGTATTGAAACCACAGAAAAACACCACCTGGAAACCAAAAGTCAACATTCAAAATGTGAATGTACCTGAATCAAAGCCAGAAATGACCCTCCAATTAGTTAATTACATTGATTCCAAAGGTGTGCCCAGATCTGTTATGGCCTGGGTACCTAAATCTCACTGATCTCTGATTTGTGTAGGGACAGCCAAGAAGATCTATCAACAATCTCTGGTATGTTGATAGCGGTTGCTCCCGACATATGACCGGAGACTTATCCCTTTTGGAAGATGTGGAAGACTTCAATGGCGGAGGAGTATCATTTGCAGGTGGTGTAGGTGGAAGAATAAGCAAGAAAGGAGTAGTGAGAAGTGGAAGTTTGACATTCTCTGATGTGCACTATGTGGAGGAATTATCTCACAGTTTGCTCAGTGTATCACAAATTTGTGATAAGGATTTTTCATTCTTGTTCAACCGCAAGGAATGCATCATACGCAAGCCAGGTGTCAAAATTCCAGAGGAGTGCATCTTGATGCGTACTCCGAGAAGAGCAAATTCTTATCAGCTTAATATGGGTCAACCTCCAACCTCAGAAGTAGCATGTCTAATATTCAAACAAAATGAGAACTTAGCTTTATTGTGGCATAGGCGTCTAGGGCATGCTAACATGAAGAATTTGACCAAGCTTGCAAAGGGAGAACATGTCAGAAAATTGCCTATCAAAGATTTCTCTACTGTAGAAAAATGTGTGGCTTGTGCGAAGGGGAAGCAGCACAAGTTTCCGCACCGTCCGAAGATAGCAAATTCAATGTCATCCGTATTACAACTTCTTCACATGGATTTATTTGGGCCAATGCAAGTACAAAGCATCAACAAATTCTCTTACTGTCTCGTGATTGTGGATGACTACTCACGATTCACTTGGGTTTTCTTTCTATCAAACAAGCATGAAACTCCGATCTTAGTGAAACAGTTTGTCACGCTTATAGAGAATCAGCTGAACAAGAAGGTCAGGCTATTAGAATGGACAACGGAACAGAATTTAAAAATGCTGAGTTAAATATGTTCTGTGGAGAGAAGGGGATAGAGAGACAGTTCAGTGCACCCTACACACCCAACAGAATGGAGTCGCTGAGAGAAGAAACAGGACACTCATTGAAGCAGCAAGAACAATGATGTGTGAAGCTAAATTGCCAATCTTCTTCTGGGCTGAAGCGGTCAACACGGCTTGTTACGTGCAGAATCGTGTTCTTTTAAACAAGCGTCATGAGAAGACTCCGTATGAGATTGTTTATAAAGAGAAGCCAACGGTGGGATATTTCAAGATATTCGGGTGTCCATGCACGGTTCTGATTCAGTCCGATGTGGGGAAATTCGAAGCTAAGGCTGATGAGTGTTATTTTGTGGGTTATTCGGCAAATAGTGCTTATCGTGTCTACAACAAAACCACCAGTTTAATCATTGAGGCATATAACGTAGACTGGCTTGAAGACAATCCTACAGATGCAGGGAGTGGACTAGATTGGATTTTTGATTATGGGTCACTGTTTGAAGGGTTCAAGTTTTCAAATGTTTTCCATCATTTGGGTGAGGAAGAAGACATTATTGCTCAATCATCTGAATCAAGACCTCATGTTGAAAAAGTTAGTGAGAAAGCACCAGATTCAGTTCCCACAAATATCAATGCAGATACTCCGGGATCTTCAGGAACTCATGATGATTCAAAAATTTCTCAAAACCAAGGTATGAATGATAACTTTGTTAATTCTAACCTGCCTGTTTCTGTTCCTGTGCCAGATGTTCAAGTATTAAGGATCAACAAAGACCATCCGATTAGCAGTATACTTGGGCCAGTTTCAGCAGGTGTTACCACTAGAAGCCGCACTGGAGACATTAATTTCCGCATGTATTCCTGCTTCATTTCCCAGATTGAGCCTCCTAATGTGATTGGTTGCTCTCAGAGATCCGAGTTGGATTGAGGCCATGCACAATGAATTAAATCAGTTCTCAAAGCTGGGAGTGTGGCACCTAGTGAAAAGGCAAGAGAACAAGAAGGTTATACCCACACGTTGGTTATACAAGAACAAGAAGGATGACACGGGTATAATTGTCAGAAACAAGGCAAGGTTGATTGTTTAGGGTCACAGAAAAATTCATGGAATTGACTATGATGAGGTGTATGCACCCGTGGCCAGATTGGAGGCTATCTGGATATTCCTTGCAGTTGCATCATATCTAAACTTCACAGTTCACCAGATGGATGTTAAGACGGCATTTTTATATGCAGAAATGAATGAGGAAGTATATGTGACTCAACCACTAGGATTCATAGATGAGGAGTATCCAGATAATGTTTATCTTCTGGATAAAGCCTTGTATGGACTACATCAAGCTCCACACACGTGGTATGAGACACTATCAACTCATCTGGTGGAGAATGGATACTCAAGAGGAGTGGTTGATCAGACTCTGTTTAGGAAGAGGGTGAAGGATGATATCATCATGGTGCAGGTATATGTAGATGACATCATCTACGGGTCAACAAACGAAGAATTAGCCTTGCAAGTGAAACAGGA
Source organism: Deinandra increscens subsp. villosa (assembly GCA_039602395.1). Classification (NCBI taxonomy): domain Eukaryota; kingdom Viridiplantae; phylum Streptophyta; class Magnoliopsida; order Asterales; family Asteraceae; genus Deinandra; species Deinandra increscens. The sequence goes on from JBCNJP010000025.1 coordinate 33,982,178, forward strand.
TGAATCTGGGATTCTTATTCACCAAGCAAAATATGTGAATGATATTCTAGAAAAATTCAAAATGCAAGATTCCAAGCCAATCTCAACTCCCATGGCATCCCGACCTCTACTGACAGCAGATGCAGATGGGGAGCCAGTGAGTGAATTCATGTATCGCTCGATGATTGGATCACTTATGTATTTGACAGCAAGCAGTCCAGATATTATGCATGCAGTGTGTCTGTGTGCCCGCTATCAGGCTAATCCTAAACTTTCACATTTAATTGCTGTTAAATGTATCTTTAGGTATCTGAAGGGCAGGCCTAGGCTTGGACTTTGGTACCTAAAGAACACTGATTTCCAATTGTTTGCATTTACTGACAGTGATTATGGAGGTAGTGATCTTGACAGGAAATCAACAACTGGTGGATGTCAGTATCTGGGAGACAGACTCATTTCTTGGCAGAGCAAAAAGCATCATACCGTCTCGAAGTCAACTGCAGAAGCTGAATATGTGGCAGCATCCACTGGATGCTCACAGGTAGTATGGATACAAAATCAGCTCACTGATTACGGTATGGAATTTGTTAACACTCCTATCTTTTGTGATAACGCCGCTGCTCTAGAAATTGTGAAAAACCCCGTTCATCACTCAAAAACAAAGCACATAGACATCAAGGTACATTTTATTCGTGATTGTTATGATCGGGAGTTAATTCAGCTCCAAAAGGTGAGCTCAGACCAAAATGTGTCTGATATTTTCACAAAACCCCTCCCTCGTCCCAATTTTGAAATGTGTGTCGAAGGCCTAAGGATGATTGCCTTCGAGGAATGATCTGATCAAAATTGTCTGTAAATACTTCTTTTAAGAAAATTTAAAATAAAAAAAAACAACAAAAATGTGTTTTAATTTCAAAAGCCTCATAAAAACAGGGGAAGAAATATCATTGTTTCAGAAAATCTAAAAAATATCTGTTTGAGGTTTTTATGATGTCTTTTGTTTGCCTTGAGTTGGTAGGAAGTGATATAAATTTCCAAGACAATCGGAGACTGACATGTGTAAGGCAAAAGTGAAAGACGACTCAAAGATGATGTTTCGGTAAGCTAAATCAAAAACTATGATCATCCATGTAAGTGCAGTAAAATTAACTTCTATATATGTTTAGTTTTTCATCCTGGTTTACATAGTTTAAAAGACTGAGTCCCAGCAAAAACGGGTTGAGAGTGGTATTCACCTAGTATTCACTCTCTCACACGCCATGTTTCTGCTAAATTATGACAACACCACATTCAAATGAAGAGAAAAGAAAAATGAAAAGAAAAAGAAAAAGGAAAATAAAAAAAATGATGATGATAAAAATAAATAAATTATTGTGTTTGGTCTTCTCTGCGTGCTTATGCGGCCGACCTGATCACCAACTGATAATTAAGAATAAGTGGTAGTCATAGCGGTGTTGCATAGTTCCTCAAGTTGGGGGTTTGTGAATCCTCAATAAACTCTGAGGTTGGGTAGGTTTTGCTATGAACAATTGGGTGTGGGGACTATTAAACATGACGGTAGTTATGTACCATATTCAAGCACTTTAAAATTTTTATCTGGATGTGAGTTTATGTGTTTTCAAAAATTTTGGACAATCGTCTAGAGCGTCGAGTAACGGAAGCTAAAAAGGGTTCCTCAGTCAAAGATTTGTCTGGTTTGATCCATGAATTTACGTCAGTTTCGAGGCAAGTGATTTTTTAATTTCTGTATTTGAGTTATTTTTGTTCTATGGTTTAATTTTTTTAAGTCCTTAAATGTTTAAGATTTAATCTTTTTTATTTTTATGATCAAGATCAGATACTCGGGGTTTGAATCTGAGGGGAAGCTTCGTGAATTCTCAAGTTTTCTCTAAATTAATATTTGTTAAGAGAATTAACATATTTATGAGGTTTGGGAGGATTTTAAAATGTTTTTGAATCTTGAAGGGGCCAAAATGGAAATTTTTTAAAGTATAAAAGACTCCATTTCCGATCTCATATCTCATTTACGATCCTTCTCCTCTGCGTTTCCGATTCCGCCGCTCCAAACCCTAACCACCGTAACAGTCGCCGGAAAACTGATCCAAGCCTTCTCCGGCCATCCTCTGTGTAAACCGTGCACACCATCACTCTCGCAATCACTTTCCGTCCACAGAACAACCCTCAATCGACTGTTTCTTTTCGGAGTTGTCAGCTTATCACCGGTTTTTTATTTGTTTAACCTCTCGGTCGCTCATCTTGCTGTTCTTCGTGTTTTGATTCGATTTCTCGTGATTAGAAGCCGACATTGTGGTTATTAATTGATAAAGGTAGTCATAGTTGGTTGTTTCGCAAGTATGTTGTGTTTTGATGTGTTTACGAGCTTGTTGCAGGTCTGAAAATGGCGGTCTCGACGTGTACGATCGTCGAGGGGTTGAAGACGACCTTTCGGGTTTCCAACCTTTGTTTACGATCCGAGATTATGATCCAGTGATTACGATTCTCAGCATTTACGATCGGGCCTAGGGTTGTTAGCGACGTTTACGACTAGACTTGGTGTTTCCGATTGGACAAAGATTGACCCGATCGTGAACCCGTTACTGGATCGTAAACCCATTTTGTGGACCGTGAACATGAATAGTAGATCGCAAACACACTTGATATTAAATCATAAAACACCTAATATTTTTTGAATCTTATTAAACTTAATCGTTTTAAGATAAAATTGAATGTGTTGATTTTAAAGAATGTGTTTGTCAATTTGTGCTTCAAAATCAAATATTTTTCTTGAACGTTTAAATTGAGATTTTCAGAAATTATCAAGTTAAATGTGTTAATCAATTGAACTTCAAGATACTGTTGGCAAACATAATCAAGCTTTGATGAACAAGTCTGATACATTTGTCTTGTCTTTCTCAGATGGCAAACGACATGCTTGATGAAGAGATTCAGTTTGAAAGAGATCACTGCATCCCAGCATATCTTGAAGACCCACCAGAGAAGCATATGCAATTATTTTATTCATTGGTGGCCGGGATGAACGTCTGCAAGATTAATCACGCTCTGAGAACAAGCGTCCTAATTGATGAGCAGCTTGTAAGGGAGTTCTGGGGAACTGCTAGAGCGAGTGATGATAAGACAAGGATCACTGCAACAATTCAGAACAGGCAGACAGTGATACTTGAAGAAGACATCAGAAAAGGACTGAACATTAATGACAGAGCTACAGATCCAATTGAGTATTCCAAGGCTGCAGTTTTAGAGGGTGCTCAATCTCTAGGGTATGAAGGAAAGTTCCCGCCCATCTTCAAGAAGTTGTTGCCGCACTACTGGAGGTGCCTGGCTCACTATATGCAGAAATCCTTTCTGGGAAAGAGAACTAGTTTCGATCAGCTTAACAAACTGCATGGAACAGCTTTTGTCGCATTAGCCTTAGACTGGAACTTCAATTTCTCAAAAATGATGCTGTTAGACTGGATAGGCAATGCTGATCTGAGCGCCCGAGAACAGTTCCTGATGACACCAAGATTCGTGCAGATGGTGGTGATGGAGAAATACCCTATGATTGAAGAGAGGATAGAAAAATTGGATGTTAAGGTGATGGATAGTGGCGTATTTGGCCTGCATACACAAGACAGAAGAGGAAAGAACAGCTTTGAGGGAAGGATTGAATGGGTCAAAAGGGGTGCCTTTCCTGAAGTTGCTAGAGAGCAGGTGATTGAGTCAGATCAAGAGGCTGAACCTCAACCAGATGTGCCGAATGTAAATGTGTCTGTTGCTGAAGACCACGATGTGACATCACCTGTTGCTGTAAATGTTCTGGAACAAACAGAAGTTATATCTTCTGATGAAGAAAACGTGATGGACGACATCTTCGCTGATCAAGAGAATTTGGATGATGATATCTATGGGGATTTAGGGCCAATCAATCTTAAAAGAACAAGGGATGTCCTAAACTCGTCTTCTAGCGGTGACTCAATCCCTCAAGAGTTGGATACTCAGTTTGATGTGAATGAGATGCTTGAAGAGCCTGTCCCTTTTCGTGAACCATCTCCCAGGAAGAGGTCAGATCCAAGAAGTGTCAGGTTCAAGTTTACAAAGACTAGCTCAAGTCTGATGATGATCCATCCAGCAGGGCCCAATTCTCAAAGTCCAATAGTTCAAGAAGAAACAACTGTTCAGAATGTTGAAGAACAACCTGCCCAGGTTCAGACTGAAAGTCCTATTCTAAATGAACGTAGCCCTGTTCATGAAGAAAGGCAATTTCTGGAAGTTGATAACACTTTTGTTGTACCCAGCCCAGTTAGAGTGGGTGTCTCTACTGGAACAAGTCTGCCACCAGCAATTCCAAGTTTCCGCCCATTTCAAGCTGCTGATCTCCCAATAGAGATGAGGTTGAGTGCTGACCCTCAAATAAATTTTCTTCTGTCTCAAAACCGAGCACGTGAAAATGAGATAAAAGCACTGAGGGATGAAAACAAGACCCTGAAAGAGAATGATGCTGCTAACAAATTAAGGTTCAAGTTCCTGTATGAAGCTTTAATGGATCTAAAGAAGAAGCATACTGAATTGAAAGGAGTTGTAGAGACAAAATCTTCTGGTGATCATGGCCAAAGATCATCTCAAGGAGTTTAGGGTACAAGTGCTACACAAGAAGATGAAGGAGATGACACCATTGAAATGTCAGACTATGCTCGAAGTGGAAGAGTCATCTCTAAAGTGCCAGAAGGTCACGACAACTGGTTCAAGGAGTTATTTCAAGGACCAGCCCCCACTCAATACACCATCGATGTTGGTGAAAGCTCAATCGACAAAAGGGGGAGTCGTGAAGCAATTCTGTGCTGGCACTATGACTCCGAGAAGAAGCTGTTTGCTGTAATCCGTGATGGCTACAGTCCAGTGTAATATTACAGAACACGAACCCAATTTCACTCCTGGACTGAACCTGAGATTAGAAGCCTGTTGAGAGCTCCATACATAAACAGATGGAACAGCACTGAAGGAGATCTAGTTCGGAACAACCTGATGAGCCACTTGGCAGAAAATTTTGTGAACTTCGATCTAAAGCAGGTAAGATAGGTTGAAACTGGAACTGACCCAGTAACTGGTGATCGAATAGGTGAAGCGAGGCGACCACCCACCAAACGCACAAGAGTAATAAACTTGTTGGATGAAATTTAAGATGGCACCTTAGTCAAAAACTTTGACTGTTGGTTTTATGATCCAACGACGCATGAAGCGGTGGTGCTTTGCAAGAAGATGAGACAGTTTTGCTTCTACGATCCGGTTGACCTGCTTAGGTTTGGTGAAAAAGATATCAAGCTCCTCGCCTCCCAACCAATTCTCGGTGATGAAAATGACCTTGAGAATGCTATACGGGTGGGGATCTTCCATGGAACAGCAAACCGGATTGTAGCAAATGAGTGGTGGTCAAGCAATGTGCAGAATACGTTCATATTTGATTTGCTGCTGCCGTAGGCGGTCTAATGGTTCATGCCTAGGAGAAGATTGTTGGGCTATATTTTAGAGGCATGAACATTAGTTCATTAGGCTTGTGGTTTAGGCTAAATATTCACGATTTGGGCCATGTGGGCCGGCTTTAGAGAGTTTACGATTTGGGCCTTTGGGTTTATGATCCATTTTAGGGCTTTGTAATGGGTGATATATAAACCCTTGTTGTTTATGATTCGATAGCTTTTTGGATTACGATTTTCTCTCAATCCCTTGTATATGATCAGATTCAATTTGCTCAAGAAAGTGTTTGTGTTTCATTCAAGATTTGATCTTTATTGTTTATCAAGTCTCTTTCATCTACTTTCTTCTCGAATCAATCACTTACGAGGATTCCGCACTCGTTTGTGATATCAATATCGTGTCTTGGTAGATTTTCTGGACCTACAGAGAGATAGGGAGAGAGGGAGAGAGAGAGACAGAGACAGAGGGGGAGGGAGGGAGAGAGAGGGGGAGGGAGAGAAGGAGAGAGAGGGAGAGAGGGAGAAAGAGAGAGAGAGGGAGAGAGGGAGAGAGGGAGAAAGAGAGAGAGAGAGAGAGAGAGAAAGAGGGAGAGAGGGAGGGAGGGAGAGAGGGAGAAAGGGAGATAAGGAGAGGGAAAGAGGGAGAGAGAGAGAAAGAGAGAGAGAGAGATAGAGAGAGAGAGGGAGAGAGAGAGATGGAGAGAGGGAGAGAGGGAGAGAGGGAGGGAGGGAGAGAGGGAGGGAGGGAGAGAAGGAGAGAGAGAAAGAAAGAAAAAGAGAGAGAGAGAGAGGGGGAGGGAGAGAGTGAGAGAGGGAGAGGAAGGGAGAGATGGAGAGAGGGAGAGAGGGAGAGAGCGGGGGAGAGAGGGGGGAGAGAGAGAGGGAGAGGGAGATAGGGAGAGAGGGAGAGAGGGAGAGAGGGAGAGAGGGAGAGAGGGGGGAGAAGGAGAGAGGGAGAGAGGGAGAGAGGGAGAGAGGGGGAGAGAGAGAGAGAGAGAGAGAGAGAGAGAGAGAGAGAGGGAGAGAGAGAGAGAAGACTCCGGTTGGTAGGATGTTTGTTGGAATCCTACCGACCAGCTCAACCTACTGTTCTGCATGCCCTACAAAGACATTTCCCATCTGAAAACCTCTTTTCTAATAACAAATTCCCAAACAACTCTAGCAGTGCTACTTTGTGGAGGAAGTTTAGTCCCCTTGGAGCCATGAGGGGCGCCTATGTTCCTGCTCAAAAAGATAGCAGACGTAACATATATGGTTTCATCCATTTTACTGATATGAAAAATACGGGTGCGATGGTGGAAAGACTCACCGGAGTTAATTTCGATGGAGTAAGAATCGTCACCGTGCTTGCTAAATCCAAAAAACCTCCTCCTACACAACGCTACAACCCTAACCCCGTTACACAACCTGGTTTTGTCTTACTCCGTCGCCCGAACGAACGCTTAAACCCTCTGATAAACCAACAAAACCTTGCCCCGTCAATAATAATCGCACTCACATCCTTTCCTCCTCCAAACCGTTATGTACCTTCAGCCCAACAACATCTGAGCATTTTACAACATCAACAGCCACCTCCTACACCCCAGTGAATCCCTAAACATAACGATAATGCACCTAGCCGTCACACCAACATCCACACATCTTCTTTCACAACCTTGAAACCCAAAGAGGTCAGGATTCCTTCAGCCCCTCCTCTTCTCACTGCGAGTTGCTAGATTGCAATATTGATGTTCCTAACATGGATCCAAATGAGTATTTTGCAACTAGGGACATTAGAACTGATGTTGAAGCTCACATCACACCTGATTGTGTGTATAAGCATAGGTGGCTCCACTGGCTTTCAAAAAAGATAGAAATTTTCATCTATCAGACCGCCCTAAACCATATACCCACAAAGACAGAGTTGATGAAACGTGGCGTTCCCTTCCTAACACGGTTTGTTCTTGGCTTCGCATACCTGGGATGCAATCTCCTCGTGGTGCCGATTTAAGTTTAAAACAGACGGGTTTGTGACTGAATTCCTTGATCTACATCTGGGTGCTTGCTTATCTTCTAAAGCTCAGAACTATCTTTGGACTATTGCTTCTTGCACCATCTGGTATTTATGGCTTGCTAGGAACGCCAAGGAATTTCGACTTCGCAACATGGTCTCGAGACTGGTCGCGGAGGAAGTTAAGTCCCCCGCTTTCTATGCATTAGTTAAAATAATATAAATGTTAAAAAAAATGCAATGCATTAGTTAAAATTATTTTTTTGTATAACAAATTATAAAATCATAATCATATGTCTGGTATATAGCTTCACACATAGATCATCACGCTGATATGATGTCCCTTGTCAATTTTCAGCATAGCCTTGAAACCCAAGTTCTACTAAAGTTTATCAAAGTAGATCAATTCATCGATGCCATATCTTTATTGTGATTGATGTCATATAAGTATTTTACCAGCTATATATCCATAGAACTCACACCAACCCATTATTATATCAGTCGTCTTTGGAAGCGAGGCAACAATCTTTCTATGTTTTCCAATCTAAAGAAGTTTCACCGGCCATGTTAGAGTAAATTTTGAGGCCTCAAAAACGACCTAAAATAATAGTTTCATATCTACAATGAAATCTAGAGTTACTAGCATAAGTTTAACCTTCATATGATTCTGACCCGTCCAACCCGACCCGCCCATTTTGCCGACTAACAAGCAACTTACACCCTAAGGAGCATATACCTAACTACCCATTTTAGGAAATGTGTACACAACATTCATTTGTAAAGCAGGATGAAGAGATTAATAATGAGGACATATTACAGACTTTAACACATACAAGACCAATCCAAACATCTATGCAAAATACATTACTGACCCCCCACCCCACCCACCAATACACACACACACTTGCACATAATGGAACCAAACCCAAGCAAACTAAACCATATCATCCCTACCAATCATCAACAAGTAGAATAAGTATGTCCAAAACACTGGCAAGGGTACCCCTGTCTTCATGGCTTTCTAAATCAAATTTTCAAACAATCTATAACCATGGGCACCTAAATTGGCAACTTCACAAGGCATGGATATAATAAAGACTTTGACCAAACCCCCTTATTCATATCTTATCAAGCTTCTCTGCTTTGACCACAGGATTAGCCTTGGCTATGGCATCACGACCAGCACTCCGGTAGTCAAAAGGGCACTCGTGTTTCTCAGAGTAACGGTGAGCAGAGCAGAAAAGATTACCACATTTGCAATTGAAGCCTGTTAAACCAACCCGCTTACGACAGGTGGAGCATCTGTTGGGGCCCACTTTCACCTCAGGGACTTGACTTGAGGACGAGTCGTCAGAATGGGCTTGAACTGGAACCACATTCAGCTCCACTGGTGCTGCTGCTGGTTGAGCAGTCTTTGTGACATCAGTAGCCACCATGTTGTCACCCCCGGAACCACCATTCATGATGTCATCAAAAGATGAAGCTGCAAGTTTGGCATTTTCCTGCTTTAGTATCATCTCTTTGTGGCATTTGGAACACATGTTCATGGTAGCTGCACTCCCGAAAAACCCACAGCTGTTGATGCAAAGGATAGGGCCTTCTGGAGCCGATGTCTCTTTCGTAGATTCCATCAGTCAGATTATTCTGCAAAAGAACAACTGGTCATGAGAATAGAAATCATTATTATTGATCCTTTTAACATGTGAAGGCGGATTGAAAATTGAAATGGGTTTAATTTTAAAAACCTTCGTTAAAAGCCAATTTAGGAGGTGTTTGGACTGCATTTTGAAGTGATTATGCAAAAAGAAACAGTCAGAAATCGGATAATCAACTGTAACGAAACGAGCTACAAGAGACAATTTGGATGTACTTGTGTAAAATAACCATAAGCCAATCAGTTTTGGATAAAACCATTCTGATTAGTTGGCCCTACAATAATCAGATGATTAAGATAAATTTGACCCCATCCAAACACTCAATAATGCTATCAGTAATTTGGATACAGAATAAGTTTGCAAACAAAATTGCCCCCACCCGAACATTGTAAAGTCAGCATCTGTGATTTTAAAATGCATTAACCAGGTGATCAGTTTGCAAACGCAGCCCCACAGGTCCCCTGACAGTGTACCATTTACAAGCACTGTAAGGGATTAACAATTAAGGTCACAACCAGAAATTCGGAGTGAGATCTCTACGCTGCCAGATAACATTCTAGTTTCTACGGAGTTGAGGAGTGTCAAATGTCAAGTAACTAAATACCATATATAAGCATAATAGCTGACCTAATTGGGTAGCTATATATCCACTTTGTAATCTATGCATTTGTATCTAATAGAGAGGAGAATAAACAAGAAGACACGTGTGTACCAAGAACTCTGAGAAACAATAGAATTTTTTTTTGCTTTGTTAAAAAACATGACCTTTATCCTTCTTGCTCTTGTAACAAAGGTCATAACTTGTAGCAAAGCCAAAAAAAAATAAAAAATAAAAATATATCTAGTTTGAGTCACGGAGTTCCATGAGTTGGAACAATAAGATATTCATCCTGGTTTATTAACATTATTTTTCAACCACATTCAAGCATAGATACATCGGAAACATGCAAACGATGTAGCTCCCTCTCTCCGTCAATGGTGTCAAGAATGCTCAAAATGAATCGAACACATTGTTTTGTGAATAGTAGTTTACTCAAACTTTAGAATGGCATAGCTTTGTTACGAAAAGCTTTAGTTCTAGATAGTCAAAGTCGCAAAGGTTTAACGGTAGGCTAGGCACAGAAAGAGCACATACCCAAAACAAATAAAGTATTAAAGCGCAAAAATAATAAAAGTAAAACACACACACACACACACATATATGTGTTTGTGTGTGTGTAATAGGCATAGAACAGCAATACTGCTACACAAATATAAGAAAAACTTGCAATTAAAATCATCTGATTAATATCAAATGGTTGGAAAACTATATAAAATCACCCAATAAACAAAAAACATTAATATAGGAAAATAATGACAGAAATCTAGGTTATCCAAAGAACGAACTATTTTTTATTATATGAATTTTAACCAACTAAATACTGATAATGTGAATAAGTCGAAACGAAGAAAAAAAAAAGTTCAAAGGAGAAAGAAGTCCACACAAAAGAAAAAAAAGTAGAAGCAGAAGCTTAAAAGAAAGAAGCAAAGAACCACCAACTTGGAATACCAGGGGAGGCTTGCCTCCTCTCAAATTACCCCACCTGCGCCTAATGAAAGAGGTGCACCTTGTGAATGTTTGAGACACCTAGGCCTTGTCTGACCGCCTAGATGCCCGCCTGCTTGTTTTTAACTACATATCTTTAGTTAAACAACCTTAATTACTCACTAAACAAAGAAAGAAGATTAGAAAATATCAAGCCAAGAACAGAACAAGCATGTGACAATCCCAGCAATGGAAACAAAGTAATCGGGATAAATTTTTGTACACATATCATAACAACTTCTTGTAAACAAATTGACCGTATATGGTGAATCTTATCTTTAGTTCGTTTATGACAGCATCTTGAACGAGTAGGTATATAGGTTCTATCTAGGCAATACTACCCTCAATTACTTCCATACCAAGGGATGGGTTCCAATAAAAACTAACCAAAACTCTGAATTTGAAACATCTAAGTTTAAGATGTTACAAAATTCACAACCTTATATTCTATCCAAGTTTTTTATACGGTTTATAAGCATTTTCCATTGAAAAAGGTCAACAAAGTAGTAGTAAATGCATCTTGCTTGCACAAATGAAGAAAAATTGTGAATTTATCATTTCTAATTCTTCAAAATCACCAAACCCTTAAACGGAGATGATTTTTTTTTACAAGATTGTGAATTTATCAACCTATATGATTCAAATTTATCAACCTATATGATTCAAACGGAGATGATTTTTTTTTTACAAGATTATGTACAGTTCTTATACATATATGAGTTCTTATTTGATCCCGATTCTCCCTACAAATCCATCTATTTTATTAACAATTTTTATAAACTACTGAGAGAAAGAAAAACCATGAAAAATACAAAAACAAAAGAAAAGCAATACCGCATCAAAGATATAATCTAGAAAGAACACAATATAAAACCTTTCTAAATTACGCCATGAAAACGAGGTGCACAGGTAGCATACACATTTCAAGACGCCCCGTACATAAACACATGCCAAAATCAGAATAGAAAATGATCAATTAGGCGAAACTGAATGAAACCCTAATTATCGCCAAACTAATCAAAAATTGTTCCGAAATTCAAACCAACAACCAAACATCGATGGATAACAACGATCTATACTGCAACATTTATAAAAACACACGATATATAAAAAAAAAATAAATAAATAAATAAAAACTGCATCGATCTCCATGGCGAGTTCATCCAACAAAATTGAATAATATGGGAAAAGGAGATCACTTTACCTGTAATTGAGTAAATTAAAGCGATAGATGGTTGAAGAAACCGAGATATTCGATGAGAAGATTGATTTTGGTTTTGGGGGTGGGGCGATGAAATTATTGTGATCGCCTCGCAGTCGTTCTCGACGTATTTAAGAATTGCTTTCCTGGTGAGGCCCAAATTTGCCTTCTCCTCACCACTAATTTATTACGATTTTGCCATTCCCTTCTTTTATGTCTTAAGATTTATTGCTAATTTTAAATTGAAATGAGATAATTACCAAAGGGGGTTTTGTTTTACCAATAATCCATGACATTTTATATGGAGGTCGTGGTTTTGTACTTTTCGTTCTTATCCAAACTTAATAAATTTAGCTTGTTTGTTGGTTGGGGATATGTTTTACCGTATTGTCTTGACGTTTTTTTTTCTTTCAAAACACAATGAATTTAATGTATAAGTTGGTGGTGTAATAGGTACATTTGTGTAAGGTAACTTTTAGGAATTAGGCTTAATACTCTAACGTCATTACTTAGTTTTTTGTATTTATATTTTCTTTACGTAACGTTATGACAATGTAACTGTTTTGTATACCCGCTTAATCTTGTGGCAAAGCGTGGGTAGCAAATCTAGTTAAATCTATAATAGAAGTAAAAATCCTAATCAAATTTAAGATTTTCACTTTAACTTTTCAGATTCCACCGCCTTATCATTTTGACGCCTCGAATTCTTCAAATCTCTTTATTTTTCATTCTTTATTTCTTTATTGTTTCAATTCATTGGATGTTGATCATGTCTAAACATGACGTGTCGTGTAGCACGCTTAGTTAATCATATTGTGTTTGTGTCTAGTATCATGCTACTCGAGTCGTGTTGTGTCTTAGCCGTACAATTTAGACCTGTTTTGTTAGCTTTATGTTAAAGGTTGTAAGAGGAAAATCAAAAGAATTGCAGGAAAGCAAAAACTTTAAGCAGCTTTGATGGCTTTTATGTGTATTCTTTGATGGCTTGTCTGCTATTTCGCACTACTAAACAACACGTATATAAAAATGAGTGTGTCATAAAAAATAAGCGTATCATAACGAAACGTAAAAAAATTGTTAAGAGCGAGCCATAAATGTCATAACCTTGTTGCTTTGAAAAAGGAAAACAAATATAGAGTCTAAATATTAAGTTTGCTTAAATGTGAGGGGCGAATGTTGTAACTTGTTTCTATATTGAATTTAGAATCGTTGAATCACACGTACTAGTAGGTGTTTAAAGTACTTCTAACTTTTGATGTGAAGTGAACAATGTCTCTTAGGAGAGCAGGAACATCCAGAAGAACTATATATGCAATAGATCTCTTTATTTAGAGTTTCTATAAGGCCATGTGATAGGTTGAATTTGAGACCAATCTCAATCTCCAAAGAATAATAAGGAGGAAGAAGGCATTTGTTATTTCAATCGCTGCTTACAAACGAAAACTAACTTCCTCTTTTAAAGGGGGTTTACACACAGGGAAAGTAGAAAATCAAGCATGCAAAAAAAATGAAATAAAAATAAATAAAAGATCTTGACTAGCCTTCTCTTCTCACGTCCGGCTGTGATCACCACCGAAATTGAAGGAAACCAGAATTCAATTGCTAATTTATTTGACCAACTTTGATAACAATCTTATTCCTTGATTGGCTCCCTTAAACGTTCAAACGATCGGGTTTGTGGGTGACCCATTTGGGTCTGTCGCTGTTATGATTGGATCAACCGATGAACTTTGCACGTGCTCGCTTGCATGGTTCGTATCAGCAGTCCAGTCTTGGAGGACAACCTTGTCCATATAGCAGGTTGTAGACTCGGGTTCTTGTAACATCTCTGACAGAAGTGGTGTGTAGTCGGGCTTTTCGGTACCAGCAAGGATGACTCCCAAGGGGACCGTCTATGAAGAAACAAATATAGTGTGTAATTTATGTTATTTACTCGTAGGAGCTTATGGTCAAAGTGTCGTTGCGCTCTAATACGTTGTAATAAACCAACATGAGAACAACCCACGCACCAAATCATTTCATTGAATAAAAATATGTTATAAGGAGTAATGGTTTGTTTCCTTCCATGCAGTGCTCTTGAGCGTACGCATTTAGTCGAAACCAAAACCAAGTCCCTATGTGGCAACTCGATGGCAATGTGAGGCGATGGCGTGGATGCGGTGTTGCAATGGTGGCTGGTGGCGCTCCAGTGATGACAGTCGATGGCTGATATGCATAGAGCTCTGGACTGAGATTTTGAGAGAGTGATTAGGGTTATCACTTATTGTCACACCCCTAAATTTCCACTAACGCAGTATAACCGTGTGGGGTGTGATCCAGACCAAGTCTTTAGTTATAACAAGCCATAATGAACGGTAAAACAATCTTATATTGCATTCATAGAGTTTACATTGTAATACAGCGAAAACATTCAAAAGTCTACAGAGTTGTTGTTTAGCACTAGTAGGTAATAAAAGTGTTTGAAATGCATTTCCCAAAATCTTTTACAAAAATGAGTATTGCCAAGGCCCGTGCCTCCAAGATCCTCCAAGCGTCCTAAAAAGTATTCAACAATCAAGTGTCAGCAAAAGCTGGTGAGTTCACAAAAGCAGTCTACACTTCACTGTGTAGACCAAGAACGTATACGAATAATGAAAGACTAGTTTGTAAGTTACAAGTAATATCCATATCGTTAGGTAGCTAGCCTATGCTTATGTTCACATGAATATTCGCAACCGAAGCTGACTATGCGTCATAGGTCTTAACCTGTGCGGTTTGCCTTCCCCTATGTCTTTTCAGATCACGGTAGTTTTAGGCTAATATTGTTCTCAGTCCGACCGTCAGTCGGGATGGTGCATCAGGTGCACCGCCGAGCGGGGGTGTCAATCCCTAGTAGTACTACTCAACGTTACCTCGCTATTCATTATTAACGACCCGAGAAAGTAAGGACTTTTTGTAATATAAAGTGCATTCAGTGAAACAAGTGATATGTACTGGATAATTACTTAAACAAACAAAATACCTTTGTCTATGCATTGCCATCCTTTACCGTATGCAACTAGTTGTGTGTTATCATCCTCAACCGAATATAACTAAATGAAGTAGTAAAACTCACCTTAGGGTGCACTGGTACTCAACACTTGACTTTAAAGTTGGTTATGAGTGACTTATTTTAATGAATACGGTCTAACCAAATTAGAGGTTGTCGCTAGGACGAATTGCTTATCAATAAACAATTATGTTATCAAGCATTCACCTTGGTCTTAACACTTAAACACAAGTCCTAAACTTGTAAGAAACATAGATGCACAATTCCAATTTAACATGCATAAACACAAAGCTTACAAGTCAAACGCAAAACACACATCTGGTGACATGCATAATTTTCTCCACACTTAGAGTTCGCCTCTCAAATTTCACATGCATAAACTTTATAATATTATGAACATGTTGCAAAAAGAATCAACCCAAAATGTTAAGTATTGAGGAAGTTATGCGCGTCGGGAGTTGGCAAAAATCAGCTTTGTTGCCATTAACACACCATTTGTTGATACGCATAATTTGCTACACAATTGGAGTTAGTTTCTAAAATTTTACAGGCATATACTTCCCAACATTAGAAACATGTTGCAAAAAGAATCCACTCAAAAGGTTTAGTATCGAGTGAGTTATGTACGTTGGAAGTTGGCAAAAATTCAGCTTTGGTGCTGTTTTGGAAAACTGGAAAAGTGATCTTATATTTTGCATAACTCGGTCAAAACTTGTTGTTACCAAAATTCTAGATCTCAATATTACCCCCTATTAACAATTGCATTGGCCTCAAATAGTGTTTTCCGTCAAGGTACAACTCTCCAAGCGCTAGGTACAGCTCTTTTATGCAGCCATTTTAACGATGCAAAGATTTCTGCCTGATTTGTTGCAGTAGGCACTTCACGCCGTTAGGCTTCCGTTTGGGCCAACTGGATATTTGGTTTAGTTTGGTTGGGCCAGAGAAAAGGTAACTGGATAGCCAGAGAAAGCCAGAGAAAAGGTACGCGTACGGTGAACTTCGTTACTTCATCGTTAACCGATAACTCGCCGATTAAGAAATCAAGTACTCCTCAAGTACTCATTGAAACCCTAAATCAGTACTTTCACCTTCATCGTTAACCGAATCAGTACCTTCACCTTCAGCCATGTCTCGATCTGCCATTTCCTGCTGGTATCTTTGGGCGCAAGGTTTACTGTTCTCATGTCTTTCTACTGCATTTTGGATCTACTTAAAGGACGTGCACCACACCATTTTCCTCCACGCTGCTCCCCGAGTTCTTCAATCGGTATGTATGCTTGCTGTTGGATTTAATCTAGTGTAGGGATATGATCACGTATTAATAAGCGTATGTCCGGAAAGTATTTAAGCCTACGGGGTTACACGTCTCGACACTAATGTAGTTGTATTAATTAATTAGTTAATTAATATTTATCACGAACATTTAACGAGGTTTCGTTAAAAACTGACAGTTAATTGTTAACGGGGGTGTTAGTTGTAATTAGAGAGAGTTGTAATTGGATTACAATTGAGAGAAGGTTTTGAGATAGGCCTTAGGGCCGAAAATCGTAAAGCCCCTATCCAAAACCCTAACTTGTTTATCAAGTTTGTAAAACCTATAAATAGACCCTCTGGGTTTAAGGTTTAGTTGCTGCATTTATCTGATAAAAGTGCAAACCCTAATCTCTCTTTTTCTCTCTAATTTTCGACAACAAGAAAGAACCCTAGGGGTTTCGATTTCTTGTGTGGTTCGACTAAGTCATCTTCATCAAGAGGAGTTCGTGATCAGTACTAGCATACGTACATCGGTGTGTCGTGTGTACGATCGTAGAGGGATTTACTTCAAATCCTAAAGGTTCCTCTCTTGCCGAGCTAAAAAGGTACACGTTCTTTAACCGGTTAGTTAGATTAATTCATAGGAACAATATCCGCTGCGTACTCATGTTTTTGATAATTAGTTATATAACCCAACAGTGGTATCACGAGCCACCTATGATTTCAATTAATTACCGGGGAATAAAACTTGGAAGGGGGGTAACCAAATCAAGATTCTAGCTTTTCGATCCACTTCAAATCGTGTTTTACAATTAGAAAAGGTTTCGCAATTGGTAAAAACGAAAAACACTTATCCTGATCGAAAACCGGTTCTCGACCCGTGGCTTGGTTCCCAAAACGAAGACCGGATATCGACCCGTCGCTGCTTTCCGATCGGAAACCCTTGTTTTCCGATCGAAAACCACATTTTTCGATCCAAAATCCTTGTTCTCGATCGTAAATATGCTTCCGATCGAGTTCAATTCGTAAACTGTTTACGGCCCGGTCGAAAAGTACCGATCGGAAACCTTGTTTCCGGATCGTAAACCCCATTCCGATCGGAAACCCTGTTTTCCGATCGGAAACCCATGTTGGATCGGAAACCAGTGTTTCGATCGTAAACCATAACCGAAAAGTGATGTTCTCGATCGGAAACCCTGATTCCGATCAAAAACTATATAATGGATCGAAAACCTCTAGCCGAATCGGAAACCCTAATTTTAGGTCCAAAATTCGATTCTTGTGATCTAAAATTAAGAACCCAAGTTTTTGTTATTTGATAATCAACATGTTGTACCTTTATTTAAAATGTTAAAAAGAAGTAAAAACCATAAAGTTTCATGCAAATCGTTTATGGTTATTACTTATATCGAAGAGGATTAAAATTAAAATTATATTAGATAATTAGAAACCCTAAGATTATGTGATTATTGTGATAATTGTGACATAATAAAAGGTTTTAAATGCAAATTTGTTTTATGAAAATCGAAATTTGCTTAAATAACTATTGAAATATGATTTTGTTTATAAAATAAAATTTGTGTCCTAAAACTCAAAAGAAACACCGGCTCACCCATTTGAACACACTCTAAGAGAGGTATAAGTCGGGTCGCCATGCTTCCCTAAAGCGGGTAGGTTTTTAATTGCAGAGTGCAAACCTCACCCCTACGCTTCTTTGTGTGTTGCAAATGGAGCTACCGAGCTCTTTTGATTTGGAAGACAAACTAAGAATTTTATAAACACATTATGTGGTGAAGGTGTGCATGAACCTTCACACATAACTTTTTTGATCACACATCAAAATTGTTTTGACCCAAACCAAACTTAAGTCTTTGCCATCCACCTTGAAAAGGACTCTTGTGGATGTCATCTTACTCATTGGTACACAATGGTAAAATGGCATTTACATGGCAAATTCCCACTCATTGGTACACAATGGTGGACAATTTGTGCATTCTTAGTTGGACGACTTAAAGCGAGCTAGGCGGTGAGACCCTTGGCCCGTGGCAAAAGATGGGATGAAACATGACTACAAATTACTTGGTGCAAGATTCACAAGTATTATTTGTAGGTCCCATAAAATCTAGGAATTGTACTTGGAGTACAATTTGTAACATCCCACATTGGTGGGGAGGAGAACTAAGCATGCCTTTATAAGGGTGTGGATACCTCCCCCACCAAGACGCATTTTAAAACCGTGAGGGGCGGATGTCTGAGGGCATGTCGGCTGCCAAAGCGGACAATATCTTGGTTGCGACGGGTCTGGGCTGTTACAGATGGTATCAGAGCCGGTCGTCGGCCAGTGTGCCAGCGAGGACGCTGGTCCCCTAAGGGGGGAGGATTGTAACATCCCACATTGGTGGGGAGGAGAACTAAGCATGCCTTTATAAGGGTGTGGATACCTCCCCCACCAAGACGCGTTTTAAAACCGTGAGGGGCGGATGTCTGAGGGTATGCCGGCTGCCAAAGCGGACAATATCTTGGTTGCGACGGGTCTGGGCTGTTACACAATTATTGATCGTCACTTACCTTTTGAGTGCATCATTTCTAGCAGATCAACTGATGAAATGATGGCATGTCGATTGGATCCTAGCCATAATAAACTTAATTGTTTAAAGTGTTTAAACATTGGGTAATTAAATTTATTAAGGAAAAGATTATCGAAAATACTGATTTTTGAACTTAATCTGTTTTGTAGATGGCAACAAACCCTCCTCAAAACAATGTTGGTCATGCTTTTCGTCAAATGTTTGAAAGAGAAAAGCTGAATGGATCTAACTTCAGTGACTGGTACCGTCAACTGAGGATTGTCCTTAGAGTTGAACGGAGAACGATGTCCTTGATAATCATTGGCCGACCGAGCCAGCTGCTAATGCTTTTGATCAAGAGAAAGCGTTCTACAATGCAGAGTATAGCAGATACGATGAGGTTGCTTGCATGATGATCTCGAGTATGACTCCCGATCTTCAGAAGCAATACGAATTTCATACACCTTGTGATATGATCAAAGAGCTAAAGAAGATGTATGAAAAACAAGCTGGTGTTGAATTGTTTGACCTAGTTGTGGAACTCCACGACTTGAAGCTTGAAACTGGTAAATCGGTCAGTAGTCATGTGCTCAAGATGAAGAGCTACTTTGACAAATTGGAATCGCTCAATTATGGGTATAATCAGGCTGTGACAGTTGGCATGATCCTCAAATCTCTTACGAAGGATTTTGAGGGTTTTGTGCGCAACTACAACATGCATAGTATGACTAAAACTATACCTGAGCTTGATGCTATGCTTGTCGAGTATGAAAAAGCAATTCCTAAAAAGGCCACTGAAACACCCCAAGTTCTTATGATCAAGGGGGGAAAGATCCAAAAGGCTAAACGACCGCAAAAGGCGAAGGGCAAGAATGATGGTAAAGGAAAAGGCAAGGCAGTTGCGCTTGTTCCTAAAACCAAGCAAACCCCTCTGGCCGCAAAAGAGTATCCGGCTAAAGACCAGATCTGTCACCATTGTGGTGAAGTTGGACACTGGAAGAGGAACTGTCCTACCTATCTAGCTGAGTTGATGAAGAAGAGAAAGAATACTAGTGGGGCTAGTACTTCAGGTATCTTCATGATGCTTGGCATCTTATACATAAAATATATAAATAAAATCCCTTCATTTAATTGGTTTTTAATTAAGAATTATTAAGTTTTGGTGCTTAAATGTTTATATTTGAATATTAGATGATTTGTTGGATCTTTGGTTATTATTTGATAAATATTTAAAGTTCACATTTAATTTGCTTTTTAATTGAGAAAACTTTGCAAGTTAGAATTTTAATTAAGAAATTATAAAAGATATGGTGCTTAATTGTTTTTATTTGTGAATTTTAGGTGTTTAGTGTGGGCGTGATGAATTTAGAAGAATTTTGGAAAAATCGAGAGCGGAAACGGAGTTCGGAAGCAAAAGTTATGAAAGAAAAATAAAACCTATTATTTGTTTTGCTGCATCAGCCCAAGCAGCATTCACCAGTGCAACCCAGTCTCTTTGTCAGCCCAGGCCCAGTCCGCCGGCCCAACAGCATTAAGCAGAAGCCCAGCAGCACACCCAGCGCTAATAAAAAAAATAAGATGGAGGACACGGGGGTCGAACCCGTGACCTCTTGGTCCTCAGGCGGAGCACAAACCATTGGCACAGAAACTCTTACTGATTTTAATCCCGTTTCAGTCCCTTTTATTTTGTCCAGAGCAGCCCAGTTTCTCGGCCCAGACCACCTGATGCTTCACAGACGCGATTTTCAGCCTATAAAAATGATTCCAGCCGCATTTCTTTCATTCGGGGACTTCGAAAAAACCCTAAAAATACCCCTAAACACATTGGAATCATCTTGGAAGGAAAAAGGGTCAAGATCAAGGCTTTTTAAGAAGAAATTTGAAGATTTTAGCTCTCGTGGGTCGGATCTTTAAGTCGGTTCTTCATCGTTTAGCTTTTTGATCTGGTTCTTCATCATGGTCAGTCCCAAGATTCGATTTTTATTGTTATTAAACATGTATCTTGGCTGATTCATCTTTGTATCACTTAGATTAGACGAATTTAGGCTCGCTTGACCCATTTCGGGTGACTTTTTGCTATGAACACGTGAAAATTGCTTGGATGATGATTTGGAATTATTTATGATGATTTTGTATGCTGATTTGGTTTTGATTAATGATGGATCATGTGGATTAATTGCCATATTTAGTAGAACTACTAGTATGTGTTGTTTTATTTATTGTTAAACGGTTGACTTTTATTGGTCAAACGTTTGATGCTTGATAGGAGAACTCCTACTTGATGGTTTATCATTGGTTTGGGGCTGATTTAGTTAATATCTATATGAGATAGGTTTGACCGAACCATTTCATAGGCTAGAAGCTTGTTTTACATCGTTTAATAGGATAGATTGCTTGTGAACATAAGATTCAATGCTATTTATTCATGTTTAGCGGTTTTTAGGTCATAAGTGTTTGGAATCATCATCGTTGCATGGTATAGGCACTATATTGAGAGACCTCTCCCGTAGCTTTCTATTTCATGTAGGATTAGTTTACTTTGATCGAAGTAGCTAGTCCGTTAGGCAGTTTTCACAGTTTTACTATCCGTGCTTCATTTAGGATTTCCGGATTATTCGGGATGTGTCTATAGTCCTAGGTAGTCCAGTTTTCCACATTAGACGATAGTGTTCATGGTATTAGTCATCCGAGGGTCCGAGCGAGTCTAGAGGAGTCGAGTCTAGGTGATGCATCCCTTTTTTGGATTTTCCACCATTTTATCCGGTTGTTAGCTGTTTTTGTCGGTTTTATTTTTATAGAGTAGTTATCATTATTAGTTCACCAAATCATTTCATCGGTTAAATATTAGCGACGATTCGGTATCGGGAGATTGTCATCGCGTCCACGGATTGATATCCGGTTCTTACCAGTATTGTACTACATACGACGGGTGCACTGCCCTGGTGTGTAGTTTGGTCTCTTGGTATTTACCCTTTAAAACTTGACCAGATTTTTATATATCCAAATTTTACGCATCAAGTTTTTGGCGCCGTTGCCGGGGACGCGTCAGATTCCGAGAAATATCCGAGCTAGTAGTTTAACCACTTGTTTGCTTTATCTATTTACTTGTTTTCTTTGCGTATTTTAGCTGTTAGTTAGTTTTTATTATTCTGTGTTTCCTTTTCGTGTTAGTTAGACTTTTAGGTTAGTTTCTTTCCATTTTCTATTTCTGTTTCATCGTTTCTATCGCAATTTTGTCTGTTTATGCGCATACGTCGCCGACAGAGCCGATTTTCACCGTTATGTGAGCCAGAAATAGTTTTCCATCATCTTCGGCACGTGGAGGGCGCATTACCAGTGCCGATGGCCGCACCTGCAGATCAGAGGCGCACGCTTGCAGACTACGCCCGTCCCAACATCGACGGGACGTTGCCGAGTGTTATTCGTCCGCCGGTGGACGTGAATAACTTCCAGATTCAGCGTCAGGTCATCACTCTGATTATGGACTATGTTCAGTTTGACGGGTTACCTAATGATGACCCGATGACCCACATCGCGAACTTCCTTGAAATTTGCGACACTTTCAAACTTAAGGGGGTCCCTGCAGAGGCAATCCAGTTGCGATTATTCTCATTTTCTCTTCGCGGTGCAGCGAAGGCGTGGCTTCAGTCTCTCCCGCCTGGTTCCATCACGTCATGGGCTATTTTGACACAGAAATTCATTTCAAAGTATTTCCCTCCATCGAAGGTTGCTATTTTCAGAAACAAAATATATACCTTTCTTCAGGACGACACAGAGAGTTTATACGAGACGTGGGAGCGATTTAGAGAGTTATTGAGAAAATGTCCATCACATGGCATTGAGCTACACCAGCAGATACACATTTTCTACAGCGGTTTACATCCACTCACACGACATACGGTCGACACGTCAGCTGGTGGGACATTAAGTAGTAAAACGCCCGAAGAGGCGCAAGACTTACTTGAGGATCTTGCTTTAAACGATTATCAGTGGCCGAGCACGCAGAGTAAGCCGAACCAACAGAGAGGAGTACTCCAGGTTGACCCTATTACAGCTCTATCCATGCAGGTCGAGGCGTTATCGAAGAAAATAGCCAAAATGCAGGTGATGGAGCAGCAGGTGAAGTATTGTGAGCTGTGCTCAGGACCCCACGACATTACACGTTGTCCTATTGGGGGTAGCACCGATTCCCACGAGCAGTCTGATTTCATGTTCGACCAGGCCCACCCACCACCCAGCAATGCATATAATTACAATACGGGGTGGAGGCCTAACAGTTCTAATCCCGCAGGATTTCAGCAGATGCCGCCACCGAGGCAGCAGGGTTACTATAACCCCGAGGTTAGTAGACAGATCCCGATCGAGGATACGGGCATGAAGAATTTGACTAACATGATGGCGCAGCTGATACAACAAAATCAAAAATCAACTCTTGACATGCAGAAAGTGGCTCAACAGAATGATATGCGCTTTGTGAAAAATGAGCAGGATATTTATGTAGTTGCTAAAGAGATAGGAAACCTGAGAGCTCATATGCAAAATATGGAGAGGAACATGGGTCAACTTTCCAAATCGATTTCTGAGAGAAAACCGGGAGGATTGCCAGAAAACACAGAGACATATCCTAAGCAATACGTGAATGCAATCTTTTACCTGAATGGCAGTACCACTTCCGATCCAGAATCGATGTTCAGTGCTGAGCCAGTTAATGAGGAGAGTGATGAGGATAGATGAGGAGATTGAGATAGAGGTTCCTGGGCAGGTGCAACCGAGGCTAAGCCCAGCAAGTACAGCACGAATCGAGGAACCAGTAGTGGAAAAATATGTTCCCCGACCCTACATCCCTCATATTCCATATCCAGAGAGACTTAGGGATCAGCTTAGGGAAGAGCAGCAGGAGAAACATCACCAGGCCGTCGTTCATCATATTGGAATTAAAGATCACCCACCCGATCCACCTTCAGTTATTACCAAGTCGACTATATCATTGCAGGCCCCGCCAAAGAAGAAGTGTGGGGATGAAGCGAGCGTTAGGTTGAAGAAAAAGCCGCCTGATAAGACATTGAAGGCTTCAGGGAGTGATAGGCCGTGGGTGGTTGACGTGTACACCATGTACTTACGAGATCGACATATGGGAGTTGAGCCCCTATTTGAGGAGTGGCGTGTGCACGAGTCTGATGAGAGCATTTTTGGCAGTGAGGGAGGTCACATCCATGACCCCGGTTGACCTAACCACGGGGGCGAGTCCGGCTGACGACTCGTTAATAAATTTAGCGCTTGCGGGAGGCAACCCGATTGGTTGGTTACTTTCTTTTGTTTGATTTCATGCGTGTTTAGTTTGACTTTTAGTATTTTACTTTGTCTTTTAGTTAGTTTGTTTAATTTTGTTGCACTTTTATATTCCTTGTTCCGTTTGATACGTTTCTTCGAGTTTTGCAGGTTTTACCGAAGCATGCCACAGTTAGAATTGCTTGAATTATCATTTTGGCTATTGCTTCACGAGGTTGTAGGTAACGCGCAATTTGTGGACCGTCGGATACTCAATCTCCATTTCCACGGTCCGCAGATGTGCTTTCATGATTTAGATCAGGTTTGAATGATACGGGACCGTCACTTCATAAATGACAATCAACGGTCCGTATCTGGTTTGTTGGGCATGTGACTTTTGGTCAAAGTGGACCGTTCACTTCATAATTGACAAACAAACGGTCTATTTTGATCAAGTGTTACTTTTCTGTGGGTTGGTTTTTCATGTTGGTTGGTGATGCTGAGCATTTGGTTGCAAACTGGCATAGCAGTTCTTTTGATGCACACATTGTGAATCGTCTGGTACTCAATCTCCATTCCGGGCGGTTTGCATGTTTGTGTTGTAGGCTCTGTTGACTTTTGGTCAAATGTCGTCCGTTCACTTCATAATTCACAACAAACGGCCCGCATTTGATCAATCGTCCAAGAACTCAAATTTTCAAATATCTTTTAAAAGTGCCAAATTTTGCAATCCGATCGCTTCTGTTTCATTTTGGGTTTTGTTTTCTTCCAGATTCACCACAGGACCACCAAGTGCCTTGATTCACCGGTTTAGTTATTATCCGAGTTGTATTTTTCATTTTGCATTCATTTGATTGACACACAACTCGAGATATTTGTGCTTTATTGATTTATATTTGTGATTGATATGATTTGGTTGTGCTTGGATGATAGTTTGTTCTGACGAGACAGTTCTGGCACATGTTCGAGAGCTGTTTGATTGTGGAGGATTTTTGGCATTTATGGATTCAGCTCTGGCACCTGTTCAGTCAAAAGCTGGCTCGATTCTTTTTTTTCAGCATCCAAACACTGGCACATGACAGTGATAGGGGAGTATTTCAGTTCCCTTTTCCCTTTATTTTGTTTTGTTTAGCGTGCATTGGGGACAATGTACGAATTAAGTGTGGGGATGGGGGTAAATTGAACTGAAATTGCTTAAAATTGTGAAACAATTTCAAATTTTATCATCATATCCCCCTGTTTTTTGATGAAATTGAGATTTTTGCCCGTCTTATTGCTCATGGAAGTGGGCCCGTTGATGTAATTCGTGACGTTTTGCTCACCCGTGTATACGATGCATGTCTCTAGTCAAAACCTTTTATTCGAGTATCTTGAAAAAGTATTTCCAAGCAAGTGTTTTTCAAATAAAATCAATAAATGGAATGCTTTACTTAGTGAAACTTTCGGATGGGGGATTGATAGCTTGCATCATATCGATAGCCTTTATCCATCCGTTTTCGTGAGATATTTGAGCTTTTAATTGCATTATTTATTACATGATTGTTCTCACTTTCGTTTGGTTGAGTGTTATGCCATCATGCACTTTCATTTTAGAACTTGTGTTGTTTATACGCGTTGAGATCATGAACCTAGAATTGGGCATAGAAATGATAGAGGCACTAGGACTAAACCCTTTTGATTTAGCCTTTTTCTTTGATCTTATCATTTTTCCTACCCTAAAACATTATTCCTTAGAAAACCCGTTGAGCCTTTTTCCTTCTCGTTTGATTTTCCCACGTTTTGACCCATTTAGCCTTTTGGTTAGCCTTTAATTTGTTCTTAAACCCGTGTGAAGAATCCGGATTAGTTTAGGATTTTGTGTAGTATATTTTTGTTAGTTTCATCAAGTCATATTTAGTAAAAAAAAAAAAGTGATTAAGTGTGATTCTCCTAGTACTCAATCTCCATTCTAGGAATTCATACGAGATTGCAAAAAAAAAAAAAAAAAAAAGGAAAAAAAAAGAAAGAAAAAAATGCAAAAGAAAAAAAAAGAAAGAAAAAAATTACAAAAAATTATAGCTCATTATTGGAGGTCATAGACCTAAGATAAAGCTGAAAAATAGAGTTTTTCTTAGCTTATGTGTTCGGGTCAAAATTACCCGATTTTAGTTTATTTTTGTAAAAAGTTTGATAGTTTAGTTCTTTTGTTCCTAGTCCGGATTTCTAAGCACTTCGCCAATTTCACATTCCTATTTCATACCCCAAACCCTAGCCTAACATTACAACCCTTAATAAAGTCCTCTTGATTTATGTTCGGTTTTATGTTATTTGGTGGAGATGTGATTTCAATACAAGCTTATGACAATGGGGTGCATGTTTGGTCTTGAGTGATCCACTTAAATCGACGATCCACTTAATCGTCTATTCACTAAATAAAGCCGAGTTGAGTGATCATTGTGAGGGGTATGATGCTTGTTTGATTGAACCTTGATGTGTGTCAAGCTAGTAGGCATTTCCATGTTTTAAAAATAATTATCATAATTGCTTGTTGGATTATAAATCTTTTGAAAGTGTAAATCTTGAGATTTGGGGATGATTGTGGACTTGAGTAGTTGCATTGGGTTGGGTAGGATGTCATGTTTTCGATCGGCTTGTGAAAGTGTTGCATAAGATTTTGCTTGAGGCAAGCAAGCTTTAAGTGTGGGGATATTTGATGCTTGGCATCTTATACATAAAATATATAAATAAAATCCCTTCATTTAATTGGTTTTTAATTAAGAATTATTAAGTTTTGGTGCTTAAATGTTTATATTTGAATATTAGATGATTTGTTGGATCTTTGGTTATTATTTGATAAATATTTAAAGTTCACATTTAATTTGCTTTTTAATTGAGAAAACTTTGCAAGTTAGAATTTTAATTAAGAAATTATAAAAGATATGGTGCTTAATTGTTTTTATTTGTGAATTTTAGGTGTTTAGTGTGGGCGTGATGAATTTAGAAGAATTTTGGAAAAATCGAGAGCGGAAACGGAGTTCGGAAGCAAAAGTTATGAAAGAAAAATAAAATCTATTATTTGTTTTGCTGCATCAGCCCAAGCAGCATTCACCAGTGCAACCCAGTCTCTTTGTCAGCCTCTTTGTCAGCCCAGGCCCAGTCCGCCGGCCCAGCAGCATTAAGCAGAAGCCCAGCAGCACACCCAGCGCTAATAAAAAAAATAAGATGGAGGACACGGGGGTCGAACCCGTGACCTCTTGGTCCTCAGGCGGAGCACAAACCATTGGCACAGAAACTCTTACTGATTTTAATCCCGTTTCAGTCCCTTTTATTTTGTCCAGAGCAGCCCAGTTTCTCGGCCCAGACCACCTGATGCTTCACAGACGCGATTTTCAGCCTATAAAAATGATTCCAGCCGCATTTCTTTCATTCGGGGACTTCGAAAAAACCCTAAAAATACCCCTAAACACATTGGAATCATCTTGGAAGGAAAAAGGGTCAAGATCAAGGCTTTTTAAGAAGAAATTTGAAGATTTTAGCTCTCGTGGGTCGGATCTTTAAGTCGGTTCTTCATCGTTTAGCTTTTTGATCTGGTTCTTCATCATGGTCAGTCCCAAGATTCGATTTTTATTGTTATTAAACATGTATCTTGGCTGATTCATCTTTGTATCACTTAGATTAGACGAATTTAGGCTCGCTTGACCCGTTTCGGGTGACTTTTTGCTATGAACACGTGAAAATTGCTTGGATGATGATTTGGAATTATTTATGATGATTTTGTATGCTGATTTGGTTTTGATTAATGATGGATCATGTGGATTAATTGCCATATTTAGTAGAACTACTAGTATGTGTTGTTTTATTTATTGTTAAACGGTTGACTTTTATTGGTCAAACGTTTGATGCTTGATAGGAGAACTCCTACTTGATGGTTTATCATTGGTTTGGGGCTGATTTAGTTAATATCTATATGAGATAGGTTTGACCGAACCATTTCATAGGCTAGAAGCTTGTTTTACATCGTTTAATAGGATAGATTGCTTGTGAACATAAGATTCAATGCTATTTATTCATGTTTAGCGGTTTTTAGGTCATAAGTGTTTGGAATCATCATCGTTGCATGGTATAGGCACTATATTGAGAGACCTCTCCCGTAGCTTTCTATTTCATGTAGGATTAGTTTACTTTGATCGAAGTAGCTAGTCCGTTAGGCAGTTTTCACAGTTTTACTATCCGTGCTTCATTTAGGATTTCCGGATTATTCGGGATGTGTCTATAGTCCTAGGTAGTCCAGTTTTCCACATTAGACGATAGTGTTCATGGTATTAGTCATCCGAGGGTCCGAGCGAGTCTAGAGGAGTCGAGTCTAGGTGATGCATCCCTTTTTCGGATTTTCCACCATTTTATCCGGTTGTTAGCTGTTTTTGTCGGTTTTATTTTTATAGAGTAGTTATCATTATTAGTTCACCAAATCATTTCATCGGTTAAATATTAGCGACGATTCGGTATCGGGAGATTGTCATCGCGTCCACGGATTGATATCCGGTTCTTACCAGTATTGTACTACATACGACGGGTGCACTGCCCTGGTGTGTAGTTTGGTCTCTTGGTATTTACCCTTTAAAACTTGACCAGATTTTTATATATCCAAATTTTACGCATCACTTCACAATTGAATTATTTTCCTTTTCTAAGTGTGATTCATGGGTGTATGACACCGGCTGTGGAACTCACATCTGTAATTCGTTACAGAGTCTTAGAAAGAGGAGGAAACTGAAGCCTGGAGCTTTGCAGTTGTACGTGGGAAATGGTTTGCCAGCAGCTGTGGAAGCTATAGGAGAATATCATTTAATTCTGCCTTCTGGGTTAAATATTGTGTTAGACAATTGTCATTATGCACCTTCTATTACTAGAGGTGTTATTTCAGTTTCTTTGTTGAAAAACCAAGGATTTATTAATGCATTTAATAATATCGGTATTTCAGTTTCTAAAAATAATGTTCATTATTTTGATGCTATTCCTTGTGATGACATTTATGAAATTGATATGTGTGGTTGTGTTTCAAATAATTCAATGTACAATGTTAGCAAACGAGCCAAAACTAGTTTGGACTCTACCTATCTTTGGCACTGTCGTCTTGCCCATGTTGGCAAAAACCGCATTGAAAGACTTCAACGTGAAGGGATCTTACAATCAAATGATGAATCATTTGATAAATGCGTTTCCTGTATCTCAGGAAAGATGACAAGAAAACCCTTTCCGAACAAGCCGCAAAGGGCTAAAGAACTACTTGGACTCATTCATACTGATGTTTGTGGCCCATTTAGACATGTGTCAAGAAAAGGTGCTAGCTACTTCGTGATTTTCACGGATGATTTCAGCCGTTATGGTTATGTTTACTTGCTTAAACATAAACATGAAGTGTTTGAAACATTCAAAGAGTTCAAGAACGAAGTAGAAAATCAACTCGGAAAGACCTTCAAGATCCTTCGATCGGATCGTGGTGGAGAATACTTAAGCCAAGAGTTTAAGGATTATCTTAAAGCGTGTGGAATTGTCCAACAGCTTACTCCTCCTTACACTCCTCAGCATAATGGAGTATCTGAGAGGAGGAATCGAACCCTACTAGAAATGGTGAGGTCGATGATGAACCTTACAACTCTCCCAATATCATTTTGGGATTTTGCTCTAGAAACCGCTATACGCGTTCTAAATATGGTTCCAACCAAGAAGGTTGAAAAGACACCGCATCAATTGTGGCATGGAGAAGTCCCTGTGTTGTCTTACATAAGAGTCTGGGGATGTGAGGCACTTGTGAAGCGTGATACGCCTGAAAAACTACAACCCAGGACTACTAAGTGCATCTTCGTATGATACCCAAAGGAAACAATGGGTTACTACTTTTACAATCCTTCCGAAAATACTGTTCGTGTTGCTCGATATGCTGAATTCTTTGAAAAGAATTTTATAGCTTAAGAGAACAGTGGGAGACTTGTAGAACCACTAGAAGATGTGTCACCTTCTGAAACAACTAGCGATCATCAACTTGGGGGGGGGGGAATGTTCAAAGTGATGAACCTCAAGTCGATGATGTTGCGATTCCACTTCGTAGATCCGAAAGGGTCGTACGTAATCCGGATAGATGGATTGGTCTAGTCGAATCCGAGGAGAAAGTATCAGGAGATCTCGATGAGCCTCCAAACTTCAAAGTTGCATTATTAGATCCGGAATCTGACAAATGGCTTGAAGCTGCGAACGTGGAAATGAAATCCATGAAAGATAATCAAGTTTGGAACTTGGTTGATCTTCCTCCTAACGCGAAGACCGTTGGGAGTAAATGGATCTTCAAGAAGAAGACCGACATGGATGGAAATGTACACACCTATAAAGCTCGTCTCGTGGCGAAAGGTTATACTCAACGTTTTGGTGTTGACTATGATGAGACCTTTTCACCAGTAGCTGACATTAGAGCTATTAGGATCCTCTTAGCCATAGCAGCGTACTATGACTTTGAGATATGGCAAATGGATGTTAAGACTGCCTTCTTAAATGGTTACTTGGATGAAGAAGTCTATATGGATCAACCTGAAGGGTTCATTGATCCAAAACATCCCAACCAAGTATGTAAGCTTCAAAGGTCCATTTATGGACTAAAGCAAGCATCGAGGAGTTGGAATAAACGGTTTGATGAAGAAATCAAAAAGTTTGGTTTCGTTCAGAATCCCGATGAGCCATATGTATATCGCAAAGCTAGATGGAGTAATGTTACTTTCCTTGTCTTATATGTAGATGACATATTGATAATTGGAAAACACATTCCAATGTTGCAAGATGTAAAATCCCATCTTGGAAAGTGTTTTGCCATGAAAGACTTGGGAGAAGCAGCATTCATTCTTGGAATCAAGATCTATAGAGATAGAACTAAGCGGTTGATTGGACTAAGTCAAAGTGCTTATATTGATAGGATCTTGAAGCGATTCAAGATGGAGAATTCCAAGCGTGGTATAGTACCTATGCAGGAAGGACTTGGTCTATCGGTCAAACAAGGTGCTTCTACACCTGATGAGGTGAAGCGTATGCAAAGAGTCCCTCATGCTTCGGCTGTAGGCTCTATAATGTATGCGGTGAGATGCACTAGACCTGATATAGCGTTTGCGCAGAATATCGTTAGCCGATTTCAACAGAATCCAGGTGAAAGTCACTGGACTGCTGTTAAGACCATTCTCAAGTACCTACGGGCTACTAGAGATTTATTTTTGGTATATGGGGGAAATCCAGATCAAGAGCTCAAAGTGACCGGATACTGCGATGCTGGATTTCAGACTGATAGAGATGACACGAAGTCTCAGTCTGGGTACGTCTTCATTCTGAATGGAGGCGCTGTGGATTGGAAAAGTAAGAAACAAACCACAGTTGCTATGTCTGCAACAGAGTCTGAGTACATTGCTGCTTCGGAAGCTGCAATAGAGGCAGTCTGGATAAGGAAGTTTATTTGTGGGCTTGATGTGATCCCTACAAGTAACTTGCCTATTGATATGTACTGTGATAATACTGGTGCATTAATCATTGCCAAAGAACCTGGAGTTCAAAAGGGCGCCAGACACTATTCCAGGAGATATCACTATGTTCGTGAGCAGATCGAACTAGGTGAAATCAGATTACTCAAAGTTCACACAGATATTAACTTAGCTGATCCTTTCACAAAAGCTTTGTCGA